>MU399557.1:882569-1544287 GCA_022578875.1 Hypoxylon crocopeplum
CCTGTCTGCCCCGTTTGGGTGGGGTTGCCAGGGCCGCCAACCCCGAAGGGGTTTGTAGTTTTGTTGCTGTACTCCGGAAGGGTGGCTCTTTTATCCCCCCCCCCCCCCCCCCCCCGGCCGTTCGAGCGCTCAGCCATAAACCGATACCACTCTAATTCACCCTCATTAGGTTAGGAGAGCGCTTCTCCGCATGACGCCCTCACCAACACCCGAGACATGAACATCGGGAGGGCGCCGGATGATGTTTTCTGTCATGGTGAATTAGATTTCTTGCTTCCTCGCCACCTGGAACCCATTGCCGTTTGCCTGAGCCTGCCTAACTGTACCAACAACCCAGTCCAACACGGTCAGCTACCCGTCAGGCTATAGATTGGGCTGGCTTAGATGACTCAACTCGATTTCCCCGCTGAAATTTCCCTCTATACCCATTGAGATGTCTTCACAACACGTCTGTTCCCCTATGCACTCTACGTGGGTTTCTACACTTCAATTCACAGCGAAGGTGTCGGAATAGTATAACAGGGGATTCCTGCCAGGTCTAAGGAGAACCGTGTCTCTCCTCACCAATAAATCCCCCCCGTTGGCTCCATTAATTGTCATGCAAAGTGCCGATTCCGTAGTTAGCGACCAAGGGACTCAGTTTCGTGGCATTCATTTCTCGTAGGTTGGGTTTGGCTTCGGACGCCCACTTTGAGTCTTTCAGCCCAAAAGGTGAGCGAAACTGACAACTGGCGACAGTATAGCTTTTTTTTTTTTTTTTTCTCTCGCTAGATAGGTAGGTACCGTGCATGAGCTTAGCTGTACAGCGAGGCCTGCAGTTCACATATTCACACAGGAGGAAAAGTTTTCTTTTTTTCTTCAATCATCATTTACCTATCATCATTGAAGGCCAAGCCAATTGCGTTCCATACCGCTAGGAATCAGCGCGTATCTTGAAAATGGGGTCATTACTCCTTTTGCCCTTCCGCAGGGTTGGGTATCCTTTTATTTTAATTTTTTCTCTGGCAGAGGGAGGAAAACGATCCTGTGTGCTCGTGCCCTCCCGCCCGTTTTCCCTTCCTCTGCGGTTCGTCACAGTACTAGTTTGTGTCATGAGCTGCATTTCGCTGCTGCTGCTTGCTGCTGTTGTTGGTCTCTCACCAATACGAGTTCTCACCCAAAAATTAAACGCCGTGCCAGTCCGGAAATCCAATGAATTAGAAACCAAATCATTCCATTTCCCCCCCCAGAAGCCGTATCTGTAGAGAGACCCCAAGTCATTCGTAAACACCTCGCATAGTCCTAAGCGGGGGGGAGAAGAAGGCATGCGCTGTCATAATTCGTAAATCGTGTAATTAGTCGTAAATTTGTCCTCCATCTCCGTATCCGTACCCTGTGTTGTCCCACGGGTCGCCCGCGCCAGGTGGCGGCGGAGGTCCGCTGGGGCCACCTAGCTGGATGAAGCCTCCTTCGAACCCCGCAGGCCCAGCAGCCGCCGGGGGAGGAGGTGGCGGCGGGGGCGGTCCATGGAAGCCCTGGTGATGGAATTGCTGTTGCTGTTGCTGTTGCTGCTGCTGGAACGGGCCTTGGTGAAACTGAGGTTCGACGCTCACGGGCCTCTGCTGGAAGTGCTGGTTATGGCCTCTGCCAGGACTAACGCTGCCGCCGCTGGAACGCGAGCTAGAGCGCGAACTAGTAGCGCTGCGACCCGAACGCTGGTTAGAGCTCGAGGACCGCTTGTTCTTGTAGAACTGGGCGAACGGGCCGCTCAGGAAGTGGGCGGCGAAGCGCCGGCGCTTGTCGTCGCGCTCGTCCACGTAGCGGGTCACGGCGCCTCCCACGCCGCCGAACCCCCAGGGGTCTTCCCTCCAGACGAACGAGTCCGACTCCGATGAGGACCAGACCGAGTACCCAGAATCCGCCGAGTCGACGGAGCCGGAGCGCACCGAGTAGAACGATGACGTGTCGGAGCCCGAAGACCCTTTGCGTCGAAAGTCCGGGCGTGGGTTCATGGCTAAACTGATGACGGCGGGAAGGGAATGCAAGGTGCCTTTATACCTGGGAGGTTAGGTAGCACGGGCCGTAGTTTGGGGAGTATGATGTAGGGCGAAGCTGCTGCGAACTGCGAACGGCAAACTGCGAACTGCACGACTGCTTCTAAGCTTAGCCCTTGTTTTTTCCCGGACAAGGGACAAGGGTGAACCTTGTGGCAAACAGTAAGACGATGAAGTTGGGTCAAGACTCGATGTAAGACAAGTGACTACCCGTGGATGTCAGAAGTGCAAGTGAAAATGAGGCGAGGAGGTTAAGGGAAGAAGCCTGTTTTGTTTTTTTTCTACGGGCGGACTGGAGACTGGGGGGCGATATAGACACTGTTAAATATTTCCAAGGACTGTGTGCAAAGGTGTCTCTCAGGAGGCTCCTGGGCAGGGCAACGCAGGTCTACCTATCAGGACCCTATTCGTGTGTGCTCGGGCGACTCTTCCCTGCACCTTATGCATTGGTTATACGTCGCCATGGGGATTGGGTGGGGTGTAAGCCACGGTGAACACAGAGATCGATTCGACGGGAATCAGCAGAATTTGCAGCTAACTGCAGACGATTTCCAAACAGGTAAGCTTCATCCTCGATAGTAGAGACCATGGCGTCAATGGACAAGAGCGGTTCTTGCGGTCCGCTACAAGGGCAGCCTCATCCCCTCATAGCCAGTCAATGAGAGCCAACCAGAGGAGGACCAGTCACATCCCGCTTGCCCTACTTCTCTCTCTTTCAATTGGGGGGGAGTGCCCGCATAGCTACTACACCTCACCAATTGACTCGACTAGAATGAGCGGACGAGACAGACAACAGGAAAACGCCACCTCGCCCCGTTTCCTGGGTCGCAACTAGGGGTCCAATGGCAGCGGCAGCAGTGCACACGAGCTGTTAGTAAATCGACGAAACGTCATCTAGCATTTACGCCCAATGTCTACCGTCCAACTGAGCCTCAAACGCCCGGCTTTGCCAGGTAGGATTCTAGGGATAGACATCGCGCGAGAAATAAACAAGTTCCCATGGACTCGGTCCTAGAAACTAGGGGGGTATCCATGCTGCCATGGACTCCTACTACACCCGAAAGAGAAACGAATGGGGTAAAGAACAAAAGCCCGTGAGGAGGGGGGGGAGAGAGGGGAGAGAAGGGGGAGAGAGTCTAGCAATTCGCTCAGGGATTTCCAGGCCCCCAAATGTATTGGCCTTGCTTTCAAGAGATAGTCCGTCGACCGGCAGTGATCCGGTCAGAGATGATTGGTCCCGTTGGAAGTTGCCGTTTCATAGTTGAAGGACTTCGAGGCATTAGTTTCGAGTCTGGGGTGCAGTTGGCGATACACAATGTCACCAGTCACCTAGTGATGGAGGGTATGGGTAGCCTCGTCTGGTCATGAATGACGAAAGTGATGCTGACCTACATATATGCATCTCATCATCCTACACCGACTAGATCATGATATGTCTCCGTCTCCAATTGACAGGTCAATTGGATGGATTGGATGGTGCGCTGACGGCATTTCAGATGAGTAAAGAGTTTGAATAGGTCGCGATATAAATAAATTATATGATATCTGACATCGCAACCCCCACTATGGCGAAAACAAGTAGGTAAACACATTTAAGAAACATTGATTAGGTAATATAATTTCTTACCTCGTTGCTGTTATTTTGTCTAAGAAGACATTGAGTCTTAATAGATTAATACTTGATCTTGGGAAGACCATTGATTGCCCACTAATTCCCATGAAGGAGTGCGAGGACTTTGTAATTAAGAATGGTCTTTTTTTCTTGGCTACCGTAAGCTCACAAAGCCACCATCTCGAGTGACTTTCTCCGTCACCCTTCCGTACGGAAACTGACTAACTCTGTTAGTTATACCTCTTTGTTACCCGACTACAGAGATCAAGCAGGACTTTGGCAGCCCACTCAAAATCTGCTCGATCAAGGTAGATTTGACTGGAAATCCTGACCCAGAAAGCGCCTGCATAAAATCTCGTCGCTATGAAGGTGTCGAATTCGTCCACGGTGGTTATGGTGATCCAGTCGGCCACGGCTTTCGCTTCTTCGGCGGGAACCTGACCTATACGCTTCGGTTCCTGCTGTCCTTCTACCACTTCCAGGGGAAGCCTCACGTTAGTGAAGCAGCAGTCTCGAAGTGTTCTCTTTCTATTCTCAAGGACCTCTGTGCCCATCATCGCGGCCATCAACTCGCCGCCCTCTCTTGCCGTATTCTTGCAATAGTCGCGCACCTGCTCTTCGCCGCCGCAAACCCGGTCCCTGAATTTCAATGCTTCTATGACACAGATGTACGGTGTAGTATCTATAGTAGATACCTTCTCAAACAAGTTAACAAAATAACTTGCCTGAGAGACTGCACTTCGATGAGAAACCGGCAGATAGCCTTCTGCAGTTGGGTAAGTCGTTCTGATCAAGGCCTGGTTATGATAAGGCACATATAACACGGCACACCCCCGAGGCACCATGAGCCACCTATGTACATTCAGCTTGCAAAGGTCCGTGGGGGTTATAGTAGCTAGAAGAGCTGAAAGGGCTGAAAGAGCGGAGAGGGGTAAGAGTGGACAGAAAAAAGGGAGGGGACGGGAGGATGGGAGGGGAATAGGTAGGCTCACTTATAGCAGTTACTGATGAAGAAGTCTGGCCCGACCCGAGGAAGATGGTTCAAATCGATGTGGCCTATTCCGTGTGCTCCATCTATGCAGCTAAGGATACCATGTTCTTTGCATACAGGTACTAGGTCTCTCCATGGAAAGCTCACACCGGGGAAAGTGAGGACTGTATCAAACATGGCCAGCTTAACCGACCTACCCTGACTCTTGATCTTAATGATTGCGGTGCGGAATCTATCGAGGATTTCGTCATCTTCAACTGGGTAGATGAACTCGATACAATATCCTCGCACCGCAGTGGTCTCCTCTAAGGATTGTACTGTTTTCAGACATGCGTCATAAATAGTACTAAAATATAGGATGACATCGCCATCTTTGTATGTCAAGTTCCTCAAAACAGTGTTGATTGCAGTGAGGGCATTAGGCACAAAGACCACCTCGTCCGTCTCAGCTCCTAAGAGCGGGGCTATAGCCTCTCTTGCTTCCCGCAGGAGCCTAGGATACGTGAAGCGGACGAACGTGTCTGGCCTAGCCTCGGTTTCGCTCCACAGCCTCCGCTGATAATCTCGAACACATGAAGGAAAGGCCCCGAAGGATCCGTGATTCAACGGGGTGTATGAGGCAGCAAAGTTGAAGTGAGCTAGACGCATTTCCCTTCCAAAGGGCACCACCGTTGCTGCCGCTGTCGGCGGCTTCTCATGAACCATTCTCATAATGCGAACTGCCGGGAAGACACGAGTGATGACCTAGGTTGTAAGCAGAAGAAGCCCGTGGTTGGAGCCGAATTCGAGTGCCAATTGTGACTGGAGGCGGGGCAGATGGACAGTAGAGTTGAGAGAAGCTTTCCAGGTTGGTCGTTGATAATAGCAATGCTAGTTGAAGGAATGATGGATCAGTAGCCATGCCATAGAAGCCCTGGTATTCGGAGCTGAGCGCGGTAAGGCTTGTAGTAACCACGTTGAAGCGTGAGCATGACATAAGGTAGCACGGCAGGAGATAGAAGAGTAATCACACGAATCAAGGCCGGGGAGTAGGATCCTATGAAACCACACCAGCTCGCTAAGCGCAGATGTTGTCGCATCGAATAGGTCCCGTAGCCGTGGCAGACACTGAGGCGTCATCCTTTGGAGCAGCGCCCTTGCCTCCCGATGATTATATATTGGACATGCCAACATTATTAAGCTCGACAGTTGAAGTCATGTGGTCGACATATAGGTTGGTGGGAGCGACGAGATATTATCCTCCAATGATGCTCCAACCTGATATATCGACTAGACGAACGTATTCAACTATCGAAGTCATCTAAACATGGAAGGTAGCTAGATGGTCTGGGAAAATCGGATTCACTTCCTAATTCGTCCAGGAGTCGACATGCCGTGTACCTGCTAAGTACAAGGAGTCTGATATATTATTTCTCATCTCAGTTTAGTGCTCTTGATAAATTGATGTTTGTGTTTCCTCTCGGTCGGTCCGTTATCTCTGCCGCATTCTGGGGAGAATGTTAATTGGGTCTGCTCGTGAGTTTGCGTCGACGATGATATCTATGAGATTGATGATATGAAAGTGCTGGGTACCTGACAGTTACTGCTTTCATCATCTGGCGACTTAGTACGTGTTAGTAGGAAAAAGACCCGCTTAGTGGAAACAAGTGCCGGATCGCCGCCCACTTGAGTGTGGAACTTTTGACCTAACTTAAGTTTTAAAGTTTATTCTTAAACGGATGTACTGCGTAGTACTTGGCAGTTAGCTGAACAGGTTTCTTCTCCCTGTCTTCTCCCTGGGAAGATCCGGGCGAATGACACGAGACGTCACAAAAAAGAGACTTCCAACGGTCAACACCACGTTCTATCTTTAAGATATAGAAAAGGTCACACACAACGGGCAGATAACTCCACTTCGTCTGGAACGTTAAACAACCACCTCATCCGGCTGTATTGCTAATACCTTAGTTTTTACGCAACCGAGATCTATCCGCACTCCCCCTCTCTTTTTCTTTCATTTTCCAAGTCGCGGCGTCGTGCCGTCCGTAGACCGGGAATATTGTTACAAGATTGTCACCTTACAACCACAGAATAGGCTCAAGTGGGTGTAGCGAATCTGTGCCCGCAGAACAAATTACCGCCAATACATGCCGTGTTAATTACCAATTCCCTACGCGCGAGATGCCTCTGATGCCATCTCGTACCGCCATGGTGAATCGCAACTGATGAATATCTCGGTCTGGAAACGTGATGGCTGAGAGGATAGCATGGTGAGAAGCGTTTGTCGGCCGAACACTGGAACGCTTTGTACACCTCTCGCTTCTCACCTCTCCTCTCCTCTCTCTTTCTTTTGCCTTTCGCACATTTAACAATAACCTTAAAGTGTCATCGCCAAGAGATGGAATGGTTCCCTGATGAGCACGAGAAGGAAGGACAAGTTGGGCGAGACCAACCGATTGACCCATCCATCAACTCAAATTCAGTTCTGCTGCTTGAATCTATCTCATGGCCTTCAAGGGTCTATCTACATACGTACACACACACAACACCGGGTGTATAACACATGCTTAAAGGCAGCGAGTATCAATAATAAAAACACGAACCGAACATGTAGTATCGTATGTAAGGTAAGGTAGTAAGTACATTATCTCTAGATAGCATGTTGGCCAATTCGGTTCTGTCCCTCTACATCGATATGCTCCGTCCGTCCCATCCCATCCTCCCTTATCCAGTCTATACTGGAAAAAGTATGTGAGTGTACATGTATATCGAATGTATGTACGGATGGATGTATGGATGTAACGCGCCAATGAGGTTAGACTGGCTATGACCACAAGGAAAGTACAGTACACCCCCCCCCCCCCCCATCTTGAAAGTCCGAAACCCACAGAACCCACAGAACCCACTAGTCCCACATTATCTTTGGCCCCTGATCGTGCTAGGGACTCTCCTGCTCCTGCTCCCTGTGCCGAAGCCGTACAGCCACTAGCCACTGAAACTAGAACAGCCGTTTTCTACTTGCTCACCATTTGATTTGTCTACAACCGGACAACTTGCAATTGGGACTGGACTGGACTGGACTTGACATCGACCGATTCGAGAGCACCCCCCCAAAAAAGAACATCACCACACACGCTGGCATAGTCTACTCGATGACCTTCTGGCGCCAAGGTCGTCGCTTGTCGTGCCTCTGATGCTGCACAGCATCTTGTGTCAATTCTTCGCACGCACAAGAGCCAAAATCCCCTAAAGTCTGCCATCAGAAATGGGTGTCACCAACGACAAGTCGTCCGAATTGGAGCGTGGCTCATCGCTGAGAGCATCCGTGAGATTCTCTAATGTCCAGGGCGAAGATGATGACTACGACGTGCAGGCACTGGTAATTGCAGATGGTTTCCGCCCCGTAGAAGCGCCACATACTCAACCGCATACTTATAACCCGAGATCCTCTATCACGCCCCAAGACGCCCCGACGGCACAAATACCACCACCGCCGCGGCCATCCAGCATCACAAAGCCGCACCGGCGCAATGAGTCTTTGTCTTTGCAACACGATGGCTCATCTACCGAGTCCGACGGCGGCACAACGCCAACAAGAGATTCGACTGTCTCGACGACGTCACCTTTCGTTGACTCTGAGGAACCGTACGACGGCCCGTCCGGCCCTTCGCACCCGTATCAGATGTACCCGCAGAATGTTAGAGTAGCACGGACCGCTAGTTTGGCGACCACGTCGACCGCACCTATCTCTGAGCGGTCGTACAATGGTCCTCGCGGGCCCGCGCATCCGTACGGCATGTACCCGCAGAACACTATCCCCGAAGCAGGCGGGATATCCCGTCCAACAGCGCAAGGAGATATTAATCTCGGCTTTCCCGGGACAGCAGACAATTATCAGCGGAGGCTTGGGCCAGACGGAGAAGACGTGGCAGATTTGATTGGTCCCGATGGCCACACGGAGCAGCTACCTCCTTATACGAGGTATCCGGAGGAGGCGTACACCAGGAAAGCAATGGGTGTGGAAATACCCCAGCCGGCGCCGGTGCCGGTGCAACCGATGCTGGCTATTCCAGGTGCTGGAGGTATCGGAATGGCCACTCGGAACCCGGAATTCGCGTCTACCGAAGATCTAGGCGACTTGAATTCGCCCCAGTCTCGGCAATCCGTTCGAAGTTTCACGTCTGATAGTAGTCAACGTGTGCTAAACGTCACTTCTCAGTCAGATAGCGAGGTTACGGACGAGAAAAATTCGTTGAAAGAATGGCAAGTAACTGCGAAGAGGAGGGTATGGGGTATTGTGCCGTGCTGGGCCATCCTTCTTGCCTCGATTGTCCTTGTCTTGGTAGGCATAATTCTAGGAGCTGTTGTTGGCACGCTCGTCAACAACCATCCTTTAAAGAAAGGGCCACCTCCAGATGGGTAAGTGGTTTCTACCTGTCTCCTGTTGTTTGGACTCCTGATGCTAAACTTTTTATAGGCTGCCTTCGCCGGCAGTGACTTCGAGCAACTGGGATACGCAACCTCTTGCTACTCTACCGCCTGAGTTGCAACCATTGCCAGAGGGAAACTTTTCTCTGCAGCTTGGTCTTCAAAACAATCGGATGTCAAATACCTGCTTTAGTGACTCGACGCAGGCTCAATCGTGGAGCTGTACTATCTTTCCCCAGCTCAAAATGACAATCGGGAAAGTAGCTGGCCAACCAAATACCTCCGACTATTCCTTCAAGTTGTCTTTTGATGACCCTACCTCGGGAAACCGATTTTACTTTTGGCAGCCTCCCGATTTACCAGAGTTGAAACTGAAGCTCGTTAATGACCTCTACGAGACCGGTCGCGGTCCTGCATGGAATTTCGAAGTGGCCTACAACAAAACTGTTATGATCCACGATAGTCAACTATCCGTTAGCGCTGGCTCAACGACTCACAGCCGCCGTCGGATGTTTGATGTTGGTAGTGATTTTGGAAAGCGCAGGGGCGTAGCCTCCCCTGGGGACAAAGTATGGATTTGCTATTGGAACAATACCATCTTGGAGACCTTTATATATGCCGGCCAGAACAATAGCTTCAGCCATCCGCCCCCGCCGCCGATGACAAGCTCTTCGACATCGCTTTCAGGTGATATTGTCTCGGGTGTGCCAGGTGCGGCGCCCACTCCAGGGACTTCGGGAGTACCAGCAGGTATTGAAAACAGCGGCGATATCAGACCTTCGCAAGGACCCTCTGGCGATCCTCAAGATTATCATCTATCTACTCCATCGACTGACGGCATCCCCACCACCACGAGTGCCTCCTCTTCGGCTTCGTCGTCGGGGCCTAGTGGGCCCGACTTCTTTCCATTTGATCCCCCATATCCGCGGGTCATCAAGGTCGAGGAGCGTCGTAACGCTTACTCCACGACGGTCAAGCCGATGTGTCGCCAATACCTGATTCGTAATGACTTCGAGGATGCAGAGTTGATTCTAGACGATAAAGGAAACCCGATCGAAATCTACATCGACGAAGATGAAGGGCAGTTGACCGAATCTGGAGGATCAAAACGCAATATAATGGAGAATAATCTAGAGACCCGCAACGGTGCCAAGGGTGCTGAGATGAGTGAGTGCGGCTGCATGTGGTGGCTCATCTGAACGCCGGACGGTCGCGCGTGTGTCATCAAGAAGGGAAGAACCCCCTTCTCTTTCGACTTTGGAGTGTATTTAAGCGAAGAAAGCGAAAAAATTTCCTGTATATAGCATGTCATCATCGCCTTACGAGGCAGCAGCGCATTATACCGATTTGGCGTTCAGGGGGGAGAGCTTTTTTCACTCACATCACAGGCAGGGTATTTGTCGAGTTCTCAAAGGAAAACAGCGGATAATTCCCCCCGCTTTTACTTTCACCCGTCTTCATACAGTTTCGCGGCGGGCTTGGGGTACGGCGTTGGGTATACGACGGCGGATCTTGCTTTTTTGTTGTGTCCGGGCACGCTGTTAATAGGAATGTATGGATGGATGGATGGATGGACGGGCATTTTTTTTCCTCGCCTTTTCTTATTATAAATATTTTTATCATATATATAGCACATCTATGGAGATACCTACCTACTTAGTATGAAATACTTTAGACGAGACTATTTTCCATTGCCGTTGATTTGTTACTGGATGTGCGTCATGAGGCTCTTTAGATGTGTCTAGGCGAACATGCTACATATGTGTAATTTGTGTGAGGTACTGATGTAGTAGGTATAAAAGGGGGACGCTGTAGTAAGAGAGCTTACCTATCCTACTTGGGGGGTAGTTTAATATGTGTACAAGCACATGAGTGTCTAAGGGTAGAGCAATATCTCTCTTATTTGGGCAACATGCTCCTCTCGTGCTTGGATAGCAGAGGTTAGTAAGTCCGAGTCTATATCGATGGGGTATTTAGAAATGTTGGGAGGTAGGTATCTATCTAGTTCAGGGGTTGGAAGAACTGGGTGTGGATATGCTCATGTCGCTCGCCTGTTTGATAGGAGCATGAGAAGAAATGTAGTTAGAAACTCAAGGTGTAAGAAAGATCACAATAGGACTTAACGAGACTTAGATCGTGCTTGTCTTCCTGACGTTTGAGGCGATTCCCACCATGTGTCTTGAATCTCTGGTGATGTATTTTAAATATAATGCAAAAGGGGTATCTTCCATTTTCCTCAAGGGGTCTCAAAACCGTATCTATAAATCCCCTTCACGTAGCCCTCTCTACGAGGGACCAAGTGCAGACAAAAAGCACTATCACGAAGTACTCTTCTCGCATTCCGGCCCTTTCCCCTTATCTTCACTGTCCTTTTCTCTCCCTATACCGCTAGACGCACCGCCAAACTCCCCAGCGAGCCCGTCCAGAAAATTCTCGGCAAGCCTCTCCGCACGCTTAGCCCCAATCTTCTTCCTGCGCTCCTCGATCTCTCTGCGTCTCTTCTCGCGCGCCTCCTCCCTCTCTCTCCTCACGCGCTCCGTGTTATCCCGTTCCCTGTCCAGCGCGTCCATCTCGGACTTGCGCGAGCCTTCGTCGCGGCTAAACTGGTAGAAGCCGACGCCCTTGGTGCGGATCTCGGCGCCGCCGTCGAAGTGGGTGTCGGGCGGCGGCGTGGGGTCCTTGTCGCGCCGCGCCGCGAGGTCCTCCATCTTGCTGAGGGTATCGTCCTCCGGGTTGAAGGCCGCCGACTGGATCACGTCGCCGTAGATCAGCCGCTCGGGCGCCTTGATCGGCTTCGCCGCCATGACCTCAAGTTCCGCCGCCCCTAGGGCGCTGCGGTGGCGTCGCCGTTCCAGACGTTCTACTTCGGCCCGCGTGGCTCTGCGCGTGCGTCCGAATTCGTCCTTGAACTCGATCATCTCCTGGCCAGCCCTGTCGTCTTCATCCGAGTCGTTGTCCGACCCTGAACTCGAAAACCCGTTTTTGTTCTCGTCGCCGTCTTCAGTGTGTTTCTCGGCCCACTTGCGGTCGAAGTCGACGAGGGGGGCCGTCTCGCCGTCTTTCGCGATGTAGTCGCCGCGCTTCATGGCGGCGTACAAACGCGCCTTCTCCTCCATCTTGCGACGGGCGCGCGCGAAGACCTGCTTCTCTTCCTCGGTGCCGCGGACCTCCTTGAGCTGGATCTTGGCCCCGTCTTTTCTATTATTACCACCATTACCACCAGTACTACTACTTCTGCCGTCATCCTGGTCCACTGCCGCGGCGGTGGAAGACCCGGCTTTCCGCTTCGCCTTGACGGAAAAGATATCGTCTCTAGTCTTGGACGGGCGGGCGCGGCCGGGGGTTGCTGCTGAAGAGGAGGATGACGATGGGTTGGACAGGATGGAGGTTAGCTGGGAAGCGAAGTCGAGAGAGCTCGATAGCGGGATCTCTTTCTTTTGCCGTTTGGCCGGGCGTTGCCCGTAGAGGTTGGGATCTTGCGGCATTTGAAGTCAAATGCCTTGTCACCGGGATTTGATAGTATGTAGAAGTGAAGGTTGCGGTGTTAGTGACAGAAGGAAGGAGTAAAAGTGCAGTAACGTTAGTTATTCCCGTACGACGGCACTAGAAGGCGTTAGGTAACAAGGTTATTTCCAGCGAGGCTCACAGCTTCCCGCATCAAGACGCTCCACTGTAAATTCAAGCCTTAAAACGCCCCGCGATCGGCTCTGCATCGACATAAATTTACCCCACGTCCCGAGCATGCAAAATCACTTGTAATACCGTTAGACTTCAGAGTCTAGACTAACTTCTAAAGCCGCAACAAAGAGAATTGGTCGACACCATGGCGGCAACTAATAAGGTCTTTGTTGCTATTATAGGTGAATCACTTGAACTACGAAATAGATCCCCGAGATGAGTCAATTGACTAATCTACTTGCTACTGAAAAGGCGCCGGAGGGGTAGGCAAATGCTTCCTTTCTCAGCTCGAAGCTCTATCGAAGCGACGACCGACGCCCAAGCTGAGTCTCTGCTACATTTCGACTAGCAAGAAGGCCCTCTTCAATGCCGACTATTCCATTGGCGTCGAGAACGTCCTCCAAGACCTCACCACCTCTACCAAAGCTCCTATGAGTCTGTCCCAGGTAGTAGACTACCTAGCTACGGCACCCTCGAAAGTCGTCCTCGTCGACAACACTAGCTCTCAAGATGTGGCAGATACCTACCCTCTCTTCCTGAGCCGCGGCATTAGCATCGTCACACCAAACAAGAAAGCTTTCTCGGGTTCCTACAAGTTATGGGAGGATATTTTCACTGCTGCTGCTACATCGGGAGCTAAGGTGTACCATGAATCCTCCGTCGGAGCTGGGCTCCCTGTCATTTCAACACTCAAGGACCTGGTGGAAACTGGCGACGAGGTGACTAAGATCGAGGGTGTATTCAGCGGCACTATGTCCTTCCTCTTCAACTCGTTCGCTCCCGTTGAGGGTACTGGCGGTCAATGGTCTGCGGAAGTCAAGAAGGCCAAGGAGTTGGGTTACACGGAGCCAGATCCTCGAGACGACCTAAACGGCCTCGACGTTGCCAGGAAGCTGACGATACTTGCGCGACTGGCGGGCCTGCCTGTGGAATCGCCCACTTCCTTCCCGGTACAGAGCCTGATTCCGAAGGAGCTGGAGGCTGTCGCGAGTGGCGACGAGTTCCTGCAGAGACTGCCCGAATTCGACTCTCAGATGGAGGAGACGAAAGCCGCAGCGCAAAAGAAAGGCAAAGTTGTGAGATTCGTGGGTAGTATTGACGTCAATACGAAAGCCGTCAAGGTTGGACTCGAGGAGTTCGACAAGTCGCATCCGATCGCGGCTCTGAAAGGAAGCGACAACATTATTAGTTTCTACACCAAGCGGTATGGAGCGAACCCGCTCATCATACAGGGCGCTGGCGCTGGTGGAGAAGTGACAGCGATGGGAGTCACGAGCGACCTGCTCAAGGTGTTGTCGCAGATCTCGTAGTCAAGACCCAAATCTAAAATATATATCGATATTCTATGTTGTATTATTGCCGCACTCTATATCACACTGGCCGTCTATGGATTCTCGTCAGTCACCCGCATGCCCCGAGTAGGCAATGCGTCTCTGACTCGCGGTCGGGTCAGTGGCTAAGGCTGTCGCGGAGCCGGTGCCATTCGATGTTGCTAAGTTGGCTCTCTTCTCTCTAGCCTTGCGCGAAATGCGATTCGGTTGCGAGGTATCTTGAGGCTGTGGCTGGTTTAAACGCCAGATCCAAAGACAGAAGTCGAAGGCGATCAGGCTTAGAAGAGGTACGGCAAAGGCTAAGCTTGCTAGTTTCTAAGGACAGTTAGTAGAGATGCCGAGAACCGATGACATATCGAGTTGTTGCGTACAAAAAGGAAGGCGATCCAGGTGATGATGGTCCACACTTCGTCAGGCATCAAGCCATGTGGAAAAGTATGCGCAATCCAAGCCATGTTCAGATCTGTCGGCATTGTGTTCATGGTTGAAGACTTGAAGGGGCCGACTAAGATGTTGTTGTAGGTGGTAGACAGTAGAGTCTCGAGTCCGGCGCGGTCGCGTCGTTATCAAGTCCGAGATAAGGTCAGAAAAAAAAGATGGTGCGACTATGGTGTTATTCAGCTTCTCGCAAGGGACGAGCAACAATGACTCTCTATTAGACAGGGTATAATAATATGATATTAAAAATGCAAGTAAGTGTACGCGTATAAGAGGTCGTGGTCTAGAGAGAAAAGATGAAGCAGCAAGTAAAGGAGTAGACTAAAGATGACGGTCCGTTTAATAATCATATGCTTACAACAACATGCAGGGAAGGCGAGACCCGAGTTCCTGGCGATCCGATCTGGACCTGAAATTTTATATCGTGCCAGTCACCCGAGGCTTATCTCTCCTGAGTCCTGACCAAGCTGGCCAAGTTTTTAGGACATGTACTCTTATTACTGTAACGCGCCCGTTTGAAGCATAAACATCATGTAATAGCTTCGAACTAGGCATGCAGTAGTAATGAACCCGAGCACACTACCTCCTTACCTGGGAAAGTCTAGTTATGTAGATAGATAGAGTCGGCCGAGGTCAGGATTACGTCTATTTGATGTGATGTATGTACTCTGTAGTACAGCACCGAATCTAAGCTACATGCTGTAAGGATTCCTTGATGACGTTCCCCGGCTTCCCGGGTTCGTAAGTGCGTACGGTATCCAATGAGCTGCAAGGGAATGGAGTGCGTTAGGTTACACGTCGGAGGGGCGTAGGTAATAACTATGGGCAGGAGCTCATCATTCCACTCAAACTTCTTATTCTTATCGAGCATGTTGTACCTGTCTTTAGTGTAATTTAAAAGTCGTCAGACTTTAACACGAGAAAATGATCGAACCTGCCATCCATGTTCGTCTTACGACTTACAAGAAGCAATCACGCCCCGGAACGCAGGCCGAGGGCCGCAGATGCAAGATGCAACGGCACTGCACGGGTGACGGGAAACTGCAACTCCACAACCGTTGCGATGCGATGCGATGCTCCACCCTTCGTGATTGATCTCAGATCTCCCACCACTTCCTGATTCCGCCCGTTTTCACCGCCTCAATTTATCCATGTTGCCAACTCTTGCTGTTACTATTCGCGTCACTATGAGAATAGCTTGATGGCCGGTTCTCTCTAATTCTTGATACATTATTCTGTGTGTTCCCCTACCTGGTCAGGAAGACGTTACTTGATCTCCAATCGACGATGACGTCTCCTCCGTGGTCAGGGGCTGCGAGTCACGAACAACTCTTCGTTCTACTCACAGGAGCTAATAGGTATGCGCTTCCTTTCTCCTAGGAACCAACGAGGATTATTGTCTTAGACGGAATCTATGTAGTGGCGTCGGACTTGGTATCGGCCAACGAATCATCGACGAGTTCCTCGCCTCGCGATCTCTTTCCTCGCACTTGATCCTCATACCGACGACTCGTTCCGCCTCTAAGTCACGAGACACCATCCACTCCCTGCGCGCTCACTTGGAGAAGGTAGCCAACACTTCGAAGCAGCTTCGCTCCCGTGCGGGCCCCGGATATGACCCTCAGAGCGCCATCTCGAGAGTACATATCCTCAGCATTCAGCTTGACTTGTGTAGCCTCGATTCGATATATGGTGCCGCGAAGCAATTAGTGTCTGGGAAAGTAAGCGATCCGACCGGATTAATAGAAGATGTGAAGATACCTCGTATCGACTCCGCCCTCTTCAACGCAGGCATTGGTGGTTGGTCTGGCCTGGACTGGCTCGAGCTCGCCAAACAGTTCTTCCAGGTCGGACTCGTGCAAGCATGTACGTTTCCTTCCTTCAAGAAAGCCTTACCAGCCGCTGTGTTAGATCAGGAAAAGCTGCTTGGAGATTCTGGTGCGCACGATTTGAAGACTCAGCCGCCAGAGCTAGCAGAGGTCTTTTGCGCCAACGTCTTTGGGCATTATGTACTCGCCCACGAGCTACTACCGCTCCTGAGTCGCTCAGACTCGGACGAACCTCGAGGCCGGATTGTCTGGACAAGCAGTGTAGATGCCGGCCACGAGCATCTCAGCTTCGACGATTTCCAGGCGCGGCGCTATAAACCACCATATGAGAGCAGCAAGCGGATAACAGACCTCATCTCCCTCACAGCCGAGTTACCAAGCGTGCGCAAGGTATCCGCCCCCTTTTTCAACTCGCATTCCACCGCCGATAAGCCGATAAAACCACGCTTCTACCTAACTCATCCCGGTGTCGTCTGCACCCCCCTCTTCCCTCTCAACTGGTTCCTCTTCTGGGCCTACTGGTGTGCCATGTACCTCACGCGGTGGCTGGGCTCGCCCTGGCATACCGTCCATCCGTACGTCGGCGCCTGCGCGACCTCGTGGCTTGTGCTAGCAGATCAAGAGACCCTCGACGCGCTGCACGCTGAGCGCGTCAAGTGGGGCTCGGCGGCCTCGCCACTGGGACACACGGCGCCTAAGATGACGGAGGTCGAGGGCTGGGGCTGGGAGGGCATGATCGAGGACCGCGAGACGCTCCGGAACGACCCGTCGGCCGGTGTTTTGCGGAAGTTGAAGGGCAGGAAGTGGGACGCCGTCGACCTAACCGAGGACCGGCGCGCCGAGTTTGAGGACGACGGGCGCAGGTGCTGGGAAGAGCTCGAGAGGCTGCGGAAGGCTTGGGAGGTCGCTCTTGGGAAAGAAAAAGGGGATGGCGCGCATCAATGAGAATGAGGAAGATGAGGTTT
The DNA here is from genome assembly GCA_022578875.1 of Hypoxylon crocopeplum. Classification (NCBI taxonomy): domain Eukaryota; kingdom Fungi; phylum Ascomycota; class Sordariomycetes; order Xylariales; family Hypoxylaceae; genus Hypoxylon; species Hypoxylon crocopeplum. The sequence continues at coordinate 899,854 of MU399557.1, forward strand.
TAATCTATTATATCGTATATACCCCCAGACAGTCTGGGATCATAATTACTAATAATCGGCATTCATTGCGTTCGCATATATGCATATCCGACGATTTTAATAGTGTTAACGACAAATATCTCGAGCACATATAAAGCAGTATAATAGTAATAAGCACAACCAGGTAATTTCTATTCGCATTCAACATTCGCATTACGGGTATATAGGTAATAATAACATGAGCAACATGGAAACACACGGATATCTCATCCCCCCCTTATCCTCTCTTTCCACGTCCAGTCCTTCCATGAACATGTAGAAAAGAAGCACGCCCTAAGTAGCCCTTTCGGTCATGGAAGCAGAAAAGTGGAAAACCCGTACACCCACGCATGAGCGTATCCCCCTCATATCTACCTTACCACCCCCTATCCACCCTAATTTGACCTCCGGCTCCCCAATATCATCATATATACTTCCGATCCACATTTAAACACATTTAACGAAGATATGAGATATCATCCCGTTTTATCACACGTTACACCATACTCTATACAGCACCCGCCGCCACCACCGTACTGCTGCCATTCCTCTCGTCGCTCCTGACCCTTCTCATAACCAGCTTATCCGCGCGGCCGAACAGGCCGAGTGCCAGGGGCAGCGGGACAACGACGAGAGCGATCACGGCGGTGAAGACAAGCGCGTTGTTCATGTGGAAGGGGGGATCAGCCTCGGGGCCAGCCTTGAGAGCGTCGCTAATAACGATAAACACACCGCCCAGCAGCTGGCCGCCGGCCCATGCGACAGTGGACGTGACCTCGGGGCTCATGGGGTGGCCGAGCTCGCAGAGGAACTCGAGGGCGACGGGGACGAGGGAGAAGCTGGAGGCGCCGAGCACGCTTAGCACGACGTAGGGGCCAGCCAGGTCGCGAGTCCCCGGCATCCAGATGAAAACCAGGTAAGACAAACCAATGACGGGCACGGCGATCTTGATGGCGAGGACGAAAGCCTTGGTGCGGTCAAGGATGGGGGACGAGATGGCGGAGGCGACGAGGCCAACAACAATGAGCAGTGCACCGGCGATGCCGGCGTCGTCGGACGAGAAGCCGTAGGGCAGCATGATCTGGTTCAGCAGCGAGGACACGCTGTTGAAGAAGCCGACGTAAACAGAGTACGGGATCAGGATCAGCCACAGCTCGAGGGACTTGAGAAGCTTTAGCGAGTCTCGAAGTGACGTCTTAGGAGTGGTACCGGACGGTCCTGGGGGCGTGGGTGGTGTCGCCGGGATGAAGAATGATGGGAGTGCGGCTACGGAGGACTAGGGGTGAAGGTTGGGTTAGTACGTACGGTATAGTGAAGTGAAATGCGGGATACATCACGTGGGAGAGGAACGTACGATGATAGCGACGTAGAGCACGGCATTGGATACATCGCCCGGTTCCGTAACCATGAAGGGCACGATGAGCTGGCCGAGGGCAGCACCGAAGGGGTTGGCCAGACTAGCGAGGGCGGTGGCGGCAACGCGACCCCTATTAGTGAACCACATGTCGGAGTACCGCGTTGGAGCGCTGAGGACGAAGGGCTGTGCGAGCCCCGTCAGGATCTGGCCGAACATGACGACCCCATACAGACCGCCATCGCGCGAGTGGGAGCCGGCAAAGCGGATCCAGTTGCCGGCGAGGATCAGGACGGCGGCAGTGATGATGGAGGGCTTAGGCCCCCAGTGCAGGGCGTAGATGGTCAGCGGGAAGATGACGCAGAAGGCAAACAAGAAGGCCGTCGAGTACCAGTTGATGGCGGACTCGCTAGTGTTGTAGTAAATAGCGGCATTTTGCGAAACGGGCGAGAAGGTAAGCCACTAGGAAAGTGTCAGTTTTCTCATGCGGTGTATGTTATGTAAGGTAAATGTCATTATATCATGTCAGATAGAAAGGGTAACAGCGAAGCCTTCTTGCAACCATACAGCATCCTGCTAAACCACACGGCATCTTGCTAAGACAAGGCTGTGATGCAAGGACAATCCACCGACAAATGGTGTGCGACTAGATAACTACCGATTGGCAGATCTTGCAGTAGCCTTTCTTTTCCTCCTCTTCTTTCAATATATTTTGCAGCGCAGATGCTGCACTTCCAAGCTGCAATGCGACGGCGAGGCGGCGAGATTATAGTCACTTACATCCCAGCTGACGATGATGTTAAGCAACGTCAACTGCACGAGCCCAAACCATCGTCTCTTGTACACCTTGTAAGTGACGCTGGCGCGGTCGCCGTTCTCGATCGAAGCGTTCTCTACCTCCTGGCTGCCGGTAGTGTCGCGAGCCGCAGTTAAGACCTCGTCGTCCCCGTCCGTCGAGTTAGAAGCGAGACGCAGGTGGCCACTCTTGGTGGTGCGTGACGAGCCTGTGCCCATGGGGTTGAGGGTGTACTCCTCGCGGGCCTTCTTGTCGTCGGCGAAGGTGTCGTTGTTCGTTGGCGTGACGGCCTCGTCATCAGATTTGCGGCTGCTGTTGCTGCGAGACATGTTCCTCCTACTGTCCCGTGTTTTCCCGTCCCGTCCTGCGGCGCGGCGCCCTTGGTTGGTTTTTTTTGGTGGCTGACTGGCTGAGAGTTGGCTTGCCTAAGCGCGGAATTCGATCGATCGTCTCTTATCGCGAACAGACTCCAGCAAGCGCCCAGATAGACAGGTCACTTTTCGGCTGTTCAGATACGCCCCGCGTGTCGATCATTAAGCCCAGCCAGCTGAATCGATTCAAACAGAATAGTATTCGATATTCTGGATTCGAGTCGGTTATGTTTCAAATGCGCATCGTGGAAGATTCAAATTACACCTGAGAGAGCGACGAGGCAAGGGAGGAAAGAAATGAACGAGTGGCTTGGAGAAGATAGGGCGCAATAGTAGTAGCACCCGTCAAATGCTATGGAGGAGTCGGAGAATAAAACAAGACTATCGTTCTATATGCCCGTCTCATATCAAGGTCAAAAGCTCAGTTGAGTGTGTTTTGCAATAATCAATTATTACGAGGCCCTCAGGGATGAGCACCTAGCTCGATGTATGTAAACATCTAGACTCCCACACAATACTACAATGTATTGTTGAGATAAAGAAAGGACGGGCAAGTTGATAGGCGGAAGCGCGAGGTGATAGCCCGATTCTGTTAGTGGGCCTGAACCTTTTTAGGGACCCCTTCCTGGAAAGTGCCCACCAAACGTACGGTTCTATCGCCAGCGAGGAAAGGCGCGCCTGAAAGACGAGGTAATAGCCGTAAGGTTTCAGCGTTTCAGCTACCACTAGTACCTATGTATCTCCTCTTAATGGGACTGGTCAGAGCCGTGATTGGACTGTCGGCTGGGCGCAACTACTATATCCGGTCACCTCGCCCGTGTAACACTACCCTCAACTCTTGCTCGAGTCTCGAGTTTATGCTACTGTAACCCCTAGTTGCCTCGCCTGTGACCCGGTGCATAATTGGTTCGGTTTAGACCCATTTTCGACATCTGATTGACTTTTCCCTCGGCCGTTCTTTTACGAACACATGCAGACGGTAACACACCTTTAAGAGATCGACTACATGTATAGAGTGTGTAGGTACTATGTAGTACATGTACCTAGGTAGTTATATAAGTGAGATGGATGGGCCGAAAGGACCTCATACAGATCATATTATATTGCAATACCCCATTAATGCTACAACTTCTAGTCATATATTCATAATAAGATATGTAGTGACTTAAAGTTGAATTATTAGAAGTTATCATAACATTTTCTCCAAGTTATATATCCGATGAGATGTCAGATTTTTTATACTTGGGCAATGCGCCTATGTTACTCTATACAGCTTTCTCATACCTATGAGTTCAGAGAGGCCTTACATACTCGTCCTCGATAATATGCACTAGACTCATAAGAAAGGAATCGGGCCTATAGGTAACTTCAGGAACAGAGATCTATTTAAATAGGTGATAATGCAGTTTTGTATGATACATAGGGCAATGAGTTTGAGGTACCCTGGCTGCATGCTATCGCTTGAGCCGCAAATCGTGTTACAGGACCGCTGCCACTTGACCAGGGTCGCACGACGATGGCCAGGTCGCCCGATCGAGAAACCATCCGGCATAACCCCTTCTATAAGCTCTCTAGAAACACCATGCGCTATACCGGCAGTTCTCAGGGCTTGATTGCGTCGTTTATTTGAGGATGGACCACAGCTTAGGGGCCGCACATTGGCTGGCGCAGTGTGCGAGGTGGAAGACTATACGGGAGAAAGCACGTCAGCCTGCTGTTTGTAAAGAATCATAGCCGCGTAGGGTATTTATCTCGATACAGAAATAAACTGCTGCTAGCTTGGAAGGAATAATTTCTCACATTCTTCAACGCAGTCCTCCTTGGCCTCTCCCTCCTCAGTGGAGTTCGTAACGCGCTCGACGCATTCGTCGAAGTGGTGCTTAGCCGGGGCGCACTGCTTGGAGTTCTTGCACTCTATGACATGCCGTTAGCGAGGTTTTGGTGACGTCGCCGAGTTGGCGTCCTCGGTGGAACGGCAAATGCACAGTAGAGCTACCGTCGGAAAGCGATGCTGTATACGTTGAATACATGGAAATGCAACGAACCTTCTTCTAGCTTTTCCTTGGGGTCCTGGGGCTCCTCATCCTCCTCCTCTTCTTCCTCCTCTTCTTCGGCATCGTCGCCCTCGTCTTCCTTGGATTCTTCGGATGCCTCCTCTTGAGGCTCCTAGACGGTAGTTAGTAATCTTTCTTGTAAAATCCACTCTATAAAATATAGCAGATGCAAAGCCCGGACATGCAGCATCGGAGCGGGCGGGAGTCGGCGGAAATTGGAAGAACGTCGGGCTCGAGCCTCCCGAGGTCCTCGATAGCGGAAAATCGTACCTTATCCTCAGCTGGAGCTTCGGCTTCGGCGGTGCTCCATGGCGTAGTGGCCTCGACGAGGTCGGTGATAGTGTCCCAGATACCCATTGTGTTCGGGGCGGATGTTAGGGGGTCTCAATGCCTTGTTTTCGAGGTCGAACGAGGGTTGGTAATGAAATGCGGTGGTCCAAGGAACGTTGGCAACCGAGAAAAATAGAGCATCAGCAATTGAGCCATTTTGATTGGCCGCGATATTAAAGCTTTAATCACGTGACACTCGGCCCATCAAATCCCCTCGCAAAGCCCGATTAACACGGAATCTACGGTAAGGAGAGCGCACTTACATGTATGTATATCTATGATCTTAACTGGTAATAATCGATGAATGTAAACTTTGTACGGTTCGCCGCTCTGTCATAGCATCACTTCACGACATCTTAATCTCACCGGGGTAGAGACTAGTAACTTAGAAATTTTTCGACGGAAGAGTCCGTTATAGCAAACAATTTATAGCCGCATAATCCATCCTATAGAGGCAATTACGCATACCTATATATCTTATCTGGCACGGCTAGTCTTCGCACTGTTTCGTGCTTGCTTTGCTTAAAGCGCAAATCTTGAACACCTTTCTCCCCTCGTCCCTTTTCCTTCGAAAGAGGGCTTCGTTACACTCTATGCTACGTACGATTCTATCAACTTAGTAATACTTCAAAGTAGCTGGGATGTAAGCACGTATAGAAAAATAACATTGGTGCATAGGAAGCCGAATTGCTACTAAAAGGGGTATCAAATTCTGTATTATATCGACTTCAAAGGGACCTATAATCTGTGACCTCTAAATATCCGATTTCGCCGCCCACATCCAAGCACCCTAGTAATTACATGTCGAGAATGTCATCATTGCCTTTCTGCTTCTTCGCGCATACGCTCGTCGAAACGCATGGTCACAGCCTGGGCTTGAGCTTCGTCGTAGTCTGGTGGAGGTTCGTCCGGCATTTGCTGGTGGGCCTCCTGATCCCGGGCTGCTTCGTCTGCCTGTCTAGCCACCTCAGTTGCTTGGGTGGGATTGTTACCACCCTGAGGGCCGCTATACTCTGGCAGTTGCTCGTCGTGGACAGTCTGAGCCCAGTTACTCTGACCCGATTCCTCCGCGATCTGTGCCGCATGGTGAAGGCGTGCCTTCAGTTCCACGAATTTCGACTCAAATTCGCTAGAACCACCGTCTTTAAATGTCAATCTCAGATTCACTCTCGGGAAATCCGGTGGTATATTGCCGTCAGGCACTGGTCGCACACTGGCTTCCCAATACCATGGTCCGATCCATGATGAGCACATCCGGGTATCTTGGCAGCCTAATATCTTAGATGAGAAGGACTTGAGTTGGTCCGTAGGCTTAGACGGAAGATAGATTAACTAAGCGCGGATATTAGTCTTACATTAATCCCCGTAGCGCGGCGCACAACATTACTGCTTACTCTTTGGTTCGTTATGTATGCTGTTCCGCTCTCACTCTTGATGTTGAGAGGAGACACGCCCGGCGGCTGATTCGGAGCGGTTATGCTGAGACCTATCCGGCCCCTCGTCCTGTGTAGAATACTTTCGTGCGGCAGAGGCTCTATCTCTCCGGCCCGAGACAGCATGACCCAGCTAGCATCTAAATTAGTGTCCTCCTCACCCCTGCTACTCTGGCTAAGGATATATGACGCATGCTGATCGTGAAGGCCGTAATCCATAATGACGACAGCAGACAAAAGCTACAGGTTGATTATGCGTACGAGGCCGTAGAATGAAGAGCAAGGCTCTCAGGGAGGACAGAGGCGGATATCACATCCTAAATGTCGAGGGTAGGGAGCAGGGAGGAGGGAGGAGGTGGTGGAAGGGGAATGGGAAGGGAGGGCTGAGGGCTGAGGGCTGAAGACTAGTCGTGACTCAAGGCGACGGGAATGGGAACGGACAAGCAGAAGTTGATACATACTTTATTGACATTTTGGGTAAATTTGAAGGTGGTCAGCTTTCGGGTCTTGTGCACACAGGTCCTAGTAGGTGCCAACCGAGCTCCTGGGATTCGTCGGCACAACGAAAACAGGCAGGGTTCCAACAACTACTTTGGTCTCAGGAACTGGCTCGGTGGGCTCTCTCTGGTCTCGGAGCGGCACGGCTTGCAGGTAGTTTGATGAGAAGTTGATATTGATAAAATGTGGGCCAGCTAAGACGGTAGCCCGCTGGAACTCGTCCTGCCGGAACTGGAACTGGAACTGGTGGTAGAGGTAGTGGTACTGGTAGCAGAACGGCAAGGTTGACAGGGCCACTGCAAGGTCTCGCAGATGTGGAGGCACTTGGACGTCCTTAGTGGATCGCGAGATTGATATTGAACCGTGGTGGTGCAATAGGGAGAATTCCAGTCATCTGCTGCAAGGAGCAAACCGGTTTGCCCAGTCGCAATCTATGATGTGTAAGGTGAGGTATGTAAGTCAGGTCAAGTGAAGTCAAGTCAAAGCTCAGGGTTCCGGTCGGTAGCGCCGAAGATTCCTCGAAAGCGCAACAGGGTCCCTCTGCTATGTTGGCAAGGCTTCTGTCGATTCACGATACAGATAGAGCGGCGTGATGACGAAGACAGATGAACTGAGGGAATGGGTAAGCGATGTACGGTAGTGTACGGTACGGCTAGGTAAGGTTAGGAAGAGCTCTAGACCGGGGTTCATTATGCTTGCCAAGCCACTGCCAAGACCCGGGTGCGAAAGCCCTAAGGCAAGGAGCTAAGAATGGCACTCACTAACTCAACTAAGCAGGTGACGACTACCTTTATATGTACCTAGCTTATAGATTTATAAGACGGGGTACATTGTGTCTTCAGCCAAATATTGAGCAGACTCAAGTACCCTATCCGATTAGATTGATTACCCTTATGTACCTGCCGTAGCACAAGGTTTTGCAAGAGGGGTAAAACGGAATTTGACACATCGATGACTTACCTAATCGACTGCATGGGAAAGAAAGCTTCTAAATGGTTACATGTACATACCTTCATGCGTAGAGGCATGAATCAATAGGTCTTATTACCTACATGCTTCATGTAGGTGCATATGTACAATACTCGGCCGGCTCCGTTTTTATTCCGTTCGCCTCCAAAGTCAGCTTCAAGTTCTTGCTATAGTCTTTCACATGCTTCAAGGGTTGTCTGCCTACATAACCTAGTCTATCGTGGGACTATCAATGGTTCGTTGGTATGTACATGTAATATCTCAAGCTAACTCCTATAAGACGAACTTACGTTAGGTACATCGTCGATTGGCGGATTCCAAAGAAATATTGCCAAGAAGGGAAAGAGAGAAGGACAAGTATTCGGGTCATGCCAGTGAGATCGCTCTAACTTGGCAAGTACCCTGAATATTGTTCTATTATCCGATTACGTAACTAGGCCATGACGAACAAGAGCTCATGGGACTATGAGGTAGATATCGGATGCCGTCCTACCGATGTAGGCAGTTACCTTAACTCAATTACATACCTTATTACCTTATCAAAGTACGTAGCTCACTTCAATCTTCAGTCGATGTTCACTATTATTACTTCTTAGGAACTTACACAACAGGCACCGATGCCTCTCTAAACGTTTATGAATATGGATGGCTCGCGGTTCGGCCCAAGGAAGATTCTCCATACCCGTCATAATTTACCAACCACAGGGACTTCGGTGTTCCACCGGATATAGTCTTTCATTCCAATTCTGACTTACACCCGTCACCACCAACTCAGGATTGGTCCCTGGTCCGATGCATACATTAGTTATGTCACCAACTCCTCTCACCTTATCATGATCTTCAAGGTTATCGGCGAGCATAACTCATCCGTCACAGCTTTGGTAGATCCAAGCTTTTCATCTTTACCCGTCGTTAGCCTCACGTTCACCTCCCAGTCTGCTCTGCCGGCATATTGATTAGCTACCTACCTGAGTTTAGATTCTGCTTTGAAACACATGATTCATGGATCACTTGGTCATTGGCTATGAGGCCTGCGTCCGTGGCCAGCCTCCCGAGTTCCATCCAGCTTTCTGGACCTATCAGAGCCCGCGAAGTGACCCAAGCCGAAGACTCCTGCAGAGGCCATCACTACGCAGACCTGGGGACAAAGCCTGCCTGTCACTCAAGCCGCCAAGCGCATCGAACCCCATGATATCGTCGGAGAGCATTCTATTCCCCGGTTCACACACATACGATACGACTTCGCCGGAGCATTGTCCTTTCTATTACACCGTCATCTGCGGGATCTACTTTCTGATTAATGGCAACTTCTATGATTGGTTGGCCTCCAACTGCGGCTCCGCAGCAAGAAGGGACTCATCATATTTCGTGGCGGCCGCTCCGCGCAACGTCTCGTCAACATGGAACGATTGAGGCCGTGGTCTAACCTGCTGAGGATGATAGGAAACCACGGGCTTGGAGGGTTACGTTACGTTGATTGAATCTAGATACTGCCGACTCCCACACCTCACAACCTCAACCTGGAATCCTTCGCGAAGTCTCAAGTGTCCCATTTGTCCTTACCATCCGGCTTAGCGTGCATTGCAGATCGCTGACCCGGGCAATCTCTTCCTAAACCGATACTTTCTCAGACGCATCGTCATTCACTTATGTTGGCCTATCGTGAATCCTCTCGACGCCGGCTCAAAACACGTCACCTAGCGGATACAGTCGGAACAGAACATACCACCACGCTGGCGATCTTCACAGGTGAGCAGCATTGCGCTCTGGAAGCCCAACTCGCTTCTTCGGCGCATGAAGACCTGAGTAGGCGAAGAGGACCGGCTCCTCCTACATCGATGCGCCTCTAGACCAGCCAACGCGCGGCGCGTCCGTGGTATGAGATATTCCCTGGCCCCTCTTATGAATATCCTATGATGTGACGGCTTGATGAAGCTTCCTGAACTGTTGTAGATCAATATCGGGAGCAGTTTCCTGGACTGGCGGCGTATGAACTACGCATGAAGCTGAGCGTGGGGCTAGTTCCTCGGCAGAGGAAACACACGACGTGATTGTGCAATTTACGCATAGCTCAAGCCAGCGTCTACGTATCCACCTTGAGGGGAGGCCGAACGAAGCGTGCGTCTTCCACTTGGCCGATAGCGGTCAGACCATACGGAGAAGCTTGCCTCCCAGCTGCTATTATTAGGAGACTAGTTCAGGCCAGACTTACGATATCTACTCGATATGAGACGCCATCCCTTCGTCCACTCGCAGAGAGAGATTCTATACCCGATGATGGATTTCCCCGGATGGTAGATAATCAGAGGCCATCCCGGGTCTAGTGCTAGCGTTGGTCCAATGGATCGTAGTTTGGGTAGATAGCAATGCCACTCGTACCTCTCCAGTAGACTGACGATATCTTCAGCCGTACTCGGATCTCGGATGATCGTGCCAGGCTTTCACCGCTCCCATGCCTGTTAGGTGGCTCCCTAAGCGGCCTTGCACACCCGATGTGGTTCCTTGACAGTTGATCCTGTAAAGCAGCAGCCGATGCTATCAGCTACGTAAACCGTAAGGCAGCACGCGACTATACGGACACTCATAGGTTAGTACAGATTATAGTACGTACAACAAGGTGTGTGAACGTCATCTGATTCATTGAGTTGTGCCTTAGTCGTAAGCGTCATGATCATTCAATCTACCGCATACCGCATGTGAATAGCCGCGCCCAACCGGGCATCATTACCAAGTGACGAGGAAAGATGGAAACCCAAATCATGAGGTATGACAACGAGACCCTTGAGAACACCCTGGAAAAGCCAACGAGGAAGCCCAGATACAATACATTTTGACGAGAATGCCAAATGCTAGCCCCCGACCTCCAACTCAGCACTCAGCAGCCGACTACCAACCAACACACAAGCTGGCTCCATGATTCCGAACTGGGTTGCCCTCCACTTCCCTTCCAGAAGTTAATCCACGGGTACTGGTCCATAACGCCGCAGCAAGGTCTCTCGCTATGAGAGCCAGTTCTCGCTCGATTTCCCAGCGGGAGTAGCCGCGCCTTGTGCAGCATCGAAGCCGAGATTGAACCTTGGCATGTCAATCTTGGGTGCGGGCTCGTCCTTATTCTTGCCTTTATTACCACCTCCACCACCCGCCTGCTTCTTTGGGCTTTTAGGCTCCGGGGGTGGCCCGTATCGTACATCGCGTACATCCCAGCCATCCTCGGCTGCAGCAGCGACCCAGGTTCGTAGGCCGTCGTGCACGCCGGGGTAGAATTTCTCCTTGCAGAGGCGTAGGCTAGCTCCCATGCAACGCTCCCACCCCGAGATCTGGAGGAAAGTGCGGAGACTGTTGCGCTCCGCCGCTGTTGGGGTACAGGCGATGATAGCATTCATGAGATCGAGGTGGGAGGCTAGATAGTTCGTAGCGTCCCACTCCACACCGCCGACATAGGGAGCAGCAGGGACAGGAGGTCTCTCCTGGGGGAAATGGGTCTGTATGTAAGTAACGCTGTCCATTCCGGACGGGCCGGCCCCTTCCTTAGGCTCCTTCTCTCGGGGCAGATAGACGACGTTGAGATGGTGTAAGAAAATCCAGAACACCTCCTTCGTAACATTCACGGCCTCCTTGCACCACACGCGATACGGTCGGTCCCGACGCATCTCGAGTACGAAACCGAGTGGTTGCTCCTCCTCCTTCGGCTCGGGGTCACGTAGATGGCCAAGCACGGTCCTGGCTCGGATCGGACGGTCGTTAATAGGGGCTGACTGGATATAGGTGAATAACACGGAGGTGATGATGCTGCGAGTGGTGAACTCGCTCGGCCCCTTTTTCTCCGGGTCGAAGAGCATGTGCAGAAGAGCTGGGAATAGCGTTGCCTGGATGGAATGAAGATATTGCAAAGCAAGTGCTGTGGTGCACAGAGCCTTGAGGCAGAGAAGATTCTCATGCAATAGAGCATCCTCATGCTCTTCCCTGTCGTGAGGTTAGCGTCACTGTTGCCCGTGATATTTCGTGTGATGAATTATGGACTTACCTCCACTCGACCTCCATGATGCGATGCAGTAGCCCTACAATCTCTTCCATGCCGCCCTGGCGTATGAACTCCTCCGTCCATACCACCGTCTCGTTTCGTAGTAGGAGACGTAGCTTGTGTAGCTTGCCGACTTCCACAAGCTCCGGCTTCTGTACCTTACGCAGGTAGCCTACGTAGTCAACTGGCCCCTGCTGCAACTTCACCTTGGAGAAGATGCCGCCCCCCGAACTAGATCCCGCGGACGAAGGTCGCTCACTAGCAACGCTGTCCGTGGACCTGCTCCGGAAGTGCCGTCCTATGGAGCCTTCGCCCTTGGACTTCTTGGTTGAGGAGCCCGCCTCGGACTTCTTGCTGCGGGATAGTGTGAAGCTGCGGCCGCGCGACTTCTTAGATTTGCTAGCGTCGACGGTCTGGGCGGCGCTGATGCTGGAGTCGCTGTCGTGGCTCTCGGGCCTGGCGCCGACGCCGCGGCTCTCAGCCCAGTCCTGGCGGATGAACTCCATCTTGATGGTGTCGGCCAGGTTCCGCATCTTGTATCGCTGGTGCTCCGGGATGTTGCGCCGGTCCAGCATCGCCTCCAGGTGCTTGTCGATGTCCTTCGCGTCTAGCGCCTGCTCGGCGGGCTCGGCGGAGATGGGCCGGTCCTGCGACGACCCTCCTGATCCACCGGTGAATACTTTCAGGCCCCGCTGGATCTTAGACGGTGAGGCCTTGGTGTTAGTCGCGCTGGACTTGACATCGCCTGATTGTGTGGATGGTGCATGGTAAGACTTAGGTCGTTCCTTGGTTCCCTTGCTGCTGGAGGGGACGTTTGAAGAGACGTTGCTCGTTTGGGCATTCTTTCTGTAATCTTCGTCATTCTGCTTCTCTAGTGCTCCGCTGGCAAACTGGGCGTAGATGGGAGGCCGGGCCGCCTCCTGGGGCGGCTGATTCTCCTTGTTCTTCTTGAACTGCATTTCGTCCTCGCTAGCCAGTCTATGCAAGTTCTTCGAGCTCTTGGGGCGGGTTAGAAACCCTACGAGGTTCGTAGCTGATTTAGTCTTCTTGGGTTTGCGCTCGTGGTGCTTTGATTGCTTAGCTAATTTTTCGGAATCCTTCACTGCGTTCAACTTTGCAGAAATTGTGCCAAATCCAGTTTTAGTTGGGGATGGGGGAGCACTTGGTTGTCCGTGTTGTTTGGTAGGTGATCGAGAGGGGGTGCCAAGTTGATTATGTTGTATCTCTCCAAGAGCAGCCGGCCGAGAGAAGTTCGGAAAGGCACAAATATCTTGTTGGAAATTAGAGCCCGTAGCCGGAGTCGAAGGAATTAGCAGATCGGAGGGGGCCAAAGCGGATCCATCGGAGTTGTTCCGTCTATGGATAAAGGACTTGAGCACGCTGGATTTGGAGCGCTGGTGGTGGTTTGGTCGACCAGCGCTCGGGGCGATGTTCGCCGCGGCATGGTAATCGTCGACTGATGCCATTCTGCCTTAGGAATATGATGCTGAGTATCAAGTGATGGGATCGGCGCCGAGCAAATATTTAGAGCAAAGACAAAAATGCTATAGCTAGGGCGGATGATGCTACGCCAAATGCTGCCATATGTTGTTGTATGAAGCCGTATCCAGGACTTAACCGCAATTAACGGCTGAGCCTGTTATAATGGTCAACGGTCAAGCAATTGAGCCTTCCTCATCTGAAGTTGGGTTCGCCGAAATGGGGTTGAGAATTAAGTCCAGGGTTTGGCGCTGAATGTTACTTTGGGTCAAAGACAATTTCGTGGACACTTTGTTTAAGTTCTATTTCGCCGCCCTTTCCTTGGAGACTCAGAAGGCCGTTGCCCCAGCAACAGCGACGCACCTACGTAGTACAGATATGTACTGTGTACCCCTGACTGGAGCTAATTGAAGCTTATCGTTTATCGATTCTTAACGCCCCACTATTCCCGAACCCCACTACGATGTACGTCCAATATTATACATGAACATTCGTGATACTTTCAGCGTCATTCTCTTCACCATTATTGATTGGAATCGATAGGCAAATCTTCTCCCTACGATCGCATAGTCCTTTCTAAACGATTGGATCCCTCACCATGCCAGGCCCTCCGAACAAAAAGCAGAAGCGGCAAGATTACCGCCAAGCTCAGAAAGAAAATGGCATCACGAATATGCCCAAGAAAAAGTTCTACCGCCAGCGCGCGCATGCGAATCCCTTCTCCGACCACAAGTTAACATAGTATGTCCGCTACCTCTTTAGTATAATCGAATTCTCAATTCTTATTCATTGTAGTCCGACCCGACCAGAAGACATGGATTGGTCCTCGTTCTTTCCAGCATACGTCGCAGATACACAATCAGATTCACTTCCGGAGACAACTGAAAACTCCGAAGCGACAGCGAAACTGCCACCGAAGAAACTCACGAAAGATGTCGAGGTTGTAGATATAGGTTGCGGCTTTGGCGGCCTGCTCGTAGCCCTGTCACCGGTGATGCCAGACACTTTGCTTGTTGGTATGGAGATCCGATCCCAAGTGGCAGAATTCGTCCAAGATCGAATCAGAGCCCTGCGCATAAAAGACCCGGAGCAGAAACAATATCAGAACATCGGTTGCTTGCGGGCGAATACGATGAAATTCCTACCCAACTTCTTCCGAAAGGGACAACTATCCAAGATCTTCATCTGCTTCCCGGACCCGCACTTCAAGCAACGCAAGCACAAGGCTAGGATCGTATCTACCACGCTCAACTCCGAGTATGCGTACGTGCTAAAGCCTGGTGGAATTGCGTATACCATCACAGATGTGGAGGATCTTCATAACTGGATGGTGCAACACTTTGACGCGCACCCTTCATTTGAAAGAGTCCCGGAAGAAGAACAAGAAGTCGATCCATGCGTCGAAGTTATGAGGACAGAAACCGAGGAGGGGAAAAAGGTCGAGAGAAATAAGGGCCCAAAGTTTGTTGCCTTGTTTCGACGTTTGGAAGACCCGCCGTGGTGATCGTTGAAGGTTGATTCTACTCGGTTGACCGCAAGCTGTGGAAGCAGTATGTTGTATATATGAGAACATGGTCTTCGAGATGAAAACATAAGCATAAATAATAGGATGGCATGATGTTTAACTAGGAGGCGACTTTATAAGAGTCTTAACTCTGGTTAAGCGAATTCATACAGATACACATAGCAGACCTTAGCTAATACCTAAGATAGGAGAGTATATCAACATTGAGCTAAGTTAATGGTTTTCTAGCTGATACTGATCAAGACGCTAAAAAGATGACACTTTAACGAGATACCTTGCACAAGCTATTCGAACATAACATTCATGACTATAATATATCTACGTAACTATCTATAATCACACAATCGAATTCCTCGCAGATATTGTTTCTAGTCCGACAGTGGAGTCACATGCAGTTACCTGACACTGACAACAAAATGGTACGCGGTTACTTGAATACCTACATGTAAGTACCTAGGTACATATAACGAAAAGGAGTAAGTGGTCCGTGCTAGGCGCATATTAAGGTTACGTCGCGCTACCCCTGTTCGTATATTAATGAAACTCCCGGGGCCTCTAATCGATAAGCAGCTTGGCTTCCAACTGGTCGTCACTTTGCGATTCCTACGATACTTCAAAGTCACCCCACTGACAAATCATGACGCCAGGATCGAAACGACTTCAAAAGGATTATGGCCCTTAAGGGGAGAGATGTCGGTCTTGCTGGAGTCGTCTGCTTTATCGCATGGGGCTACGCCACCAGTTGGTTTCCTGCTGTTCGATGGGCCGGATACGCCTTCGTCAGCGGCGTTATCGTAACCCTCCTGGGTGGCCTTCTCTTGCTTCTAACATCTCGAGGCTCGGCGTATAACCAGCGAAGCAGGACATCCCGGCCCAATGCAGTCAGCTTCGCAGGCGCCGAGTCCTGGCGTAAAGAGACCACCGCTCTACGAATTCGACAAACCTATATCAAGACTCCTTTATATGCCGAATCTCCTGCCGTATCCCGCGCCTTGGACGATTTGCTCGAGCTCATCGTTCGAGACTTTGTCAAATCATGGTATTCGAACATAAGCAAGAACCCGGTGTTCACGAATGAGGTGGATAAAGCTACAAGGCATGCGCTGGCTAGCATTCGGGACCGTCTGTTTGAGACGGATTTGGTGGAAGTGGTGATGAGTAGGATTGTCCCAATACTAACTGCTCACTTTCAAGATTTCTACGACGCCGAGAGAGCAGTGCGAGGCCGCAAACTGAACCGCGATGTTACAGAATCGGAGGAACTGGATTTGGCTATCGCTGCAAAATATAAGGATGGCAAGCTACACCCTGCCGCGTCTCTAGCTTACTCGGATACAAAACTGGTACAACAAGATCACCTGCGGCACATGGTCGCCAGGATTCTTCCCAAAGTGCTTCCTGGTAGCCTGTTGGATAGTCGCGCTGTTTCCAGCATCATTCGCGAAATAGTCGCTTGCGCTGTCTTGTTCCCCATCTTGCAACTCCTATCCGAACCAGATACTTGGAATCAAGTGATGGAAAACTACGGGCGGAGTATGTTGCAAGACCGATCAACAGTGCGTAAGCTTCGTGCGGCTCTGGATGCGCATGCTTCGCCAGCACCGAAGAGTTCTAAACCGGTAGCCTTCCCGCGGCTCTATCCGGGGGACAGCGAACGACGGTTTGAAAAGTTCATCCGTACGATTCGTAAACTCAACAACTTATCCGACGCAAGACGATTTCGAAGCGAAGTCGCAAGTCAGCTGAAGAGGGATTCTCAGCAAGCGGGACAGGATCAAATCTATCTTCGTCGATTAGAGATGGGCAAGCGACTCCTAGATCAAAGGGTTCAGCAACTAGCAGCAGGTGGTGATGGACGTCGTGTGCCATTGTCAAGCAGTCCGTCACCAAGTGCCGGCTCATCAAGACTTGAACAAGCGTCGTTGGCCGAACTCCTACGCGACACATCGGGTCTTTCCTACTTCATGGAGTATATGGACAGACAAGGCTTGATGTCCCTTATACAATTCTGGATGGTTGTAGACGGTCTACGGAACCCCTTAGAAGACGACGGGCTCGATGATGAGCATCTACCTTCGACTTTGAACCCGTGGACTGACTCTGACCGCACCGATCTCGCCCAAATTGACCAGACTTACTTGTCTAGGCCCGAACTTAACGTTTCTGGTAATTCACGACGAGCTATCCGTGAATTTCTAGATGCCGGGGCAGCGGCTACTCCAGCACAGTACTACAAGGCGCGCCGTGCAGTATTACGAACTCAGAGTGCCGTACTTGAAGATATGCAGTCCAGATATCTTGATTCGTTTAAGAAATCGGACCTGTTTTATAAGGCTCTAGCGTCCGAAGAAGCATCGAAGAGTTCTTCCCTAGCGCAACAGTCTCAAGCAGGGCCGGCTACGATACCACCACCACTTCGCGCTTCACAGTCGTTTGGGTCAAAATCCCCAGCTGTAGCAAAGCTCAATCCGAGGCTAAATACATCTAATGGCCAAGTCAGGCGAGGCCTGTCCGCTACGGACCTCAAGGTCCCCAATCCAAACATTAATCATGGCCCGGATCCTTTGATGGGCCATCGGCGGTCAATAGATGACAATGCTGCTTCCCCATTATTTGATGACGACGACCTAGACCACGATCCGATGGGAGATTCGGTTTTGAGCCTTGACCAGGAGTCTTTGAGACCCGTGCCGGATACCCAAGTCGTGCAAGCGGTGGAGGAAGCACTCAACAATATTCTGGAGGACGATCGACCGCAGACTGCCGAAGACCTTCGAGAATCATTGTTTGGGAATGATGACGGGGCTTCCAGCATGTTCTCAACTCAGGACAATGGTTCTGCTAGGGGCTCACTGGACCAACAACGTCCAATGCAGTCTGGAAAGGAAGTCGAGAAACCTAGTCTGGCATCACTCGGGCTTGTGAGTGCGGCGTCTAGAATTGGAGTGTTCATGGACGATGACCTCTTCGGCGATGAAGATAAGTTCTTGCCGGACGAACAAGACCATAACGAGGACGAAGTTGGTGACATCGAGGACGAAGTGCACGAAGCCGCACCCGGTGATCTAGGCCTTGCAGAGGCTATTACGGTCCTTACTAACGACATTGAACGGCTTGCTGCTCAAGAGGCCGTCATAGAATCGCTCACAAAAAAGGCCGACCTGACTAATAACACTGCTGAATTGCGCATTTTGCGAAAGTCGAAGGCAAGCCTGCAAAGGGAGCTTCGGCGAAAAGAACTACAGAGACACCAATACGTGATTCAAGAGAGCGACAATAGTCTCTACGGGCGGGCTTCGATTAGGATCAAGTCCATCCAGGTAGGACGAGAGGAAGATGGCAAGGAATTCGCGGTATATGTCATCGAGGTAAAGAGGGACGCGGGCGAAAAGATGCCGGCAGCTACTTGGATCGTGACGCGACGGTACAGCGAATTCCACGAGCTTCATCAGAAACTAAGAAATAGATACCCATCAGTACGGAATCTCGATTTTCCGCGGCGGAGGATGGTCATGAAGCTTCAAAGCGATTTCCTTCGCAAGCGTCGGGATGCTTTGGAACAGTACCTGAGCGAGTTACTTCTCCTACCAGATGTGTGTCGTAGCAGGGACCTGCGAGCCTTCTTATCACAAAGCGTAATCACCCAAGGGGAGGACTTGCTAAGTCGCGAAGACAAGAAGGATATGATTACTCGCTTATACGACTCAGTCACTGATGGCATGGAAGATATTCTGGGAAATATACCTGTTCTGGACCAGTTGTCGGTGGCGGGGCAGAGTCTCATCGCGGCAGCAACAAGCCAGATGAGCACGATGCCACTCGGCGTCAATGAGGATGCCATGACTACTGCAGAAGCCGAGGCGGAATTGAATGCCTTCGAAAACAAAGAACTGGAGCCTTTCATCAAGCCGATTTGCGACATCTTCCTCGAGGTGTTCGGGCTTAACAGGGGCAATAATTGGCTCCGCGGGCGAGCCGTGGTTGTCGTACTACACCAGATGCTTGGCGGCACTATCGAACGCAAGGTACGAGATAACTTCAAAGTGCTTGTCCAGGAAGATGCCGTCCTCAAATACATCAGCCTCTTGAGAGACAGCATGTGGCCCGGCGGACAGATCAAGAGAAATAAACAAGCCAGGACAACGGCGGAAAAGGCACGAACGCGCAGGGAAGCGAGCTTGATGCTGGCCACCCTTGTCCCCGACTTGGCTGGGAATGTGGTCGGACGGCTGAATGCTCAGGCCGCAAGTCGGAGGATTTTTGCTACGTTTAATAACTCGAGACTAAAGTACGTGTTCTACGAATCCGTTTTATATATAGCCTGATGCTGACATGAATTCTTATAGCTCTCATTTGGCCTTCACGATCATGGATGAACTAGTTGACGTCCTATTTGACGAAGGTTGAGTTCTCCTAGGGCATTCTTGTTTTTCCCTTCGACGCAGCATAGCATTGGCGTTGAGGTTGGTTTTAGGATGTTCCTGCGTGGTGCATGAATACCACGAACATTCGATACTAAATATAATTGGCGGTGTGTTATTCAGAGAGAGAGATAAGTGATAAGTGGCACATCAAGAGCTACGAGGAAGAAAGTGAGGCGTGGCCGGTTGTTGCATAAGTCTAATAACAGACGAGGCTAGTAGGTAGTACATTGAACCTATGTAGGTACATACAAACCCTGGTCTCTTAAGAGCTCTAATAAGTATTTATGTAACATTGCGTCACGTATTCATAATGTCTTTCAGGTACTCAAATTTCGTTGAGCATGATAGACATTTATCTCGCGTAGTTGTCAAGAGATGATTGATTCGTTCTCTCATGTATAACTGATCTTTCACGCCGAGTAAATAGGTACGTGTCCTAGGTACATGTATGTATGCATGAGCGGTACCTTGACGCTCTGAGTTCGATCTAGGAAAGACCCACTTTAGGTTAGGTACATACATATGTACATACATATGTACCTACATATGTACCTTAGGTAGGCAGCTGCATTTAGGTCCGTGCGAGGCGAAGATCTTGAACGAGGAAAAAAAGGCTCCACCCGCTGCCTCCACATTTTGGAGTGCAGCTGCTCTTCTTCACCTCTCCCCGTTTCTCTCCCACCCACCCCATCATCACACTCATCTCTGCAACTGTCACACCTCTGAGTATCAGCAGCAGTATCGGGTCTTAATAATACTGCTACTACCCAGTATTTCAGAGACAGTGATAATCTCTCCCTTTCAAATTACCAACTTCATAGCCGGCCTATCTCTACCCTCCTTCCCACTTTATCATTTTCGTCGTCCGCTACTTTTGACAGCTCCAAGTTTGATCTCCCCCTCGTTGGGTTCTTCTCTGGTCCTGGCCCTGTTGCGAGACCCAATCCCCAACCACAACCTGCCTGACCTTGTTCGTGATTTCGGCGACAATCTTGCAGATTGAGGAAATACTCTTCCCGTCTTGTGGCGCACGCCGACCCCAACCTCTACTCCGTACATACTCGTCCTTGACCCGGATCTCAATCGTAGCAGTCAACGATCGCGATCATCATGGCATCTACCGAGGTTTCTGCGACCCGCCTCTACTTGGGCAACCTACCGAAGGGTGGTAAGTGCTTCTACTCGGAATGCTTGTTCGAGCCCGTGTTGCCGTGTGACAGAGCTCGGCCTAGCTTTGTGTCCTGCTGCGGCTGCTAACTTTTGTATCTACCACAGCTACCAAGGCCGATGTCGAAGCCCACTTTGCGACCCATGGCACTGGTGAGATCACCGAGGTTAAGCTGATGAATGGTTTCGGCTTCATCGAATACAAGGATCCTCTGGATGCCCGCGATGTCGTTCCAGGTGAGCACCCTACAATCTTCACTCTAGCCTCGCATCTCCTGGCCTCTAACTTTGGAAATATGAACTCGCTCGC
This sequence comes from Hypoxylon crocopeplum, assembly GCA_022578875.1. Lineage (NCBI taxonomy): Eukaryota > Fungi > Ascomycota > Sordariomycetes > Xylariales > Hypoxylaceae > Hypoxylon > Hypoxylon crocopeplum. The sequence continues at coordinate 920,603 of MU399557.1, forward strand.
TAACCTCTGCATCGCGCGACAGCATTCCGTACGTCTTGGACCGTTCCTGGCCACCGTATCTCCTGATCAATCCGTTGTTTCCCTGGCTAATATTGACGATAAGATGGATCTGACTTCATGGGTGAGCGCCTGACCGTCCAATTCGCACGAGGGTCTCGCCACCGTGAAGGCTTCGGAGGACACGAGCGTAGTGCTCCGCGCCCTCGTCGCACGCCCCATCGCATGCAAATCACTGGACTTCCGAATGATACCAGCTGGCAGGTCTGTTTAACTCCCGTTTTCCCGTTCTTCGCCCCCGGATTCTGGCTTTAGATCATGATTTCCCTTCCTTGGTACAGCGAGCCGTCTTGCGCTCGTGTGCTTTTCGCCCCGTCAGCCAGGATGCCGCTGGTATCCAGCATCTTGTTTGTGATGTCATGACTATCGATTTAGCTCTTCCGATCTCTGGTGGACATGTCTCGGAAGCTGGCCAAGGTGCCTTAGAGGATTTTTCCATGTTGGACGTAACCGCCTATTTGGATTGGTTTGACCGCGCTCCTTTACTGGTGCTGCTTCTGGAGATGGAGATAATGGCCTCGTCCGCACATGTTTTATACCGCTCCTCGGACCCCCACTTACATGGATTCTGGATCTAGGACCTGAAAGACTTCGCTCGCCAGTCCAGTCTGGATGTCGTCTACTCAGAGACTGGTCGCGACGGTAACGGCCGTGGGTATGTCAAAAATCCCCAAGAAACCCCGAATACATTCGCATTCCAGCTAATGTTGTCCTGTCAACAGCTTTGTCGAGTTTGAGACCGCAGCTGATCTGAAGACCGCGGTCGAGAAGCTCGATGGCCGCGAGTTTAAGGGACAGCGAGTGAACTGTATCGCTGATGTAGGTTCCTCGTGGCCTTCAACTACTTTCTACGTGCTAACCTAGGACGGAAGACTCAACCGGACTTTCCTACTCGTGAGCGCGGTGCTCGCTCCCGCTCTCCTACTGGTCGTCGACCTTATGGCGCACCAGGCGAAGGCTACGAACGACGAGGACCGCCTCGTGGCTACAGCCCTCGCGCCTACCGTGATGACTACCGTGACAGAAGCCCTCCCCGTCGCGATTACTACGAAGATCGTCGTTATAGATCCCCCCCGCGCCGTGGTCCTACCGACGACTACCCGCCACCACGTGGACGTTACGAGGATCCTTACCGGCGCGACTATGGGCCCCCGGCTGATCCGTACGTCAACGGTCGACCATACGACCGACCTCCACGCGATTTTCCGCCTCGCGAAGGTGGTTATGGACCACGTGAAGGAGGTGCCTACCCCAGGGAGGACTACCGCCGAGGTGGTGGTGGCGGCGGCGGCGGCGGTGGCGGCGGCTACTGGTAAATTTATCGAATCGTATTCACTTGAGCGACCCCCCTTACGTTGTCTAGATCCCACGCGGCCCCTCCCCGCATGGCTCGGACCACTTCGTCACGCCAGTGGTACATAGCAGGTTGAATCGGAGGTACGGAGCAGGTAATGATGAAAAAAGGGTACAGAAAAGGATCAGGTAGCTTACATATGAAATCCAACGAAGAGTTTTGAAGGGCCGGCTTCGATGTTTTGATGAGGGTGGCGGGGCGGGATGCAAAAGGGATTCTTGACAAGCCATGGTTGAGCCGCGTTCTGGTTGGCTTCAGGTTAATTGCGTGTATGATCAGGCAGGACAGTCGCGATTGCTTCAATGAATGAAATGGCCTTTTCCGTGCGTTGGGCGCCTAATGCAGGTGTTGATGGAGCTATTAGCAGCGTATGCAGACTATGATCAGTGCCGAGTCACTAGATCCGAGGCTTTAAGGGGAGCTAGTCCCGTCCTGCCACAGCTGCAGCTCTACTCTCAATAGGCGGTGACTAGAGATGTTAGTAGCCTGGTAACTCTATACAAACATGGAGGTGATGGAAATTAGGTAGTCTTATGCATTATTAATCCAAAGTGTTAACGCCGTCCTCCGGTGCAGTTGAAACCGGGATAGTTCAAAGACCGATGAGATTCAATGCGCTTGGTAAGTGATGTTGTGCTTAGAAATCCCAATGGCGTCGGTAAGCAACGGACATGTTTAACCTATGAGAACTATCATTGCTCGAAACAGGCTTACAGTATTCCAAAGACTACTGCATATACACATATATAGTCTATAACTCGGGGATTATGTAACCTGTCTATCTGTAACCTATCACTTATTGAGGTGGTTCTAGAAGGTCTAGTGCGTACCTTTTCTAGGTACCTAGAGCTTATAGGAGACTTCACTCTCGCATTCGCACCAAAGGGATACACCGAGCCAATGCGGTTTCTTTGTAACCACACACATCATTGTACATATACTCAATGTCATCCAACGCTCTCCGCATCCTCTTGTTGCAGCATATAAGATATTCTGCTCGTCCTCCCTCTCGAAGCTTTACTACTTCTCATATCAAACACATAAATCTCGCCGCAGCTTCACACTACAACAGAGCTTCATTCTCCACATCTAGAATATTACAAGACGACATGTCCGAACCAACCGGTCTTATCGCCAAGAGTGGCATTGAGCTCCTAACCTTTGGTACCTTGGGCCTGTCCTCGAAGTCAATGTACCTACTAATCAATGCATCTACATAGGTACGCCCAACGGCTTCAAAGTGAGCATTCTGCTCGAGGAGCTCAAGGCAGCGTACGGCAAGGAGTACGCATGGCAATCCATCAACATCTCGAAGAACACCCAGAAGCAGCCGTGGTTCACAGCTGCTAACCCCAACGGTCGTATCCCGGCTATCATCGACCATGACCGGGGCGACTTCGCCGTGTTCGAGGGCCTCGCGATCCTGGGATATCTAACGCGCCACTATGACCCCGAGCACAAATTCAGCTTTCCCGTTGACAGCGACGACTACAGCGAATGCGAGCAGTGGATGGCCTGGCAGCAGTAAGTTTATATATAACAAGACTAAACTCACCGTATAGAGCAAAGAGCATTTGCTAACATGTCATGTGAAAAAAGCGGAGGCATCGGCCCCATGCAAGGACAGGCGACCCATTTCTTCCGGTTCGCCAAGGAAAAGATCCCATACGCGATCCAGCGGTACGTGGGCGAGACGGAACGGCTGTACGGGATCCTGGACAAGAGGCTCTCGAACCGAGACTTTATCGTCGGGCCTGGCCGTGGCAAGTTCAGCATCGCCGACATGAATTCGGTGGGATGGATCAACTTGGCCGTCCTCAGCGGCATCGACATAAGCATGTTCCCCAACGTCGAGAAGTGGCTCGCCCGCTGCCTCGAGCGCCCCGCCGTCAAGAAGGGCTTCGCAATCCCCGCCGAGAGCACAATGTCCAATGCGGCTGTCTTAAAGGCCCGCGAGGAGGACCCCGAGAAGAAGAAGGAGGCCGAGGAGTCGCTTAAGTTTCTGAATGAGTGTAAGGAGAAGTATGGGTATAAGTTTAGCTCACCTTAGGAGAGTGATATATAGGAGAGCGAAGGGTAGGATGTCTTGGTATGTACTGCCTACAATGTGTGTTCTTAATATAGGAGCAATATGCAGTAATATGAAATATGAAATATGAACCAAGACAAAAATGGGTATATTATGTGACGGCTCCAATTTAGTCATTCGTATCAGGGGCATCATTCCTTTCACCTTCGCAACACACACCTGGGAAACATGTTATAAGCGCGATGGCTCCAACAGGTGGACAATTTCCACCTTCGGCCTAAACTCCCCCGGATCTTCAACCTTGCCATCCCCAATTCCCCGCAATTGAGCCTACGGGGCCCTGGTCTTGGAAGTTGGAAATGTTACCTTGTACCTGGTTCCAAGATCCCATTATCGGGGCGAACGGAGACAAATTGGGGAATGGCACGGAACCTGACCGAGGTGACGTTTATTAATAAGATGGCGAGCTCTTCTCGAGTGCAACTTCATGCCATTGCGTACTTTCACTATGTACTTGGCATAGCTGTCTATAGTAGCCACCATGACCTTTCGCTCAGTTGCCCTCGCGGCTCTCGTAGCTGCTGCTAAGGTCACGGCTCAAGATGCCATAATCAATGTCACAAGTGACGTCTCCACGCGATCACTTATCCCAGATATCTACGGGTATTCGGTCGAGCCCATATGGGTCAATGACTATATCAGCACCCCCATGGCTGCCAATCTCCTAGGCATCATCGCAGACGTAACCGGCAAGCCACCCCCTATCCGCGTCGGCGGCAACACGGCCGACCAAACGTACATACACGACACGCTGTCGACCGGCAACGACTCCGTCGCCATCCCGGGGCTGACCAACGCGAAGCTGTTCAACATCACGGCGGGCTGGTACGAGAGCTGGGCGGACTACTTTCCGGAAGGCACCGACATCATCTACACGCTGAACCTCGCCGTCAACGACTCGGCGTGGGCCAACGCCGTCGCCGAGGCGGAAGCCGTGCACGCGGCCCTCGGCGACAAGCTCGTCATGTTCGAGCTCGGCAACGAGATCGACCACTTCATCAACAAGGGGTGGCGGGACCCGTCGTGGAGCGTCGCCGCCTACACGCAGCAGTTCCGGAACCTGACGGGGCAGATCACAAGCTCAGCGTGGTACGCGACGGCGGATGGTAAGCCCAAGTTCCAGGCCGGCGTGTTCGCCGACCCGCCCTGGGTCCCCGACCAGCAGGACGAGGTCGACAACTTCAGCATCGCGAACCTGACGCAGGACGGCGAGGGCGGCATCGTCGAGAGGCCTGAGGATAGGGAGATTATTGGCAGTTATGCTACTCACTTGTACCCCCAGTCTACGTGCGATACCGCGCGCTGGCTGCGCATGCGCTTGGATTTGCTGTCGAATCATACTGTGCTTTGGCTTGGTGAGTGGAAATTCCTCGGTTGAGAGTGCGGGTTTGGTCTTGCGTAGAGAAATACTAATCGTGGAATAGTAAGTGATCGACGTCTCTTTGGACTAGTATCTGCCTGAACTCTCTTAAAAGGGGGACTACATAGGTCAAAGTGACAGCAGAGAGCCCAATTCCAAACTACACGTCTTGTTACAAGAGGCTTACATCTAAGCAGAACGTATCCCAATACGCGCCGCAAGCCGCAGCGGCAGACAAAGCCGGCGCGCCGCTCGTCATGGGCGAGACGAACTCGGTCTCGTGCAGCGGCAAGAGCGGCATCAGCGACACCTTCGGCGCCGCGCTCTGGGGCGTCGACTACGTGCTGATGGGCGCCTCCATCGGCATCCAGAAGACCTACTTCCACCTCGGCGCCCAGAGCGAGTACAGCGCCTTCACGCCCCAGCCCTACGAACTCAAAAACGAATCCGTCCAGGCTGGCATCCGCGCCAATTGGTACGGGCACTACTTCGTCGCCAAGGTCGCCGCCGCTGGCCAGGACGAGGAGTTAGGTATTGCCGCCCTGCCTGGCGCTAACTCGAGCGAGCTGAGCGGGTACGCGGTTTACGCCGGTACTAGTGGTAGTGGGGAAGAGCAAAAGGAGCTGCGGAAACTCGTGTTCCTCGATATGGGCGTCTGGAACGGCACGCAGGGCCTCGGCAACAACGCCACGCTGAGCGCGACGGATGGTGCCGTGTTCAGCGAGGGTGAACGGCCGGCCGCCACGCTACGGGTCTCAACGCCGTGGTGTGCCGGGACTAATGTTACGGTTACGCGGCTTACGGGGCCCGGCACTAATGCTAAGAGCGGTGTCGCGGTCGCGGGCGTCATGTTCAATTCCAAGACTGGTGAAAAGCTCAGCGAGGAGACGGTGGAGGTCCTCTCTGTCGGCACAGATGGGACGTTGGAGTTTGGGCTTACGAGGGCTGAGGGCGTGTTGTTGGAGGTTGGCTCTACGAATTGTACCGGGGGAGTTCCTACTACGGATACTTCGGGCGCGGCTGGGAAGGGGGTTGCGTTTTGGACTGGGCTGGTGGTGGTTGTTATAAGTTGCATGGTGATTCTAGGGACATGAGGAAAAGGGTAGGAACTCTTGGATGAGGTATAGTGTCATGGATAGTCCTTAGCTGAGTGTATATAAAACGAATACTATTTGTGTGAGAATAAGTCGAGCTAGGTAATAGAAACTGCGAAGTTAAGTTGTAGAGGCCACATAGGCTCCGAGAGCAAGCAAGTCTTTTTGGTGTCATTTCAACGAGTACATAACCACTCCAGACGCCACGAACCCGATTGATATGAGTACCTAGGTAGGTAACCAAATGAAGAGTATCGTGTCCTTGACCGAAGTAGAAACCTCTAGGCATTTTCGTCGTGCACCCTATCGAGGAAGACCTTGGCATAGACACTCATATTTCCATATTTAGGAAACTCGTACTCGCTACTTCGAGACACGACGGTCACGGCCGCAAGATGCAGCTCTAGACCGGTGATGTCTTCGATATTAGCGTTAGATCCGGCCTCCTGTTTGGGAAGGTAGGAAAAGATATTAGCCGTGAAGCCCCTTTTGGAAGAAGAAGAATCAAGCTCGATAAATAACAACCAACATAAAATGAAAAAGATAAAATAAAATATTATTTCTTTAATTTTCTTTTTCTTTGATTTTGGGGACGGAAAGAAAGAATAAATGATAATGCAAGGGGGTCAGGTGAGCTGAGGGTGGTACGACGTACCGTCACGACGTCGACGCGGAGCTGACTCCGTAGCGCCTGCTCGACTGCAGAATGGCTCCCCGTTGCGATCCCCGGTCCGAGTCGCCTGATGGCCCTCTGCAGGGCGATCTCGGCGTATGCAGGACCCTGCTTTGGCATTCCGAGAAGCGCTACCCGTCCCGCCAGATGGTTATTGTCCCTTAGATGTACGTTGATGGTGCAGGGGAGGGAGAGGATGGATCGGTTTATTGCAAGATGGACGAACCACTCTTCTTCTCCGGGCGGGTTCAAAAAAGGGGCGAAGGAGTTGGTCCTGGTATCATTAGGGCCGTTTCCGCTGCCGTATAACTTATTTATATGAGTGATGACGGCCTTTCGCCTCTGCTCCGGATCTAGAACGTCACGTCTATCCCACTCCGCGAGTTCGGGGTACGTGTAGCCAAACGGGGCGAGGGACGGTGCCGTAAGCCCCGTATGGAAGGACCGGCCGTTGGCGCGGAAGAACGGCTTTAGTGGACTCGCGGCTGTGATGTTGTCGCCCCGCGCCGTGCCGTACAGGCCGATTGTCGCGTAGGACTCCGACTGGTATGTGGCGTTGAGGTGGATGGCTGTCCACAGGGCAGCTAGGCGGTCGATGTTGGCGTGGTGGAGCATGCTGTGAAAATCTATGTCAGGAGAGCCCTGGAATACCTACCTGGTATTATATTCCAGACATACAACACGTCGATTAAAATAAGGAGGAAAGGGCCACCTACAAGAGCGCATCAAACGCGGTTATGTCCAGGGACGCGTACGAGCCACCCACAGCGTTGTGAATGATGTTGTGAGGTGCTTCGAGACTAACTCCTGTCTGGTCCAACATCGATGACATCTGGTCGTAGCTCTCAGCAGACGTGAATGTACGGTACTTGGTTCAGACCAGGCGAGCGTTAGCTTCGAGCCCCTAGTCTCCGGAGGAGAGGATATTATAGAGAGCCCGTCCTTCATGGCGCTTTGCTTACTCACAACTAGATCCTTCAATTCGTCCTCTACGTCCGCGAGATTGGAATTGACCGCGTCGGGACTGAAGTCCCCTCGACCATCTGATGCTCGCGTCGTCTCAGAGGGCCAGTTCTCGGACCCGGGGAACTGGCTTTGATTCAGGGGGTAGGTCGGCCACCTATAACTATACAAGGGGTTGCGCAGGGTGAGCGGTCCCCGCGGCCCCTTAACGGTGATGTTCTCCATTGTGCAAGACGGCGGTAGTTGGGCATTCGCGGCCCAGTCCCAGTACGGCACGCGGAATACCTTTGCAGCCTTCTCGTATGCAGAGGAGTTCTGATGGCCGCTGTATTCCGAAGCGACGCGCTGGACCTCCGACCCGAGTAGTTGCTGTTCCAAATAATGAGAGAGTCCCTGTCTTGAATGTGGTAACAAACACGCTTACCTCATACAGGATGACATATAGTCGATGCCATGCGACGAACTGCGTCTCCTTTTCTTCATTATTAGCAGCCCCGCAAAGTCGAAGTAAAGAAAAGGGGTAGTTAGGGGACAGCTACCTACGCCATGTGGGCAGAACCCGCCATCCGAGCCCCCTGGGACCGGACCAACTCCATTGTACGGGGCATACGGCATTCCATGTATGCCTGCATAGATTGCTGTGAACATGCTGGTGCCAATGTAGTCGAGGCAGTCATTTGTCTTACCTGCGAGGCTGAAATGCGATCCCTCATCCGTCTCCGTCTTATTCTGAAGCGCAGCTAGGCCCTGAATATATAAGTCCCTGGCATGGATGAGAAAGGAATCTCCTTCAAATTTGTCCTGATGTTCACTGTACCATCGAGGTCCACCTTCGGCTTGTAAGGTGTTGATTTCCCACCGTACAGGGCGCTCACCGGTTCGGTTATTTATGCCCGTAGTCATTCCCGTTACGGGCACGGGAATTTGCCCCCGGCCATCGAACTGAGGCCGAAAGGTCACTGCCGCGACGGGCGTGCAAGTGACCCAGGAAATTAGTCTCCTGATTCTAGACATTAAGGCCGTTGACGTCGACGAAGGGTATCGGTGGGAGAAATACTGCAGGTACTTGGGGATACATCTATGAACAAGTCAAGCAGACGCCTCACAACCATGTCGCCGCACTATATTTATTAATTGCTTGCAGAGGCCACTCTCACACTTGAGATGTGACGAGATGAATCGAGGACCACGAGACTCGTGTCCGGTAAACAATAGATTGGGTGTGTTGCATACCATGTCAACAAAGTCAGTACCATCGTAGTGATTCACACTGCAGTCCTCTGTGATCTATCATAGCAGAGGCGATTTTCTCGTTTTGCAGAGGTTAGGTATAGCCACACGTAGGATTAACCTATGGTATGCCGATGTGAAGCAGCACGGCAGATACGTCTTGTCGACAAGGCACACGAGGGTTGTCTCTCATAACGCGACATCTTGCTTCACTTCACGTCACCACTTGGAGTTGCGGTGGTCGCGATGTCCGCCGGAGGTCGTGGTCGAAGGGTAGTCGCCTCGATGCTCGGCAGCAGGTGGCCCACCGCATCGACCGAATCGTGTCTCTTGCGTCGAGATCGTACGTTTCCAAGTCCTCTCGCGGAACGTCAGCATGCTCCGTATTTGTACCCCCATGTATTTTTCTGCGGCACGGCGGCCTGCAGGGACCTGAAAATGGCCTCCCACATGGCAGCAGCTGCAGCCAGCCTATCGGGGACCGACCCAGCTCGAAATTCAATATCCGGGGATGCCCTCAGGGCGGCCCGGAAATACTAGGCCCGCGACCCTGCTGCGCCTTTCCGTGTGGCGCGCGGCGGTTGGGACCCTTCCTGCAGTAACACCATATTCTTATGCTGTAAGACTCTTAGTTCAAGCTAAAGTCGGGTAGCTCGAAGCGTGGGATCGAGGCATGGCTTTGGGGGTACATCTTGTAGTCCAAGGCAGACTCTCTTATGTGCTCTGAGCACGTCTCGGGTCGACAGCAACGTTGAATTAGGTAAAAGATTCGGCCGGATGCATGTTGACGTATCGACATTTGATCGAGGACGGATTCACACACCGAACTCGATAGACAACCTAGTTACACAGCGTACCTATCATATGACTATCACATGAGTAGGTTATTATTATTCTGCCTGTCATTACTTCAGATCGTTGGGCTCTCGGGGTCGGTGCCATTCTTTATTCGTTTGAGAGTATCGGATCAAATATGGTCGATTATCTCGGTGGTTTCCATTACTGGAAGGTAGAATATATGGCCCTGGGTGCTGGCGCTATTGCCTGTTAGTAGTAAGAGGGTATCTTAGACTCTAAGGCGACATATTACGTCCTTCAAACTATCAGGTCTGTCTTGGTTCGGCTTACGGTATCTCGGGGCTTTCTTGTTTGTCATTTTAGAATCGACCGAGACATGAGAATCAGTGTATGAAACACTTCGGCTCTTCAGCCGAGAACCCAGCAGATTCGTCGAAACATATCGTCTCTTTTGACTTGATATTTTGTTATTTATCTGACTGTAAGGAGGCTGTGCAGCTCTATAGAACTCGTTTTCGTAAAGGAACAACTGTAATGAAATCCTCGGAGCGGATATGCACCGTAATCATAACGTCGTGCCTTGTCTGAGTGAGTAGGGAGACTTGCCGCGAGCGACACTATTCGTAGCTGCTGGGCAGTGTATTGGGAAAAGATAACCCTGAAGCAAGCGACGAAAGAGAGAAGACGGTGATATATGGTCGTACAATACCCCACGCCGCCACAGAGCGAAGTTAGGTGAGACCAGCAAGAAAAATCCTAGCCATTTTCTTCAAACGCCATATCCGTTTTCATAACCCTTGTCGCGCACGAAATCCACGAAACCAACAAGAAACCCCTTTTTCGTTAGTTTTGAGCCCTTACTCTGATGTCTATCCGGAAATGTGAACTGGCACTCGCGCTTTTCTCGACAGTCAAATAGTGGACGCTTTGCGACCATTGTGATATGGTGCTGGCGGTCGTGTCTTTCGACTGCCGTGTCCTCGGATGTTAGCAGCCTATCACAAAGACTTCTCTAGCAACGCCAGCTCTCTAAATCCCTCCTTCCACGATTTAGCTTGCTCGGCAGTTGGTTTGGGGAGCGGGCTGCGCGCGTATCCGCCGTATCCCATCCAGGCTTGAAGTCCGGCCTTAACACCCACCACGCCACCCTGAATGGCCGTCCAATCGCCTCGTGATACAAATTCTTGCATTTCCTGGGCCTCGGCGTATTTTCCAGCTTTGTATAGTTCGATGGTTTTGATGCAGGCCTTGGGTGCGATGTTTGCGAGACCTGCCAAGATACCATGTCCTCCGGCGATCAAGGACTGGATCGAGAAATCAGCTGAGCCCGCCAGGACTAGGAACTCAGGCTTTTCCGGGTTATAGTCTTTAGACAGCTTCCGCGTGGCGGCTGCCACGCGATTCAATTTGCCAGTGTTGCCACACGTTAGCTTGACACCGACAATCTTAGGATGTTGTGCTAATTTGATGACTACATCCGATGACAGGTCCATGCCGTTAACGGCGCCGGGATAGTTGTATATAATGAGTGGTATCGGAGATGCATCGGCAACTGTCGTGAAGTATTCTTCGATAGTCTGAGATGATGGTGCGAACAGGGGCGCGTAGTACGACGGGGGCAACACGAGTGCGTAGTCACCTCCTGCTTCCCACGCTTCGCAGCAGTACTGGATCGTCTCACGAGTACTCTGGGCGCCGCAACCAACAATTACCGGAATGTGCGAGAAGCCGGCTTCGTTTAATGCCTTGCGGGTAGTGAGAGTGACCAGCTGACGCTCAGCATGTGTGAGATGAACAGCCTCACCGTTAGAACCCTGAGTTGCGACGCCCGTCACGCCAGCTTCGGCAAGTCGTACTGTATGGCGAGCGATGGCTTCGATATCGACATCCTCCGTCTCTTGGTCGAAGAAACACATAGTTGGCACGTAGACGCCTGGTATCAATGGACGTGACATATGGAAGTCCTCCTCTACAGAGTCGTTCTCCAAGAAACTGGCGGACGACGAGTGTAATTCGGATAGTACCAGACAGCCTGTCTCCGATTCCGAAGATGCAGCAGGTCGAAATGGGACCCTGTCGAAACTGGTCGTGAAGCTTCCGGCAGGGGACGATACATCGAGATGAGGTGCCATTTCCGGTAATGAGGAGGTACAACGGTGCCGAGGATAGGACTGATGGAAGGAAGTTTGGGGGAAAGGGGGATGGTAGTTGGCGTTGGGCTTGCGATCCTTGTGAGGTGGAACAACGTAGCGTAGCGGAATATATAAGGGACAGGATAGGATATAAGTATATCCTACACTCGGACTAGTTGTATGAACAAAAGCGAATCACTCGATCAAGGAAGGGGGATGGGGAGATGGGGGGCAAGCGGACGGGTATCATTCCACTTCTGTGACAGAAGGGGGAAACATATATTGTCTAGAAACCTGATAGACATATCTTCCTGTGTTTCTCGCTATGACCTGCTCCCCTGCCGGTGGCGTCCACGGGGACGTCTGGGATCAGTCATCTCGGAACATGATAGCTGAAGGAGAGCCACGAACCATTGCAGGGGGTGATCTGCACGCCCGCATATTTCGAGTTGCGGAAACCAGGGTCCTCAGATGTTTTCGTATCGCTTGTGAAGACTAGCACGGATGTCGGGCGAAGGGTCACTAGACAAAGTTGACTTGCCATGCATTAAAATGGTATAGAATGCGCCTAGAAACACCGGGACTGCACCTCATGCGGGCTTACAGGACGAGGATAGTCGTTGTAGTGTACCGGTCAGGTACATAGAGATTTAATTGTGGACTTGAATGTGGGGGTTTAGCCTGACGCCGGTATCAATGGCCTTAGCGATCCCCCCAAGATACTCCGTGTAAGTACAGAGGTAGTCAGCGGTCGGCTGGCTGACGATGACATTGGTGATACAACACTCACAGAGCCCAGCCGCTTTGGGTTACGAGATTGACCAATAAGAAGAGAGCATGTCTATTTTGTGCCAAACCAGCAGACTGTCACTCGTGGATAAACCAAAGTGCGGAAGCCTCAGTAAGTCGATGGGAGGCCTGGACGTAGGCTAGGAAATTGGACGGCGAAGACCACGGTCTAGTCGTCAACGGCCATTTAGATGATCTCTATCTACCACATTAGTATAGTCGCATTCACCGGTGTCTATGATTTGCACCAACATGACCAGTCAGGACATGGTCATAACCCAATGCGTAGGGGCTTCTCGATCGAGCAGGGCGGCTGCTGCACCCGGTTGGACGGTGGTAAAATTTGAGCAGCGTCTGGTTTTTCCAAAATGGAGTGGAAGGAGCCGACGCACATAACGACCGTGCCGTCATGAGCCCGAGGAGTAGCCAAGGCCAATAGCGACCATGTGACGGAGGATATGGGATGTCGTTTATGACGAAAGACCCGGTTAGTAGTCGAAAAGGTCCCATCAGGCGGCTGAATCCAGTGTGGCAATGCGGCATGCGAGGCGTGGATACAAGATACCTGGCGACTCGTGGTGGGAGTCTACTCGCTGCTCGGAAGGGCGGCGGGATGTGGCTCTCAGGATTGGCGGGTGGGTGGCTGCAGTGTCACTCACATCGAGGAAAGCTGTCAAAAGTTGCGAATGACCTCCTCCCTGCAGGCTCGTTGCACATCAGGTCGGTGCTCATCAACCCATAATAGCGGTGAGGGTATCACACGGTCGTTTTGCCTTGCCTAACGCCGACAGCCAGGTTCTGAACAGGCAAGAAGAGTATACCGAAAGCCGAGTTCTAGTCTGAGGTTTTGATACAGTCATCTCGGAACCAGATGCGGCCGGCGCAGTGAGGACAGTAGGCAATAAAGTGGCAAGCTGGCAGACGGATGATTGGGCCAAGAATGAGACGTCGTACCGTAGTAGTAATCTAACGTAAAGAATCGTGTTGAATGCGGGAAACACTTCGCTATCCAGCCTAAGGAAGGACCTCCAAGGTTGCGACGAGTCGTTGCATGTCTAAGGCTCAGACGGCGCTGCTAGGGACGGTGGCCACCATTGGCGAACTAGAATGTGCCTCTCCCAGGCCCGCAACGCTGGGACAATGCTCAACGGTTCGACAAATCAACCGTCGACCACTTGCCGGGGGGATTGGATGTGATCGACGCTCGAGCATCTGTCCAGTGACCGAAAGGAAGGTGGCATGCATGGCTTCTAGGGATGAAGCATCATAGCGTTTCCGTCATCATTATCATAGTCGTTGTTGTAGTTCGTTGTTGTCTTCAGCATCTCCCTATTCTTTTTCGTCTTTCTTCTCTCCCCTTTCGTCCTCGTGCCTCCATGTCAGGGGTAAGGCCATCATAGTTGTGACGGCAGGTTCCTGATTCGGATGATGTGCGTCGTTAGGGTGAGTGTTAGCTGTAGGGACTATGTAAGGCCCAGATGTTGGGGGTTGGGGGGAGGGGGAAATGGGGGTTAGTTGGGGGGTACTTAAGTGGAACCCTTGTCTGGCTTAGTAACCAAGCCCACAATCGAGTGAGCAAGATCGTACAGGTAGGAGGTAGGTACTATGCCGTACCTACATAGAACATTGAAAGAACACAACGGCATCGTCGACGCCTTCCATGATCTGGTATAGTGTGGGTGTGGGGGGATCCATCCGAGGTGTTACCATCCGAGTCTTTCTTACCCCTCTATCCCTTTTCCTTCGTCTTCTACTTACAGTAGTCTATTCCCCAGTGCGGGGCAATCTAATAGGTTAATCTTTTTCTCTTCCTTCTTCCCCCTCGACGACACGTATATCGTATATCCTTTGATCATCTACCTTTGGTACATACTGTGGTAAGATGGCTGGCCGCCTCAAGCTGTCCGGGTGCCCAGTCATGTGAATGCACATTACTCGTCTCTTTTTCGGCGGCTGATGAGGTAGAAGGAATCATGACACCAGGTTTGTCCTGCAACCTGGTCTTCCCACCCGCAGCAATGCACATACGTACGCACCGTGTCGAAGGGATCGCCGGTAGGATGTATGTCGCCTAGCCTGGCTAGGAAGCAGTAGTAATGCCAGAGAATCTTTTTTTCTATTGCTGCAGGGTGTCATCTTTGTGAAGCAGTAGGCACGGTCATGGTGATATTATCGACTATAACAGCCGGAGTTGCAGCTTGTAGAGGCAAGTTGAAGAACACATTCCCCTTTGAGCTTGGTCTCAACGCAACTGACGGTGAAGAAAAACCACAATACGGCCAATTATGTATAGACGGTCTTGCCTGACTAAAGTGAATTCCGGTCAGCTTATGATGAACTAGTGACGAGTTTCTACATGGGCCTACATGTGCCTGCAAAGGGCCTGCAAAAGGCCTGCTGTATGCTGCCTCTTACATGGCATATCGTGACCACCCTGTACTCATGCCGGCTCCTACAGGATATAGCAACTACTTACATATGGCCTAGCTGCTTAGCACCACACTAATCCGTCATCGTGAGTTTTCAATGAGCTCCTAACTAGCTTTAGCATGTCAATTGGCTCGGGAGCCCTGCGTATACGTGTCGTCCGAACGGGCACCTGGAAAACTTGCGAGCGAATAGCCCGACCAGGAAGGAAAATAAAGACAAGCTTTTCTTTCTTCATGCCTTGGTGATCGCGTGATAATCTTCAAATGCCAATTAGGTTAGGTATCATTGAGGTGTCCTGCCAAAATTTGATCTGCTAGAGAAAATGTGACGACAGCCGTTGAATCTGATAGAAACTGCACCTTAGAAGCTGGACCGCTGCAGTCCCCGAAGTCGGTGCCTATAGAACGAATGTATCTTACGGTACTTGTACTTTTAATGCACAGACCAGTTTCCGACAGATTGGATCCGGCGCTGGTAGATATGAAGAGGAAATCACTTGTCTCTTCTATAAGTCCGAAAATGTTAGGTATTATCAGACATGGCTTTATCTATCAATATTCTATGACCGGGCCATTTAACACAACACTTATTCTCATGTTAAGCTAAATAGACACATACCTCCCTGTTTCAAGCGTATTAGCGTGTTACTATCACGACCTTTCCACTGGCTAGGTACCTGGGTAGTAAGGCATTAGGTAAGTATAAATTAATACATGCTTCATAAGGCTGCTTCTATGTCACGCTGGAAACCTTACCTTACCTACAGTATACGTGAACCTTGAACTCCCAACCTACCAACCTATAAATTTCCATTTGTTATCTTGCAAAATAGGATGCATAGCCAAGTTTGAAGGGCTGAACAGGCAACGAATTACAAGATATCTCGCGTCCCCTTGATACAACGGTCCGCCACAGAGTTATATGAACCCTCCCATCAACCCAAGTTAGCATGATATAACCTGAAATGATCTAGGTAGTATCAGGCGCAGTTCTCCAATCCCGTCTCGAGGTGCTCGATTTGATCGTCCACGCACCATGCAACTAAGATTCCGTCTGGTCAGAACACAACATGGCAATGCGCCACTGTCCACGATGCTTTGAGAACCACTTAGAGTCCGAGGACCCTTTGAAATAAAGGATGCTATAGCTAATCACCATCTCTAGGTAGCGAGCTATCCGGAGCCCAACGTTGACTCGCTGTTAAGATCTGCGAGCATGCCCAACGCTCAATTTGAGATGCATAGACGCCAAGCTTCCTCAGGGGTGTAGTTTCTCAGTCACATGGACTTCGACGTGAACCAATCCACATAGAAGGCGTGTATGTATGGTACCTTGGATATCCTAGATCATCGCTAGCCAACGAGAACGAGATATGCCTGCTTCGCCACGTGGGTGCGACGCACATATGACATGACGTACTAAAGGATGGATGGCATGATCCCAGCCCGCATGCACAGTTTCCTGCCCTATGGCCATCTACCTGCAAGCCAGTTCCCGGACGCTGTCGAGCACAGCGTTCCCCCACATCTCGGATCATGTGCCGTCCTCGACAGTCTGTTTGGCTTATGAAGCCGAGCCCGATGTCGTTGGTCTGCGGAAGGCTACGAACACGAAGTCCATACATGAGAGCAGATCATGATACCCCCAATTACCGTCTAAAAGGGGGAAGGTGCTGAAACGAGTGCCTGCGGGTGTTAGATTACGAATATGTCTCATTCCCGCTCTTTCCATGTACGTTGCCCGACCTATAGGAACACAGCCAAATCCTCGGACTAGGACGAGTCTGGAAGGCATTTAACTGTGTCATGCCTAGGGCTGAGATCTGGGCCGACACTTATACGCGAATAAGAGTTAACTATCAGTATGGAACCCGCAAAAAAATGTAACTCGGTCAACTCGGAATTGCACCAACGGCAATAACACTGGCTCAAGCGCTTCCTCTCTTTTGTGTCTCTGGTTCATGCTGGTAACTATGACAAAGCTGTTGGTTCGGTCTCATGATTACCACTCCGGTCTGCCTTTCCCGCCTGATCTAGATTCTTGTCTGATTCTTTCGGATGGCGATCACGAAGCGTGTTGGAGTGGAAGATGTTAAGGATTAAGGGATCTTGCGCCACTTCATTTACCTCTGGCTTCAGGTTGGATTTCTCCTCGGCCCCATTTGAGCACGGAAACATAGTCCATACGGCTCATCTACATAGGTAGGTAATCACAAGTATACCGCAAACTGTAGCTGACGTTGGGTTTGGTATGGAAGGATTGTAACAGCATTAAGCAGTTCCTATTATTATTCGCTCCGAATTTGAACTCACTAGCCGTAAATTCTTGAATACCTACCTCCTATAGTTAATAGTGTTCTATGGGTAAATATCTAGCAACCTAAGGTATGAATTGACGTGTACCTAGGGGTAACTATGATTATACTGTATAGGAACTTTTGTTTCTTGTGCACAATCCGCCATGTCTCGAGGGGTTTACCGTTTTTCAAGTCATCATATCACTCTAAGACACTCTGACTAAGAAATTTTTTGGGAAACCGGACTATAGCTTCGATGAATACTCTATTTCACTATATTAATATAGATTTTACTAGTGGTATGGGTCTCGGTACGAAGACAACGTAGAATCTTTGGGAGCTGGAATATCTAAGAAACGCGCGAGGAAGAGATAAGGATCTACCCCTTGACAGGTCGGTATAATGTACCTAACTTGCACGGCACCGGACATATCTAGGAAAAGAAGATGATATCGCACACGAGGAGCGAATGTTCCGTGAAGTTGAATCAATGGTCTCTAAGTTAGTCTTCATAACCGTATCCCCCGTTTGGTCGATGCATTAAGGCGGAACGTACCCAAGCGCAATTTGAGGTACGTAGCCGGGCCGCCTTGAGTTTAGGATATAGGACAATGCCCAACATAGAAACCCAACTGTGATAGGCTCTCTCTGCATAGAGTTTCACCCGATGATCTCCTCTTTGCATCAATCTGGGTGGCCAAATATGAGGTAGTTGATAGAAGTGAAGCCGACTAGTTTATTGACAGTCCCTTACCTTTCCTTACCTATCTGAAATCCATCTATGCGGAAGCAGTGGCTTAGCTTGGAATTCAATCAGGCTAAACCCAAGACCAGTCATGCTCTTATATTATACCTGAGCAAAATAAAGTACAGTGAATTGAGACCGTTTCGGCGATTTATCTTTGACCGACTACACTATAGCCGTTCACTACTGGCCTGACTTACATACATGGTTTGTTGGCCTATAAACTGCCCGGTGGATAGGATCATCCGGTAATGATACCTTAGGTACCAAGCAGACTAGGGTTCTTGAATTTCAATTCTATCTTTCTACAACTTCGGCTCTAACTTTCAACCCTTGGAACTACTGCATATTCTTAAAATATCCTCTCGCGTGTAATATCGAACGACTTTTCTATTCCTCAAGATGATTTGCATAGTTTTTCCTATAGCTATGAATTAAATTGCCACAGAAAGCCGCAAACCAGAACACCAAAGCTACCTTCTACTGGTATGTTAAAGTCAGAGAATTTGTCACTCATCTTGAAGTCGTATGCTACATGAAATGGAATACTAAAATTAGAACTTCTCTCTAAGGGCAATAGAGCTTCGTACCTAAATGTTAGTTGCCGTGGATTAGTCTGCCAGTTCATTAGAAGCTATTTGTCACGACAAGTGACTTGCGCGGCGACCCATGGATAACTACCTACCTAGGTAGTCATTGTGGATACTAGAGGGCATTCTAGGAGAGCTCTAATCAATATATGTATTTAGATCGTGTTGAACCGTTGATATTCATGTATCACCAGTGCAGCAACGGCTTGTTTAAACTCTACTCATCCCCATTATGTTCTTGATACTATTCGGCTCTTTCGTTTCTAGAATGTGTTCTAAGCCTGAGGCACGAGAGTAAAACAAAAAATGTTGAATTTATGGATACCGCGTGGACTCACTAGAGTTGAGCTATTTGACACGAAAAGCTAGATAGTGCTGTTAGGAATCGAACCTAACTCGTGTCAAATTGCCCAGGTACTAGCATGTAAACAATACTGTCTTATTATCGTACGATGTTGTAGATGTGTTGGCAATGAAAGTACAAAAACTCTTTGTTGCTACAGGGTTTGGCAACTGCAGCTGTTTACTTGTGATCAGATTAGACAATATGTCTTCCGTTCTAGATATCGCCAAGTCCACGGGTTATATCTCCTCTTACGTTCGGTCATGTCTCATATTATTACTGTAGATGACGAAATCCGAGGTGGTTTTTTCCCTAACTAGTGGATTCATCTCTACTTCGAGAATTGGCGCTATTCGTCATCTCAAGAACAATAATTCTTATGAATCAGGTCTGAGCCTTGAAATCGTACCCACCTTGTTAAAAAGGGGTAGCTTAGGAGGCATCTATAAGAAAAAGTGCAAAGCCGCGCTACATTACGAGTTGACGTTGTTAGTTGAGCCGCCACTTTGGACTCAAGCAACTTGACCTTGCCCAGCCGCAGAAGAATATTGGCAGCTTTTACGTCATTGTGGACTACATTATTTTAAAGGCTGATTGAATGTTTTGGTCAGAGGACAGAAACTAGCCGTGAAAACGTCACCGGGGTGCTCCGGAAGACTCGGTGACGCGCTGTACGTAGACTCCGTGTGGGGTCTGAGGAGACTCTGCTTGGCATTGCCGGCCATGGTGAAACATCCTTGTTCATCCCCTTGTTCATTGCTGTTCCAAGTCTTTATTGTGTATCTGGTGCGATTCGCTTTCTGGGATAGAGTTCATGCCTACCATCATTAGCAGATGACTCCTCACCAATGAGAAGGGCGAAGCTGGACTTAAGTAGTAATTCTGGAATTTAAGGTTGTGATAAAACATCGGGGATCAGGGGGGCGAAAGGGCGGTCTAGAAAATCTGAGGAGATGGCGGATCATCATGTGGCCATAGCGTCGACCAGCCTCTCCAGCCCCCGTTCTGCGCCGTCCACTATTTCATACTTAAAACGTTGACCGCCTTTGAGAGAATCCTATCGTCGTTGTGGGCCCGTGACATACATACCTACATACATTCGATAAATCTGAACTCAAACGCTGGTCGATAAACGAGTCGATGAAAACCGTTAGCTGAGATCCGAACCTTGTAACGCGACATGCCGAGTCTTAATTCTCGTCCCGGTCTCTTTCGCTTTCCTTTTCCCGTAACGAATAGGACGCTGGTGCTGTCAATCCCGCCTGTTCTCGTGTCATGCTATATCTTGTATAAATTGTCACCCTTAAATAAAAACTCCGCGAAGAAGAACCGCTCACACTCTGAGGGGGGTCCGAGTGAGCAGGCTGGGACTGCATGGAGTCCCAAGCGCAACCGGTGGGCGAGCAGCGAGAGTGATGTCGTGAGTCTTTGGAGTGAGAGCTCTGACGAAGAGGACAATGAGGTATGTATCTGAGAGTTGCCCTCGACCGATTGGCCTCAGCATTCATACTCAACTGGTCTGCAGCAAAACGAAGAGGAGTCGGAACCCCGACCCCCTTTTGAGTACTATTGCATGTTTCGCCCTTTCTTTGACATCGAGAATGAGAATGAGGCCAAGGACGAATATGATCAAGTTGATGAGGACGACTTGCTTTATCAATACAATCAGGAAATCCGGGCTGAGGACAACATTGAGATGAAGGCCGCCTCGGAGCATCCGGGGCATCGATGGATTGCGATGTGGCAGACGTGGAAGCTGTTCACCACATGGGAGAGACGTGCTACTTACACGAATCCCGATTTCTTCAACATGTTCATCAACAAACACTTTCACGGGTACGGGATGCAGGAAATGGTTGAGAATATGGTAAGAGAACTCGCACTCGATTTAGACTCACGACAGACAATCGCTAATCAAGCCTCAGCTTATTGCTTTTAATAGAGAGTTTAGGAAGAAGAAGCGCGACAAGAAGAACTTGAAGAAGATGTGGGCCATCGTAGCCGCTATAATGCAGTGGCTTCTAGAAATCCCCCTGAATTCTTGGATCAGTTAGTTCTCGAGATCTTAGGCAAGCAGGTTGCGGTGAACTGACCATTCATGTGAACAGTGTTAAACGACAAGCGGAAGTTAGAGACTACCGTGGGCCTCATTGGCCGTGCTCTCGTTGCTGCACTCAACGAACTTGATATGGGTAAAATGCTGAAAGCCGATTCCGATATCAAGGACTTAGGCCTAGTCATCACATTCTATCTTTACTGGATTGATAGTCTGAGAGAACTAAACATCGAGTTGCCGTTCCGCAAAGAGGTCGTCGCCTATGCGAGGAAGGCCGGCATTGATCTCAAGGACGCCGGCTGCTTCGGCACGGATGAGAAGATAGCGGCGCTAGAAAAAGAACTCGGTAAAGGTATTAGGCCATTTCATGGCACTCCCAGACCCGACAGATGGGAATGGAGGAAGAAGGTACGTGCTCCCCCTGAACTCTAGTTGGCTTCGAACTGCCTTGCCAACGCGCGTATTCTGTAGTTCAAGAAGTTCTCCAAGGATCACAAGATCGGCGGCGAGAAGTATAACATCCTGAAAATGTCACGGAGGGAGCGTGCTAGTTACGCTTTCGACAAGAAAGACCCGCTTGCCGACCTCCCAGACAAGGCCATTCAGGAGGGTAATGTTAGGGTGTCGAGGAAGGGTCATGCTCCAATAGCATGAAGGACCGTGGTGCCGTTAATCTGCCCCAACGGCAAGAAATACGACTGCCTGTTCCCGTGGACTCGGGTTCTACATATCGCCCCTCCGTGGATACTGAAGCCGTGGGAGGTTGTGGCCGGTGGAATCATGGATCACCCCTTGCGGAGCTGCCAAGGGCCATGTAATGTATACGTGCCATTCTGCCCCTGTCATTGCGAGATCTGGTCCTGTATATAGGAAGAATATGAAATACCTCACTTGCCTCATCCGGTGCTTTTTGAGATGCGGCTTGTATTGCTCCAACTACGAGTGATATATCACTAATCTACTTGACCCCTGTCTACGAGGGCCGAGGATACCCTCCGACCAACGGTTGGCGGACCAGCGACGGATTTCTGAATTCGGTATGCGGATTCACGAATCGTTAGGCCCGGCTCTTGTAATGTATGTCGATGCAATGACCCTGCCGATCTCTGGGTAGATCCCGAATATGCGCAACTCAAGCTTCAAGGCTGGCCAATCAATCTCCAGCGCGAAGCGCCAAGTCCTTGCAACAGGGGCAATTTTTATCATTGGTGAAAAATAACCAGAGAAAAGGCTAGACCTATATACATTGGAAGAGCTCG
The DNA here is from genome assembly GCA_022578875.1 of Hypoxylon crocopeplum. NCBI lineage: Eukaryota > Fungi > Ascomycota > Sordariomycetes > Xylariales > Hypoxylaceae > Hypoxylon > Hypoxylon crocopeplum. The sequence continues at coordinate 942,861 of MU399557.1, forward strand.
TCGCTTGTGCGCTTATCACATGTGATGAGAGGGGGCTTCTCCAGCACTACAGAACGGTACCGAGTTCGCTAAAATACCTAACATAATAGATGCTACATGTATACCACTTGCTTTACCTACACGACGATCGGATATCACAGACCTCGCCTTTTGGTCTCCCTTGCTAACTTCCATTGGGGGCCTGTTGGTCGATTCACCGAACATACTAATGTGGCGACGTTGGGCTCATCCGGCATACATACGCCTTCTGCTCTCTGTACCGTTCACGCATGTAAGAAGCACCATCGAAAGGTAATCTATCCGTTTTGGCAGTGATATGCAGTATCGGTAGGGCAGACGTGGGGGAGCAAGACAGCCTGGTCTAATAATAAAAATTAATTAAAAACGCGGGAAGTTTGGTTGGTTGCCCGGTTGTTGCTATCTCCTAATACGTATGTCCCATCTCCGCCTCGTGTCATCTACATCTACGTTCCCCCAAATCTGTGAAATGCCCGGAACAGGGCCCATATAAAAATATGTTTGCATATATGTACCATATCTGTGCAAACATGAATTCCAAATATACCTAGCCTAACTTAGAATATACTTGGGAGTTGGAGACTCCCGCTGCTTTTGGCGTGCTCAAGTCGTGATCAAAGAGCACTAGGGGCACCTTAGATGGTAGGCACTTTAGTATTTTCCAGTATGCCTATTCATCTTGATACGTACGACGCTCAATGGCAATACTCATGTTGTGAACTCAATACACCATGGCTTATGAAGGAACGTCATATGTTAAGTAACTCTGTGTTCCTCATCGTACCAATCTGCTCGCGTGCAAGGCAGTTGTATTAGGTGAGACAAGATCAAAAACCCACGCTGAGGGCATCTATAGGAATTGGAGGTTGCAGACGTAGGTGGGGGGCCGTTTTCCGAATATCGTTCCCGAACACAGGGTCCAAGTTTCTGGAAGCATATCCAACTCAACTTTCCGCCTAAATGAATCGGTTAAACTTGACATACCAGGTCTCTCAGAGGCTCCGAGCACAGCTCAGGACCTATATATAGTAAAGCTCGGGCTTAGAAATAGCATCGATCCAGCTCGTGATGATCCTACTCGCAAACCAACTTTCTTGCGATATTGGAATCCAACATGAGATCCGTCGTATCGACTACTGGTGGCTTACTACGAGCCCGACTGTCTGCGATGATCTGGATACTTGGAGCACTTTTCCTTCAGGCGTTGGCTGTTAACGCTCAAGATGATTCGTTCGAGGCTCTAGAGTCGACCATTGAGAGCGTACGTGCTGCGCTACTCGGGAATTCGACCACGTGCCGCACCGTGGTATCGTCCTTCATTGCTCGGATTGAAGAATTTAATCCGACTATCAATGCTATTGTTAGTCTCAACCCGAACGCTCTCTCTGCCGCGGACGAATTGGATAGAAGACTGGCTGCCGGCGACTCGGCAGGCAGGCTGTTTTGTGTCCCTGTCTTGCTGAAAGACAACTATGACGCTGTTGGCATGAACACGACAGGGTCTAGTGCTGCTCTAGCTAGGAACCGCCCAAGTGTCGATACCCCTTCGGTTAAGGCTTTCAGAGATGAAGGTGCCATTATCCTGGGCAAGACCAACTTGCACGAAAGTATGTACCTATAATCTTGGCAACCACTGCCTTTCTCTTTATGTGAAATGGCCATTTGGTTTGGAGTCGTGGTGTATCTGGTAACTTGCGGGGCTTTCTGAGGTAACATACTGACTAAGACTGGAACAGTGGCATTGGAGGGCCTTTCCGTGTCTTCGTTAGGAGGGCAGACCATCAATCCGTATGATCAGACTCGAACTCCCGGCGGTAGCAGTGGAGGGACCGGCGCGGCAATAGCGACAAGCTTCGCGGTCTTTGGCACAGGCACAGACGCTGTCAACAGTCTTCGTAGCCCAGCGAGTGCGAACAATCTCGTCAGCGTGCGGCCAAGTCGTGGACTGATAACGAGGACGGGTGTTATGCCTATCAGCTTCACGCAAGATAGCATTGGTCCTATCGCAAGGAATATCCAAGACCTGGCTGTTGCTTTAACCGTTATGGCCAGTGTTGGAGCCGACGAAGCTGACAATGCCACCCTCCTTGTCCCTCCAGAAGCTAGGGGGATAGACTATACAGCGAGTCTGAACGGCGGGAGTCTGGAAGGACTTCGAATTGGGCTATTAGACGGATTCTGGAACCATACACCATCTGATGAGACGACCCCAGTCATTGATGCTCTGGCAAGCACCATTGACTTTCTCAAATCTCAGGGTGTCGAGATCATCAACGTGACGGAATCGATCTATGACGCGGCGGCAATCGCCAAACTCGATGTGCAGCCGTTCGAGTTCAAGGAGGTGATGAACAAGTACCTCTCTAGTTCGACGGGAAATAGACCGACTACCTGGGACGAAGTGTACGGGAGCGGAGACTTCCTGGTCATCCCGGCCCAATACAACTTCATCAACAACTCGAGAAACTCATCGCCTGCTGACCTAGGATATGCTACAGCTAAGCAGGGCATCGAGGACCTTAAGGTGGCAATCAATGCTACTTTCGTTAGCAACGAGCTCGACGCTGTCATCTACCCGGAGCAGAAGAATCTTGTAGTCAAGATTGGCTCGCCGTCGCAGGCTGGGCGTAACGGTATTCTCGCCGCGTTGACGGGCGTTCCAGTAGTCACCGTGCCGGTCGGGTTCTCGCCGCCATCGCAGGATGCTCCGATCGGCGTGCCTATCGGAATGGAGATATTGGGCCTTCCATTCAGTGAGAGCAAGTTGTTGAATATCGCTAGTCACTTCACCAGTCTCCGGCCCTTGCGCAAGACGCCTGCGTTTGCGGACCAAACTGCCCAGATGGGATCTTATCTTTCGATGCCCATGATGCGGCCGAACGCTTCTAATATCCCTGCTGCATATCCTCTCGGCGTGCTCTCTTCATAGTGAAGGAGGAATGCAGTGAGATACTATATAGGAATAGATAAGGGTGTTGGGGGCTGTTAGTCCGGCTGATTGTATCCACCGACCTTTATAAGGACTCCGAAAGTTGTCCCGATTGCAGAATGTACTCGAACTAGGTACGCAGGTGTTATACACTATAGGTAGATTAATAGACTGGTTCAAGGGTTTAAATGAATGATGTCTCCGACCGGCTCAGCGTGTTGTCCCGAAGACGGACTGTTGACAGGTTAGGGAGTATCAATGAGTGGACAAACTGGGAAGTAGATCTCGATCTAGCTAAATACCTCGTGGGGATGACTTCCCCCAACGCCCCTATAGGCAAGAAAGGTCGTACGGTCAGGCTTAATTTTGGCGTGGTTTCCGGGATTCTGACAGCAAGCCACGGTGGGGTTTCCGCAGGCGCCAGCTTTACCGCCGTTCTAGGCTAGGTAGAGATCCCTCGAACATGCGAGTCTCGTAGAAAAAACGCCGGTGTTCCAAGTACACATACACGACATGAATGTTCCACAACATTTCATTTTAAGTCCGAACCCCACGGTAGCCCGTCAATACTTCTTCGACCTCTTCGAGATCTAGTTTAGTTCACCTGTTCATGGTGGCAAGGTCATGCTGTTACTAGACAGCGAGGAGTCTTCGTAAAAAAGGTTCGCAACGAGACGGCAGTACACGACGCCAACACCGATGTTGACCACTTGACAACCCGCGGACAACCTTCAGATGATCGCCGCTGTTATTAGACAGCCGAAGAGGGATCCCCGATCATCAAATATTTATTGTTAATTAGAGGCGGAAGAGATTGAGATTTGAGACAGGCAACGAAGTACCGCCCACCAACGTCTCGACATTGCGCGTTTTGAATTCCGAGTCACACCATCCTAGCACGGCGAAAAGCACAATACTCGACAGGAATTCGGGCGACTCGCTTTCACCTATATTCTGTTCGCCCTTTTCTTTGCACAGGGGCAATGTGTAAGGAGCTCTACCAACGTTGGCACGGCTGCTATTGCTGGGGATTCATACGACCACAGACATGCGCCGAATTGTTCAAGAAATGCCTGGGCCCTAGAGGTGAGGTGGACAAAGTTGTCATCAAATGGAACGAGGGAATGTGTAATGAGTGCTGGGACAGGCTCCTGCAAGAAGCGAGGGAAATGGCTGATGCCGAGGATGCCGCTGAAGCTATCGCAGCGGCTTCTGCTTCCACGAGGAGTCGTTCGACCCGCAGCTAAGGCTTTCAGGAAGTAGTGCCTGGTGAGACCAACCAGATCGGTTGCAGTGATTATAGAACTAGGGAGAGAAGTCTGGTGCCTAGTAACATCGGACGGTCGGCTGGACCCCCTTGCTGAGGCAAAAGACGAATACCTATATCATATGGCGTACCGTGCCATCTTTGTCTTTTCAACTGCGAAGACTTGTAAATACAGTATGGTCTCTGATAAAGGTAATGAGAAAGCTTCATGCTGAGCATCATCTAGATCGAGCGAATAACACCCTAGACACTAGCTATGAGTAAAGATAGTGAGCGGAAGGTGGGTAGATTATGGTAGATTGTTAAAAATTCCCAGGGGTTAAACCATATGATCGGCATATCCTATTGTGACGATGGTGAAATCTTTGGACATGAGAAGAAAAGAAGAAAAGAGATAAGTGACGGCGGAGGGCAAAGTGCCACCGCTTAGAACGCGAAACTAGGAAGTCACGTGGTTTCGAGATTGGGCTGAAAGGCATGTCGCATCCGTCCCGCATTCTGGCACGTAGAGAAGGTAGAGCCCCTCGTTCGCGGCTGCGCCCGAGCACCACCCCGTACCAGACACTCTTTCTGCCTAGTCTTAGTGATTACGACAGCAATATGAGTCCCCAAATCTTATATTCATCTCCGACGTAACGTCCCTCTCTTCATTAATTCTTCATCCGAAACTATCCCCATGGCTGGAAGAAAGCGCACCGCATCTAAGAATCATGCGAGGAATGCGGCGGCCCCTAGACCCTCCCGGGTCACACGATCTAGCGCAAGGCGCTCCGATGTTCCCGATATCTATCGCGAAATGCTCGTCGAAGCTAATGTCCGGTCTCATGCGACCTCTCCCGAGCGACCGTTAAAAAGGCGACGACCTGGCCAAAGGAATGAGCAATCAATCAAGAAGCCTGATCCTCCACCGATGACGTCAAAGAACGAGGATGTAGAGGATGAAGATGATATACAATTCGAGGACGTTCCACCTCCGGCTGCGACCGTACAGACAGTGTATAGAGATTCGGATGAGGAAGAAGAAGGAGATGATGATGAAATACAATTTGAAGACGTCGATTTCTCGTTTCCTCCTCCAAATCCCGATTCCACCCATGATGGCGGCGGTGATAGCAGCAAGGACCTCGAGCTCGACTTCTCTACACGATTAACCGCAAACGCCCAGAAGGCTCCAGATAGGCGAAAGCCAATGAATAAGGCCGAAAAGGATAGGCGGATTGAAATACATAAGACGCATCTGCTCTGCTTATTAGCCCATGTTGCCCGCAGGAACCGGTGGTGCAACGACGATGCCGTCCAGGATAATTTACGAACACGTCTAACTAAGAAGATGGTCAAGTATCTCAACCCTAGTACAAATTTGTCCCAATTCGGGCAGACGCAATCTCTTAAAGACGGACTACAACAGGTTGCGACTATGTATAAGACGAACTTTCAGGTTACTGAGCGAGGAATTCGGAGAGCACTTTGGGCTGAGAACGAAGAGTACTTGCAGAACGTATTATAACTCTAGGCCCCGTCCTTGTAAAGCACAGACTAATTAAATATTGTAGTATCAGCTTCCGGACGATGCAGAATCGCCTATGGAAAAGCCAGATTTTCGAGAAGCGGCAAAGTCTCTTCGTGGCTCACGAGATATTGGTGCCCAATTGTATTGTGCATTGCTCCGCAGTACTGGTGTTGAAGCTAGGCTCGTCTGCTCTCTTCAACCTCTGGCTTTTGCTTCTGGAGGGCCACCATTAGGGAAACCACCAAAAGCAACAGGAAAGCTATCTATTGAGAAACGATATGCTCAAATAATGGAGCATAATAATACTTTCGAGTCGCCAGCCGCACCAGCCGGTGTCCCAATTCGCCGGCGTTTAGGGCATCCGAACGCTACAGCATTCCATGTCCCTACAATACCCACCGCTAGTTCATCTCGCGAAACTCCACCGGCTCCTAAAAGGATACGCGAATCCCCTTATCCCATTTACTGGGTCGAGGTTCTTGACGAGGCTCATCAGAAATGGCAACCTGCAGACCCATTGGTAACTGACTCGTTTTGGAAGCCTCAGAAATTGGAACCCCCAGCTTCTGATAGAGAAAATAGCATGTCCTATGTTGTTGCATTTGAAGCTGATGGTACGGCAAAAGACGTAACACGCCGCTACACTAAGGCTTACAATGCAAAAACTAGAAAGATGCGGATTGAGAGCGCAGAGGCTACGGGTGAAAAGTGGTGGCGCAAAGCTCTCCGGTCATTCTCTCGTGGCTTTACTACGGACTTAGATCAGATTGAGAACAGTGAATTGATTGCAACGGAATTGCGGGAACCAATGCCTCGCAACGTTGCAGATTTCAAGGACCACCCTATATATGCCCTCGAACGACATCTCAGAAGGAACGAGGTGCTTGTGCCGGACGCTTCGCTCTCCGGAACAGTAGGGGCTGGTAGTAACGGCCCTCTGGAGAAGGTCTATAGGCGTAAGGATGTGCGAATCGCCCGAAGTCGAGAGAAGTGGTATCGAATGGGGCGAGAGGTTCTCGGAAACGAGATACCTGCTAAGTTTCTGCCTAAACGAGCAAAGCAAAAGTCGGATTTATTCCAGGATGATGCAGATGATGACGATGGTGGAACGGTTGGAACGCCAATATACACATCCGATCAGACTATGCCGTTCAAGCATCCCCCGGTCGTCGACGGGCGAGTACCAAAGAATCGATATGGAAACCTAGATATTTACGTCCCAAGTATGGTTCCCGAAGGCGGTGCATATGTAGCTGATGAACTCGCCGCTCGGGCAGCTTTCATATTAGGGGTTGACTACGCCCCCGCTCTGACGGGCTTCCAATTCAAGGGGAGGCAGGGTACGGCAGTCCTGTACGGAGCAGTTGTTGCTGCGGAGCATGAGGAGGCAGTCCGTGCCGTGATCGCCGGTCTAAATGACCAGGCAGCGGATTTGGAACGAGAACGACGGACCCGGGAGGTCCTTAAGGCTTGGAGGCTGTTCTTGATGAGCCTGAGAGTTCGACAACGAATTTGGGCCGACGTCGACTCCGACGAGGAGGCTTACGATAAAGAAGCTATGAACTTGGATGACGGCGAACCAGTAGCACATGGACACGACTTGGAGGAAGAGGCACAGCTAAGCGATGCGAGCGACGAGGCTGGTGGCTTCATGATAGATGACGATTATGCAGGGGGGTTCATGGTCGACTGAAGATCATCGATTGAAGATTTGGACGGGCATGACTACTATGTACGCGCACTATAGATTCAAGGTTGAAGTATAGGCATCCTTTAGGCTTTGACTTCAGATCTCAACCTTGAGGCGTGGTGGTTTTGCGTTTGATAGGAATCTAACCGCACCACCGCGATCATGACAAGGATACCTTACCTCTCTTCACCGCTGGCAGGAAGAGGCTATGTGACGTGTATGTACGCGATCTTACGAAGTGCAAACATTGCCGTTATCATAGAATTCGGGGGTACCTCGTAATTTCGATCCTATGAATTACTCGGCGTCGATCCTGTAAGGCTTCCATATATCAGAAATGTACCTAAGGTATACGGAAGTAGGCCGTGTACCTGGCCTCGGTTAGAAGCACATGCAGTTTCAACGGCGAGCCGGGATCCAACGCTGTATGTCTACCTAGGTAGGTAGCGCCCAATCAGCAAGGTTTGATTCCGCATGCCTGGTTGCAACGGTTTAGGCACCTGGGTTTCTTTCATTGGTTGTTCTCCTATAATCTCTACCGAGCTGATGGCACAGCCACTGCCCAGGACCTTGTCAAGCTTGGATTTGGAAACTCTTTATTGAAAATAATTGAATATCCTACCCTTGTTAATTGGGCGGAAACTAATATCCCCGGCTCTTATAGCTAGGTAAACCCCACTAAGGTACTGCCCAGGTGTTGACGTCCGTGAGCCGCCTCGATCGCGCAGTATCAACTGGATCCAATATTCCAATCACGTACCTTGCGAATCCTCTTGGAGGCTGAATAACGTGACGCTCTTTTGGTGGGTGTGCTCTTGTTTGTACCTTGCGTCATTGAAGGAGGCTTAGTGTTGTACTTTTCGTATGAAGTACATACAACACGTTTCATTATATTCTCTCATCCTTCGTCGCATCAATTTCAACTTCTTTCCTGCCCTGCGAAAGTTACATATTACTTGCATAGCTTACATGGCGCGATAAATTCTCCGTGGCGCGGATTCGTCAATAGACGCCGGCCTTTAATTCCGACTCGACAGCATCCTGTAAGACGTTTTGCGCTTCGAGACGAGACCGCGAGTCCGTCCCATCGCCGACAATGGCGTTCTTGCGACAGACTTGGACCTTGACGGCCAAGAATCTCAAGATCGTCGTCCTTCGCCATTCGTTTGCGACAGTAATCAGAGCGCTCGTACTCCCCATTCTACTAGCAGTCTTTCTCACCTTTGCGCGAAACTTATTCGTACCTCCGGCTGTATTTGGTATTGGAGACCCGCACGCCATTAGGTCGCTGCAAGAAGGACTTGCCGCATCGGATGGTACGGATCGTAATACGGTGGCTTTTGTGAACAATGGCTTGGCCGGCGGTGAGATCGATCGTGTCATTGACACACTTTCGGATACGGTGACCGGAGCTGGAAAGAATGCATCGAGGTTATCAGATTTGTCCGGGTTATCCTACTCGTGCCGAAGCACTTTGCGTGGAGTGTCGCCTTGTTATGGAGCCGTCATCTTCCATTCCTCCCCCACTGAAGGAGAAGGGGGTATATGGAACTACACGCTGCGAGGTGATGGCTCACTAGGTTCGAAAATCGACACGACCCGAACCGACAATGCCGGCCAAGTCTACACTCTTCCCTTGCAACGGGCTGTGGATGCCGCCATTTCTGGTCTGTCTGACACCGACAGCCAGTCGCAATTCCCGGCTACAACAGACGAGTATCCTTTCACCCCCGAGACCCAGGAGGAACGGGCGGCAAGGATTCGACGAAATTATCAGTCGGCATTGACCAATTTTCTAGGCGTGGCTTTCATCATTGTTATCATAGGAGTCTGCTACCACATGACGGGCCATATGGCCACTGAAAGAGAAATAGGCATGTCTCAGTTACTAGACGCCATGATGCCTACGAAGTACCGTTGGCAAGCCCAAGTTGCAAGACTACTCTCGTACCATATTGCGTTCACTATGATTTACCTTCCAGGTTGGGTCGTTGGTTCGATTATCATTGGGCGCGGAGTCTGGGCGAACACAAGTGTCGCCATCGTACTGATCTATTTCATCCTTAGCGGCCTCGCTTTGACATCGCTCTCTATTTTAGGTGCCGCATTCTTCAAGAAATCACAACTTTCAGGTGTTGTGACGACGATAGCATATATTCTGCTAGCAATCCTAGCCCAGACTTTAACGTCGCCCAGTACTGCTACTGTCACAATTCTTAGTTTACTCTTCGTAGGTATTTCTCAAACTTGCTGGTTTCCCCCAAGACTATATCAAGACTCAGAACTACCTGACCGAGCTGCTTGTAAACTCGCATATCCTCTCTCTTAGCCCCCCTACCTCTTCTCCGAATAGATTGGTTATTAACTCATAATTATTATAGACACCTTGTAACTTTGTTTGGTTTATGACCTTCATAGCAAGATATGAAAGACAGTCCTTTCCAGCAGACCTAGTGAAAAACCCGCCCGAGAATCCATGGAACTTACCCGGCATTGTTTTCTGGGTGTTTCTCATCCTTCAGATTTTTATCTATCCCGTCATTGGCGCTTACCTCGAACGTGTATTCCACGGCACAACCATCAAGGGCCGTACAATTCTTCAAGGCCAAACCGCGGAGACAGCACCGGATGCTGCTGTTCGACTTGAGAACTTTACCAAGATCTATTACCCTAATCCTTTAACGCGATTTCTCCCCTTCAGTTCGACGCCGAAGGAACCGGTAGTGGCTGTTGATAAACTGACACTCACCGCGAGAAGAGGACAGATTCTAGCTTTACTTGGTGCCAATGGTAGTGGAAAGAGTACAACACTCGACTCGATCGCCGGTATCAGCAAAATGACTAGTGGCGATATCACAATCGATGGCACAGGCGGTTTAGGCATTGCGCCGCAGAAGAACGTTCTATGGGACGAATTAACCGTGGAAGAACACATCAAGATCTTCAACCGACTAAAGGCCCCAGAGAATACCGCATCCGCACAGGAGATTCGCGACTTAGTCGTGGCTGTAGACCTTGGGCCAAAAGTCAAGGCCATGTCCAAGACTCTGTCAGGCGGTCAAAAACGAAAGCTCCAGCTTGGGATGATGTTAACTGGCGGCAGTGCTGTTTGCTGTGTTGACGAGGTATCTTCTGGAATCGATCCTCTCTCCCGACGTAAGATCTGGGATATCCTTCTGTCTGAACGTGGGAAACGAACGATCATCCTCACAACTCACTTCCTAGATGAAGCCGATCTCCTCGCGGACCATATTGCTATTCTTTCCAAAGGAACGTTGCGAGCTGAAGGATCTTCCGTCGAACTCAAGGACAGACTCGGTGCCGGATATCGAGTCCATGTTTTCAACGCCAGATATATCAAGGATCCTCCAGATGTCCCTAATGTTGCCCGCAAGATTGGCTTTGACGTGATTAGCTACATCGCGCCGTCCTCCCGTCTTGCAGCGGAAGTTATTCGCTCCCTAGAGTCTGCTGGGATTAGTGACTACAAGTTTTCCAACCCGACCATCGAAGATGTTTTCCTACAGGTAGCTGAGGAAGTCAAAGGCGAAAGTACCATGAGGTCAGCACAGACTTCGTCTTCCGCCGAAGTCAGCAATGACAAGCAAGTGGTCTCCGACGAGGGTCTCGCGGCTAGCGAGCTCGAGAAGGACAAGTTAGAATTACTTTCGGGGCAACCAATTGGGTTCATGAGACAGATCGTGGTGCTTTTCATGAAGCGATGCACCATTTTCAAAACGAACTGGTTCCCTTACGTGGCAGCGTTCCTCATCCCGATCATAGCAGCGGCTTTGACATCTCTATACGTCACTAATCAGCATCCAGTTGGGTGTGGTCCAACCGATCAAGGCTTGGCCGATTCATCAGGCTCCTCAGATCTCTACAATGACTTATTCTTGGTCGCTGGCCCATCTTCACAATTCAGTAACGCCACTTTGCAGAGACTCTTTCTCCCTGTCTTGCAAGGCCCGGGCCAGGATCAAGGCCAGTCTGGATCCAGCAATGGGACCGGAGGTGGTTCGAGTGTTGCGACCTCGTTCTTTGAGAGCTTGCATTTCGTTGACTCTCTGTCCGATTTCAACAACTTCGTCGAGCAGAGACGAAAGGACATCAAACCCGCCGGATGGTGGCTCGGAGATGCTACCTCGCCGCCTACTATCACATATGAAGCGGATGCTGGAGACGTCTACACCTCCATCTTCGGCCAGAACGCCCTAGACATCATGCTAACGAACACGAGTATCGCTACGAACTATGCACCCTTTGATACCCCCTGGGCGCCTTCGACTGGAGATTCGCTGCAGCTACTTGTCTACTTCTGTTTAGCATTATCTGTTTATCCTGCTTTCTTCGGCCTCTATCCAAACATTGAGAGGCGGCGGAACGTCCGCGGATTACAGTATTCGAACGGTGTGCGTTCTCTTCCGCTCTGGGTGGCCTATACGGCGTTTGACTTCGCAATCGTCCTCGTCTCCTCTGCAATCGTGACCGCCGCATTTGCCGCATCATCAGATGTCTGGTATAATGTCTCTTATCTCTTCCTCATCTTCATCCTGTACGGTCTAGCGTCTATCTTGTTCTCATATGTCATTTCCCTATTCTGTAATAATCAGCTCTCGACGTATGCTTTCTCAGCAGCTGGTCAAGCCGTCGGCTTTCTGATCTACCTGATTGCATACTTGTGCGTCATCACCTACGCGCCTGTCAACCTCATCGACCAATCTATCCTTGTCGCCCATTTCGTCATCTCGGCAGTCTTACCTATTGGCTCTGTTGTTCGAACAATGTTCATTACTCTCAACCTGTTCTCGGTGACCTGCGACGGAGATCAAGTCCAGGCCAACCCTGGCGCTCTGACTGCCTACGGTGGACCAATTCTATACTTGGTTATACAGTCGGCCCTCTTGTTCGGCTTCCTATTATGGCACGACAGCGGGTCTGGACGCACTCTTATCAACCGCCTCACGCAAAAGCCTGTCCCGGCTTCCCAAGATCCGGCCGGTTCAGACGAAGAGGTAGCCAATGAACTCATCCGCGTGACTAGCACTCCGCAAGAGAGTGACGGTCTTCGAGTGCTGCACTTAACCAAGAACTTCGGCAAAAATACAGCTGTTGATAATGTCACATTCGGCGTTCAGCACAGCGAGGTATTTGCCCTACTAGGTCCCAACGGCGCTGGCAAGTCCACGACTATCTCGTTGATCCGCGGTGATATCCAGCCGAGCCGCAATGGAGGTGATGTCCTCGTCGAGAACACATCTGTCAGTCGTCGTCGCGCCGAAGCTCGAGCCCACCTAGGCGTGTGTCCCCAATTCGACGCCATTGATTCGATGACAGTTCTTGAGCACCTCCGGTTCTACGCGCGCATTCGAGGTATCCCGGATATCGAACACAACGTGCAAGCTGTTATCCGTGCTGTAGGACTTGAGGCTTTCTCGACGCGCATGGCACACGCGCTCTCTGGCGGAAACAAGAGAAAACTGTCCCTGGGCATCGCATTGATGGGCAATCCCAGCGTGGTCCTCCTCGACGAACCCTCGTCGGGTCTCGACGCAGCGGCTAAGCGAATCATGTGGCGCACGCTGCATTCCATCGTGCCCGGAAGGTCGATCCTTCTCACGACGCATTCCATGGAGGAAGCCGACGCTCTCGCGAACCGCGCCGGTATCCTCGCTAAGCGCATGCTAGCCATGGGCACGACGGAGAACCTTCGCCAGCGCTTCGGGGACGCGCTGCACGTGCACCTCGTCAGCAAGTCGGCGCCGCACTCCACGCCCGAGGAGACGGAGCGCGTGCGCGCGTGGGTCCTGGACACGTGGCCCGGCGCCGACGTCGAGCAGAAGACGTACCACGGGCAGATGCGCTTCTCGGTGCCGGCGAGCGCCGTGGCGTCGGAAAGCGGCGGCGGTGGGAGCGCGGTCGGCCGGCTCATCGTTATCCTCGAGGAGCACAAGGACGAGCTTGGCATCGAGCACTTCTCTTGCACGCCTACCACGCTCGACCAGGTGTTCTTGACGATTGTGGGCAAGCATAATGTCCAGGAGGAGGGGTACACTGAGAAGAAGAAGAAGAGTTGGTGGAGATGGGGGTCGTAGGATGTGTTGTGTGTATGATAGGTGAGGTACTTACATGAGGAATTCTCTTACTGTCATATAGATATATAGAGATAGGGACGCGCACCATACATACATACCAGGTATGGTTGGGTAGAGGTAGGTAGGTACGGATCATGGTCTTCGACGATACAATATAATGCATGGAAAGAGTACCATAGGTTTGGGTTTGTGTGTATTATTATAGCCTTATCGGAACTTACAATGAATAAAGAGGTTCAACGAAAGAGAATCCCCTGCGGGAGCTAGTCGAGTAAATATTTACAGCAAGGACTTAGGGTATGTGAAATGTTGGTGTTCTGGATAACAGCCTCGCATTCTAAGTCCACGCAACTGGTGGTTGTTAAATGTGTCAGGGCATGCAATGTCAATGCAGAGTAAATATACATATGAATCGTATGTTGAGACTGGAGAGGCTAGGCAGCTAGGTAACAGCTAGCAACCAGCATTTGCGATACAATTACAGTCTGCTAACACGTACAAAGCGAGAATAGTAAACTTAAGTGCAGTTGGTTCTTATTGACTACCTAATGGAAGAATTTAATATGATAGGTATCCGTGTGGCTGACTATTTGTAAGGTGTACACCCCCTGAAATAATGTTAGCTTATTGTTAGTGCGAGTACTGATCATCACTAGGATTCTAAACATTGAAGCCTCAAAGAGAATAGGTACGTTAACAAGGCTGGTGGAGTCGCCGCACGGATAAAAAATTTACATTATTTTAGGGGGAGGATTGTATGTCCTTAGGATGTAGGTTATATAAGAGTAGACATAGCGTAAAAAATGGGCTTCGCCGGGGATTGAACCCGGGACCTCTCGCAAGTTTGAAATGAAGGTAACTTCAACCCAAAGCGAGAATCCTACCACTAGACCACAAAGCCCCGATAATCGGATGTGGTGTTCCTGTGCTTTAAGCCCTACTTATACCTTGGCACAGACCGCTGATTTTACATTTCACACAGTATTCTAAATCGTCCAAGCACACGGTAGCTAAAATCATCCTATCCCCTTGACTGGCGGCTTGCTACAATAGCTACATTTTGCGTATAATGACAAAGAGCCTCTTATTATGAATGCACATACTACCCACCTACCCACCAATGTCCACTGTAATCCCCTGTAAATCAGCAGCACAACGCGATATACTCCCATCCTACTGGTTATCTAAAAAGTGGAAGCCCTATGATCGTGTAGACCTGTAGGCTTGGCCGTAGTTGTACGCAAAATGTAGCTATTGTAGCAAGCCGCCAGTCAAGGGGATAAACTAACGATTATTTACCTACTTTTAACTACGACAAGAGGAAGTTTGGCGTCGAGCACGAGTATTGGGACCCAGAAGAGGCGCTTCAAGCCTAATGTGAAATATGCTCGCGCGCCCCGACCTCTGCCCCTATCATTCTTCGGGAATATATGGGACGCCGACAAGACATATCAGTTATTCTTCCATGTGCTCCATCGATATTCTACCATTTAGTCGCCGAAGTGTAATTATGCGGAGTTCATAGAGCATAATCGACCGTTCCACCTGCGCCGATGCCTTTGTTTTTTTTCATTGATCTCGGCGACTTCTGCGATGTGCAGAAACTACCAAGTCTGCCTGATAACGAGAAAGAGCACTCACTATAATGGCCCATAACGCTGGCGCTAGTACAGTCTCCTCCCGTGATGGAATCTACCACGGCTAAGAGTTTAGAACATAAACACACAAAGCCAGGTTATCTTTAACAGTGTTAAGTAAAGCCTTGGTATATTGACATTGGACGAATTTACTTATAAAGACGATGCAAGGCACATAAGATTTATGTATCTACCTATTGTTGTTACAAGGCTATATAATTGAGTACGGTATGGAAGTGAGTGCGATAAAAACTGTAGCTGTTCTGAAAATCAAGGTGCACCTAGCATAACTCTTTATTTGACGATATCAGGTCCTGCTATGCGATCTTCCAACCAACCCGCAGCCAGTTCCTCTCCTTTGTCGCCGAGCCCCAATTCCCCGTTGTGGAATCCCACATCGTAGACTTGGACCCTCCTGGCAGCTTCGTCGTTCCAGCTATCGAAATCATCATCCCATTTAAAGCGCTCTTTTAGTTCGATTTTGTCAATGCTCCTACGCATCACCCGAGCGAGCTCTTCTGCCTGAGCTTTGAAGTTGTTTCCTGGAAAATCCCTCTTCCGTCTTTGTCGTCTCCTCAGAAGCGACGGCGGCAATGGAAGTGGTGTGGAGTGTAATAGTAGCGTCTCGGGGATTTTGAGCGTCGAACTCCTCGGTGGAAAACCAAGCGGGCTCTTCCTTGGCGGCTTGATGGGCACTGTTGATTCGGATGTATCTCCGAGCGGTATGAACTCGTCTCCTACTGCTAGTAGCGGTGCTGGCGGTGGCAGGGCTGACGCATCGAATGATGGTGGTACGAAGAGCCCTGGAGTATGAAAGAAGAGACAGGAGCTCGCAAAGGGGTCGAAAAGATTATCCGCTCGTCCAAACAGAGCTTCAGCGTGCTGTCTTAGCTCCTGAAATCTGGGATCATCCGGTTGAGATAGGATTTCTTGCAGAATGTTCATCGAGCGCAGCTTCGGCATCTTGTTTATGGGATGGTCCGGCAGGAACGTGGTCCAATTATAGATGCCGTTGTAGGCGACGCATCCTCGAACACCCATCCGTGCGTGGGGATGAGTTTCCGTCAAAGCTAGCGACGTCGCCAGAGATGCACCTAGATACGAGCCAAAGATATAGATATCTCGACGCGTATAAGCTGACGGACCGAGGTTCTCGACAATCCAGTCATATGCCCTCGCAGTATCGTGGATAGGAGTTGGCCAGGATAGGTGAGACACTTCATCCTCTCCTGACTGTACGGTCAAGTCTTTAGTCTGAAAAGGAGTAAAGCCATCCCAACGATAGTTTATCACAGCCGTCGGTCTTCTCTGCATGAATCTTGGCAGCTGTGCTGGTCCATCCGTGAAGGCTGTTGAGTATGGGGGTAGGTAAACCAACAAGGAGTCTGGCGACGACACCTTGGCAATACCGTGCAAGCTACTCATACGTTAGAAATCCGAGTCTATTCAGACATAAATCTTACAGCCCGGACTGACTTACTCAATAGTGATGGTACCTGACGAGCCAGTGCGGACACTTACTCGCTCTACATCGTTGACAACTGCGCTAAAGTGCCTTGGTTTCTGGCCGCAAAGGCCTGCATACACTGATCGTCTACTCGGGATCCATCTTCTCATCTTCTTCCCTCGATAGCCTTTTGTTCATAAATTTCTGTCAATTAAATCGAAGTTGTATCATTAAATGAAGAGAGCGCATGCGTTCGAATGGACTGATTGAAGTTGCGGTTTTCCATCAACTCCAATCAGGGACGCGCGACTAGGATCATTGACGATGAAGTTGAAAATCGGGATTGACGCGTCGAGCGATAAAAAAAAAAAGGCGATACGAGATGGTGTGGTTTCAACCTACGTCCAGCGGCTTTAGTGACGACCCTAGCTATACGTCAGGCGCCAATCACCTGTCATTCCAGCAGGTTATTCCCGCTAGACCCCAGTAGCCCGGCTGCCGGCCGGACCCTACAGTCGCCATTAGCTCCGCGATCCAATGCCAAGCGACGTCATCCCACATAAACATACACATCAGTGTACGCCGCCTGACCCCCCTTTGTCTGCCATGTACCAACTTATACATAAGTATTTACATATCTACTCATGGAGAGCATTCTTCGGAGGCTTTATATCTTTATATTTCTCATGAAACATAGAAACTGCTACGAATCGTTGCCGATGAGCCACCTGGACCTTGAACGTCTTGCGTTGGTTGGCTAATAGGCACTTGGATTAAAAGTCCTTCCTGATAGCTTAACGGGTCTCCCCATTATGAGTACCTACTCATCTAGTCACCGAGATGGACGATGCAGATTTAAATCAGAACATCGACGTGCAAGCACAAGCCGTCGATGGCCATCATCACGAAAAGAGCGGTCATGATGGTGTTATGAACGACCAGATCCATCTCAACCCTAGGTAAGTGAACCAACGAATATATTTCAACGAAACACTCAGGTTAATCGACTTGTCACTATAGTCGATGGTGGTTTGCATCAGCTGCATTTCCTATGATAGCTGGCACACTTGGTCCGGTGGCTTCAGCTTTTAGTATATGCGCACTGGTTAAGAATTGGAGGCAGCATATCTTGCCGGGATCTGATGTCACGAAGGCTCTCTTTGTTCCAGACCCCCCGTGGCTAATAGCCGTGAACGCCGTTCAACTGGTAATTGCTCTAGTTGCGAATGTGTTCCTCTTGCTGAACATGACCAAACGAGTACGATTCTCCATCGCGCAGCCCATAACAATAGTCGGTTGGTATATATCGGCGATCTGCCTTATAGCACTAGTTGCCACTGCAAGCGGGCCGCTTGTAATGGAACCCGAGATCGAATATGTCTGGTCTCAGGCCTTCTACTACGGGCTCTATGCCGCTATTCTCTACTTCATAGTAGCATCTCTTATGGTCATCACGGTTTGGGGTGCTGAGGCCGGCCATTATGGCAAGGACTTCGAGTTGACAACCAGTCAAAGAACACTAATGCTTCAGACCATCATTTTTCTCGTGTACCTTCTTGTAGGTGCTTTGGTATTCTCCGAGATCGAGGGTTGGAACTATCTCGATTCCGTATACTGGGCTGATGTCACCCTGTTCACCGTGGGCTTCGGTGATATCTCCCCACAAACAAGCCTCGGTCGCGGCCTTCTCGTGCCATATGCGCTAGTTGGCGTCATCAGCCTCGGTCTCGTAATTGGATCAATTCGAAGTATGATCCTAGATCGAGGCAAGCATAGGCTTGACGCGCGGATGTTGGAAAGGCAGCGACGTCTGTTGATTCGGCGTATCAAGCGGAAAGGACATGGTGGCGTCCTTGAACCTATCGATGAAGAAGATCTAGATACTTCTCCGGACCTTGATGGTTCCAGGGCGCGCTGGAAGGAATTCGAACGCCGCCAAAAGGAGTTTCAGTTGATGCGCAAGATCCAACGTCAGGTACGTATAATGAGTCTGTTCTGGCCCTCTACACCGCTATTATGTGAATATACTAATTGGTTACAGTAAGTGGCCAATCTTATTTTAGCCTCTTTATATCGCTGCGGCTAGCCAAAGTCCAAAGAATTATACACATTCGCGTCCCTTTAAAACATGGATATTCTAGGGTAAGCCTTTGTACGCTACCATGAGAGACTAACACGCAGTAGAGCATCTAAGAGGGAACGGTGGACCGCAATGGCCGTATCTTCCAGCACTTGGATAGTCCTCTGGCTTGTGGGCGCCAAGATCTTCCAAGAATGCGAATACCCGTACCAGGGGTGGTCCTACTTTGACGGCTTCTACTTCGCATTCACGGCCTTGACGACTGTTGGGTATGGAGACCTTACCCCAGTGTCGAACTCAGCAAAGGCTTTTTTCGTTTTTTGGTCTCTCCTGGCCTTGCCTACTATGACTGTCCTCATATCAAATGCAGGAGATACGATTGTGAAAGGCATCAAAGACGGTACACTGCTGCTAGGCAATATAACCATCCTCCCAGGAGAGCACGGATTTAGAAAATCGACTAAACAGGTGTTGGCAAAACTATCCTGCGGAGTGCTGTTCTTCGAGGACGACATCGAAGAAGATGCCCCTGGCTTCCTAGGAGCCGCCCGCAAACGCCGAGATGAGGACGATAACGAAGAGGGAGAAGAGGAAGAGATGGAGGAGATGGAGGAGAATGAACCTACCCGAACGGCTGATGTTGACAACTTGGAAAGCAATCGTAAAGCCCGAGAGGACGCTGAAAAAGGAGAATCAGGACCAGCGTCTCCGCCGGCAAGGCCAAGCGAGCAGATCACTAATGGGTCAAAGCCTGCATTGAAGCCCCCTGCCCGAGACGCAAGACCAAAGTCTCCCGGTCGCGCTGCCTCGATAGCTCGAGATACCTTGCCTACTGAACTGCCCAAATCGAGCGCCGAATATCATCTCGTCTTGATCGATGAGATTTCGCGCGTGACTCAACACCTACGACACTCGCCGCCGCGCAAGTACACCTTTAAGGAGTGGTTAGTACTTCCGAGCTCAATATTCCCTCCATCTTTCTTCCTTCTCCCTCAACCCTGCCCGTTGCATTCAATGTTCATTTCACAAGTCAAAGGCTACCTTTGCCCGCTATCCCGACGTCCCCGAACTTCAAGGATTAATAAACACATAGTCACTTTATCTAGTTATATGCTGACTTATAGCATATAGGGCCTGGTATCTCCGCCTCATAGGCGAAGACGAGAGCAACGCGGACAACCACCGACGGCCGGAGAAGCGGCCGCTGCCGGGAGGGCGGCACCGCGGCAGCGGCGGCAGACAGCGCCCACATATACTACTACGCAAGAACACGCAAGCCAGCAGCAGTGCATCGACGAACGAGGACGACAACGACAAAGACAACAACACGTCGGAGCGCGGCGGCGAAGCCGCATCGCAAGACAGGCCCAAGTGGAGCTGGGTCGGGCACCGCAGCCCGCTGATGGACACGCGCGAGGAGGCCGAGTGGATCCTGGACAAGCTAGAGTCCAAGCTGCGCGCCGAGCTGCAGGCCCTCGTCAAGGAGAAGGCCGGCGGCGACGGCGACGGCGCTCTGCGCGACGTCCAGGAGGAGGAGCGGATGAACGAGCATAGGAAGGCTCCGGGCTTTCACTAGCGAGGCTTTATCTAGGACTTCTAGTCGTCGTACTAAGATCTAATACTTTGGGGTAGAGACACATGACAAGATGAGATGAGATACCCCTAGGGAATTTGATAATATTAGGTCTTGATACGGAATGCATTGCAGAGGGTTGGTCACTAAGGTTTGGGAGACAGAGTACAACATCACACCGAGTGCAGTTAGAGTATATAAATCGAGGCCATCCTTGGGTGTAAAGTAATGAGCGAATGTGTGTGGTTAATATTAACTAGGTAAATAACTGCAATGAGAGATCCATATTTGTCAAGGCGACCTCCAATATATGTACCTGTTTTTCTTCTTCTTTTCTTTAATGGGTGATGAGGGAAAAGGGAGTGGAATCTACTTCGTTCGTCATTGGGGCCATAGCAATAGCCCCGATATATGTTTGTGCCTGCCCCCGATTTCATGTACCTTGTCTCGGGACGGGAGCATATTAATTTTCTCCTTAATAAAAAATAACTCATGCCACTCAGACAGCCAACTCCACTAGATTGAGCAGAATACCCAGGTATTCGTTCTGTTCACTTAAGTTTTAACATAGAGGAGGCAAAAACGAAATCAACTTAAGAGGTCGTTTTCCTTCCCTACGTTCCTAATAGCTATAGTCCTAGTTTAGATGTTCGGGGAGATCACTGCCTTCCGTCCACTTAGTCCTATAGGGTGATATGTCGTTAGCATCGCAACTCTGAAGAATCATGTTTGAACACGCCGAGGAATTCCAGGGACACGACTTACGATGCCTGGAGCTGCTCTTTGGTCAAGTGCAGATCGCCCCACTTCTCAGTGTCATAGAACGGGCACATATCTCCTCGAGAGCAAGGCATTCTAGGACAATGGTGGGAGAGGTAGCAGTCATAGTCGACGCAGTACGGTCCAGCAGGACACAAGCTAGTCCGGGCTTTGTAGCGGTGGATAGCAAGCTCTGGCCCCGTTAACTCCGCGTCGTGCGTCTTGTCGCAGCTAATACCCCACTTGCAACGACCTTTGAGGTAGAAATCGTTGCAGAAAACCGATGGCTTGATAGCCTGAAATTTAGCCTGATAAGATGTCTGGGCAGGTGTCCTGGGTGGATGCTGAGTGGGCGAGTCAATACGATAGTTGTCCGTATTGTAAAATATAACCTTTGGTTGTTTCTTAGGCTTGGGAGCTTTAACTGTGACGTTCTGAAGATCGTTGACTCCGCCTGCCGTGGCGTAACTGATCGAGGTACCGCCATTCCCTGAGCTAATGACACTCGACGCGCGGGGCGGCTGAGCAGCCAGCTGCTCGGGCGTAGTGGTGGGTTGTATTGGTGACGATGTATTAGCGGACAGGGTGGTAGGGGTAGGGATAGGGGTAGATGATCTTCTTTGTTCCTGGAACCCGGGCGGTATGGTCGGAGTTGACTTCTGTATAGGCTGCGTGGGCCGAGCGATTGGACCAGGCCCAGCAGGCACTTGAGTAGGCGAACGAGCTCTAGGAAACATTGTCGGAAACGAATGCTTCGTCTCGTTGCCTAGAGGCTCTGACCTGAAAACATCGTCGAAACGTAAGATAGGAAAGCCGAGGGACCTAAAAGAAGGTTCCGCAGGCGTAGTCTCCAGAAGCGTGAGCTTGTTCTCATTGGATCCCGTATAATCGCGGAGATCATGCAGATAACCATTATCATGACAACATCCAGCAAGGAATATTTTCTTGCACTGGATGTTTCTGTAGTAGTGATTAAGCATGCCTAAATGCGAATGAGCAACAACGAAAAACAAGAGCAGAACGGTCTGGATAGAATGTTCTCGGGCACGTACGTCTAATCTTGGAGTCGGCGTTCTCCTTTCCCTTGCCGACATTAACAAAGTCAAAGTCCGCCCGACTATTGGTGAAACGCTCGGCAAACAATCGCATGTCTTCGTCATATTCGATGATTCGAGACATGCGCAATGACTTAGACAAGTCATTTAGATTAGCATAGACCCGAACCAGGATAGGAATATCATCCTGTCCGACCCCTGTGTCTCTGAGGTTCTCTCGGACAGCTTGCTTGAGCCTAATTGCTGCTCTTTCCGCACCGCCTATAGGGTCACGCAGGAATTCGTCTGCAAATTTAGCCCCGTCGCCATCAATAAGCACTACGACGAACGAGTCCTTCTCCTGTTGTAGGTGTCAGCACATAGGGGGTTCAGAGACAGCAGGCAGCGAAACAGACAACTTGACGTCCAATTGCTCGAAGCTCATTCTCAAGAGCAATAGCCTTAGACTGGTAACTAGCCCGTGAAGACTTCTGATCCTCTAGGTCAAGTTCAAGTTCATTAATTCTCTTAGCATCGGCGTCAATTTTGTCGAGAATATTCTGGCAGGTTCATGTTAGCAAAGCAGGAAGCCGCCTACCTAGGCCTCGTTGCGCGCGGAAGCCTAGAAGGACGGAGGATCCCTGCAGGGAACATACATGGATGAAAGCCTGCCTCTCACTATCAACTTGGTAATAATGACTAAGTCGAGTTGATGCCTCTGATGTGAAGGCAGTGGGATCTTGCCCATTTAACATGATTGGGGAAGTCATGCGTCCTATACGTAGGACCCTGGTGTCCGGCCGTATGTACGTAAGATGAGGCTATTTTTCCGATTCAAGATGGATTCAATTTCATCAGAGAAGGCTGGCCTGTGAAGTGATGAGGGAGACTGTAGTTTGAGACTCTACTATTTGCCTTCTGAAGTCGACAGATCGGTCGGACTAATGGACAGAGTACCCTAGGTGGCGGAATGATATGATATGCCGCAGTAAGAAGAAGGCGGGAAATGAGGGGATGCCTTGATTTTAATCCGGATGTAGCCTTGTCAAGAAGCAAACCGACCGGGGATTGTGAGATGATTGAGGGAGGCAACAAACGAGATGGCCGGTTGTGCTGTCAGAAAAAAAGGTTGAGGCACCGGTTAAGGTTCCGAGCCCAAATGGAGTCGATGGTTAGATTTGGGTAGTCAGGGCTGGGCTGTGGAGATGTGGAGGGTTAGCACGTGATGTGTCATCCCGCTGCTACGCGATGTAAGGGGGGACCGGCAACCATCCAATCCACTTCCTACAAACATCATCAAACCTGTAATTTCAGTGTCACTGGCTGATACTGATACTGATACCGATACCGATACTGTACCTCCCGGCGCACCGCTTCTGTATTTAATCCTTATATTCGTATTCTCCTCTAATTCATTCATCCATGTCGCCAAAGTAACCTGTTCAAAGCAGCTACCAAGAAGACCTTTTCTATCGTCCTGATCCGAAGCGCTAGTTCTGTTTCACTTTTTCTTCTTCTTGGTAAGACATCCTTCCCGCATCCACAGTCGCATGCTTCTTAGGATTGTCTTGCAATTTTGATGGAAGAGCCTTATAAGGCAAACGGAAATTTTCATCTGTCGTCTAATTGCATTGTGCTGTTGACCACAGAGGACAAGCAAGCCAGGACCTTTGAATTGGTGCGCTATCAACAACCATGCATCTATCTCCTATGCGTTTGTACGCAGGAGTACATAGGTGCTTTCATTACATACCTAATGTAGATATATCGCTTGATTCGTGCCTTGTACGACTTTCGCAAAGGCTTCCCCCATCTCTCGTACCATAGCAAACCAGTTGCCCAGATATCAGCAGGTATGTATCCCATCCATGAGTCAATCTCCCATTCTCTCCGTAGCTTTACCATATTAGCAATTCTAGATTACTCACGAAGAAGCACCGCAAACCACCCGTTTAGCCCATTCGATATGGGCCCAATCAGTTTCCCTGATAGTCATAATGACAAGAGTTAAACGAATTGGAGACTTGCGGTCTCGTACTGGTTTGCACATACACCAGCACATTTTAGGGTTGTCCTTCAGCCCTAGGAAGGCCGCACTTTGCTGGTCTACTTGACTACCGGCTCTCCAGTTCGTGAAGACTCCAGCAGGATACGGGTATTGGTCTTTGAATAGGTCAATGAATTGAAAATGCTGCTTTCTTTCAAGGCTTTCGCGATTCGAGTACGTTACTCTCGCGAATAGCTCGAAGACTACCTCTTGATGATCATTCAGGCAGCGCGTTGCCTGGTTGATCATCTCTCCTATTCGAAAGCAGGTCCGCAGCACGGTATCTGAAGACAATCCCGAAACGACAGAGCGATCACGGACCTTTTCGGGGAAAGGTGGCCGGACGAACGGCTTTAGGGATGCCGCATCCTCGACATGAGCGTCGTGCTCAGTCGGTGTCTCTAAGCGAGTAATTTGATCTACTCCTGTACGTTGGAGGCTAGCAGTTGATGGTCCTTTTGGTGCCATGCTTGTCATTGCATACAGGGCATTCCAATCGACGTCGTCATCAAGGAGATCGTTTTGGCTATTACCAAGCCTTTCAGTCACGTCCACCGATTGTGAACTTCTCGCTGTTTTCAAGGAGGGCAACGGTGATGAATATTTCAAAGTTGGGTCATATTCGGCCGCCGATCTTGGACATTATTCAGGGTCGTGTCAAGAAGACTTGCCATATCTTCTTCCATCAAGTCGTCATCAAGAGGATACTCATCTTTGAGCCCAGTGTCAGTATCACCACAGAGAATTTCCGGTGCAATCGGTTTACCTGCAAATTCAAGGCCGCCATCTGCGCTGTTTTGAAGACTCGCATCGTTTGATGCATTAAAATCTGCCGAGACGGCAGGCTGGTCAGCATCGCCATGCAGCTCACTCCTGGGTTTGCGTGGCTGTCGAGTGGGGTAAGGAGTCAATTGGTCGATGGTGGTCTGTCCTACCGGATGTTGAGAACCGTTAATTTGACCTTGGGTTGCATCATAATAACCGAAAGTATTTTCTTCTATCTTGGAGAGGGAGACGCTGCTACTTGCAATGCTAGATTTAGTGGCTCTGAGAGTCTGAGGGGAGACAGAAGATGGTGTTACAGGCAGACATAACTGGCGCTTAGGTGGATTCGCATTACCATCGCCTTCATATCTCGTTCGATTACGCTTAAAGCGACGAGTGTGGGCAGACGAACCCGAATCTTCCAAGGGCATAATGTGCGTCTTTGTTAGGGAGAAGACAAGGTTGAAATGACTGGAGGATCTTCCGGTTGGGCAGGGCAGTGCATTACCATGGCCATTGATTAGTGTGGTATTAAGAGTGTGTGGTGTAAGAGTGAGAGGTTGAACTGACTGGCCCAGGACTATCAGAGGTACCTACCTTGATTGAGTTTAGATGATATAATACGTGCCTTTGTCCTCCCTTCCTGTAGAATTAGAGTTGGGTGATTGAGAATGAATTGAACGCAACTTCTTGTGATACTCAACTGCCTATGTAGGTAGTAACTGACCTGGAAGTAACAACATGTGATCTAGAAGATGAAGGAAATACTCGGTAATTAAATATTCATGTAGAGGAACACTACTACTGTAACACGACGGCGTTAATTATCGCACCCCACCCGACCATGACCCCGACCCTCAGCCATTCTTGCACATGACAACTAATGCCGAGAACTTCGCCTGCTTCGTGATACCCAACGCTGATTTGATCTCATCCCATCGGAGTACTCCCGCCTGCTTGGCCGATCCATCTTCATCTCTCGGGGAAGAAAGGTGCTCTAGCTCTAACGGTAACGGCTGCGCCCTAGCCGGTCCATACCGCAATAGGCTTGACTCTCAAAGTCAGAGAGTCTGGCAGCCTACAGTCACCTACAATCACCTACTGCATAGGGTCACAAGCAAATAATCCACCTGCGAATGATTCCGCCTTATCGGATCCATCCATTACGCCTTCTCATCACTCGCCCGTTGATTACCTCGAGGCTGGCACGTTTTCGCGAATAAGTCGCGAGCCCTCTACGATAGAAGTTGCATTTAACACATATACGATCGGAGTCTTCTAGAACCGCAAGTTATACAAATCTATTCCTAGGTTGACGTCAGATCTCTGTTTCTAGATCGGTCAATATGTTCTCCCAGGTAAGTCTCAAGCACGTGCAAGGGCCGCGCGTTGATAGCTTCGGTATTCGGGGCCTTATCAGAGCCATTACATTCATATCAAATACCTGTCATATCTTTTCAATTTTCTCTCAACTCGCCGATGCCCTGCAAAGATAAAAGTGCCCAAAGTTCGCATGGACCATGTTGACCTTTAAATAGAAGAAGCCCTACTCAGCTGTCACGGTGACAGTTGAGCGCCTCACTAGCGAGCAATATGAGGAGGACGACCTCAGTGGTATTCCTGACCTGGTCGAGGTTATCAAACTACAAGCTTCCGGTCCCGCAGAAGCTGCTCGTGCGC
The DNA here is from genome assembly GCA_022578875.1 of Hypoxylon crocopeplum. Lineage (NCBI taxonomy): Eukaryota > Fungi > Ascomycota > Sordariomycetes > Xylariales > Hypoxylaceae > Hypoxylon > Hypoxylon crocopeplum. The sequence goes on from MU399557.1 coordinate 969,392, forward strand.
TTAGGAAGAAGTTGAAATATGGCAATGTCCATAGACAAATAAGAGCTCTTGTGCTGCTTGATGGCCTGATCCAGAATGCCGGCCCACGTTTCCAGCGCACCTTCATCGATGAGCCCTTGCTTGAACGCTTGCGAGTATGCGGCACCTCTGACCTATCCGATCCTGATGTCAAGAAGAAGTGCTCCGAGTTATTCAGAGGTTGGGCTGCCGAGTATAAGAATACTCCAGGTCTCGAGAGAGTCGCTATGCTGTACAGGGTAAGAAGTCTTGGCGAACCAGTGACGCATAGGGATAACAATGATAGGAACTACCGCGGCGCAAACAAGTCGTCACCCAAGCACAGTCCAAGGTCCTCCGTGAAACAGAACAGGATCCCTTTCGCGATTCCGAGGACGAGGCTGAACAGCATCAAGCCTCTACGTCACAGGCTTCATCCTCGCGACAGCCTCCCACCTTTCCTCAACCTACTCAAACTGTCCAGTCATTCAGCCATGTCAAGTCGCCATCCGGTTCGGGCTCCTTCTTCTCTAGTTCTTCCAAGGACAAGGACAAGGACAAGAAGAAGAAGGAGAAGGAAAAGGGCAAGAGAAAGCACAAGCCCTTCAACCTTGAAGCCGAAAAGGATGCTATGAAGGTCGCCATCGCCGAGTCTTCAATTTCTGCAACGAATCTAACCAATGCTCTCCAAAGCATAAATCGGGAACGAGAAAGGATCTCGGAAAATGCCGCAGCGGTGGAGCGGTTTGAAGTCTGCAAAAAGCTGAGAAGAAAAATTTTGCGTTATGTACGTCTCCGAGACATTGTTTATGAATCCCCACTGACTTCAGTAGATCCACCATGTCGAGGACGAGCAATGGCTAGGCGGTCTTCTCCACGCCAACGATGAGCTTGTCGTAGCTCTTATGACCTATGAACAACTAGACCGTTCTATTGACGCGGATAGTGATTCTGAGGACGAGCTAGCAGAGCAAGCCCATCTTTACAGGAGTAAGTTAACTATTACATAGGATTCTTTTCAGTATAAATGCTTATTGAGGATAGTGGCGACCGAGAAGCATAAACAGTCGACGTCACCGACAAGCCCGTCGAGCCCCGTGCCAGACATGGCTCAGCTCAGTATCAGCCCAAGCCCCCCACCTAGGCCTATGCCTCCCCCTCGACCGTCCGCTGCGTCCAAGCCAATGATATCTCCACGCCCAATTCCTCAGCCAGAGTCAGATGAAGAGGACGACTATGTGGACGAAGACGAAAATGACCCCTTTGCAGACAGGAATGCCGTCGTGACTCCGAAGGTGGAAAGAGATGAGCCTAGATGGTAGATACCCTTTAGCTGGGACCGGCTCTGGGAGGATACGTGGTTAAGCCATCTGCCACGATGGTTTTTAGGGGTAGCTTTCACATGTAACGATAACCCATGGAGATGCCTTCTTTAAGCTAAAGACCCAAGCTCGCCTATTAGCTGTTGCCTCTGATACCTTGTTGAGATATTGGTATTTACATGCCCTTACCTCACTGGGCGCCAGAGATTCCAGCTATTTCAGTGGGTAGTCTTTTAAGCTAGGAGTCTACACACAAGATAACTAACTTATTCATCTAACTTTCGACTTGGCTTATCTCTTTCACTTTTACTTCCGTATCATGTATGCGTAGCTTAGCTAAACTCCTCTGCCTACCGCAGGCGGACCGTATCTGCACGCTGGCCTGATATCTGAAATGGCAACGCCGGTGCACGTTCGATTTCTACTTGATACGATGTATCAACTTCGACTTAGCATCCGAAATTCATATTACACTAGCTTAGTCTACCTAAACAAGTAGGTTACTTCACTCACGCAGACGGACAGCTTCACCCGGTGCTCGTCCAATGGTCAGATCACTCCGCCACATCGAACAGACTCGAGTGACTATGATAGCGAATAGTTCCTTTCCTAAACGCCATCAGACTTAGGCCATCTCAAACGTGCGAGGCTTTCTAGGCGAAGGTAAGTAGGATAAGCCCGGCTCTGGCTAGCTCTCATAAGTTGATAACAGTATCAGACACTATCCCACTTCAACTCGATCCACGCGGGCTATGTTCATGGTTTCTAATTTTAGACGAGTCTGTGGGAAAGTCATATTTAGGGGTAGGTACGCACAATCCTCTCGGCGTCGTTCTAATGATTGAGTTTGGGGTTGCTCGGGAGTCGTTCGTGGCCGTTTGTGGCTGTGTGGCCCTCGGTCGTTCGTGCGGGATCACGGGATAGATAAGCCTCGCGTTTAACCTCTTGCCAATGACCTTCCTTGCCTGTTATGATATCAGAGTGTGTTAAGGACAGCTTATGAGTAAATATCTGCCCTTTGGTAAGGTCTAGTGCGATGTTGCATGCTTGGAAGTCGAGCCCCTTTACTCCCCTGAGGGAAGGAAGGCTAGGCCATGGAGGCATAGGTTGGACGGCTTCTATGAACGACGCATGAAATGGGCTGGGAAGAGTAGGCTTATTATGTATCGCTCGCGTTTTAGCTCTAGGCTTCATATATTTCATAAACGCGACATCCTACAGCTAGTACCTTAGTGCATAACGATGTATTGATATTCCCGTGTGAGCTTGTGAGTATATTGTAGCAGCATCTGAAGGATTAAGTATAAACAGTATGGAATCATAAACGGGCGATCTAGACTATCTACCTACCCCTAAGCACTTGAGATCCTCCATTGCAAACTACCCCTTACAGAGCGTCGAAGGGAACCTCAAAATCTGTCGAGTTGCCTTCCCTTCTAGGTAGGTATTATATAATCTAAAGGTCGTCGCGAGTTTCCGTCGTCAGCTATCAAGTACTGTTAACCGATAATAATGTGACATGTAGGCAGCCCTCTGGGAGCTATGCTAATTCTCCCCCCTTCCTCTTGTTCTTTCGGTAAACTCCAACTTATTCTGCTTTAATAGTGAAATGTCTCGGTAGGAGCTTAAGGGAGGCGATTGTGCCTTATGCTATCCTAGCAGACTATGGGCAACGTCCCTTACGCTCTATGAGTCCTTACCTGTCAATATTCATACGTCTCCTGGTTCGATTGGACGTTCTGGCTGGATCCGGAGTTTTCTAAGTGAACTAAGAGCTGTGCGAGCCGCCGATGGACTGCATTTTCCCTTTCTGAGAGGGTTGTCCTCTTTCCCTCCCTATTCGGCCGACTCGTAGTGAGGTATTTATACACATGGTCGAGGTCCGTGTAGTTTCGAACATGCAGCCGAGGATCTTCTTTCTACGGATATCGATGCAACTGTATATTAGTGTGATAGCACTGTCATTCCTCGTGGGCATACCAGGAAAGCCCTGTACGTCCAGCATAGGGACGAGTGATGCTGGTCAGTACAACCGTAAAGGCGCAATCACATAATGACAACTGCTCACACGTGGATGTTTAAATAGCATAAATGTTTAATATAATCTCATATTATACTTGTTGATGATAATGCAGCTCTAAATAGATACATGCCAAACTCTCCCATCTTCTAACTAGTTCCACCCCTATTCTCTCCTATCTTTAAAAAAAATATTGATTAAATTTTAATGTCATTCCATTTTATTGAATTCCTTTTGATATTCTTATTATTTTCTTCCATGTTATATCTCCCTTAGCTTAGGTAGAGAACTGACATCTCGTATTTAACAAGCTACTGAATAAACTCGAGGCCCACCCCCCACTGCAAAGCCGCGCCGTCGGTAGCTTTGAGATTTGAGATTTGCCACGCGTCTCCAACGAACCTAGCTCGAGTAAGCTACCTGCTAACATAGGTAGGTCAATAGCCATGCGACTGAGGCAGCCTGTGTACATACACATGTGAATGAGATGCAAGATCTGTGGCTATGGGCTATGACGAACAAGACCCTTTCGGAAAGATGAAAGCGCTGTCAAGCACACACGGGCGGCCTGTCGATCCGGGACACGAACCGTTGGATAAGGGGGGGAGCTAAGCCTAGGTAACTATCTAGATCCTCAGCGGCTTGGGAACGAATCAGCAACTAGCGAAAACTTGAAGCGTCTTAGACAAGTCTGGGGGAAGCTGGTGACGCTCCCGGATGCCGTCAACCTCTTTGGTTCACTATTCAGGTCGCTTCTCCTTGACATATCGCTATTCCCGTGGCGCTTGGCAATGACATATTCATCATCCCCGCCGAAGAGACACGGATAATGGTAGTGATGGTAGTGTGACCCGTAAAATTGTGTGGCTGAATCAATCATGATGAGCTCTCCACCCGCAAGCACCGATCATAGCCCTAGGTATGAGATGACAACCACTTTACTGCCATTAACCCGGCACACGACTCTGCCGCCGCGGCGGGACAAGATTCGGTAGTTCGGCGTCCACATGACAGATCATAGTTCAAACACGATGACCGATCCAGTGTACCGGGAGGCACTACATGTAAGAGGGGGGAGACGTCGACATAGCGTAATGATATACGTAGTCAGCTGACGGCGCGTAGATGGCTCGTAACTCTCGGAGGGACCAAAAAAGGGTCTTTTCTCCCGCGAGGCTGGGGAGCTCATCCCAGAGTTTTGGGTCGGGTGTTAGTCCTCTGCTCTAATGCGGCTGAAAACTCAATCTCGGACTGAAGTACGGTAGTCGTGGAGTCGTAGAATAATCGATAAAATCTAGAACGATAAAATAATAAAATAATAAAATGTATTAAAGAGAGAAACAATATTTTGAGTTTGGCCGTCTAGTACCGTGCCCATGGGGGTGGTCTACGTTGACAGCAATTTCTGAGTTTGGAAACACGCGAGAAGGATATACTAAGGTATGTTCATACTGTAGGTCACTTCATTAGCCTAGGTCTGTTACAAACAATTATTGATGGATGTTTCCGATAGCACATATCTCACCTCGTATTTCACAGGGTGTCTACGTGAAGTACAGTACTCGACAATGTAGTGAACTCGGCTCTGCACCTACACTAGTTTGTTACCATAGTACACATAGTATAGACATGCTATGAACAGGGTAACATAGGGTACTTGTTGCTGGAGCTGTCAGACCGACGTTACATAGCTCTCACCGGCCAGGCTCCGCGAACCCCTCTGGCGCGCATTTCGGGGCCGGTAACCTTCACCGGCGCCGTAACGGTGAGCCGTACCGCCAATCTGTTACCAGACCCGCCAGGGATCTAGGTTGAACATGGACGGTTTGACTGCCCATTTGCGTCTGGTATACCGACTGTCTTAGTGGCTGCTGCGGTTGCTGCTCTCCACTGTGGCTTCGGAGACTACAGCACGCGTTAGGGCAAAGTGAAAATTCTCCTCGTTAGTAACGGGGAATCCAAATCAAACTTGGAGGTGAGAGAAAAGGTCGGCTCGTTCAAATTTTCAAGCGAAGATGACGACGTCGGGCACCCGCGAAATTATCTAGTACGCTCCACCTTGCAGGGAGCGGTGGTGTACATACATGGGAAAGATCCAAGCCGTGGGCCCCAGACGTCCCAGCGTCTCGGCTCCACGTGGCTGGTGAGAAGTGTAAAAGGGCCTAGAGGGCTACTTAGAAAGCCACCCACGCAGTCCACGCCGTTGGATGTTGTCTGTCCGGTGGCTGGCGACTCGTCTCAGACTCTGCAAAGCCGGCACATCAGACTTTCCCTGACAAATGGAATGACCCGCAAAGTTTCAGCGCGTAATGTACACACACATCCAAGTTCGGACATGTGATATCTTTGCTGTGGCTGCTGCTGCTTGTATGTTTGTTCGGAGGCTAATACCAACTGTACAGGGCGGAAAGGATGAAGCAAACTTATTTGTGCTCCCCAGATCCCCGCTCAACTACATTGGACGCGTAACGTGAGCAACGACTCAAAAGTCAATAGGGGGATCTCGAAAGTCTGGAAGAATCTCCTTTTCACTTCTCTCCCTTTTTCGTCTCCTCCCTTCTTCTCAGCCAGCCCCCTTCATACGACTCGTGCGACACGGTGTTTTCGCCTTTGCCTCTCGATTGCGTTCTCGTCCCATCTCGCTTGGACATGTTTCGGCGTTATTTGTTCAAAGATTCTCGGTGCCTTTCTGGAGCTCATGTGGAGCCGCTTGGATTTGGCAATCATGTGCTGGTTATGTAAGCACTACTACTACCCACCTTCCCGAGCTTACCCCTGTTGTCGGAGAGTCACGTGAATACTCAGCTTCCCAGCTCCCAGCTCCAGGCTTGGGGACGCTAGGTACCCCGGTAGAGTGGCGCTAGAAGCCTTCTAGAAAGCGGCGGGGCAGCTCTCCGCGCTGTGGCGAATCACTCGGCGGCTAAATTTAAGCTGTCAAAATTCCTCAATTGAGCCGAGTGGTGCCGACGTGATCCCGATCGGCAAAGACAGGTACCTCGTACCAGCTACAATCCTTGGTAGAAACCGAGGTTCCTTCTCCTTTCAATGTTGTCTTAATTACGAGAATAGATGACGAGAACGAGGGAGGTTATTATTTTCATTACTTTGATGTATCTATTCGAGAAGAATTATTCCACAAGGATCAGATCAGATTGGTATGGCAAATTCTACGAACAGGAAATACAAATAAAGAAATGAATATAAAAATAAATACTAGAATGGACTTTTATCATTATTATTGATAGTGAATTGCGTGCATAGCCCCTGTTGAATCGTCACAAGCTACGGTTGACAACGCATTGGTGCATATATTTGGTAGTGTGTATTCAAGTCAGCGGGCCCTATCGTCCCAGTGTGTTAGATACCTGTTTAGGGGTCTCCCCACGACGACGACATGATGACTCGACCAACTCGTATTAAACGCCAATCCAGTCGATTCCCTTCCCCCCAATGAATCCGCTGCACTTGTCATGACGCTACTGCTATGTACAGCAGTTGTGGGAATCTTCGTCTTCACGTGTATCGTGGGCGCGGTCTCTGACGGGATCAATATTCTCCGACGAACTTCTAGAGCTTACATACGTTTTCCATCACGTCCACCGCAATATGTATATCATCGAGGCAATCCTAAACGACGCCACATTCTATGACTGGCATATGCTGCGCGGGACGGCTGCCTCCACCAAGCAACGGCCCATGATAGCGCCCGTAGCTTTCCTCTCGTAGGCAGGGGGAGGGGGTGAACTTGTAATTCGAGGAGACTGGATTCCGATAAGTCTGATAAGTGGCTGGCGTCTTGGGCCGTCGGGCGTGGCCCTGTTGAGCGTCTATTGATAGTTGCTCGTGAAGCCAACAGCTGATACGGATACCAAGGCCGCGAAAGGAGGCCCTGAGGACCATTCGAATTATTGTTTATTCCCTCTCTGGAAACCCACGGGGGCAGCGGCGCATATGGAAAAAAGACTACTCATGTCAGGTAGACAGTCATGATCCCCAGATAAGTTGTATCAGTGATGCATAGCCCATAGCAAGAGTGAGCATCTGATACCAGGCGCGCGGGGAGTCGCCGTTGCTTGATGCAGTCGAAAAAGTCGGTGAGCACTGTTCCTCGAACGCTGATTTGCACGCGACGGCGAGCGTCTGAAAGGGTGTGGTAGGCCAACTCATCGTGCTGGCAACCACCCCCATCGATAAAGCGTCGATAAGCCCTATCCGCCAGTGAAGGTGTCATGCATGAAAGTGGGCTGTGTTGTTGTTGTCCTGAAATGTCTAAGACCCGAGATGCAGGCTTGCAGCATACATCACATACATGCTCGTGCTCATGCTCATGCTCATGATACTTACCTCTATCCAGCGGGTATGTATGTGAGCATGTACGTAGGCATGTAATGATAAATGGAGAGGAGACAACTCAATCGCGGAGGAGACTCATGACTTATTATCTGGCCAATGATAAAACTGAGGATACCGAGAAAAGGAATTTATGTTTTAAATATATTTATATTCACGACATGCAAGATAAACAAGAGAGTGGGTAATTAAACAAATATAGACGAGCTGGAGGAGGTATTTTCCACCAGATATAAAGTCGCGTTTGTTGAGCTTACCGCTACCGCCCACGCGGGGTACATTCGACAGATATACCCGTCTATGTCATGATGAGCTGCATCCGGGTGGTATACGATAGGTTTACCATTCTTGTTTACAGCTTGAGCAACTGAAGCTCTCCCGTCGTACAATAGTTAGTCAGCTCTTGCTCTGAATACTACGTTGTATGTATGTAAGTTAAGACAGTAGGTTAGTAAGAAGTGTCTAAATGTAAACTCCCTTAACTTATGTTACACTAGCTCTAGTAGTCAACCACAACAGCTTCGTGCCTTGGAACGCGGCCCCAGCGCAGAGCTTTTTTTCATAGCGTCCGTTACCAAATAACTTGGAAGACTTTGAGCCAACTCACCGCCCTATACGCGCCGGGAGGGCATGCCAGCTAGTGTCCCCTTTCCACCGAGTAGGGCCCGCTTAGAGCGATCGAACCTCCGCTCAACTCCTCCCTTGGTACAGGGCGAGTCCCTGAAGCAGAGCTAGATGCTATTAGGTACATAAACAATGCAAACGAGACCCGTTCTCGCCGTAGCAGTAGTCTGTCCGTAGGGCCATTGCTAGGACCATATAAAATCATAAAATTCCTTCACATATTACCTTAGGTAGGTAGCTATATAAATGGAGACAAATAGAGGGGGTTGAGAGAGAGGAGAGAGGGGGCGGTCTAGAAAGCTGACCGCGATTATGGGATCTAACTTACCATAGTACAGTAGTCCCGCAGAGATCCAAGTGACGGCATCTATCAACTTGCTCTAGTCGAGAGAGAAGAAGAAAATGCCTGGATTTCACCGTCGTTTAGTTAGGTAGTGATGCAGTCGGTAGCTCTGGTAGATGCAGCCGACTAGGCAGGGGAATATCCTCGCTGCGCATCCGGAATGCAGTCCCAAATATCAACCTACCTATCCTTGTACATCAACACCTTTCGACTTGTTGCAAATCCCGACAGAACTCCATCGTCATTAGCTGCTGCATTGTTGTTGTTGCCCAGCTTAGCCTTGCGCTGTTCTTGTGACTTGTGACTCGGATAGGGAGAGTGGAGAGAAGAACACGGGCGTAACAACCCAGACAGTTGACGATCTTGGGATCGTCAGGGAAAGGTCAAAGAGCTCACTCAGACAGCCAAATACATCCCTGGTGTGGGTAGGCAGTTACGTAGTTGAAAGGTCTTGGGCGGCCGGCAGAAGTCCAAATACCCATCACCGGGACGAGGCGGTCCAGCAGTTATCCTCCGATGGTCGATCCAGGGTCCCGGCTGCAGGTTTGACTGTCTCATGTATGTACTGCACGGTGAGCAACGACGCAATTCTGGACGTCTAATCGCCGTTGCGATAATGCAATGCCCATGCCGTCCCCATCTAGTAGGGCCGTAGTTGATATCGCGCTCCCCTCCATCGAGCCGTTATCGATCGTGCTTGTGACGAGCTGGCCTAGTCCATTCTGTTTGCGGAACAGAGGAGATTCCTTCGACGCTGCCAGCTGCTTACTACATATGTTACTCGTGGTGATGGAATCCCAGTCGTCAAAGAGAACCGCCGGGTTGTCTTAAACGGGTGCCCGTCTACCCTACGTCACAGTAATTAGCGTCGTGGTAGGCGCAGCCGCACATCATGGTGTCCTTAGGTCTTCTTAAAAGAGTTCTATAAGAAAATCTCCCGCCTTGTATTCATGGTTCTGAGACGCATGGAAAACGTCGTCCTGATCAAGGCGAATGGACGCCAGCGTTGCGCTTCTCCGCCAGGTCGCATTGGCGCGACGCCAATGACAGCAACTCTTCCTTCATTTCACATGTTGAGAGTTGTGGGAATCATGCCTAGCTGCATGCAAAGCTCTCCCACCTTGCTTAGAGCCCATCTAGGTGTATTTTCACCTCACTAATGGGCCATCTTGAATGAAATTAGTTTATCGTCACAGAGAATTGCAATGACTGAAGATTAAGAGCGTCTTGAACACATTTTATTCTTGTTTTTATTTTGGAGGCCTTCAAAATTTTACTATGTTTTTGTAGTCATGGCGCATGCTTTTGTTAATCCTCTGTTGTGTGCACAGGTCGCTGTCTCGCGTACCTATCTAGCTAGCAAGCAAACCCTCCCCCTTTTCGCCGCGAAGGCCTTAGCTGTACACTCGTAGTTTTTCCCCTTTTTGGTTCGTTAATCCCCATTCTTCGTGAGGTTGCCCTCTGCTTCTCCTTGAAATACACACTATGAGTAGTAGAAAGCAAATGCAACCCTTTGCAAATTCGCAAGGGCCAAAAATCAAATGCGGACCGTGGTATCATCCAGGTAGCAACGCCGATTACCGCCAGATAAACGTGAAAAGTAGAGACGACTGATTTCGGGTGGTCGACGATGTGCTCGTGCTGTGGATCGTTGCACAATCAACTCACTAGTTGATCATGCTGTGTGATTATGGGCGACAGGATGCCTCATGATTAAACATCATCATTAAACGCCGGCTGTATGCATGCAATTGGTACCGTAGAAAGCAACCACCTCGCAATGCTTCGGAAAGAAAACAAAAGTGAAAAAATTGTACAAGGCAGATCCTAATCTGCCAGCTCGAGTATGTCCCGTCGAAAGTTCTGGATTAAGTGGCCGATCACCAGCCTTGAGCATGGTAGCCGCCGAAGTCTTCGCGGCTGAAATATTGGTTCCAGCTGCTGGAGTTGGGTTCGTCTTTGCCCTTGCCCATGTAGGCCTTCTCGGGATACTGCTTCAGGTTGGCCACGTCGAGCGAGGTGTGGCGTCTCTTGAGGACGGCGTTAGCGGTCGATGTCTTCTGTTGCCGCTCCCATAGAAGCTGGCGGCGAAGAGATTCAGTCAGTTCGGTAGCCAGCATATTCCTTCTAGTAGTCCTAGGCGACAGAGCAGCTTGATGATGGTGGTGGGCCTGCGGGTTGGCCATGATTGGTTGCGCGCCAGTCCTTGGAGCCTCGGTGATGGGCTTCAGTGTCGTAGGTCGCAGGCCCCTTCTCATCTCCAGTCCGTTGTCAGAGTCGTTCGGAGATGAGACAACATTCATATTGGAGGGGTTCTGCAGTGCTCGTGCGCGCTGGGGAATAGCGGGAGTAGAATGCGAAGCGTAGTTGCTGAGGCCCTTTGCTCGTTCCTCTTGTCCAGCGAACATGAGACTAATTAGTGATCTCTGCGAGGTAAGGTTCGCCTTCGACGGGACACGCTTGAATGTGACCGCATCGTCCACACTTGACTTGCCACTCTCCTCAATGGAGTCCTCCCACTCTGAGTCGTCCTCGTCGTCATCGATGGCGCTCTCATCCATGTAGCTATCTGACTGATCACTAGGCGTCTGGATAGTTCGTGTTGTGACTTGATTGTTGAACGAAGTCTGCTTCTTCTGCGCACTAAGCAGCGAGCTTGGTCGAGAGGAATGCATAGCACTCTTCAAAGAAGAACTCTCCTCGTCTCCAGATGAGCCGACACCAACCTCGAACATTGGCCTCTTAGCAGGCTGTGCCATGGGTTGGCGAGTCTCTACACTCTGGGGTGAAGACTCGTTACTGGAGGAGTGACCAAGCTTAAACATGGCCGGCTGCTTCTTAAGCTGCACTGGCTTCGAGGCGGGAGAAGACGATGGCTCAGGGATCGGGTCTGGTATGGTGGACTTGGGTTCATGGGAGACGCGGAAGGTTGGAATATGCGAGGGGGAGAAGCCTCGGACGATGGTAGTAGCGGGAGCTTCTGGGGTCTTAGACTGGGACGGAGACTGGGACGGCGCACTCGCAGACTCGCACGGAGACTCGGTGACTGGTGTCGCGGGTGTCTGTTGTTCTGCTTCTGGGTAAGATGATTGTGTCTGATCGGCATCTGACGACTCGACAGAAGGAGAGCTCATGTCAGGGAGAGGTGCCAGGTTCGGCTCCTTCTCCCGGATGATGGAAACCACCATCTTCTCAAGGTGGTCCGAGGTAATATGGCGTTCACGCCCCCTGCTCCGGCTGCTGGCGCAAGAGTCCTGTCGAACAATTCGCGGTCGGATGATCTCCATGGGATCGGAAATGGTCGTGAAGTCAATGGCCTCCTCGTCTGCGATAGAGTCGACGCTGCCTGATAATTGCGGAACGTCTGGGACTTGCTGCTGTTCGGGGATGTCTTTTGGTAGTGTGGTTGTAGCGACGGCGGATAGTCCCTTAGCTTCACAGCAAAATGTTTCTCTGTTCCATAACCTCCAGCTGAGGTTCTCTAGTCTTCGTCCTTGTTCAACCGAGTCGGCGCATCTAGAGAATACTGTAGGGTCGGTTAGGAGCAGTTGCATAACCATAGCTTATCAAGGGATGCCTACCAGTCCACATGCTAAAGAGGTTCTGAGGATTGTTTGTGTCGACCTTGTGAATAACGTTAGGGTCCACCGTCAGGACCAACCCTTCAGCTTTACAAGGCATGCCGTCACAATGACTGCTCGGCTGCTGGAGCAGGCAAGGACTGAGGTGTTGAGGATGTATGGTGGCGGGTGGTTTCGCGAAGCCGATCGCGAATGTCGAATTGGACGAAACCCCAACTTATTACGATTCTCTGAGGTTGATTAGAAGATAATCGGCACCGGAAGCGAACTGTGTTCGGCGAGAAGGTTCTGGCGAGTTCGTGGAATCGCAACAGAAGACGAATCGATTAAGGTGCCGAAACTGGTAGGTCATGTATATTTGCGTGTTCGTGTAGAGGATACTGGCCGAGCGGGGTAGACTCTGGCTGTAGATTAATGCTGGCCGTGATCAATGCTGTGACCGGCGACGTTATTAACACTTCAGAGCTGTATAACTCTTTCGTGGTTCACGATATGAGGTTCCTGGAGGAAGGGGGAGGAGGGAGCGGGTAGGTGTGTACATATGTATTTGATAGGAGGGAGTGGAGTGGGTAGGCTTGTTAGGCTAGGTGGAGGGCAGAAGGCGCGGTGAGCAAGGTCGTTACTCACTGGGGCCAGGTACGTACCCAAGAACGGGTACCCTACGTGGGTACGTGAGTACGTGGGTACTACGGTACGAGAATACAACAGTACGTACCTATGTACTAGGTCCTGGGTCCTCCGGCGGGACCTCTTTGATGAGAGAGAGTCAAGGTAGAACGGGGGTGGTGGCGGCGGAACTGGGATCAGGGGGTCAGGGGCGGTAGCAACCCTTGACAACACGCGCAAAGGTACCTACCCTGCGGTACGTACCGGCAGTACGTACCGGCTCTCGTTTCTTTCTCCGATGGATGGACCACAGCGGCCAGACTCGCCCCGAAATGTCCCCTTTAGTGTCCAGCCTTTTGCCCCAATACAGGATAGCTAAGAAATTAGCGTGCGCCGTAGACCGTAACAGGTATTATATTCCTATTGAGGCACTTAAGACCATTTCTCTTGCGTATCCGGAAACCCGTCCGCGGTCAATAGGTCCAGTCTCCCGAATCAATTTCTTCTACTGTGCCTGTGCCGGCTACACTACACTACACTACACGACTGACCAGCAGACCCTTTTGCCTAGGACCCGCAAGCGGTTGGCATTCATTGTCCTGACAGGCACATGTTACCTGTCTGTTCAGCTTGGTTGTTTCCAATGTGGTCATGAAGTTTGTTAGCCGGCCAATGTGCGAGCTTGCCTCAATTATCATTTTTCCATTTGTTATTCCATCCATTGCGTTGTGTTCGTTTTCAGCAATCACGGACGGACGACCGGCTCTCATGACATGAACCTCCGCAAGTGAATCGTGAGCAACCCACAGCGGCGGTTCAGGGTTTGCTGGCAAATTTGGGAGGATGCAGGGAATGGATGAGTTGTATTTAGAGGACTCTTGACGGGTGACACTGTAAAACCTACAAAATCCTGCTGACTACATGATTACGACTGCGCATAGCATTCCTAAAGTGGCGTATCAAAGATATAACCCGACTATATACGTACGAACTGATCTGAATTTGCTGTAGGCTATATCTGCTATGTAGGTGTATTCTCTTTTTGCACAGGACAGAGCAGAGTAAATACTTCGGATGTAGATGTCGAGCTCGGTCAATAGACGAGATCCGGTGGCTATGTACCTAAAGATAGAGTGACTACATAGTATTACCTTTTGTCGCGGGAAATACCAACACCAATATTAATTGACGATAAATATTTAATTCGGATCGGTGAATTGGGTTCAATTTGCGGCCATTTGCTGCCTGAGTTTAATACCGTAGTCAGTTAAGTATCGTGACCCTTGCCTGCGGTAATTAGGAGCCAGACGTTGGAGGTGCTGATGGTCACAGGAGTCATGACAATGCCACAATGTCCGCAGAATTAAGGCAATCGGCAGAAATTACAGTGTATGTGACGGTCGATTGGCTCGGCCAACATTGACTCTGATCGAATCATTACAGGTACGCCACTGAATGCTGACGGAGAACAGCCGGGCTGATAGCACTGAATGGCAGTGACTGACGTGACTCCCCTTTGGCCTTGGGATCGACAGTCCTGGACTGCCTGGGTCGGGCTAGAATTTTGAGAAGCTGCCTTTGCCTCGCATATGGACCTCGTGATGCCGTCCCTTTTCAGCAACTTGAAACTCCATCAGTTGTTTTCTTCAGGTCAAGGGACTGCCCCCCGCATTGCGTCTATCACGGCTACACACTAACTGGGCTTCGGTTATCTTTCTAGACTACCGCCGAGAGTCATTTGGACGATTTCGCTACAATGACAACACGACACCGTCCGAGCACGTTATCCCTAGACGAACTGCCAGCTCATAACTCAGGTGTAAGACAAGGCTGCTAGCGGCCGTTTAGTGCAGTTTATCTCTCTTTGGTGTGTCTTTTCTTGATATACAGACATAGAGACATACGCATAGCCATACTTACGAATACAGACGACGGTAGGCACGTAATATGGTCAGGCAGACATGGTGTTTGTCGTGTGCCGTCAAGGATTCGTTAATTGCATGTATGCGCTGGCCTTTTGGCGTTCTCGTGGTCACGAAATGGTACTCTGGTACTGTACCCAAACGGCAGATGCTGGGGAAAGGAAGAAATTGCCTCGTACGGGGGAATTTGTGGCGGCCAAATTGTAGTTTGGCCTTTCTCCGCATAAAGGACGCTGGTCAGCTGAGCTTCTCAGCCACAGTCGCCAACTCAATTGGAACGAACCCCCACAGTCCGAGTACTTAGATACATAGTACATTTAAAGGAGTATAAATCCATAAAGGCCCTAATACGAAAGTAGCATCCTGCGCAAAGCACCCTGATGGAAATATCACGACATGAATGTACCGTACGTACGAGCCATTCGTGTCATTGTGTAATAGTATAGTAATGCGTGGTGTGCAGTTGACAAACTACTTGGCGAGTGCACTTATCAGCGTGCGCTCCCTCCTCACATGCCATGGCCTATATCGAAGATAGGATCGAGGACTCAACAAGCTCGGAGCATGTGACGTGCCTTATCGAATCGAGAACCATTGAAGTAAATTTAGCAGTGAGCTACCGGAGTCAGGTGACTATTCGGGGATAGGTTATAATCTCTAGTCTCTCTTTACTTGGCTTACAGTATCTCCTTTTCGACCGGCGCGACTTCATACGGAGGCAAATATCTGATAGAATTGAACGAGTTGGATGAACGAAGCCTCTAGCAAGGGGAGGGCTTGTTAGTCACATTACGCCTCTCCCGAGCACCAATATCACACACAGCCTGTGACCACTTCGTTGCATTTCCAGTGCATTGCTTCGCCAGCCGTGGCGCCAACAAGCGGGTAGTACCCGCCAATCGCCCAACGCAACCCCACGCCGCGACGATAGATTCGTCGGCTATCACACCCTCGTTGTACCATTGTGCGCGCTGAGTCGAGATTTCTATCACACTTGCGCGCTAATAACACCGCAAAAGCCTGAGCCTTGGGGGTGACGAGGCACATTCGCATTCACATTCCTAAGGTAGATTCGTGTTATAACCTGGGTGGTCATATACCTACTATACTTGTAATGAGGTCACAACGAGTTACGTCGAATCCATCATCTAATTTAAATCTACCTGGAGTCATCGCGTCGATTCACGACTCTGAGACTTCGGGATTTGTTTTGAGGCTTTGCGACGGTAGCAGCCCTATTCCGCATCCCGAGCCCGCGGTCCTTTTGCCACGGCGACCCCCAAATTATCATGTTCGAAATGCTAGTTCGACCTGACTAACTTGCTAACCTTCCACGTTGGGCACGATAAAACGAACCACCAGCCAAGAAGCGTGGTAACCACATTTCGGTAGAGTGAGTGTCCCAAGCATTGAGATCTCCAGCAGATCCTCTTGAGGGCAGGTCTAAGAAGGTCTCGAGGCGATCATCATGGGTTCTAGAAGAAATGATACCCAGCGTGGGTTGCTACCTGCTCTACATAGTAAAGCTCCCATCGTGATGTGTCAGCATGAGGAGCTCAAAGAGATATCTTATCCGTAACACGGGATGCACGGGTCGCGCTACCTCGAATTGGCAGGCGACAGGGCCTGTTTGCCAGACGGCGTACACCACCACCGCTCCCACGTTTCTTCAGCGACACCTTAGATTTCCAACTGTTCTATCAGGCCCACTTAGACTGTTCTACCAGCTTCTCATCAAGGGGAGAAGGCCGAACTTCGAAGAGAGGAAGACGACCGCGAGGCCGTGAGGCGTGCCTCTACCCCCTGAATCCAACCTCGCTGTTTCGACAAGTCGCATTTCATTTTACGAGCGAGTTTGAAATCGCCATTTGGGCACCAACTTACGAAATTGGGCGAGGCGTCGCAGTGTGACGAAGTCGCAAAGGGGAAATTCAGGGGACGAGCCACCGCGCTGGGAGCTTTCGCATACATTTACATTCCTAACTAAGTAAAAACCGCGAGCCTTGCGTCTGCATACGTAAGTCCGCATGTACACTTCTGTTCTTCACGATTAATTAGTTTGCCAAGCGGTCTGCAGTTTTGACATCATCTGCCAAGCAAGAAGCGAAACACCACGGCTGCATGAACGGGCATGTAACTTCTAACTGCGTGATACCGCCGTGGGCGCACATAGTACATAAGGTCTTTAGACGCGTGTATTCACCGACTTCCCATCGAACTGAGAAACTCACGAAGGATCCGAAGACCCCCACGCATGTTAGAAGTTGTTGCGATGAGTTCAACTCGATGCTCTGAACTCGGCATCTCGGGCACCTCGGACTTCACGATGTAATAGCACGCCATTTAATCATTCCAGAGCATACTTCCAACACCCCAACGACTTCCATCTGCTCACCGGATTGCGTTGTCTAGCAAAGGTCGATTATCGTTCCAAAGGTAAGAAGTTTAGAAATCCAATTATCCAGCTGGTAGCGCAATTTACCATGGCAATCGGTATGCAATCTCAAATTCCCAGAAGTCTGTAACCATTAACGAGTAGGACGAGGTCATTAAAGAATTAAAGAATCAATTATTGCCTATCAATTATCAAATCGTGACAATCGATAATCAAACCCTAAAGAAACATAAGGTCTGAGGGCTCTTACCAGGTAGATTTTGCCCCCACTTCTGCCCCCCATCCCGCCCCCTTGACCTTGCTGTCAATCCTGGCCGGCCACACTTCCCCGGAACTGGGGTGTAATATACTACGACAAGGGTTGGGGGGACTGGGGACCCCATGCCTTACATAAGATCGGTCATGTCGGTACATACCGAATTGGGAAAATATGCGTCGGTCCATAGGGCAGACTTCTGTTTCGTCCAATCCCTCTCGTAGTTATTCCCCATTAAGGATAAATTGCATCTTTAAATGCTCAGTCTCGCGAAGATTGGTCTGATGGGTTCCTATGGATATAAGTCTTTAGGTAAAGTATCTACACCTATATATAAGAATCTTTAATATAAATGAAACATGGAAATATAATAATACAATATTAGCCCCAGCCATTTTTGGTTTCTAGTTGTTTTATGAGCGATAGCTTCACGTAAGAAGGCAAGGCGTCCTGATCCCTTGCTTGCTCACACCGTCTCAACTTGAGCCAACAACGGCCGGCAATTTTGCAGCGCGACAGGGCTCAACTCGGTTCCTGGGAATTGCAAAGTCTCAAAACGTGTTTGATGGGGCCCGCGATGGGGCAGTCGTTAGGTCGTTACCATCCAGCTGGTGCTGTTAAAAGTCAGGTGAGTTAAAACGGACAACGGGGCAGCCAATAGAAAGTGCTAAATTGATCGTTACATAAGTACTACGATACGTACTAGGTAGCGGCAACCAGTAGCGGCACCAGCATCGGCATAGCCGTACCGCCAGGGCGTAACTCAATTGAAGCCTTCCGACACGCCAGTTGCGCCTCCGCTATGTTGATCAGAGTAATTACATGTACGTATTCTTTGCCGTCGGAACCTTGGAACTGTCCCCCGACGGCATCCAACTCCACCGCCTCGAATAATTCAATTCCTCGCCAGCCTTGCTCGAGCCTTGCTTCATCATAGCTTATCAAATAAGTGGTAGGGTTCGGGTGTTCCCCGGGCCCTAAGCTTCGTCTTGGTATTGCTTCAACGGCCTCACTCTAACAGTCTCTCCATCTACAGTACGCACCATCGCTTGTTCGTTGTTTGCATAGGAACCGTTGGTGTGCCAAGCTTCAAACACTCGAGAACATTTCTCAATCATACAGACGACACGCAAGTCTCAGACCACAAGACCTTGGATTAGGTACGCATCCAGTGTCCTGGTACCCAATGCTTCGTAGCGGAGAGATGTCCGTCAGACACTCCTTGTTCACAATAACGTCATGATCTTGAATACCTCAAACATTCATCACCAAGACCACTCGCCAGCGCGCAGAAGATCACGATGCAGCATGTAGGCTTCTAGGATCGGACCAGGGCAGGAATTTGTTGAGTTTGCTGCGGCGGAATTACCCCTAGTGACCGCATGAGCCGTCTACCACATCCCCGGAGTCCAAATCCGTTGACAGACTCGAGGCTCGACAAAAAAAAATCGCATGTTCCCTTACTTCTCCCCACGATCTGAGTTCTCATATACCGAGACATTTAGGCCATATTCTCCGAGTATATCAAGGTGAACTTAGGAGGCCTACGGGACCGATAACGTTACAACTGATGCAGTGGTAAAGGGAAATCGACGGATCATAGGCTCCTCTGTCTAAGACTTGGAACCGAACGCCTCGTGAGATAAGCGAGAACTCAAACTATACAAGGGATACACGACCTCCTCGTACCGGAACCCGACCATTGCGACGGGTAGCTCCATCCAGCTTTTTCTTTTTGGTGAGATGGCTCATAATTACACCAGCGGTAAGACTTCATTTTTATCTCAGCTAAAATAATATAAATTGTTTTTATATCGATATTCTTTTTCCCTAGCGTAGTGCCTCCTCATGCAGTCTGAGATCTCTTCCCGGGAATCGCGACTGCTTTTCGCGGCTCTATACTTCCTCTCGAGATGCGATTGGCATGTGGCAGACTATCTTAACACACGACTAGGATTCACCTGTGCTGTCCCCGCGATCTAGTGTCGATTCTCATCAGCCGCAGCATCTACATATATGTATGTCCTATGTAAAAAGAAGTTCTCGGCTCGATAAATGCCCAGTCACTTTTCACAACAAATCTCCCTCACTCCTTTAACATAGCAAGGGGGTTTATCAGATTTGCCATCTGATATGGTATTGTATCCCTACATCTGAACCCCTTTGCTCACTAAACTTGCTCCACATGGAAATTCCCCGCCCAGCCCGCTGCATGAGCCCGAACGGCTGGAGATGAGAAATGATAAGGTCGCAATAGATTTGAGACTCACTTCTGACTTATGACAGACTGTCCAAAGTTGGAATACACATCGTCGCACTGCACTGCACACACTACGCTGCGCTGCACTGCACTGCAAAATTCAGGGGCATCTTACAGTACAAGCTATGATTGTCCCCATTTAACGGTCGTTCAGACAGCAAATCAAAATCCGGCGAATTACAAGAAGATCTATTGGACGGGAGAAGCTCGGCCTCCCCTCGGTGAATACCTAGGTCTAGGTGAGCTTGACCATCCAAAGCAAAGGAATGGCGTGACGATGCCCCATAGCCAGGTCTCGAGGGAGCATTTATTGAGACAAGAGCTTCATAGCATAATTTGGCGCTGATCAGCGTACAACTAAAGGTAATACCATACTTCGTATAGTACCTACTGACATATTCCGATCTCCCCTACGGTATCGACCTAGACCTTCATTAGTCGCACCCTCGCACTCGGTCTATGGGGGCCGAAAGAGACATTTGACGCGCGTGATCCCCTCTCACACTTCCCACCACCACTCGGGGCAGCTCGGGATCCAGAGCCGCAGGAAATGTGGGATGGACCCTGAAAATGCGACCTTCGAATCCTGGATGATGGTCCCACTGATGGAGCTTCACGGAATTCTAGACCCATGGATGTGCACCAACTGCTTATGCTCATCCTCTTGCAGTGAGGATTTTACCCACTGTTTTACAGCTAATTATTGCTGCTCGTGTTGCTCAAACACGTACAGATATCATCGCCTCATTTCATATCTATTGGCTGGTGATCGCAATCCGATAAGGGAGTCTGACCTTGCGGCTCAGCTGCGTGACCTGCCGCGCAGCACGCACGCAATGACCTGGCCCGGCGCCCATGCGAATCGCATTATACATACATATGAAAGCAGCGTTATAGGGCGATTGTAATTGCGCCGAAGTTGTTCGGCATGACCGCGGCTCCACGGGTCCACCACGGACGCTTGGAGGTGAAATACCAAAGACCCAAGGCCCAGGAGCTAGGAAGCATTATTCACGTGGTCCTCCTATCATGTAGGCAGGCCATTTCGACTTCTGCCAGAAAACGTGATCTCCCAGCATCGTTTCGGAATGGACATGGCCATAGTCGTGGTTCGGGACAGACTCGAGAATGGCACCCCTGCTCAGGTCTTGTGAAGCCGAACCCAGCGATGGCGCCGTCGGCCTGGCGGTTAATTCGGTAGATTATCGCCCGCGCGTGCGCATGCTACCTACAGGACTGGAGACTGATGGGATGGTATTTCCCCGCATCGCCGCTCAGTTTTCTAGCTCTGGCCAAGGCCTCCGACTATGTACGTCTGGACCCTGCATATGACTTACATGCGACGGATATACTTTTCACTATAATCATCAGACGCGGGCAGCATGACCCTTTCGCGGTAAAGACGTATCCGCTAGAGCACAACCCGAATCAGTCGTCTCTGGTCCTTTAGCCCTTGGAGAGCCGAGAGCATGCGGAGCCGCGCGTGTACCCCAGATTCCCAGACCCAACCCAAAGAGCCCAGGCCTAACAGATCTCGGTATCATGTGAGCTTGCTCGGCTACCTCTCGATCGGGAACATGATAGCTTTCATTCAGGGACCAGGCCTTTGTCAGTCTAGCATCGGTACCAAGGCTATGGTTATACTATGCAAATAGCTTATGGGAAGAACTCCACGCTACCAGATTCAAACTAGAGCAAATAGCCTGGAAAGTGGGACCGCATACTGATCAGTTCTAGCAAAGAGTTTTCGCGGCATGGGACCTCCCGTTAGAGCCATCGGGTTTCTTGAAGTCCTAAACAATAACAAGATAGGCAGGTATGTGATTCTTAGCACATACTATAGAGACGGCTATTGTATATCGCAGTCGATTCGTAAGTTTGATACTCGCATGACCTATACTCTGCCCTATTATACGGGGTACTGGGTATTGGCTCCCGGCCCTCGGGCGAGCGGCGGGCGTGGAGGAGGGAAATTATTCCGGGACGCCACTACCTAGGAGGTAGGTAGGTACCATTTTCCCCAGGAAATCTCGGGTTGGTGGCTTACTGCTCCGCAATAGAATCATTTCGAGGGGTTTGTATCACGAACATTCTTAGACGTGTAAGTCCTTAACCTTCTTTAGCCAGCATTCTATGAAATATATCATGAATATTTATTTAATTATTTTTTTTATTCGAAGAGACGATATATCCTATTTCAACTCCTCCGTTTCGGAATTCCCATATCACTAGGCCCAATCGATATTGACTGGTCGATTCCTAATATGTAGTAGAAATCCTAATTGCTATGTTTGGTCAACTCACGATAGAAATGCCAGTCAACCAGAGGTTGCACTCGCCATCAATCTCACAGCTCACACATAAACGAGGTACATATTGGTTACATGGATCGTTAATACGACCGTAATTTGTTACTTCTGCGAGGACCACCCGCCTTTGCATGCGGCACAGCAGCTTTCGTGCCCAGGAGTTCTGCAAGTCAGAGTATCACGACCCTATAGGCATCGCCTCTTCCCTCAGCCCTGTTCGGCAGTAATCCCCCCCCTGGACAATATGCCTTGACGAGTCCGGTAATTCGCAAACGCACGCACATGCTACGGTACATGTATGCGCATTCCCAAAATATCTCCAACCCTGTCTTGCTATCGCCAGCGCTTATCACAGCATTCCATTCCCGTCGCAATTGGATACAATATCTACACGAAATAGGAACGCCGACTGGCATGTTCGACAGCACCAACTCAAATGGTAGTCATTACGCGATTCCTGAACTCTTAAGAGGGATCAACTATGTAGACCATCTAAATCAGGACGTCGAACACGACACACACTCTCCTGATTTGGAAGAGACCATGATGAATTTCCATTCTTGGGACGTTTTCCATCTGATCATCCCCCCCTCCTCTCCTCCCCCTCCTTTCTCCCGGTCCTTTTGTCGTCGCGATCTTCTCGGCCGACCTTCGAGATTCCTCTTGCAAGTCCGTCCCCGTCCTGAGAGGTGTGGCACACAAGACAATGCCAGCACGATAGATGCGCCGGGTGGGGGGGGAGGGGGACAGATTTGGGAAGCATTACCAGCAAACGGCAACGCACCCGAGCCATACAATGATTCAGGAACGGGCAGTGTGATCAAACCACCCGCTCCCTAATCCTCCTTCCCTTGCGACGACCCCAGACTCGCCTCTCCGAGTACCTTACCCTAGGGTATGCTTAGGCTAGCTACCGTTGGTTGCTTGCTTGGTTGTTTGCCTCGCTGCTACTGGATCATCGTGAATTCGAAACGGTTGCATGCCTACCAACCGACCTACCCAACGTACCTTAATTATCTCTCTCTCCAAATGTTCCCCCCTCGCCTCAACCTCTTTATTGTTATTTCCCTCTCTCTCTCTCTGCCCAATGGCCAGAAAGGGACAGATGACACGAGGGATCGAAGCGAATCTGCCCTTTTGCAAATCCGTTCGTTGCCTTTGCGAAAAAAGAGCGCGGGGGTCCCCCAACGCCCCATGTACTGTAGGTCATGCGCAACGAGTCCTCGGTTCCCCATTGGCGCGACTCTTTCCTGTCGCTGACACTTCGCCGCGGCAGCGGGCAGTTCGACCTCTTTTTGTATGTACATACATAGGTACAGTAGGCGAGGTATCATGTATCATAAATGATTTGAAGTCCTGCGGGGGGTTATCCGAACGCCACAGCCCTACTACATACGTAAATCTAAGCAGCAAGCTCGCTAACCCATATTCCCCTCGAATACTCTTTTCTCATTGGATCTCTTTTTGCTTTTTGCTTTTCTTTTCTGCCCACTCAGTTCTCTAATCTGACATACATACATATGTACATCCCTTCCCCCCCCCCCCCTTCCCCTTCCTACTAAACGCGGGCTACGCGGGCGCGGGCCCTATCAGAATACAGCCCCTTCGCCCATTAGGCGTCTTACGTTAGTTTAGTTTGTTGGACGGGGACAAGCTAAGGTAAAGAAGCGACACCTTGTGACTCGAATTCTTCCCGCCCGGAAGGCCAGCGGCCAGACCCGCGAATGCAGAGCGGCCAGTTGGCAAGTTGTGAGATGTGATATGATTTGATGTGTGGACGGGTTGACGGGGACGGGGACGGGTACGTTAGTGAGATTTGAGGGATCACGAAATCTCTCTCTTTCCTCTACGCTCTCCCCCCACGTAGAGGAGTCGGTTGCGCTGACCTCTTCTTCCTACCTAGTCATTATACAGGTAGGTAGGTATATGTATGTAGGTATTTACATACTTCCTGATATATATCCCCCCGTGTTGGTACTGTCTTGGCCCTAGTCCTGTTTTGGGGTAAGCATTCAGGAATGCAACAACTTGCGACGTTGCGCGAGGCTGTCCGGGGCTAGGCATCCTTTTCCAGGACGAGGGTCGTGATCGACCTACGGTATACTATGTAGCAATAAGGCCGGCGCGCTACTATTCACGCTATTGGGAAGAGAATGCGACAGCCGAGGTGTCTTGTGTACCTGATGTACATGAACACGCAAGGCTTTCAGGTGATGCCATAGCTACATATGTAAGCTTGAGCTTTAACATATGAAGATCTATTATATCAGAACGCAACTACAACAAGTAGGTATCGTCAGTCATGCACCCTCAGATCTCGATCTGGATTAAGCTTGATTGATTTGAACCGAACGTTGTCGCTAATTCAAACGGGTTTAGGATCTCACGATAGGCAGCAAGGTACGTATAACGGTAGATGTAAGGTTGGGGGGGAAGGGCAAAAGAGGATCTGGCGTCAGCCTCGATGACGAAGAGGGTATCATCTGGGGGAGTCGCAGCGATGAATCAGATGTTACCGAAACGGTTTTGATCCTCGACTCAGAAGCGACCGAATCAAGCTTAGCAACTCGCTCTCTCCACGTTCACTCATACAAACAATACACCCCCCAAATTCCTGGGGATGCCGCTTCTTATTACTTATTATTCTTTATTATTCTTTAATATTGTGAGCCCTTTTTCGGTATGACGGGCTAGTAGACAAACCGGTCCGAATTAAGATATTAGACGCGCATCGAGATTTCAACCCAGATCAGCGGGGTTTGGTGGTGGGTTTTATTTATTATTAGTTATTCCTCCTAGTTGGATTATACACCCTTTGTCAAAGTGCTGATTGCGTCAGCGGGTCAGCTGGGATGGGTTGATGATAATTAAAGAATGGTGGTTGGTTGTCGATCTGTTTTCGATTTCCACGATACCGGTATCATGTTCGAGCTCAAGATTGAGATTGGGGAAACGATAGAGAGCTGTTAGTTTATGATGTCATGGCCATATTTCTCTCAACGGTTGGAGGGAATTGCCCTGGATCGATATCGATATGAGGTAAAGGGGAAAACGGATGTTTCTCTGCGGCCGATAATGAATAATGCCAAGACTATTATCATGGTATAAGAGGATTCACCTTTTAAACAATCACTAACATAATCTTGCTCCAGTTGTTGTTCCTGATCCAGATCGGGCCAGGTCACGCGCTTCTGTTACTGGTCCCGGAGTTTCGTTTAGCTATTAAATAGTGTTAATATACTAAAATCGGCATCTCAGATGGTGATTACAATCTATATCTGTATATCCTATTACGTGCATGACAACCATGGTTCTTAATTCGCAAGTATTACTATCGGCCGTGTCGGCTTCTTGACGACAACGTGGAAGCTAAGGCCTGTTGTTTGGTTTGCACTGTAACGAGCAGCTTGGATCTTGATCCTTAGGATTCCATGTCCTGCCTTGACGGGGTAAAGCTATTTGTCGAGGGTAGCCACGTGGTTTGCGGAAGGGAATCCTTCGAGAGACAGGGGAGAGACAGTGAGTGTAAGATGGGTGTAATATGATTATATTTTAATTCTGATTTATATTTTATTATATTATTTTCGCCTCCGCGGTTGCGTCGTGTCTTCCTCCGTGGGAATAATTGTCATGTTCTCTCAAGGGGTTGCTCGATCAGTTAATTTGCGTCCGAGACCTACATGAGCCTATTCCGTCGACTTGGGAGTTGTCCCCCGTCCGTGGGGTGTCTGCTTTGGTACCTAGCTGCGTCCTGTGGCACCGAGTAGAAGTTCATGTGCGAACTGCATAACTGCATACCGTCTCCCGGCAGCTGCAGCGAAGTTGCCGTCGTATGCAGTGAGGCACATGGAATGATTGAGTCTGAGATGTGAAGCTTATTAACATGTAGGCGTTTCTGCCCTCCTGCAAGCCATCACGACACGAGCGAATATGGAATTATTGAGACCTATGCTGTACTCGGCGGCACTTCTCCACGATCCTCCATATCCCCATCAGATCAGCCTTGGGGAGCCACTGCCGTTCTGTGGGATACGATGCTCTCGATGTGTTACGGCGCGGCGGATGAGTTAGGAATTATTGCGCGAATCGAGACTCGCTTGCGCTCCCTCGACGTGCGCGCTTGTGGCAACAGGAGGCCGCATCGATTGGTTCTTTGCCCGTTAGGACACAGATGACATGAATATTGTTCGGCAATTAGTTATTACGTACGCGAGCTATCTGCAAACACCCGGGTATCTCATCAGATGAGGGCCGACCCCTTTTCTCATGTAGCTTACCAGTCAGTCTCTACGGACAACCCAACACATCAAGCAGATTAAACTACAAACTACGATGCCGTGTTCTTCTTTAGAGTACTGTAGCTCGATAAACTTCGCTCACCTAATACGAAAGGCCGTGGCGCGACGTGGCCTCGTTTCGTAGGGTTCCATCCGCCCCCTATTCCCCTTTCCGTACACTTGGTGATCATAGGATTGGAAACAACCGCAAATAGATGTGGTCTAGCTATGTCATGTTCGATGTAACAAGTGTTAATGGAAGCAGGTGATTCGGCCAATATGCAAACAACACCTATGCCAAATGCATCCTGCGATTGTTTCCTACCTAGGTATTCTTCAGGGGTAGAATATTTCACAGGGACTTCCATATATCGTAGGGTTTCTCTTCGTCGTCGATAGTAGTTCCAAAACTATCATGCCAATAGCTTTCTCTTCAGGAGATACCAGAGTGACTCGCTATGCGCGCCATTTCCGAGAGAAATAAGTCTGCGGTGACGAAAGACTCGAACCAACACCTAGTAAGATCCTCCCTCCGTCTTTGATGAGGGTTTGGTCCTTCTTCTCCCCCCTCTTCCCCCGCTTATCTAAGCAGCGCCGACGTAGCACACAGTTGGATCATCTTCGTGGGACAGATGCCCACGGTAGCCAATGCCACGAGGGGGTGAAGCGAGTCGGAGTGGTTACACGAGCCACGGTCTAATTCTATATCTAGTAACTCATCTCGTACCAGGAGCCGTCGTTCGAAATCTCGGGGCCGTAGGCCGTGGGATGCCAAGGACTGACCGAACCTATTACCGTGTAAGGCAGAGCGAAGATCACAACATCACGTTCGAGAGCGAGTTGGAGAAGAGTCTGGACAGAGTTGGTCTCAGGGTCCTACACCTCTACATGCGGGTGTGGCGGCTGGTTCTGCAAATTAGCCCGTTGTTGTTATTTCCACTCGCACATAAGTCGGACTCGACAACACTTCGTTACATTCCCATCTCACCCAAGGCGTCTTACCAAGAGCAGCTATCGGGGTGCCGACCCCATGGGAAAATCCAACGTTCAGCTCAGCCTTCACCCCACCCACCCCAAGTTCGAGGAGGCACTGCCTATTCGTGGGGTCATATAAATGCTGACGGCCAAGGCCAATCTTCGTTGCTGACGAGTCCGCCTCACGTTGATCCGGCAGCGAACAGGATTGGAGCGAGTATTGACTCGGTAACTGAGAATAGCGGGTGCCGTCAGCTTTTGTTGTCAACTCCATCTCCGTTTGAGGGTAATACGCGAGAGCCATCCTCAAGTAGATGATGGTGGAGGATAAGCGGTTCAAACCCCCCCGGGGGAGGCAATGGACCCTGCTGACCTACGGCACAGCAAGTTCTCTAGGCCTTAGCTACTCGGGCCGTCCCTTATCAGGTTTCTTTCAAGATAGTCAGATCTGACTGCACGAGTGGCAACACCTTATTCCTTGCGAGTTTCAAGGCTATTGCGCCGGATGGGTCAGCCGCGCATCTTGTACAGTTCGATTCCTCATCCTACTCTCCCCCTAATTTAGTCCTTTGCAGGATCGGACAATACGCAGATACAATTGGCCCCCACGGGCGTAGTCAGATCCGGGTTGGTCAGCAACCGAAGGGCATTCCGTTCGCTTGCTCTCCAATATTCGATAATCTTTTATCACCGCCCATTGTCGTCTGTATCCGGGGGGTTGGGAAGTACAAGCACGGGCAGATGCAAGGGTAGTGGTTGGGTCTTCAACAACGATATCCGTCTCTTCGCAAGATGACCCCCGAAACCTGGCCAATGATGGGAGCTGGTCGGCGCCACAGATCGCAGAACGCTCGCGAATCGCATGGAAAAAAGGCAATCGCAATATAACGCTCTAATTTCACTATCTGATAATCGGGAACGGTCCGCACATGCAACTATTGTCTGCACCCGCTCTCATATTCCGATGCACGTCGAAGCACATGCAAGCCGCCGTTCTCGAACTTGCCGAGCCGTGATAGTCCGGGTCACTTGTCGGTGAACCCAGGTCTAGGTAGGTGTAGCAAGGAGGTTCCAAATGGAGTTATTGCGAGGGAAGAGGGAAAATGATACCCTTTCGGGGTTATGGCGCATACGGCTGACCGTCAAACCGCCGGGTATTGTTTAATGACCGAGAGAATACGGAAATGGCAGGCCTCACGAACATCTTCACCTTCAGGAAACAGTAATTACTCCGTGGCCATCAAATTTGGTACGAAGACATGAAACGACGTAACAGTCGATTACGCAGCCGGTTCCTATGTGGTATAAGTGAGGTCTAGTCCGGGCCGGTTAATGAGTATTTCAACTCCTACCATGGATCCCCATGGTGATGATGGTATCATGCTTCTAATTGACCGTTGTGTTACTCACTACTCACTATAGCCGTTCCATGGCGGCCACTTTCGTACTCCTCACCTCTCCTATACGTGCCTGCGCCTCACAACTAATACTCGTATCGGTGACAAATATCTCATAGCTTTGCTGCAATGTGTCATGGCCACGATACAGCTGAGACCTGAAGGTCACGCGATGTAGAACCTCGTGCAAATATACCGCTTATAGAAATGACCCCGAAATGACCGATCCCCTTGTGCACCGCGGTGAAACTGAGCCTAGGTAATCGTTATACCCGAATGCGGAGCTGTATGCGCACTCCCACAAGGAACGAGTAGAGTAGAGAGAGTCTCAGGCAGAAGTCTAGCTTTGAGTCAGCACGAGCGTGGTCATCATGTGTCAGTGTACCATCATCCTCTGCCAAGCGCATATAATTAGCAGAATAACACGACGTTGGGCCAATGGTGTCTTAGAATATTGGGTTACACGGTATTCCCTTCTGTCAGCACCACGGCGCAGCAGGAATCGCTATAGTGACAATTTGGAGACTTGTCTCGGGTCCGGTATAGTCAAGAACTCGGTCAAGCTAGAATAGGAGACTTTCCCTAGTAGGAATATACGCGTCTTACTATGTAACGATGTAATTCGACTTTCGTAATTTGGTTGACGAACAGAAATATATTAATATTATTTTTCTAGTTTCTTTTTTATTATTATCCTTTGGTGTAGGTATGTAAAAGGTAAGAAATGATTCAAGAGAGGTTGTAGTCTAAGTGGACTTGGGGTATTTGCGGGAGCAGATCCTGGGGGCCGTCATACCGAACGACATTTAACTTTATGCACCCCAGGAATTAGGTATGGAGAGTCCCTACATACGTACACGTTGCCTGTAGGCTGTAGTCTAATTTATGGAGATATAATAAATTTATATTGATAGGGGGTCGACTTCTGTAATCCCTCCGTGGTCGCGCTCCGCCGGGTCGTCGTTCTCCTAGCGCCTTTTCTAATTTTCTCGCGATGCTTTAACATACCGCGCAGCCGAAAGGCCCTGGCGGCGGAAAATAGATCACGGCACACCCTCCACTTCCCGACGTCGCCGTCCCAAAGATCCCGGGAGATCGGTTCTAGGGTGGTACAGAAGAGCGGGATGGCCCCCCTGTCTCCCCAGGACTTCTCATAAGGCGGTCCCGACGGCCGCTCAGGGCCTTGGATAAATACCCCGGGTAAATCCAGCTACGGCACGCCTCGACTGCGCGCCCATTTAGCCGGTGGCGAGAACAAGAAGGTGTTCATAAGCTTCGCTGGCTCAGCGCTGCGGGGCCCCTCTCTCTCTCCCCCTTTTTTTTCTTATACTTACTACCTTACCTTAATCTTCTCCAACGGTTGGGGTTTGCGGATCGCAGCCGGTGAGTAGGGTTGCTACCGCAGGAACAGGGACGGCACTCGTGAGGAATCATAGCGTTGCCCATTCCGCCCTGTCGAGCCTCTGAAAATATCTCCGTAGCTGCTACTACCGTTGCGTCGGGCCCCTCGGCCAAGGAGCTATCGTAGTTAGACGGCTGGATGGCTAGGCGACTCGGTGAGGACGGGACGAGGCAGCTTATTTTTTTATTTTTTTTTGGCAGTTCTTGGTCTTACTGTTGGTGACGTACGTGATTCCGCTTCCTATTTTCGATTCTTGGGTCGTGATCGAACCGTGCCGCAGGACTGCGACGTTCCGACGGTAGCAAATATCGATCAGGTGCTCGCGATGCGCGAGCTCCAAAGCCAAACCGCTCTTCCTCCGTGGCTCGAAGGGCCCTGTCTCAGGCTGCCCAACGGCGCGACTGACACACCATGAGTAATAATAAGTGGACATGGTAATCGGCGGTGAAGATTTCTTGTAGTCTCGCAAGCACTGATGATGGAGTGTACTCAGGGACTACCTAATAAGAACCCTATATTGGTCTTGGCGATGCGCAGGACGATCCCCCGGGGGGCTAGGCTTAGCTTTCGCTCACTCTCTCCGTTTTGTTTGGTCTGATGATCCTTCCCCGCGTCCTCTCCGGAGCCTCGCTATACGACATGGAGATGGTACCAGATCTCGAGAGGTGTTAGTCAGGTTGGGTAGGTAGGTAGTGTAAGCCCTTAGTCGATCCAGCACACCCTTCTTTTTTAGGAGTGAATCAATGTTTCAGGCGCTGGGCTGCCACCACCCCCAAAATGCTCTGTAGGATGCTGTCACGCGTTGGGTGTGAGACAATTATTGACAACTCAGCCTTGACAACTGTCTTCACACCCTCAGAAGATCTAGGGGGCCAACGGTAATCTTCAGCCTTTTCATTCTGTCTCGGAGAAGAGGATCTGGCCCTGACAGCCACCTGAGCTCTCGTGTTACCCCAACTCGCGACCCGACCAGTGAGAGTGAGATTATCATAGCCGCAAAGATTCCCCTGATCCTCGATGACATTAGCTAAGCACAAATTTCGCGGTTCCCTATTGGTCTATTGGGCTTATATGTGAAGGTAAGTAGCGAGCCTCAAGTCTATGTCAATATCACTAGAGAGAACCAATTCATAGTGCATTGTATTAGGCTACCGTGCTAGGTTATCAAAGGAATTATGACAACATGATCTACTCCCCCAGCCTCATCATGTCCGCATTGCCTAGAGACATATCTCCGCTGTAGTTCGTCTTGAGCTTGTGGGTAGAGAGGGCTGACGTTGCAGCTCGATATACGCGCGACTTCTTGCTAGACAGTAATCGTACCTAAGTAGTTAGCATTGCGAGTGAGCCTGCGCATGGCATACAATGGCTAATTTACTTACTCCTAATTTCAACCGAGTACCCTCGAACCAGATCCTAAATGCACTCCTAAAGAGCTTACGAAGCTATAAGAGGAGTTCGGTGGAATTCGAAGGTATCAGAGACCCTGCAGCAGAGAATAGGGGCCGCATCTTAGGGTCAACGCTCTTGTCTCCGATAGTGGCTTGAAGATGCTCCTCCTTCGCAACAGTCGACATCGACCACTATCTTTACAGACCTCACCTTTAACATACCCCAAAATTCAAATGGGACACATCTGGCTGCTTTGATTGCTTCCATGCTTATCCCACTTCCCTCGAGCCCGATTTCGCTCACTAGAGCATCGCAACTAATGAACCCGTACTGATCTCTAGGCAATTTGGAGGATATCGGTCTGCGGGGGATTATGACGGCAAACGCCTGTCGGAGTGCTTGGGGCTCCCAGAACATGCCGTAGATGAGAAAGGCTGGCTCTGGCACGTATTCCCGCAAATAGAACCTGGCGTGATGATAATCTATAGTAGAGAGCGCTCGAGTTGAGAGGTATAAGTCAGGGAACGCGATCGCAATATTCTGTATCTTGGAAGCCCAGGGGACTTCTGACAGAGAAGATAAGGTTCTGTTTGAAGTTGTAGTGAGATATAGTAGGTTCTCGTCCCAATTGTCCGATGCCAATCCCGTGTTGTCTCTCCAGGGACGGTAATTGGTCCTCCCTGGAGCAAGTATGGCGTTTATGTCATACGAGATGTTCAGCTGGTAAGTGGACTCGAAACCTATTCTCTTCGCAAATTCGCGTGCTTCCTGGTGGATGCTCGAAGTCGGCTCATAGTATGGCTTATTCGAAATAGCACTGAGAACAGTAGTCGATACGAGTCGGTTGGGCGATCTGCTTGTGACTTGGCCTTCCTCCTCGATGTCCCTCGGAGCGTCGTGGATGACAATGATACACCGGCATGTTTGAAAGTAGAAGCGCCAGATGATCTCCCGTACCTCGAGTGGAAGCTTTTTGAACATCAAATATCCACGGAAGCCTTCGTCTTTCACAAGATGGGCTGGTCGAACTGGTCGAGCTGGTGGATGAGTCACCTCTGAGTCTTTATTTGTGGTATCCAAGTCCATTTTAAGGGCTGAGAGCTAAGAGTCGATCGAGATAATATGTGATATGCTGTAACACGGGGGACCGGGGATCATTAGACGCTGCTACTTGAGAGGGGATGATAACCAAAGATGGTAGATCTCAGTTAGAAAGATACCAAATAAAAGCTCCCCTTATATAACACATTGATTTTGACTGCCTGAGGATACATGGTTGCTTGCCGCAACCTAGAGCTCTGTTTATCTTTTAAGGGTTGTAAGGTAAGGCTCCCTTTTCTTCCCTGCGGCCTTACCTACTGATTAGGAGGTAGATAAGAAACGGGAGTAGTGGCAGTAAACGGGTACCTAGGTAGGTAATCTAAGGAATTAATGGTTACCTATTTACCGTTTTGCTTTACAGTCCGATTACGTCTAAGGACTGCCCAAGGCGTCCTTTCAGGTTCATATGTGGTCTAACGCTCAAGGCCTTTGCCGGTACCTATCTAGGTAGGTAAACAGGTACATAATGGTTGCGCTAGCTCTATGTTCTTCATTCCATAACCCTAATGTGCAGCTGTAATTGCTTAGCACGTGTACTTGAGTATTCATAAGGACAAAGGAAGAGCGTATATGCCATCTGAGTTGTAGGAAACCAACAAATCAATGAGGCAAGTAGCCGTGAAACCAGGTAACTATTGATAAAACTAGGCTATCCGTACCATGGCTGATTTGATCCTCAGGTCCCTGAAGGTGTGAGTTTAGAATCACAGCCACGTCATGTATAGTGGCCGGTCAAATTGCCCTCAAGCTGCAGGCGCTTGTCAATCATCCCCAACTTCTAGTAGGGAAGAGCAGGCAAGACATATTGAAAGGAATAATCGTAAATATCCATAGGTAATCGTAGAGAGTAGCGACCTCAACCTAGAACCTCGAAGGACTGTGCCCGAACCAGACACTGGATGGCTTGCGTTGCTAATAGTGTCGAAGGGGAAGCGCCGTTACAAGTAAAAAGGAGACCGTGTGTAAGAGGGGCACTGTTAGTAACCGCCTAAGGGGGTGTCTCCCTGTTAACGTCACTTCTAGATGACGGAGATCAAGCGCCTAGCTGAGTCACTAGCACATAGGACCGGACTTTGTAGGAATCACATGTAGGAGAGGGAGAAGTCGTAGCGAGAGAGATATCCATTCATGACCCTAATATACTCTTTTCCCCTAACCATCTCTTCTAGTGTATACGCCATTCTCACAGCCTCAATAAGTTTAAAGAATCCTAGTTACAATAGGCATACCAACCCACTACTAGACCAAGTCCCATAAGCGCTGGCATTATCCTCGTTAAGACATAATCTCATACCACCAAATCCCCGACGACATCCCTAGGTACATATATTTCAAGCTTCGCCGATCCGCCGGGCCTCCTCCTCGGCCTCCCTGTCAATCTCATCCACCTCGTCCTTGCTAAACGCTTGGGTGAACTTGACCCAGGGGCCGTGGACCAAGCCCGTGCCTGCGCCAACTAGGATGCCTAAGCCCGTGGTAGGAATAGCAACGAGTCCGCTGACCAAAGACCCGACAGTCATGCCGAGCCCGCCAGCGATGCCGGCCCCTATTCCGGCACCGGCGGCACCGCCCTGCATCCATCCGCTCTCGAGCCGCTTCGCCGTCTTCAGCAGCTTGGCGGCTTTCTTGTCAAGCTCCCGGGCCTGGAACTTCAGATCCTCTGCAACGGCAGGGTCGTCTGCTTCCTCGGCTTGTTTGTGAAGCTGTATGGATTCCTCTTGCAGCTTCTTTGACTCCTCGATGCGCGTTGTGATTTCTTCCAAGAGCTTCTCTTTGGTCGTCGGTCTCTTTTGCTGCTCCCCCTTGCCGTCTTCCTTATTGTCATCTGACATGGCCGACTCGGTCTTATGTTGTAAGTGCTCGTATATAACCAATAAGCAATAACCGATAGACGAGAGCACTCAGGGTCGTGGATACCAGCCTCATCCGTTTATGGTAGGTTCCTCTTCTGGAAGTAAGCCGTCGTTACGTTGTGGCTTGACAATTGAGGCTCAATCTATGAGGACATTGCCCAGTCTCAGCTGCGGAGACATGTGTACGCCTTGGATGAGGTGTGCCACATGGTTAGGTATGACGTCGCGTAGGGGCATGAATTGCAAGACAAACAAGTTTCTGCGATCTATCTTAGGTAATCGCCGAATGACTGCATATATTGTTACCTAGTAACGTGGGCTGTCCTGGACGGTGGTAATTTTGGCTACCATTGGATGTACGGCATGTCTCGGGCGGGCTGGCGGAAGCCAGCTGTCGGCTTATCATTTTACTATTTACGATCTGCCCATCGCTCGATCCGAATAGAAAATAAAACACATGTGATGAGATGATGTCAGCCACTAGACAGTTGTTACAGGAAAGGGTTTAGGAGAGATAAGATGACGAAATAATCCCCAGGCTTGTGACCTCCAATTGCCGCCGCTAGTAACTTAATAATCAACTAAGGCGCTTAAGCATAACGAGGCGCATAAACCTACATAGTACCCGGAGTTTACGTACCTATATGCAGGCTACCACCCCACCAAACCTCCAGCACCAGCTCCGGGGTTCCAAGCAATGGTAGGAGAATGTATGTAGCGTTATTAGGGGGTAAAAGTTGTTGTTGTTGTTGTACACAAAGTATATAAAAATGACGTAAACATATTCGATGGAAGCTTAGTTAACACAGGGTAGAGGTGAATACCGGGGTACTTAGAGGTGAGCTGCGCGTGAATGTCATAGTACGGGGTGATATACGAAATGTCAGTGCCGTCGGAAGCACCTCCATCACCGGTAATGCCTCCGACGACCTGACCGGCCCTGTCGAGGACTATCGACCCCGAGTCTCCAAACTCGGAGAACCTGGGGTGCTCCTTGCTGTACCGCAACACGGCGATTTCGGTAGACGTCTCGTTAATACCGTAAGTAGGGTAGTAGCGAATGAAGGATTCGAGGCCGTTGACGCGACCGAACGTTGTTGACGTAGTCGTTCCGTTTTTGACGACGAGGAGGCACTTCTGGCTGTGAACGTCGAGGTGCTGAGGGTTGCGTAGCTCCTCCTCCTGGACGACACCAAAGGCTTGAAGGAGGCCGTCGGTAGGGTATTGATAGTCTGCCGAATCAGCCGCGTGGGGCCACATGATCTCGCTGTATTGGGTAGCCGTGGTCCTCGCAGCTACAAAACAATAAGATTTAAAACCGGAACAAACAAAAAAGAAAACGTAAAAGAGACGTACCGACGTAGGCCTGGTTCCCTCTAAACGTGTCCCAGTTAAGCATACGGTCGTAGAGCTCGATGACAGCCCAGTCCTCTAACGAAGCTTCGATCGGTTCGCAGTGGAGGACAAACCCGATAACACGCTTGCCAGGGTCGGCGCGGTCCTGGACCTCGTCGAAAAGCGCCTTCACCTGCTCGATCCTCTCCTTCGCGCCATCCACTAACGACAGGTGCTCGGTGCGCCTCTTGGAGGTTCTCCTATCCTCGTTCGGCTTGGGATCCCCGAGCCTAACAAGCACGGCGTCCCACGCCTTGATCGAGCGAATTTAGCTGCCGATATCTGCCTTTGGGGCCTTGAGCGCGTTGTTAAAAGCCCCGGACCCTGGCGAGATGATCTTTTCGCGAGGCTGGTTGTTGTCGGTGATTGTTGTGCCGTTGTTAGGGTACTCAGAAGGAGGATGAGCGACATGTGCACAAGTCAGGAGGGCGACACGCTTGTCATCTCCGTCGAACCGGTAAAAGAGAGAGCCAGTACCCGCAAAGTGGGGGAACTTGAGAGGTGCGATAGGGAGGCCAAGCGTACTGGTGAACAACTTTCGAAGCTCAGGGACATCGTTGAGGAGAGGGTCGAAGGAAAGCAGCTGGGGACCGCGACCGCCACCAACGGCGCGTTTCCTTTCCCCTTCGGCCACGGCCACCTCGGCCCCGGCAAAGCCGGCATCGTGGAGCATCTTCTCGGCGAAGGCGGCAACTTCGACGGCGCGGCCGAAGGGGACGGTGAAAGGCCTCATGCCGATAACGACGACAAAAGAGCAGAAAGGCGTAACCTCCCCAGCGTTGGTGTAAGCGAGAGGGTCGATGAAAGTCCACTCGATACCGAGGGTTTCGATGTACTTCCAGAGAGCTTGTCCGACTGAGAGCCAATTCTCCGCGTTCTCGGGATCATAAATAGGACGGGCCTCGCGCTCGAATGGCTGAGCATCAGGGCCGTTGCACACCTCCCAGACGGTGCCCTGCTTGAAAATGCATGGCATCGAGCAACCGAAGAAGTCGGTATATGCGGTTGAGTAATTGTCCGTCAGGCGGCAGGCTCCCGAGTCGCCGTCGCCGTCACCGCTGCCATTACCGGTGGCAGATAAGACGGGAGACGGGGGCCAAGCAAGACTCAATGAACTCCGAGTCAAGGCAAAGCCCCTCCTCGAGGTTAATACAGAGACGGGGCCGTGAGAAAGCATAACTTAACAACAGCAATGAGGAATCGATCGAACAAAGGCAGCTGAGCTTACTTGTGAAATTAAACTATTTTGTTCTTTTTCAATAGAAGAGTTGCGAGGTAGACACAACGCCGTTGGTAGACGAAGACGGGAAATCCTCAAGGGAGGAAGACGGTCAGTCGAAAGAAGCCATGCGTTTGTTGTCTCCATTACCTAGGTTGGATTAACTGCGGGAATCGTGTATCGCTCCTTGTTACAACTTAGATAGCTTCATGATATAGCGAAAACTTTGTGCTCAAAGTTTCTGGAGTAAAACTACGCTGACAGAGGTTATCTCAGGTAACCCAAGGAGTTACAATGGAGAGTTATGGTAGTAGCTATCGCCGGCTAACTCTATGCTGAGGTAACCAAGCTATATGTCGGCGAGTCTTGACCATACTAGCTGGCTAGAAGAATCAACTCTTCTACCACAATGATCCCTTATATCTGGTAGCTCATGTCTTGTCGAGGAAGTCTTTGGCTTGTACACCGAGGTAGTATTTCTGTCCGGCTTTGTGATGTGTCTGCCAGTCTTCTCGCAGGTCAACAGTCATTTTCTCTTCCTCGAGAAGATCAATTATGCCTCTGTCTCTTTAGATGCCCTATGATTCTAGTAGAGTAAGTAGCTTCTTGCTGAACTTAGGATCGTCGTTGTAAGCAGTGAACACCGTCTTTGGAACCCTCCGACTCGGTAAAATTCATTGAGCTTGCGCCACAAAAGCCACAGAATCTATGGCCCGTGCCATTGGAACAAATTGAGCATGTTTTAATAGCACATTACCACGAGCGCGATGCCTCATACCATTAAACAACAAAATATGAGACATCTGAAAAGGCTATGTTGATCTGCTAAATACAATTGCAAGTTCACTCCACTCAACACTTCTATTCTCAGCTTGAGACCGTTCAAATGGTGGGTGAAGGCAATCATCTGCCCGAGAAGCCTTGCGTCATTCTACATATGAGCTCTGCCGGTATGCACCCTCTCGATACCCCCTTATCATGGTCACCCTCATAATGCATGTAATTGATGAGTGAGTATGTGTAGAACTTGCAATCTTTTATGCGTCTCCTGTTTTTGTCTATAGTATCCCGTCTGATCCAACTGGGTGCTCACCTCATCTTCGAACGTACACTCTACGCGAGAGTTGACCCGAATGGATTATGTACATCTTCTCCGCCCATCTCAAGCAACACACGCATTGACGAAAATAACACAAATGAATGCTTATCCTCTGCATCATTTGACAACGGAACTAATAATAGGTGAGCTCTGACCAATGGCCATCTCGGCGGGTCTGTTATCGTAATACAGTGCTGCATGCCCCTTACTAAGAACTGTAACGTGCACAGAGGTGACCGTCACGCTGGGTGCTCGACTTGGAAGTCAGATCCCGTGATCGCCTACGGCACCAGATCTTCTTCAACCGGTGAAGATTCTCGAGAGGCTCTGAACCACAGTTCGCATTAGCTTGGATATTACCTTACGTAGCACGGTCGACATCTATCCTCACCTCTTTCGTCACTCGTCTACCCCCCCTTGACCATTAGTATATTCATTTTATTTCGAGAAAGAGAAATATTATCGAAATAAAATAATAATAATAATAATAAAAAAATGAATAAATGCCCTGGTGACATTATCCATACATCATCATTCTTCATCGGAAGGAATTCCCGATCAAATGTCACCCGATCATCACAGCGTGGAGGGCTATATATCCAACCACATATTTCTGGTGACATCCATTGAGATTCAATAACAGCAGCATATATTGGTTTACAATGGAGGCCGACAGTAACTCTAGAACAAGAATTCCACGTCACTTCGTATTGATGATTCAATAAACCTACTCGGTATTGGAGTTTACTGCAAGCTCGGGATCTGAAGTCTGGGGAAAACATGTGATGGTCTCCTTATCAATCGAAGAGAAACCGGGGATGGCTGTCAACGCTAACATGTCAGTATCCACCGACGACGATACATAACAAGGGGAAATAGAAATAAAGAATTCAATAAATGAAATCAATAAAATATTTTTTTTTAATAAAATAGCAACGTATCGTAGGTACTCGAGAAAATAAAACGTAGATGGGGACCCGAGTTTGTTCGTCTCACGCACGGTCTCTCTAATGGACAATCCTCACTAACACCATAGGTACAGTACTTCAGACGATTGTCATAAATGGGGTATGTACCGACAGAGCTCTCAGACGTTCTAAAAGCTGTTCCCGCGGGGCGGGTAAGCTTCCGGTGACAGGGCTCGAGGTCTCCTCGAGCTTGTCAAGAACCCGGTCCAATTTCCTGACTCGCTCGATTATCCCAATCCGTAACGCGTACCCGTCGCCATGACTCTTCTTGTACTGTGTTCCCGGAGTCATGATCCCTTAGGCTCTCCCCCCTTCCCCCCCCGCCATATGCCACCCATACTTCTAGAAGGAAATTCGAAGCGTTCGGCGCTGTCCCTGACACTTCATTTCGCCGAGGTCTCGTTGTTTGACACTCCTCTAAGAGCCCCTGAAACTTCCGTCAGAGCGGACATGTGGACCACCCATTTAAAGCTTTGAGGCGCCATTCCGAAAGAAGATGGCCTCGCATGAAAGAATGTTGCGTTCTAGAGCCACCAACTCCCCTCTTTTCATGGTGTTGCCTTGTCACCCTACCATGAGAGACGGACTATCTTAGTTTGATGCCCTAAGCGATGCAAATCACGGGGAGATACGCTACGCAGGTACGGTGACTTGGCGGGTCTCAAGTGCCGCGATAACCCGCGACGGTGACCTCCGCGAGACCCTCATCGTTGATAACACTGATACCCGACGAGACGATCTCCACGTATTGAGATTGTGACATGCTGGGACCAGCCGACCCGATACCGTGGGTTTGGCTCGAGCTCACAAGTGCTCGCAGGCGGTCTAAGCCGAGTGGATACCTTAAGCTCGATTCAGCGATCTTGGACCCAGCGTCGGTGAGAAGCGTAAATAATGGAGAAAGGGGATTCTTCAATCTCAACTTCGTATTATCTAATAAGATGACATATCAAGGTGAATGAACAGCCCGCAGTGGACGTTTCTAAAAGGATCATCGCTATATCAATGCCTAATTAGGTACATGATGTAGAGAGAGCGTAACGATAGAGAGTGAAGCTAAGAGTATTCCCAAATCCTTCTTCAAAGCTCAACCATGGCTTAACCATCGTTGAACCTTCCAGGTGGGAAGCCCTACGACGAAATCCCAAGCGACTGGACCGACAGCGTGAGCAACATGCTGCCACCGCGTGGCGACTCTCCATTCAGAAATACAACATGTATTATGTTAGGAAGGTGGTAACAATCT
Organism: Hypoxylon crocopeplum; assembly: GCA_022578875.1. Classification (NCBI taxonomy): domain Eukaryota; kingdom Fungi; phylum Ascomycota; class Sordariomycetes; order Xylariales; family Hypoxylaceae; genus Hypoxylon; species Hypoxylon crocopeplum. The sequence goes on from MU399557.1 coordinate 1,009,701, forward strand.
ACTGTAGCAGATTTTAATACTGTACGAACATGTTGGATTCTGCACACTTCCACGTGGTCATGGGTCTTCACCCCCCACGCCGATTAGCTGATGCGAGGTTCTTCCATCAGTCGGGACCCGAGTACAGTATCGAAGAATTAGCTTGAGAGATAAATTAGAATAAAATATAAATCTTTTTTTAATCGGTGTGAATATTAAATATTTCCCTCGTCTTTAGTTCAAGGCGAGATAAGTATGATATCCTCCGTTCAGGTTTGTCATCCTACAAGACGCGCCACACATACAATAGCAATAGTGCCTCGCATGGGTGACATTCCCAAGCTAATGTTTCTATACCAAAGTAGAGTATGAGGTTTTCCTTAACGGTAGTTAGGTAAGCATTGGGAGGATGATACGCTATACCTATCAATGGCTATAATAATGCTATAACAGTCAACTAGAGCCCAATGAAAGCCAATGGTTTACAAACGTGCATATGGCGTGGGTAACATGGCAGCTGTCGGGAAGCTCGCGGGATCCAGGGACCGGTAGTAATGTAGTAATGGGAGAAGAATTCATTTGATCCTTCTACCGCAAAAAGAGGAATGAAACCGCACCTTGGTGGTCGATGGTCGATGGTCGATGGTTGTATGCAGGGACTTTGAGAATAGGTAACTCCGCATGGTAACGATCCAATCCATGTGGCATGGCCATATCACGAGTTTACTAAGACTGAGCTGCCAATGGCCTTGCTACTTCGTCACCCTTGCTCCCACACGAGTAAGGCCTTTCGGTGAGAGGCGTGACTGGCTCGAAGCTGTCACCGCTTGCCGGAAAGGGCAGGTGAACAGACTCATCCCCTGCTTTGCCAACTCGCCGCCATTCCTGACCGCGGTTCGTGACCCCCAACAAACCCCCCAACGAGGATGCTGACATTTTGCATATTGGGATTCCTGTCAGAAGTTTAAACGGGGTCGAGCCAATGAGGACTTGCAGGTCTTCCCGTCCCGTGCAGCGGATATGACCGTGGCTGCGTGACACAGGCGTGATCAGTGATTGTCGAGCAGCAAGTGATTGAGCGGGATGTCAGGGCGGGAGACCGTCCCTACCATCCCGCGTAGGATTCCATGTATAATTTCGACATCTAATGGAGTGGCTGGTTTGAGATTAGCCTCCTAGATGGAAGCCGTAGAAGTATCCGAAGACTTCTTTACCCTTATTACGAAGTAACTGGAAATATTCACATGGTTAGACATACATAGAGTACCCATACGGAGAACTACCGGCGTATACTCCGCTACAGTTACTGCGTAGTGCAACGCACTTCTCCGCTGACCCTCTTGAATGCAGCGGAAATTTATTTCTTGTCCACTGATTGGATTCCACCAGGTCGTTCCCAGTTCGCTCCCCGGATCTGCATTCAGCCATTCGCGTGTTTCGCCCGTCGCGGTGGAACCAGGTCTGCGCCGCGCAATGCTGCTGCATTAAGACTTATCGCGCATCATTATTACGTAGAAGCTGTAATGTACTTTGGACACCGCACATTGCAGGAAGTTGGCGGCTTGCCGCTAACTTACCACTTTTTATCCACTTCATATCACCATCGTCGACGCCGACGCCACCGCCGCCGCCTCGGTTCGCACAATGATGTTTTATTTCGCTCGTTGCTGACCGACTGACCCATGTCCATACAATAAGAGTCTACTATGCACGAGCACCAGCAAGCCGTAGCACACCGACAAACACCGAGAGCGTCCCAGAGCCACACCGTCGGGCCGATCCACCGCCATGGATGGCGGGATTGGATCCCAGTCAATTTCGAAAGGACCGAAACACCTACTAACTACTACTGCTGCATCACTGAGGCGAGGGTGAGGTTCTCCGCAGTTACAATTGTGCCGCAACTCTTGCAGAATGAAGGGAGAGACTTGCTTGAAAAAGGCCCTTGCGAAGACCTCCATGAATTTCCAAAAGCACACCAAACCAAATCCACGAGAACGGGTTCGATCGTCGACGGGATTGCTTGGGAAAGGACCGATACGACGGTGAGTATCGCACCGGGACCACGTTCCCGGGGCAATGCGAGCAGAAAGTCGATCGGCAACGTCCTATCTCCCCGATGCCCCATGAAGTATACCTGCGCAGTGGCATAAAGCGGTCGGCTGGGGAGAGCCTTGCAAGCAAAGGCGAAATGTGGAAAGAAGCTCGCGGGAAGGGGGATGGGGCCTTGATCCAAGCTCATACAATAACAGTACCTATTATGGTATTGTACCTACCTACCTAGGCATATAACCCTGGTCATATGATGTCGCGATCCGTTCGCGTTATTGACAAGGGGATGATTGCCTGCCTCCCAACCGTGGCCTCCCCGCCCAAGCGATGGCACCATACAGCACAGTAGGGTTCCAGGCGGAAGGGAAGACAGTGCGTTCCGCGAGGTTTGAACCAAGGGGGGGCGTCCCGGGCTGACGCCAGGGGACGGCAGTTGACAAGGTGTTCGCTTCGGGGCAAGCAGAACACTTACGACAGCATTACAGAGTGCCTAGCGCAGGTCCCGGGGCCGTGGCTTGGGATATGAGGAGTTTCGACCGGAGAAATGCTGCAAATGTGACATGTCGTTGTCGCTTACGACGAGATTTGGGGGTATACTGGTACGTAAACGAGAGTTGCGTCTGACCGGTCGAGGGTTCCGAAGTAGAGGTACAGGGACGGGTGAGAGAAGTAAGGCTGGTACCGCGGAATAAAAATGATATATTATTTTATTCATTTCTTTTTTCTTTCTTTTTCCAGGAAATAATATTCGGAATATTTCTGGCGGTACACCCCCTGGCGCTAAAAGGCATGATGGTGTCAGAGGTTGACGAGACACACACACACCGCCTAGTAGTGTTATGTATCTCCGTCTAACCGTATCTTATAGCAAATGAACGCAAGCTACGACATGTGATAACAGCCGTATAATGTGCGCGCGGATAAACATGTGAAGTGTGAAGGGCAGAGGGTTGGTCAAGATGGAGGCGAAGCGCCGCACCAAGCTCAGTGTACCAATGGCATAAATATGACTGTAGCAAGAAACTTGCCCAATGATAGGAAATGTACGCATTTGTGACATCACATTGTGTGACTGTGTGCCTGGATAAAAATTGTGCCAACAGTTGTCGCATGTTAAGCGCTGGCGTAGGGCTGCTGACCAGCGTCAAGCGCTTAAGACTTTCGGCGCGTAACACACATAGGTAGAATATTACATATCGAAAAGACTACAATAGTAGTTGGAGTCACGTGTGAATGACTTAGGATGTAGTGATGACGATGATGTAATTGAGGTTATAGCAAAGTTGCAATGATAGGTCCAAAGTTGCTAAGCTCATCTGCGTAACAGGACTGAGGGTTGAGCTTCACCTTGAGTACCTACTACCCAACCCATGAACAGTAGACCAAACCACGCCCATCACCACTACTCCCTCCTCCCCTCCGAGCCCCCAACACGGCGAAACTTCCGCTTATCCTTCCGACTCATGCGCGTCTTATCGCGGGTTCCCAAGCCGCCCTCCCAGAAGCCGCGGCCCCTCTTGCCGATGACGCTGCGGCCGCAGAACGCGCAGGCCTCGGGGGCGAAGCGCTGCTCGCGGCTGCACCAGCCGCACACCATGCGCGCGGCGCGCTCCTGGGCGTGGTCCGAGGCCGCGTCGTGGCACCGGTCGCACGCGTGCACGCGCCCGCAGCACGCGAAGCGGAACCACCGGTACGACCGCCGGTAGTGCGCGCACGTGCCCTTGTGCGGCAGCGCCTCGCCCGCCTGCAGGCCGAGTTTTTCGACGCGCCGGCGCGGCCCGGTTGTAGGTGGTGCTGCGGAGCCGGGCGTGATGGCGAGGAACTTGACGTCGGGGATCTTGAAGGTGAACTTCGCGTGGCACTCTCGGCACACGTTGGTTATGGCCTCCCCGCGTACTGAGATGAGTCCCTGGCCCGGGGTCGAGCATCGAGAGCATGTGGGCACGAATGTGCTGTGCCAGGTATTGTTAGCATGAATACCCATAACGAATAGGGGGTTAGGGGTTAGGAGGCTAGGGAAGGGAAAGAGATAAATACCTCGGAAGCATATCCGCAACGGTGCAGCCAGCAACATCAATAAACCCAGCCCTGACAGAGCTCTGGTGCACCATCTCCTGGCGGAATTTGGCAGTGAACGACGTGGCACACTTCTTACAGCTACTCGCCTTCTCCGCCTCGGGCTTCAGTCCAGTGATATCATTCAGCGTCCGGCAGCGTTCGCACTTGACACTGATATTCAGGATTGAGACCTGGAGCAATTCGATAGTGTGAAGTTCAATAGAGGGGAATGACATCGCAGTGCCCCTCTCGACCTGCTGGGAAATCCCGGAAACGCCTCGGTCCCCTGCGTCGACTGCCGCGCCACCGTCGTCAGAGTCGTCTTCCGAGTCCCAGAGATCATCATCAGAGTCATCCGACTCTCCGGATTCGTTGCCGAAGCTCCACTCCGGAGGTCTAGGGATAATCTGAATATGGCTTCTTCCATCTTCGCTATCAACGCGTAAAGCTATTGTCCTTTGTGCTGCGCTATCGACTGTGTCACTGACAGGATTCAAGACCTTTTCAGTCTGCTTCACTTCTGCATGGGCTTGTCTAGCCAGCACGTGAATGTTCTGCGAAAGGTAGTTTAAATGGCTTGTCAAGCTCATCTGCTTCTGCTGCGTAGCTTTGGTCGCAAAAAGCTCTTCCAGAGGCTCCGCGTCTTTCGACTCGACGTCATTTAGCAGCACCTTGAGTGGTTGTAGAGGATAAAGCAAGGGAATGATAAGTTGCACAGATTGAATTTTCCGTAACTCCGCCGGTAATTCACCTCGTCGCCTCGGTTCCAGAGTTAACGTGTAAACGATTCCATCTGCTGACTTCTGGTAATGAGGCATCCGCGACATGCGAGCCTCAAGCTGTCTAATTTCCTGAGCTCTCCTCGCTCTCGCAGTGGTAATCTGCTCCTCCGTATAGGACTCTTCTGGTACATATTGTTTCCTAGGTGAAGGGGATTTATTTTGAGATGATTCTGGCAAAGGTGCGGAAGCCACCGGGGATGAAGTCTCGCCTAATACATATGCGGAACTATCCAGGTGTCTCGTGTCTCTGAAAGACAACAAGGTTACAGTCTCAGTCTTTCGCTCCGAAAGGAATGCCTCGAGATTTTTGTCCAAGGCCTTAGTTAGAGCTAGCAGGGTCGAGGATTGCTCCTCGTGGACGAGTTTGTCCCACCCCCTTTCTATATTGACAGCGAATCCACGAGGGATGTTTCTGTTCTTGACCCGAAGGCGTGGAGATTTCTTCGGATACGACGCGGGTACCTGAAGCTCGCATTCCAAGTAATCGAGCTCAAACGGGAAGTCTGGGTCCGATGGTTTCAGCTGGAAGACGAGGTTCGTAGTCCCATCTTGTAATGTGTTTTGTTTAGGTGAGTAACGTTTCTTCATTTGATTCAGCTGGTACTTTCGTGGATCCTGGGTCTGAGACTCGGGAATCGGCTTGGGTACGACATGATCAGTAGGAGCCATGGCTACAGCCTGACGGCCATCGATGGCTCCTTCTGGAAGTTTTCTTGTTGAAATCATAATATGAAGACAGGCGTGAAGAAAGGGGAGAGGTTTGTTGAGGATGCAGTCTTCAAGATCAGTGGTTTGTCTTGTGCTAAAACACTCTAATAAAACGGGCAACTGACAACGAGAGACGAGAGATAGCCTTACGGTCAAGATGCTGGGAAATGCGAGGCACCTGTGTATTTGTGAGTTTATCTACATATGTACTTTAGGGGGATGACTCAACCCAAAAATTGATGGAGGTATGATGTATCTTGAAAGAAGACAAGGAGTACGAAATACGAGACAGTCGCCACCCTTGTCAGCTCCAGCCTGTATCCCTTCTTGGCACGTGCGCTCAAACGTAATTACATAATCCTTCCCTCCCTGTTAGGAACGCAACTGAAATAGATTCCAACTTCTTCGCCTTGCAACAAACTCTTTCCTCACCTTTGCTAACCGCAATACTTCTCGGTACCAGCTTAAGGAAATGAGAATCAGTTGAAGGTTGAATATCTATATTATGTCATCAGGTCCCATATGCTATTGAGATCAACTTTTGATCAGATGAGATTTCAAAAGAGGTAGCACTCGTCCGCGATGGGGATTTCAGTGTTGTACAGCGTCTTCTCCCACGAGTCTGTGACGAAAGCTGACACGCTGAAGTTGAAAGCTGAGCGGAGCTCGAAGCCTCTTGAGCATGTAAGGTTCCTCGGCCAAATCATGCGATTGGCCTTTCTGATACGTGTCTGACTCTGCGCAACATTCAACTCGTTCACGAACTGTGGCCTCGCCGTCACCCCGCCTGTAATATTGTAGAGGCCGTCCAATACATCAAGGGATAGTTCGATAGAGAAGTCGATAAATGGAGATGCGTGGCCTGTAGCTGCCTCTTTGGTGTTGACAGCATAGGTGAGATGTGGTCCCCAGCCCGTGACGTGTGAGCGGTTGCTATTCGTGAAATCGACATGCGCATGCCCGTCAGGTATCGTCATCGTGATGTTGCTACTATGGTATATAGCACCAACGCTACCAACGTCGGCGCCTATAGCCCAACGAAGTGATGGCGTGAGACTGAAGGCACCTGGGACATTGACGGAGCTGGGAAAGAATGTTCCAGGAGAGAACGCATAGCTATTATCGCTGAGAGGCGCGGTAATATTGAAAGTAACAGCCAAGTCGCCGAAGAAGGCCGCGTCTATGTCGAACCAGAGACTCTGGAGCTGCGCGCTCGGTACGTCATAACTGAAATGGCCACGGATTATGGCCGCATCGCTCAGGTAACCATCATTGGCTGTGGCAGTAAAGGATGGTGGCTCAGAGAATATCTCCATATCTCTGGGGAGCGAGAAGTTGGAAGCTACGCTGATGCCAGGTTCGTCAAACGTGATATTTCCGCTGTTGTTCTGCATCGCACCCTGCGAGAAAGTGACAGCGAGGGAAGCTTTCAGTCGACGTTAGCACACTAATACTAGATATATTGCGTAGAGACAGACTCACTCGCTATGCTTGCGAAGTTTGTCTTCTCTGTCTGCGCTGTGACAGTCGCGGAATCATTGTCCCAACTAAGACTGGTGACCCGATAGATTCCTCTCTCGCCTCTCGCGTCGCAGTTCTCCAAGTGGCTCGTGATTAGGTAGAACTTTCCGTCTCGAGACCATTCAGAGATAGCTTGTTGGAACGCAGCCGTGGTGCCGAAAGCGACCGTGACCGTGTCGTATGTGCATGCAACCTTGAGCACAGCTCCGATTGCCTCTAATAGCACAATGGGCTGATTAGCAAGAAGGTCAATGCTGACGCTGCTTGGGGAGTCAATAGCGTTGTCCAAGCCATAGTCGAGGCTGACATTGTTAGATGGCACAATGTTTGTAAGCGTCGCCGTATCATAGCTACGAGATAGAACCGGGTGCAGGCCAGTGAAGTCGTTCCATGCCGCGACGACGGCGACAGCCAGGGAAGCCACAAACGCCAAGAGGTGAACCAGTGCCATGATTGCCGTCTATTCGTCAAGTTTGAGACAAGTCCTTGGTGTGAGTACTACAAATCAATGAGTTGGAATAAGGAGTGACAGAAGATCCGGAGACTAGACTAGAGTGAAAGAAGCAGTCAGTGCTATGTTCGATGCGTACTGCAAGTTTTCAGTTCTTGAAGGATGAGAAGAATGAGATTTAGAAACTCGATGATATTTAAACTCAGAGACTCATCATCTCAGAATAACAGTCTTGCCTAAAGACAGTTCTAACTTTGAAACGAGCTATTAGTAACATCTCATTGCTTATAGGGCCTTGCTGTCTCTTTTTCCAGTGTTCTTTCCTTCACCGAGCAGCATGGCCACCATGAACGCTTCATACATGGAGCTAGCGACATCTAAGTATACTACAGGGAGGAACTAAGGAGGCCGTACTGCCGTCGTACAGGCTCAGGATTTACATAATAGTTGGAGCTTTTATAAACCTAGCGGATCTTTCGGCATTAAAGCATGTTGCTTTCTCTATTTGAGTCGACAGGTATTGGTTCGAATAGGATAGTACCGTAAAGTAAGTTCCTTTATCGTTTCCATTAAGACCTCTAGATGGTGCAGGTATTGAGGTTAGCTAGCCTCAGGTTCTAAGATGAATACTGTCGAATGTAGCATTATCCTAATACAGCCAACACGGAAGTCGCATGTCGTTCTTTTACCAATGACTCCCAATTGTGGCCTTACTCATTCTTGGATCTGCGAGTGAGGTTGTTTCACTAGATGTCTGACAGATCAAACCAAGGTATGGTCAGTGGTTACATAATAAGTTGACACCTAGAAACCATATATCAGCAAGAGAAGCTACGAAACTTTGAGACGTCGTACACTGTACTCTTGTGGAACTCGTACTTTCGAGCAAGCTCCTCCTGCTAGGTTTAGTAGGGCGCTGGTATCTTAAGTCGAATCCATGGGGAGGACGTGGGGGATCCTGAATGGTCTCAAGTAGTTCTTGGGTACCCAGGTACATTCTCTTAAAGGTGAGGCTGGCTGTAGACGGGAGTCTTCAATGTTCCACTTGCAATCCTACTAGAGGGAACAAGAATGCACAACTACTTGTAGTAAGAATATTAGAGTCGAACCTTTTGATACTACATGTAGAGATAGAGATCAGCCAATACCTATCTGATATCGTACATACAACACATATTCCAGAAATACTTGAACCTACGAATATAACATTCGATTATTCAGAATTATCCTCTCTCGATGGTCTGATACCGGCGGAAGTCTGTCGAGCATTTGTTTGCAATCAAAACGCCCCTTTTCATGTCACAAGCCCCTTTTCCTGAATTAGATTGATGCTCCTCTCGACCAGAGTATCCTTATCAGGGGTTTAACATATGCCGGAATTATCATTATGGATGTTCGCACCAAAGGGGGCTGATTGCTACATGCCGACAATGTTGGTTCCACTGTCAAGAATACCTATGTAGCCGTCGACCGCGGTAAAAGCTGTAAGGAAGCATAATAGCATCGTGAGGGTGAATTGATTGGAAGTTTGAATAAATTCACCAATATCAAAAGGCCGAGCTCTAAGGCCGACGAGGTTGTAATCCTGCTGAGTGAGATGTAGCAATTGTCTTGTCTCTAGGCTGTTATCCCATTGCTTCATTTGCATCCTGATGCTTTAAAATGCTAATCTAGCATACTCGGTCCTTTGTCCTCTATTTAAATTCTTGCCTGGTCGAACATCGCCACGATTCTATCAAACGAAGCCTCTAGCGTAACCCGGGGTCTATTTTCGATAATTTAGTCGACAATGGCCTCCTCAGATGCGCCTCCTGAAAACCCCTCCTCAATCTTCTTAGTCTCCTCGGCAAGTGCGGTCTCATAAGCCTCCTGTAACTCTCGCTGCTCGGTCTCGGTGAGAGGAATTGCGCTTCCGCGCCGACGACGCCAGCTTGGCTGGATCTCCTTTAGGGTTGCGTTGGGATCTTGGCCACTCGGGTCCTCAAACTCGTACGAACGCAGCTCGGTATTACTCCAGCCAGTACCTGTTAGTAGTCAGTACTCAGATCCAACTAGAATCAACTCTGATCTTGATCGTTGACCTAGCCGCTGGATTGCGTAGGTTGTCTGCCCATACCTCTTTCTATCTTCATACCGTCCCAGTCCTGCGTGAGGAAATGGAGAATACCGCCGTGAGTGACGAGAACGACCTGAGCGTCTTCGCCTGCCTTAGTTGCCAGATCCCGAAGCCATAATCTGGCCGCCCGCGACCTGGCTTCGAGGTTGGCCGGCGTAGGGTAGTATCGGCTTCCCCTAGACTTGTCGTTCCAGCCCTCCTGAACAAGATTTAGATCCACCAGGTCGCCAAATTCCTGTTTAAGCTTGCTAAGATCCGAGCCGTGATCGCAGGGCAATGTTGAGATTTCCTGAGCGTCCGGGAGGGCAATCACCTTCTTTCCGGATTTGACAACAGGCGCAAAGGAGTGCAAACAAGTATACAGCGTCCGCCGTAAAGGAGATGCGACAAGGTGCGTAATCTTGCCGTGGCTATCGAATCGCTTGCAAAGTTCATTGCATTGTGTCTGGCCTAGAGCAGTCAAGTCTGGATCTGGTTGTTGCTGATTCTCCGCACAGAGGTTGTGAAACCCTTGAGCATGGCGGACGAGATGGATAATCGGAGCCATGATTATTAAGGGGATCTAGTAATGTAATTGGGATGTTGGAATGTGAGAAGAGTAAGCGATAGGAATCAACTAAACGCCAGTAGTTTTCACTATCAAGCTCTGACTCTAATGCTCTTAATGGGAACGACGGAAAAGGAGCTTTCCAAGAAAATACTCGGACAACAAATTCTTCGTTCTATCGTCAACCTTGACGTGGACTTGAGAAAGGATAGTTGCTGCGAGAAAGGTCTGTCTAGTTCTACTTATAATAGAATTTGGTCCATCTAACTATCGTGGCAGTCTCTTTGACGCATGTCCGCCCGTCTGAGCTTATTTGACCATTGACGACTGTTTGCGACCCGATCGCGCCGTGTGGATTGCCACGAGCTGTTATGGAAATCCTGATTGGGTTGAATCATGGAGACCGTTGGTAGTGCAATGCAACTTTTCACTGTGGGCCATCCAAGTCTTAATTGACTCATCGTGAACAGCGAGTCGAAACTCGTGATGTATTGCGATATCGTCTAAACCCATGACGTTGCGTCTCCGTCTATCGGCAACATGCGAGTGCTGTGACGATCCGAACGACGATTGAAAACTCCCGACAAGGAGGGACTGGTATTGCAAACGCCGGAGACGTTGGAGATGAAATCCATTGGAGCTCGCGTAAGACTCTAATCACGAGAGGATGTGTATTCGGATTCTTCATTACGTGTCTCTGATGATTATACCTACGTACCGAGTCTCTAGACCTTGGACTTGTAAGACAACGATTGGACTTGAAGACTTGAAGAGGACCCTGGCAGCCCAGGAAAACGGCTTATCTCGCTAGATCGGCGCTATTGTCGAGTATAGATGATAGCCTAGGTAGCTTGCCAATAAGGGTCGCTTGGCGCTTGGTTCACTGGCGGGTGAGATTCCTAATAATAAAATTTACGAAGCATGCAAGCCATCATACCTGTCTGTCATCTTGCCTACCTACCTAGGTAGGTACCTACCCCAGACCATAACGTCTAAGACCATTGTAGGAACGCTTGGAACGTGCCCACACACATCCATGTGTAAGATGCGGAGATAGTGTACTGCAGCCACGTACCAAAGGGGTACTATCGAATGTCTAGATGTTGTTGGTAGGATATGAATAAATAGGTAGATGATTGGAGTATCTCTGTCTCTCTGTATCTCTGTGAGACTCTGCAATGACTGCATATGATGAAGGAATGATGTGACCTTGTCAAGCTTGGATATCATGCAAGACCTGCTTGGCTAAGCTGGAGAAAAGAAAAAGCCCCTGAGCTTCAAAGCGCGTCAGGCCTAGAAGCTACTTGGCTGGACCAGTTGGAGACCATTGGAGACCATTGGAGACCAGTTGACTGAGGCTCGTGCGTCTTTGCATTGCCAGCCGGCGCTAAAAAAGGTATGGGCGTTGTCAAGGGTGTCAAGGGTGTCAAGGGTGCAGCAGCACTGCCTGACTGACACTGGTGATTTCCAGATTTCCAGATTTCCAGCTTATCGATTCTCCAATTTTAATCTCGACGCTTCCCCCCCAAAATCATCACTCTCATCTTTCCTCCTTCTCTGCGACAACACCATCTTATCGTCACACATTCAACTCTTAGCTTTCCTACGTATCGACTCCCTTTCCATCAACATCTATCGTCATCGAGACACTCAAATCCTTTTTCCCAGGCCGTCATCTTTCAATATCGCAACCATGCCTGGTGTTCGTAAGTTACCCCTGTCTCCTTCCCTCGGCAGCTCTCGTGAAGTGCCTGCGTCTGCATCTCTATTGGTCTTGAGGGCAACGAATCATCCCTACGACCATTGAAATGCGGCGTGATATCTTCATCCCGAAGCTACTCCTTTACGTGATGACAAGATGCGATGAATTGTCACGCCGTTCGGATATCTTCGATCGACTGTAGAAGTGCCGTGCTAATTTGCCGAACTCGTCACAGCATTAAACGCCCTTGACAACTTGAAGTCCAAGTTCAAGAAGGTCTTCAGCAAGTCCAAGAAGGAGAAGACTAAGCCCGCCGACAAGCCTGCTGAGGCTCCCAAGGCTGACGCCGCCGCTCCAGCTGGTGAGTTCATGCAATCTCGCAAAATCCCTTGGTTGCATGACGATGGGACTTCCAAGTGAATTCGCTCATGCTAACCCATCGAAACAGCTACCCCGGCTGCTGCTGCTGCTGAGGCTCCTAAGGCATCCGATCAGCCAGCTTCGGCGCCTACTGACCCCGCGCGTAAGTCAACACCAGACCCCTCCTTTTTTCATGCTCGAGGCGCACAAATGGAGGTTTCCCACGGGGACTTCCGTAGGGTTCCACACGCGTAGTCGTCACTTGAAGACTTGATTGCGGTTGTAGCACTTGCTGACGATCTGTCCGAGCAGAGGCCGTTGCTGCCGCACCCACTGCCGCGCCCGTCGCCGAGGCACCCAAGGCTGAGGCCCCTAAGACCGAGGCTGCTCCCGAACCCGCTGCTCCGGCTGCTGAACCTGCCACCGAGGCAAAGCCCGCTGAGGAGGCTAAGCCTGCTGCGGCTGCCTAGACCGGCACCATGTAACGCATTTGGCCTGTCTTCGATTAGTTCGGATCGGATGACGAAGGCTGGAAACTATGATGGTTGGACAAGTGTGAAAGAGGTCTCTCCCTCTTCGCTTTGGTATGATGAGGATGCGTTTGTCGTTTTGCTAGTCTAATGGATGGGCTGTTGCAGTGGAGGATATTCCCAAAAAAGTTTGCGGTTTAAGAGATACCCTTCCTAAGCTTCTTCGAGAAACAATGGAATTATTCTCGATCTAACTAATCCTTATCGCCCTCGCGATGCTATCTACACGTGACTACTTTGGTGCACGGTCCATGTGTGTGCACGGTCCAACTCTGCTAACTGAAGCTCGAAGCGCACGGTTCTCCTGCATAGAAGCAGCTCCCTGATTGTCATCCCCATCACAAGTCTCAAGATAACAAGCCTTTCAGGGGTAACTCTCGGAACAAAGAATATCTAAACCTAACACAGGTAGGATCCTCTTCAGATAACTCTACTAATGATATTCTAGGATACATTGCAAGGGGAATCCATCTGCAGGCGCCCTATACAATAGGGGTAAGGGAGCAAGGCAGAGAAGATGCAGCAAGCACACTCCAGGTTATAAATTAAGCGAAGACACTGCAATTATGCATTGAGATATCTACCTAGGTATCTATGCGTCCTTAGAACGTGTCTAATTTCCTATCTCTAGTGGCAGCCCCCTAGATACGAAAGCTCCCTTAGTCTACTGACTAGTCGATCATGGGATGTGATGTCTGCCAGATATGAGGTGGTTAAATGAGTTTGTATCCTTCCTGCATTATCCATTGCATCGACACCACGCTTCAAGGGGTGGCGTGAGTGCCACAATGCGCACTCTGGTGACTTAGGAGCGAAAAGGGGGGTATCTTGGGCGCAGTTCCCTCCGCTACTTCTGCCAACCATCGACGCCCGTACATGCGAGCTTATGTAACTTCAAGGCCGAATTTCTTCGTTCTTCGAGGGATGTAAGCAATCCTCTTGTCCATTCATCTACTTGGCCTATTGCTAGATCTTGCGGAAGAGGCTAGGGTGACTGGCGACTGGCTACCTGCTGCGCTGGGTCGAGGCCGAGATGGTGCAGGAACAGGGTGTCCTGGACCCCATGGCGCAGGAGAGTACGGAATGCCAGGGCCAGAAGCCTGAGGCATACCTGTTGCTTGCGCCCATGGAGCAGCTGTGCCAGGTCCAGCGGCTGCGGATGGAGGCGGCATAGACAGAAAGGAAGTAGGTTGGTTTGTCATGTGGGCTGTTTGTTGAGGAGATGTGGCAGTAGGGTCTTGGTCCCAAGAGAACAACGATCCAAAATGAAAATGTTGCACTACCGGAAATTTGGAAAGAACCTCGGCGTTGAACATCTTGATCATGCCCTATGACAAAATTAGCGAAGAGAAAAGAACCACCTCTAAGACATGTAGACTATACCTTGTTGATCTTTCCCCAGCCGTCCTTGATACCAGAGATGTCGAAAAGAATAGGGCTGTGCTCCCAGAACGGGCCCTTCTTGACATCATTGATAAATCCGATTGCCGAGAAGTACATATTCTTCTTTCTCTCTTGCTCAACGTATTCAGCCTTGACGACTTGCGCAGGTTTGGGTGCTCGGAATAACGATCCTTCGATCGACGTGGGTTCTGAGTCAGTGATTGCGCGACTCAGTTGTGCTGATCCATAGATATATGGCTGAAAGGAATGATCGTCTAGACCCCAGACTCCATGAGACCCGGCAGGTTCTAGTGTGTAGGTTAATATTAAGCGCCTCACGACCCTAAGATACGGCTCGAAGATTCCCAGTACGATACTGCGCTCTATTTCACCGCCTGGCTTGCCGTCCTGGAACATGCCAAGCTTCCACAGGCAACCGAGGAAAGCCAGGAAGCTTAACTCATGGCCGGTACCATAGTCGAGCCTTTGGGGACTCCCGAATCCACCAAGTAGATAAGATTTAATCTCATCCATAGATGTGGTGTCGCGTTCGCCTCCTGGCCCGAAGTTTAACACAGAGTCAGGCAGAAATTCTTCAAGAAGATCTACTGCTCTCTCCTCTACCAACTGATACCACTTCCGAAAACTTATATTCCCAAACCGCCTTGGGCCTTGATCAGGGGGGGCCTCGTCGATATAAGATTCGATCTTGGCTAGCATCTCCTGAAGCCTTCGTACGGACTGGGCCGGCTGGGTCTCATACTCGGAGCCGATTTGAAAAGTCTGGATCTTATCCTTGCCATCGTCACCGGTAGACTTCCGAGGGCACATGGCTCGGTTTAACTGTAAGACGAAGATGCCGATGTCTCGGTAAGCCTTTGAGGTAAGGAACTTGGAAACATCGGGCCCCTCGTTAATGCGTTTCACGGGCGTGATGAACTCGCACGGAGCCGAACGATCCCACGTCTCTAAGACGGGGAAGTCACCAGAGTTTGGCCGAGGCTGGCGCGAAGACGTAGGAGCCTCCATGTTGAAAGGAATCCGGCTCAGACACAGATTGCAGAAGTGTGACCAACTGCTTCTTTTGCACAGCTTTTAGTAATTATCTGGGAACCTGGCAAGATTTCGGTACGTTGAATATGATGTAGACACACGTAAGTAGCCACAAAGGATTGCCAGCGTATCTAGCTAACCCTGTACTAAATTTAAGGAAAGGTCATGTTAGATGTAGGTTGGATGTTTAAGGCATTCGGTGCATGTATGAGGTAGCTAAGACAGATGAGGTAATCTTTGCTGGGCAGCTTCGGCACGCGCCCCACCCCCACCTGCTGCCATGCTGTCGGGAGCTTTAGCACGGACCATTTTTTCAATTTTAGGTAAGACACCCTTGTCTTAAGCCCTGAGGTGGAAACCTTTAGTCTTCGCCGTCTCCCTGCCAGCCGGTAGCTAGCTCGAGGCTGGGATCAAGACAGTCTCAGGACTAGCCAGGTACAACAACCTCAGATCCAATCACTTCCAAGGTTGCGGTCCGAAAGAAACAGACGTTCGAACAGTTTTCATCTCTACCGATGTGTAATCTATAACTCCACGGGTTACCTGCCTAACTTTTATCCCATCTGTCATCGAAATGACGGCGGAGACCCGAAGTGGAGTTCGAGCTGAAGCTCAAGCTCATATTCCAAATGGGGAACTAATCCAATACCATAACCCTGACAGCGTTGAGAGCTCCGACGACGATGTGGAAGAAATTCCCAATACCTCACCACGTAAAGCCCTCCTCGAACCGAACTTGCGATCACTTGATCATCGTCGCAATCGGAGCCGACAGCTTGATGATGATGAGCTGTTCATGCGTTTTGGCCAGTCTAAGAGACAGAAAGTTGGGCCTTCGACCTATTCTGAAGCAACACACATCTACCCATACCCGACTCCTACCTCGTCCTCTATTACTCAACCAGCCATAGCCACGACTTCTCAGAATGAGAGTAGGAGTTGGAGCCCAGAGGACGTCGTACCTGCGGGGCTATTGAACAGTCTCAATGCTGCTTTGAAACAGAACGAATACGGAGCACATCAGGAAAATCCGGGGCCGAGCCCTCAATTGACGGACAAGGCTAGCCCGCAGGACAACGGGGATGCTCCAGTCCAGTCTACCCATGAAAATGCGGACGTACAAGAGCCTCAAGGCCAACACGTAATCAGTGCGCCTGGACGTGGCAAGAGCCCACCTGCAGCTGTGAGCGACTACAGGGAAGGGCACCCTCCTGATGCCGAGCTGGGAAAAATAAATGGCGTCGATGATCATCCAACAGAGGATCGGAATCAAACTGATGTTTGGGATGTACCTGCCTCGCCGCCGCCCTCTGGACACGGCCATACTAGTGCTTCGAAAGCATCACCGCTCCCAGAAAGTAGTATGGGCGCCAAGATATCAAAACATCGCTCCAAACCCACCTTGTCGTCTCAAAAGATTAAGGCGAAACTCGTAGGGAAACACAACCATGCGGATTTACTAGAGCCAATACAACAAGGCGGCGAAGTTGATGTTCTAGAACATATTGACGGGTTCTCCACGGACGATGAAAACCTATCAGACGTCGACCTCTCTGCTGAAGAAAGCTTTGCTCAGGATGTGGCCAACTTTAGAGCTCGACACCCCGCAGGCTACATAAGTATTGAAACATTTCAAGCCCCTCCCAAAGATGACGATATCGCCATACACATCGGCTCCTCTAGTCTCAGGGTTGTGCTCCGACTCATGAGCCATCGTGCCTGGACTGGACTGAAAGGCGCATGGTTCCAAAGGCCTTTTAATATTGATGATTCAGAAACCCAGCCGGTCCGAGCTCTCCTCCAGTTGCTGGCAAAACTTGAACGACTACTTACAGCGGCCCCAAAAGCTCCTCGACTTGAGGAGCAGAATGTGTTTCTTAGTGAACACCGTGATCTCCTTAGCTACTATTTTTCCAAGATCAAGCTTGTCATCCGTCATATTCGAGGGACTATACCTACAAGGGAAGAAATAAATAAATCACTAGCAAAGAGTGATTTCAAGCAACGCAATCAGTTGTGCAGAGAACTCAACTCGCTTGCGATTCCAATGTTATTTCATGTCATGGCATCTACGTGGTCTTTAGGTGGCGATGATTGGGACCGGGCATCATTTACGATTTCCACCATTGAGGTACTTAGAAGGGCACTTGGTTGGGTCGGCTCGTTGTACCGCCTATTACTGAAAGGACTGCAAAAGCCACGCAAAGCCCCAGAAGGCTTATCCGAATATCAGAAGAATGAACGTTTGATAAAACTGGAGAAATGCGAGGAGCTTGATGGTCTTTTAAATGACTTGCGTCAGGTTATAAAGGCCGCCCCAGGCAAGCTCGAGAGTGAAGAGCGCCGAAAAGATCAGGAACATCGGAATTACCAGCACAGCTTGAAGCGACAGGAACAAGTCAGAGCTCGATGGGAGCGCGAGGACGAGGAGAAGATGAAGTCTATCCAAGAGCGCAAATTGAGGTCGTTGATGTCCATCAGAGGCATTTATGTACCGTTGTCACAATCACTAGTTCCATCTTCCGCAAGACAATCCTCGTCTTCCCAAACACTGTCCCGAATATCATCTTCTCGGGATGCCGGAAACTGGTCCTTTGGAGAGAAGAAATTCCTATTCCAGAAGATACAAAGTTCATACCCCGAACTGCCAGACCTCGACGACATTCGATGGGAGCTCGACAGGCCTCTCAGAGAGGTGGAGGCTATGGCGGAAGAACTCTTGGGGCTGATGCTGGAAGCTGTACAACCAGAAGAACCGGTGGCCAAGAGAGATGCACATGTTCGAGAGATCAAGGAGGACTACATTAAACGAACTGGTTTTAAGAAACGATGCTTATGATCCTTACGAGCCTCATGCTCATGTACAACACTTATTAGCTTTAGCTATTGGAAATTCAAAGTGTGCAACGCCTTGATAATATGATCGACTCGGATCTTTTCCTCGAGAAAGTAAGCTGCTAATCCCCTGTAACCTATCAGAGAGTTACAATGTGTGATTTGCCCCAAGCGGAACTCAAGTATGCAGGTATACAAGGTCGAGATACTTCAGCGCAAGTTTCTAGCCGTGCTGTCTCCTATGATGCCCAACGGGATGCCAGCGCAAATAGATTGCATGCAGACGACAGTTGGTCGATTCCCGGCGCCAACGTTATCCTTATAGCATGAGTGGCTGCAGGCGTTGGAGGCGTTTTAAGCATACATGTGACTTGATGATAATTCAACGTCACTTGCTGTGCTTGCAGACCGAGCGTTGCAGGTAGAGTAGTAGATTGTGCGGTACGATGTCTAAAGAGGTTCTCATTAGTGGTAGCGCCGTTGCGCTGGCGATGAATTGACTTTTAATAAGTTTCTAAAGGCATCGGTTGGTCCATTGGAAACGAGGCGACGGCCAATGCTCTGGATCTTATCACCTGCACTTGATGGAATTGACGTATCAATATCTAGCCGAGCCGACACGACGTAATAAGGCGACATCGCAATAAAACGAAGTTGACTTGCATATCACGGTTCTCGAAGATGAAAGAGCTCCCGTGTTTGCTTCGATTCAAGTTTCTTTTTCGTCGTAAGAGGTAAATTAAAGATGGTTCGTCAATTACGAGTACTCGTCAATTACTTACCTCCTGAAACTATGTAGATGCTCTAGTCTTTTAGGTTAGTAACCAACCTGTAGGTACCGGCAATCTAGCTTCATTTCTAGCGCTCGTTAATGGAATTGGTGGTTGGCAAAGCATCCACCGCCCACAGGTCGATAGTTCCCAGCGAAGTGACACCGACCCGCTAGGACCCTTGTATAACCCCTGTCAGGACCCCTGTGATAGGCGACCCCATCCATCGACCGTTGCCTATCGGGGTTTAGACCAGGTGCTTAGACATTTCGTGAATGACCATTGAAGCAGCAAATCTTGGAGAATGCAACTTTTTTTCTACCCTTCCGACCAACCACCCTCCTCTTCGACATCTTCCCTTTCTAAAAAGAACCAACTCGATATTCACGTCGTGAAAGGAGATATTCGCTCTTTTCTTGGTCATTGCGTTTGTGTGATTCCCAAAACTGCATCGCCGATATCGTGTCAGGTCCAGAAAGAGGTTGTTTGTGTCTGAGCGCTTAGTTGATACAAGTATCAAGGCAAACGATAAAAGGTGAAGGAAGGAAAAAAAAGGAGTTCGCAAGACAAGGTCAGTCAATACCCGATTCAGCCCATCATCACGCTTGAACCCCCCTTTTGTGACGTGTCGACGCCCGCGAATTATAGTCCGTTATAATATTAATGGACTCCCTTGGTCAATGCGAATCTATGCTTATGCCTAAGCATTACTTGCCATCACTCTCCCTTCACCTGTAACTATCAATTGTGATTCTGGCAATCTCAAAAGTGACCCGCGAGCTAATTGGAAGCTGTATTAGTAGTGTTATTGAGGTTACCGACTAGGATCGTTTGGCAAGCGACCGATACCGTATACCCGATAATTTAGCTCCGTCTTACTGGTAAAGACCGAAATCATGTCTGACGCCGAAGGGTTCGAGGTTGTCCAGCACGACGAGTCGGTTCTCTCGGGCGAAGAGACCGCAGGCACCGCCGGCACTGGCCCTACCGAATCGTCGCCTAAGTCCTCCGTCAAGTCCAGCAATGGAACTAAACCCGAAGGCACTGCCGCCGCGAAGCGACCGGCTACCACTGCTACTACCACTCGTCGCACGGGGACGGCTACTACCACCACCCCGAAGACTACTAGCTCAACGGCTCGTGCTAGCGGCGGCTTGAGCAAGCCTCCTACCCGCCCTCCTGTCGGAACCGCTGTCAAGAAGCCGATAAGCAGTACTACTGCGGCCCATAGATCCCAGCCGTCCGTCACGGAGGATGACAAAAGGAGATCTACTATGACTGCCGCAGCACGTCGGACCTCGACTGTACCGAGTAGCTTGACGTCGTCTCCTGGAAAGGCTACCGCAAGGCCGGGCGTTTCCACAACTACGACTGCAAGGAAACCCTCTCCAGCGACTGGCACCTTAGCCTCGAGGACCAGTACTCTCGCAAAGCCGACCTCGTCTACAGGTACCACATCGATGCGCACTTCGACGACTACTCGACCTGGAGCTGCCGGCGCTGCCGACACGAGGAAGCGATTATCTAGCGTCACGGGCTCGCCAGCCGCCTCTACCGCCACGAGACATGCGGCTCGCCCGTCTACCTCGTCTTCAATCTCTGCCACAGCAGCGAAGGATGTCGAAGACTTGAAGGCAAAGCTTGCTGATAAAGAGTCGGAAGTTGAAGCACTGAAGGAGCAGGTTACTTCTTCTCAGGCTAAGGTCTCCGAGCTCGAGGAAAAGATAAAGACTGCAGCAAGTGGCGTCCAAGATGCTGAAGATGCTGTGCGCCAGGGACACGAGGAGCTCTTGGAATCTTTGAAGTCTACCCATACCTCCGAAAAAGAGGCTCTGGGCACGCAGATATCTGAGGCCCTTCACAAGCTCAAAGTTGCCGAGGAGCAACTCGAGACCCATAAGACGCAGCTAGCTCAATTGACTGGCTCCGAGGACGCCAAGGATGCCGAGATCAACAGCCTACAGAGCAAGCTTGAGTCCCTCCAGCTCGACAAGGATGCTGGCGCGAAGGACAGTGAGGTTGCTTTAACCAAGGCAGCTGAGGAACACGCTGTCGAGTTAGAAGGACTTCGAAAGTCCCTAGATGAACAACATCAAGCCTTTGTTGAAGCACTGAAGACTTCGCATGTAGCTGAACTCGACGATAGCAAAGCATCCTCAGCCGAGCACGAGAAGGCCCTCGAAGAACTCAAAGTTGCCAATGAATCCTTGCAGAAGAAGATTGATGAGTTGACCTCATCGACAGAGAGTGCAGGTGCTGCTAGCGCTTCCAAGATCTCCACACTGGAGTCCCAACTTGCGGAACTGAAGTCCGCTGCTGAGCAAGATAAAGCTGCCTTGGCCGCGTCGCAGGCAGAATTGGAGGAAGTTAAGACGAAGCTGGCCGAGTCCCTCGCCGTGGCAGATGCTACGAAGGAGGAGTTGACCAAGGTTAAGACCGAGTTCGCCACCTTGCAGGATGAACTAGGCCAGGTCAAGGCAGATGCGTCATCCAGCGCAGATCTTGTCAGTCAGATCAAAGAGATGGATGAGAAACATGAGAAATTGAAGCAGGAGCACAAGATCTCGGAGGAGACGCATCAAAATCAGCTGAAGCAGGTTTCCCAAGACTACGAAACAGAGATCGAGAGCCTCAAAGGCGACGCTTTCTTCAAACGCAAGTTCCACGTTCTTGAGGAGGAACACAACGAACTTAAGACTAAATTTGATGAACTATCTACCACGCATACAACCACCGTTGACAATCATACGGAGGAGCTCAAGGCCGCGAAAGCCGAATATGAAGCTGCTGTTGCGGCCCTTTCCGCCAAGGAAGAAGAACATCAGAAGGCGCTGGATGCATTGCAAGCTAACCATGCAATGGAACTGGAGAGTGCCAAGAGCAGCGCCTCTGCTGATAAGGAAACTCACCTGGCCGAGTTGGAAACTTTGAAGGCTAGCCATGCGAAACAGATCGAGATCTCCAAGGCCGAGAGTGAAGCAGCGCTCGCAAAGGAGCTAGAAGCTCTCAAGGCAGCCCACGCCGAAGTACTCGATACCCAGAAACAAGACTCAGATGCTTTGATTGCTGAATTGAAGGCTACTCACGCACAAGAGCTTTCTACTAAAGAGGCCGACGGCAGCGCCCATATGGCTCAGTTGGAAGCTATGAAGGCTGCTGTTGAGGAAGCTCAAGCTGAACTTGAGAAGACTAGAAGTAGCCATGCTCAAGAACTTGCCTCGAAGGAAGCCGATAGCAGCGCCTTTACTACCCAGTTAGAAGCCATGAAAGCGGCACTCGAAGAAGCTCATGCAGAGCTTGAGAAAGCCAAGGCCAGCCATGCCCAAGAACTTGCTGCTAAAGAAGCTGATGGCAGTGCCTACGTGACCCAATTAGAAGCCCTGAAGACTGCGGTTGAAGACGCGCAGGGCGAACTTGAGAAAGCTCAGGCTAGCCATGCTACTGCTCTCGAGGCTTTCAAGAAGGAAAGTGACGATGCACACTCTGCTGAGATTGAGAAATTAATCACCATACAATCTGAGGCCGTGGAAGCTGCGAGGAATGACACATCCGGCTCCCATAAGGAGGCGATTGACGCTCTTGAAGCCAAGCACGCCCAGGCTATCGAGGAGTTGACAAAAGAACACGAGAGCAAGCTCTCCACTACAACTTCTGATGTGGCTAAGCACTTAGCTGCCGTTACTGAACATGAAACTGCATTAGCTGCCACGAAGGAAGCTTTAGCTAAAGCCGAAGAGCAAGCCACGACCCTCGAAGCTGAATTGTCTGAACTTAAGGTGAAGAGCGCTGAGCTTGCCAAGGTGCAGGCAGAGTCTGAAGACTTGCATCAACAACTCGCAGAGGCAAAGATGAGTAATGTGGAGCTCATGGCTGAGCTTGACGCTCTCAAGAACCAGAAGCCTGATACATCCGTTGCGGACGCACTGAAGGCAGAACTCGACGAACTAAAGAAATCACACGCCCAGGACCTGGCTACTGCTCAGGAGACATCCACAAAATCCGCGGGTGATCTTGAGCTCCTGCAAAAGGATTACGATGCCACGAAGTCGGGCCTTGAATCTCTGAAGGAGCAGCTAGAGGCAGCTAAACAAGATGCTCTCATTGCGCAGAAAGACCTGGAGGCACACAAGAACGACGCGGATGCCAAACTCAAGAACCAGGAAGCCGACTATAAGGACATGTATGATAACTTGTCCACCATAGTTGAGGAAGAGCAGAAGAAGAGAGAGACGGCCGAAAAAGAAGCCTCCGAGATAAAGTCAAGGTTTGCCGAGATGGAGGCTCAGTTGAAGGTCAAAGACGCAGAAATTGCCGAAGCACAAGTATGTTACCTAACTTATCATCGAACGATGCTGCCCAGTATAATGTGCTAACTAGATAGCAGGCCAAGGCGGCATCCCAGGCGCCAGCGAAGAAAGGTCTGTCGGCAAGCAGATTCGCCAATGAAGATAGTGAATCGGACGCGAAGGGCGACAGCGAAAGCATTGCCGACTCGGAGGCTACCGCAGCTGCAGGTGAGGAGGAGCCTGACCATTCATCGGCTGCGATGAGTGCGGTGCGCAGTACCCATATGCCATCTTTGCTTGCTAGTCGCAACACACCCGCTCACACTACTACACCTGCCATTCATGTTACTGTCTCCAAGCTCTTATACAAGGTCGTAACTAACGTATATTGAATAACAGCTAGCACAGATTAATCTCACCCTCAAGGGCCTAAATGACGTCAATGACGACATGGGAAGATCTAACTTGCGGTACGTGTTCGATCCTATGCTACAGTCGAGTGACGGCGACATAATGGAGCGAATCAAAACTAACAAGATGCAGCATGCTCAGGTCGATAAGCGACGTTAGGCCGCGCTCGTAAGCCGGAATAACGAGCGAATTTCTTCCCAGTTGTTTCGTGCCCCGCTCACTTCACTGTCTCTACGCTTTAACGAATACCATTCGATACGGCCGACTACTACTTCTTCGTCTCCGGGATTTCGACCGTGATGCTCCCATCCCGGATCCCTTCGCTTACTGAAGGCAAAAAGGATGCCGGGCTTATTTAATCACCCAGGGTCTCGGATCATTCTACTGGCGGGGGTAGCAACACGCCTTCTGGACATACTACCATACCTGCTTCTCCCTGTCTGGTCTATCTGTCTATCTCCCTCCACGTCTGTGGGTTGGACAGGCTCACGCTACTATGGGTGGGGAACTTTCACTGTTATTTTTCAGAAACAGAAACGCTTTGTAATGAATACTTTTGGGGCGGGTTTGATACCTAAGTGAGTGGCGCGGCATCTTTATGTCTAGTGTCGCGCGCGCGAATGTATGAGAGGAGAGGGTTGCGGCAAGTTGATGCTGGAGGCTTCTTTTTTCCTTTTTTTGCTTTCGAGGAACTATGTGGGATAAGTGATAGTTGTGTCTAGTTGTAATGGACGATACCCCCTTTCTCTCCCGCTGCTCATTTCATCATTTAATTCAGTAGTCTTGAGATGTGTGATGAAAGTCCGAATATTTTCACTTGATGCTTGTGGTGCCGTCCTAAAGGTCTGCACCCCCTAAGTTCTCTAGGAAATCTGACCATCATTATATTCATTTCAAAGGATAGATAAACACACTTTGCAGTCCGGATCCACCAGTCAGTAGATAGGATGCCATCTCTAGCAGATACGATAGATGATTCACAACATAACCATTAAATCCCAGCCCCATATAGCATGCAATTTTATCAACACAGGTCCATCGACGGATGGATATGCTCAGACGGCGGAGTCTATACGCTTTAGTGCTTCTCGCTCGTTCCCTTCGCATCCGCCGGCGTCACCAGATCCCGCACCCCGAACATGGCGTGGAAATTATTCTGCTTGACGAACCACGCATTCACAAGCTTCCACTCCTGACTCGGGTCTTTGAAGCGGATCTGCACGAACGTGTTAGTCGGGATTGCTCACCCAGCATGGGCTCGAACACAGCTCGGCAGGGGTAGAGAAAAAGCCACTTACATCGAACCGCCTCAGTAAACTCGGGACAACCTTGTAGATCTCCAATAAGCTAATGTTCTTGCCGATGCACGTGCGGCTGCCCATGCCGAATTGGAACATCATGCCGTTCATTTCCCGGATGCGCCGCTCCTGCTCTTCCTTCTCTTCACCCTTTAGTTTCTCGTCAACGAGCCACCGCTCTGGTCGGTAGACGTCCACATCCTCGCCCCAGATCTCAGGACGGCGATGGATGATCCATGCCGAGCAGCCGACGATAGTTCCGCCTTTCACGTAGTGGCCCGCAATCTCAGCGCCGGATTCAGGCACGATGCGCTCGAGCGGCAAGCCCGCCGCGGGGTGAAGCCGGAACGCCTCCTTGATGCAGGCATCAAGATACGGCAGCTTCTGGCTCTCAGTCCACGTTACAAGGCCCGTCTCATAATCGCTGAAGACACCTGATAGAGAAGCGTCGTCGAGCTCCTTCCGAAGACTCTCGAGGGCGGAAGGGTTGCGCAAAAGGTAATAGAACACGCTCGCTAGCGAGATGGCGGTCGTTTCCGAGCCGGCAAACGCCATCGACACAGCCATCGTCTGCACTAGAACGTCATTCATGAAGTCGGGCCGGGCATCTTGTGCGGTGAGGAATTTCGACAGCAGATCGGGTGACTTGACCTCAGCTTTGCCCTCGGTGGAGACTGGAAGCAGAGGTTTCGAGGGGTCGCCTGAAAGATTAGGACCCAAACGCTCAGCCATGCGCGCTCTCGCGAAACGGGCCACTGGCATTGTGGCATCGATAAATCCCATTTGGGAGAGCTTGAGATAAATTGGGTTCTTGAGGAAAATGCGATCAAGCCACGGGATTTGTCCGATCTTGCCAAGTGTGTTAGCCTCTTTTTCAATCCCCTATAATAGTCCAACATACCGGTGCGACGTAGAGGAATAGGTTCGATAGATAGCTAACTATGCCATCAATATCTTCATTCTTCTCGACGAATCCGTGGCGTTTGCTGTAAGTAATCTCTCCAATTACGTCGAATGCGTAGAACTGAAGCCATTGAGTGAAGTTGCATCCTTCTGGGTTACCAGCGAAGAGTCGTTCGGTCTGCTTAAGGAATAGTTTTGTCGTGTTGTCGACAAAAGGCTCGTATTGGACTAGGGCGGACATGGCAAAAGCTGAGTTGACACATCGTCTAAATCGCGCATGGAAATCGTTGTCTGTCGTACTGAAGAGCGAAGCAAGTGAATGTCCCTTGACCACCGACTGCTGGACAACATAGAAATCGGACTAGGCAGATGGCATCAGCATCGAGCATCCTCGCTGAAAGGGTTTATCCCGCGGAAGTCATACTTTGACGAATCCCTTGTTGAGGCCGTATATCGACTTAAGGGCTTTTGGATCTGCAAACGACAGAGAATTGGGACCCAATCGCACAACATCACCATACTTCGCATGCAGCTTCTGATGTGTCAGCTCAGGCCGTTGACCGTAGACATCCCAGAACCGCCACCAGTCCGTCAACGAAGCCAGGAAAGGTCCTGGATACTTGTTTAGGCCATTGTGGTATCGATTCTTAACTAGCCACGCTAGAACTACTGATACGGTGATAGGTAGCCAAAACTGAGCTATCAAGCTCCCAACCACAGAATTTTCCAGTCCCAACATTGCACCTCGGGTTCATCTACTCTCATATGATGAGCCAGAGCTTGACTGAGATGAATAATGGCAGGTTCCCGACTCCTAGAGACGATGGAAGATCCTGAAGGAAAACGCCCAAAGGTTGTTGAAACCTCTCGGTTCCTCTAGCTGTCGAGGATGAGAGTCACCAGCCAAGAGAAAAAGCCAACGCAAGGAATCTCGAGGAGTCCTACGGCTTTGAGAAATAGGAGAAGTGGAAGCGCCGCAAGCCGAGTATTAGGGACGGCTGACAACGTATGCCAAGGTGGGTATATATGCGAACCTATTGTCGGCTATCCTGGAAGTCGGTGTATTCCAATAATGGTTCGACGAAAGAGTAGAAGTCCCGGTACCTGCGGCTGGCTTATTCTGTAGGGAGGGTGACGGTGAAGCTTGGGGATGGAAGGTACACTTGTACTTATTATTATTATTAGATGTGGCATAAGATCTGTGACACTGGTGACGGCAATTGAAAGGGCTGGAGTGGCTTGGGTCAGCCCTTTGGCGTTCTTCGCCCTTGTGAGGGCTTTCTCATACACGCGTGAGATTTCCGCTCCTATCCAGCATTGCTACCAGGGACCCAAGACTCTGGAGACCCCGCCGACCCACTGAGGATGAAAAAGGGGACCGTGGACTCCGACCAAACAGACGAGGGGAGCGGGGGAAACGGGCGCGAGGTTAGTGTTGAATTAGGGAATTGACAAAAAACCCTTGACTGCCAAGTACGTAGACATGTGAATAGCTCGAATTTGCGCTTTGGGCTGTATTGGAAGTGATTTCGGCAGATGGCTAGTCCAATGGTTTCGCAGCTATAGTCAGACAAGAGTGCCATGCCGTTCGACTCGGAGAATATGTCATATTTCGGTTCAAAGCCGCAATGATCAACCGGTGTAGCTGTCCTTTACGGGGTCCATTTCGTGGCACGGTACCTAGCCCCCTCGGGAGCTTGCATGGACAGGTAAAGGCGTATAGATTATCCCAGGTTGGATGTCTCCCTGAACCAAGTGCGATATCCGCTTGGGCGAATAGAAAGCAGCCTCGGCCGCGGTGGCGGCTAGGGGACTAATAGGTGCTCGTGGCAATGCGGCTGATCAATGACG
This sequence comes from Hypoxylon crocopeplum, assembly GCA_022578875.1. Taxonomy (NCBI): domain Eukaryota; kingdom Fungi; phylum Ascomycota; class Sordariomycetes; order Xylariales; family Hypoxylaceae; genus Hypoxylon; species Hypoxylon crocopeplum. Next base: position 1,037,297 of record MU399557.1, read on the forward strand.
AAACTAGTGATGGTTATTAGCCCAGAAGTGATGATAAGAAGCATAACGTCAGGTTTCACAGCAAGTTCCGGCACATGAAGTTGAAGACAGCCTATGGAATCACACGATTACAGGCGGTTGTACTACCAACGACGTCGTTTGCATGCCATCCGCTTGAGGTTGAAATTCCAATTAGGACGCAGGTGGCTATGTAGGTGTATCGCTGCATAGTTAGAGGTGGTATAGGCCACAGCTGCAAGCCGGACCGGATCTAGACCACACGAGAAAGCGAAGACCAGGCGTTTGGGAACGCTGTGGTGGTGATGGCAATGGGGAATAATGGGGCGTTCAAACTGCCGAATTCTAATGACGAAAGGAATCAAGGTGTGGTTTTCTAGCACTATCCGAATCGAGTCATCGACAGGATCTGGGTGGTGGGGACGATACAGGACGGTAATGTCAACTCGGCAGATGTTGTAAGGGAAATCGTCTTTGGAAATGCGATTTTACCGCGCGAAAAAGAACAAGACCACGTGCGGCCCGCATGTCTCGGATTAATAAGGCTCTTATGTAAGAATCCTTACCTTCCCAGCTTACTCAGCGCTTCCCAGGTGGGACTCGAAGGATTTAAAGCTGAGTAAATCCGATTCGGGGAATACATTGTACATCTATACACCTCCTTAACCTCATGTCCCTACTTTATCGGATGTATCCAGGTAACATTAGCACGTTCCACTACCTTGGATTCTCTTCTTCCTCATAGCCTGATATCAATCCCTTCACGAGTAATTCTACTTCGTAACATCAGAAAAACCAAGCCGTTAACGCTGTGCCGTCCCAATTCATGTTGTGCCACCCTCCGGATGCAAGGTCAATTATTCCGCATTCTCCCAGCTCGTTCACGAGATGACCTTAACGGCCCGTCACAAACTCGCCACCATCCCTTACAATATTGTCTTTCGTAAGCTAAGTTCACCCATCGCATTCTAGAGCTGTCGGCAGTGTGTTGGACATCTTCTCTGGGATCGATAATAGGGTCACTCTATATTTGACAGCATGTGGGCAATTTCACTTCATTATTGAAAACTAGCTAGACATAAGCGGTCTGCAATTAGGCACGTCTATCGACTCTTCAGCTTCGTCTAAGTCTTGATTAACTCGACTTGCCTAGATAGTTGGCCAACGTCCAGGTCGCGGGCTCACAGAGGCAGTGCTCACCCCTTAGACTCTGTGCATACCCAAGATACCCCCCGGTACAGTATCTTGAGCCATCAAGTCAAAGACATCTGCCGGTGCCTAAAACTGTTCGAGGTCGCTTTGCGTAAGTTATCATAACCAGTCTAAAAATACCATCCCTGGGCGCTTCTAAGAATATCTTTATAGTTGCAAGGTCCTAAACTGCTTGACTGCTTAGTGAAAGTAACAATTGCTCGAAGGTCTAACCATACCTAGGTAATCTACATCGATAGATTCCCGTGCTTTGTAATGTAAAAATACTTAATAACCCCCTTCTTGCTCGGGGTAAAAGGAATAGTCAGTTGGAAGACAGTGGATGTCCTAGGAAAGGAGGGACAACTCCAACCTTAATAATGTCCAACAAGTTAAGGAATATCTTTTTCATAAGCTTCGTCATTGGTAAGAATATGGCATTCTTTCGATGTCATCTGAGACTAAGCAAATTCGACTGCTGTGATGTTTTAATACGAGGAAGTTGTGATGAAGCACGATTGGACTCAAGTCGTCTGGCGTCGATTTCGTCGCGAATTCGATTATGGTACTATAGCACAATTTCTAATTATTACTCTCCCCTCTATTAATCCGTCACGCGGCTGGATATGGCGAAGTAGACACCCAGTAGCGAGAAGCAACTTAAACTATACGACTTGTTTAGAGATTACTTGATAGCAGGCTTTGGGCGTCTGAAGTTTTGAGGATAGTGAGACCGCACATGCTATATTCCCGACCAATTTTCATTTGTGCACGGATTTATGTTCTATCCGATTAGATACCTAGGTATTCTAGCAGAGTTAATATCACTTCGCGGAGTACATGAATCATTCTTTTATACCGGTATTTACTATTCTTACTCGTATAGAGATATGATATACATGTCGATATCAAAATTGACCTCTATTGAATAAGTCGCGAGACTTAACCTCATGCTCAATAGTAGTAGACAGCAAAACGTAGGTGTAGACAATACACCCTCTATAGAAGTAGTAAGATGTGAATTTATATAGCCTTTTTCTTTTTCTAGTCCTGGCCCTCTACTACCCACTTAATGGATTCTGGACTAGAATACTAGGTAACCACTAATTACCTACCTACCTAAGTATAAAGTCTGCTTTTTATCCAAATTTCCTTTCAGTACCCTAGGTCCAGAATACACCTAATGATAATGAAATTATATAATATCATAAGCAAAAGCTTGGTGACATGTTACCCTAATCGTTGAAAAAAAGGCGTCAACGAGTGAAGGGCCTTAGGGACAGTAAAATTTCTATTAAATAACGCCCATGGGCAAGTAGGGAAAGAAAAAACAGGGAAAAATTGTGGCCAGTGGAGGAATCGAACCTCCAGCCCGAGCAAGGACTAACACACTCATACAGGAAAGTCTTACATTAGGTACTCATACAAGGAGGCTCTACACTGCTCGGACACGACCAGTCTGGCCTGATTTCGTTTGCTGGGAGAATAGATGCTAACGACGTATATGTGTCTAGCGCAAACAATTAGCATGGAAACAGGTAACAGTTCCGCGTAAGAAATGAGTACGATCTAAGCAAACCTGCACGGTCATTCTAGATAGATTCGTAAGGTAACTAGGTACCTTAACTATCGAATATGCCCCCTGAGAGGTCATATTGTAAGCTCGGCTTGTTTGCTATCTAGTAGTGGAGTGAACTTGAACAAATCCTCATATTGGCTCCAGGTATACACCCGATTATCTTTCTGCAATTCCTCAGCAGTTATTTCTCAGATTAGATCTGAAATAGGTGAGCATATCGTTTGAGCATAGCTTATAGTAATAATGTACCTGACCCGAAGCTCGTCCTATTTAAGCTAAACAAAGCTGGAGTAGGATTCCCGTAATTTATTTCCTAACTTTATATGATTTCGTGGTGTTGAATGAGTGAATTTTGTCTTACCCCTATTCATTAAGCTCCCGTCTTTGCCCCTTAACATTCTATCATGCTCCCAATAATAGTCATGTATCATAGTCTGAACAAAGTACAACAATGCCATTCTGTTAACGATACTCGACTCATTCCATCATAGCAAATTATCCCCACAACCCCCTATCCGGCCCTATGAACGCTGTACCGAGCTTCCGCATGTCCCCATAGCAGAACCCTCTACTTCTATAGCTACTACGGCAGCGAGCAAGTCCCCTGACACTGCGTCATAGTCGGCGGGATCAAAACCGGGGTGCTACCAGGCAACAAGCCAAACTCGCACGTCCCACTCACATTATCGCACACCCCGTCCGCCAAATTCAGGCCGACGGCGAAGTGCGCGGTGGCCTCGTACACCTTAACTAATACGCTACCCCAGCGGGAGACATTGTAGTTCAGCGTGAACGACAGGTCCAAGTTTTGCGGGTCAATAGGCCCCGTGGCGTCGACGCTCCACACGCCATACGAGAACTCGGTCGTCTCGACGCACGCATCATCTCCTAGCGCTGCGTCGGCGTCGACAGCAGTGCAGTTCGCCGCGCTGGGCGAGAAGGGCAGGTAGCCCCCGCCAGCGGCGTGCGGCGCCGGGCCCGCGGACACGGTGTTCGGGTTCTCGACGGCCAGGTCGACGGACGCGGGGCCCGTCGCCGGCGCCGTGATCTGCAGGCGCGTGACCTTCCAGGGGTCGAGGGGCCCGATGAACGGGGTGGTGTCGAAGGCGGACGCGAGTCCTGACAGGACGGCGAAGGTCGCCGGGAGAAGAAGAAAGCTGGGAAACTGCATTTTCCCTTGGTTTTCGGGTTCAGGGGTAGATAGGTAATTTATCGCGGTCTTGTAGAACTTAGTGTTTATAGATCCGTGTAACTCTAGATAGGAGATTAATTAAAGAGGGCATGTGGTGAGATGTCTAGGTTCCTTCGGCGCCGCTTAAGTACTACTTTAGAAGATGTTGGGAGTCGAAGAGACACAGTCATTCTGTAAGCCTCTAGATGCGATCGTTCCACCAAGTACGTAACGTTAAGCCACACGGTAGTACCGGATAGGTAAAAATAGAGTCTTTTGCTTCTCCCGATCCCCTGAATTGAGAATACGAAGTCCTTCTGCTAACGCAAGGGACCGGAAGGTGCCCGTCGACAGGCCACGGAACCGGTGCGGCTAAATGCATGGCGTCGACGCATGGTTCCGAATGGACAGGACGACATACATCTGGACCCCATTCGTATTCTTGTGCGCTTTTTGGACCTCGCATGGCCCTACGTCGAGGCATCAGCTACATGTAAGGCTCATATTTACAGGTATGTAAGGATAGGTGCCTACGTTGCAAGCCACTGAACAGTCACCTAGGACCAGGCTTAAGTTAGCTCGAATCTTGCATAAAGCTATAAATGTCCGAAGCGGATGCACGATCTGTAACACGCGCTATATTATCCCCTAAAGCTTTTAAGCTTAACCCTAACTCCGCTCGGGGCCTTAAAATTTTAAGAGCGGGTACCTGCGAACGATCTCTAAGCACAAACAACAAAAGAGGCATAAGAGTAAAAATGAAAGATCCCTCGGACCGGAATCGAACCGGTGACTTTTCGGTAACAATCATGATTACAATTACAGCCGAACGCCATAACCAACTAGACTACCAAGGGTTTTGAACTAGGAAGTGGACTTCCTAGCGGGGGATTGATGAGAAATTGTCTGTTTTGACCACTTACATACTACGGTACAGGTGGAATATTGAGTGGGTTGACTAGGAGGTAGTCACGTCTGAGTACGAAAAAGTCAGAGTCACGCTCTCGTATTATTAAACCGAGTAATTAGGCGAGTCCTGCGAGGGACCACATGTCAGACCAACTACATTCTCAAGCAATGCCCTTGAACACGCTGTCGAGGAGTTCGGCATCCTTGAGTAGCTGTTTATCCCCCAACCTCGGGCCAACAACCTGCAAGGCCACAGGAGCGCCCTTGAATAGCTCCGGGTCATCTGGAACACGTCAGCTTCCGAGTCTTAACACCATCTAGTAGTTAGAAACTCTTCTTACACATATCCTGGTTCTTCTTGTCGGCTTCGTGCTTGGGCTTGAATGCGGCATCCACGGGGTCAAGAGCCGGGTCCGCCTGTGAAACCGGGACAATGATAGCAGGGTACTAGAAGCACGGTTAGAAATGCGCATCAGCAGTTTACTCAGAGAAGTGACTCCTTACATCGCACACGTTCCAAGCCACCGTATAAATATCGCTCGTCCAATCACCCGGCAACACAGCCGTATGCGGGCCCGCAGGCGCCAGGAGGACGTCGCAGCCCACCCTCTGCCACTCGTCTAGCATCTGCTTCTGGATGTGCAGCTTCTTCGTGTTCCACTGCCAGGCCTGCTCCTGGGTCTTGGCCGGGATGTCCCAGAAGCCAATCTTCATGACGCTGGGCACCACGGGCTCGCCCGACGTGGCGAATTCCTGCCGCGGGTACGACAGCCCGTCTAGCGTGAACAGCTGCTCCGAGATGTCGCGGATGCCGATCAGGTCCGGCGGCGTGAACTCCTTGACTACAAAGCCGGCCGCCTCGAGCTTGGATACGGCTTCGCGCAGTGCTCGGCGTACCGGTGGGTGAGGCGTGAGCCCGGACTCGTAGATGACGCCGACCACGGGTTTCCTTGAGGCCACGGGTAGTTCCATGATATTCGGTATAACGGCAGGATCGAAGAGCCAAGGCTTTGCGTCCCTAACTACGCGGGTGAAGAGGTCGAGATCGCGTACCGAGTGCCCTAGAGGGCCGGTGACAGCCGGAATACCAGTGTTGGAACCCGTCCAGCCCGAATAGGAATATCCGATCATGGGAATGACGCCAAAGGTTGGCTTGTAGCCGTAGACACCGTTGCATGCCGCGGGTATTCGAACGGATCCGCCGACGTCAGTTCCGACACCCAGCGCACTGCATCTGAAGGCCTGACTTGAACCCTCGCCACCGCTACTCCCACCACAAGTCAAGCGGGAGTTCACGGGATTCTTAGTGCGCCCGAACACATTATTATCGGCCTCCGCAACCAGCATCGTCTGGGGAACGTTTGTCTTAGAAATAATGATTGCCCCAGCAGCTTGCAGGAGCTCTGGCAATGGCGAGGTGTGGTCGGCAGGCTTGAAGACTCGGGACATGTATCCGTTGGTCGAATCGTATCCCTTGAAGTGAAAGCACTCCTTCCAAGTCATGGGAACGCCGTGCAGCGGGCCGACCACCTTACCTGTGTTCTTGTAGATATCATCCAGTTCTTTAGCCCTTTTCAGCGCATCCGCGAACATGATCTCCGTCAGCATATTACAGAGCTGATGCCCAACAGCAGCGCGTTTGCAGAAGGCCGTCACAACCTCCAGGGCCGTAAACTTGCCCTCGGCAATGGCGGCAGCCAGCGAAGTGGCATCGTACTCTTCGCCGGTGATTGCCAGCTCGGCCGGAGATAGTATTCCGCATGAAGTAACGAAGGGTCGGAGGTCAGCTGTGTCCTCTGGTGGGAAGAAGTCTTTCTTCAACTTCCACTCTTCCGGTATCCTCGAGTCCTGCTCTGCCTTCTTGGCCGCCTGGAGTTCTTCCCAAGACTTCACTGGTTCGTTGATGCTGCCCATCTTTGATCTTCGCTATGCTTTAGTCTGAGCATCTGATAACGAGTATTAAGGCTGAGGGGTGCTCAAATAGGCGTAAGCACCCGGAGGGTACGTAACAACCCCCCTGAGAGTCGGCGCCGATATCGAGGGTAAGAGTGGGGTAGAGAGCCGCGATGCTATCGGAGGAGTTGGAGATGAGGAGACTCAACAGGGGTATTGCATCTACTACTGCTTCTATAGGATCGATGCCGCGGTAGAGGTCCACCGTATATCAGATTATCTGATAATCTACTCCAAGAACGCCTCCAGTAACGAAGCTATACCCCTGTTTACTCCTCACCTCCACCTTATCGTTACATTCGATAAATGGGGTGATCCCATGTCTTGGCTTGTCTGCCATCGGGTACTGCCTATCTATTTATTTATCTTGCTTGCTTGTTGTCCTTATCTATGGTTTATAATTCAGCTGACTTTCGTGTTTGCTAACGGGTAGGGTCAGGTACGGCAAAGTGCATTAGTCCGAGATGTTCGTGAGGTTGGGGGTGAGCTCTCGGTTTATAAAACCCCGTCGGCGTAATATGATAACGTGTAGAGGCGACGTCACGTCTGGAAGGCTACGCTTATAATTCGAGGAACACAGCGAGGATCTTATCATGCATATCCAGGATATCAGGATAGTCGGTAGCAAGCGCCGCCACTATCTTGCCGAATGGCTGGGATCGAGCCGAGGAACATTTAATATGCTCCTCCTTGTTCCTGAATCTCAGGATTTATGAGATTACTCGGAATTCGCCCGTAATTTAGTTGTGAAAATGTCTGAGAAGAACGTCCCAGTGGCCGAAAGCCCCGTCGATACGGAGCGCGGGGTCGGCGTCTCATTCCCCAAGCAGAATGCGTTCCAGCGTATAATCCACCGGCGGAATGATCTCAACGAGTTGGGTAAGGAGATGCTACAGCAGTCATTGCAATATGACCAAGCCCAACTTGAAGCGGACGCCATCAAGGTCCGATGGAAGCTAGATCTTCTCGTGCTCCCGATGGTATGACGCCTAAGACAACTCGTAGCTGCATCCGTTTCTAACAAAAGTTCCTCGGTGAAGATGATGACAACGTACATGTTATCGTTTCTCGACAAGCAGACGTACGGCTAACCCCGACGCGCCTATTATGTCGTGGATTTTGGTAGTCTAATCTCGTCTATAGTCTCAATTACTCGAATGCGTACGGCTTACAACAGGATACTCATATGACGGGCGACAATTATTCATGGGTCGCTTCCGCCTTGTATTTTGGTTGGCTCTGTAAGTGACAGCTCACAAACCCCTTTTCAGATTCGACAAGAAGCTAATAAGGCCTCAAAGGCGGAGCATGGCCGTGGAACTTGCTGTTGCAACGAGTCCCCATCGGAAAGCTGGTCGGCGGTATGCTATTCGTTTGGGGAATCGTCTGCATGCTACAAGCGACAGTGTTCAACTTCGGCGGCTTCTTCGTCACCCGCTTCTTCCTCGGCATGCTGGAGGGTTGCATTTCACCGGCGTGGGTTTTGTTAACCTCGATGCTCTGGACTCGTCATGAGCAATCCTTTCGCTCCTCCATTTGGCTGTGTACGAACGGCGTGTCTAACATATTGGGGGCCCTTTTGGCTTACGGCTCAGGGATGGCCGATGGTCTTTCAATAGCTCAGTGGAAGTTGATCTTCTTGGTAAGGGCAGCCATGAAATATTTTCGTGATAAATGCTGATTTGATGTATAGATAGTCGGTGCCCTTACCTTTGTATGGGGCTTCGTCATCATACTTTACCTCCCTGATGGACCGCACAATGCGAAGATGCTAACAGAGTACGAACGTGTCGTTGCCGTCTGGCGCGTCTCCAATAATCAAATTGGCCTCAAAGATGCGACAATTAGGCCATACCAGATCAAGGAAGCCGTAACGGATGGAAAATGCTACTTATTGTGGTTGACGGGGATGGCGCTCGGTATACTCAACGGCGCCGTGACCAATTTCATGTCAGCTATCATCAAAGGCTTCAACTTCGACGCGCTTAGGGCGTCTCTCCTCCAAGCACCAGGAGGTGCGTTCGAAGTAGTTTTCTGTCTCCTAATAGGTCGGTTCTCGCAGCTTCCAAATATGCTTGGCGTGGCTATAATAGTCGGATGTTTGCCTGGTTTAGCTGGGCTTGTGGGCATCATGAAGATTCCTATCGAGAACCGCTACGCGCTTGTGGGCATGTGTTGGATGCAGAACGTGCTTGGGTCACCCATCGTGTTGAACTGGACCGTCCCCGGTCTCAACGTCGCCGGGCACACCAAGAGAAGCACTGTCCTTGGTATCTATTTCGTATGCTACGTTGTTGGAAAGTAAGTATATTGGAACCAAGCTGGACTGCAGGAGAGCTGCTAACCTCAATCACCACAGCATCATCGGTCCTCATCTATTCCTATCTACGGAGGTACCTCGGTATCCGACGGCGATTAAGGGGCTACTAGGTACATATTGTGCAGTTATCTTTTTCCAAGGACTGTACACTTTGTGGTGCTGGTTTGATAACAGGGAGCGTGACCGAAAGGGTCTGCGTGCCGATGTGGTAGAGGAGCAGCTGGAAGGTTACGAGGATCTGACTGACAAGCAGAACAAGCACTTCCGATACAAGCTATAATTATGGTAAAGGAGGGGGGAAACATCTATATCGTTTCATTACATATGTAGGTATATGTAGTTGCGGGTAGACTTATAAAAATTAATCGTACCAGTACCGTAGGTAGTGATCTGGACCTTCGAGGATGTTTAGCAATGGATAGCTCTTATTCCTTGAAGCAAAGACCTGTACGCTCCAGGCTCTCTAAGCACTTACCCTTAAGACATAAATTCATACGGCACTAAGGCCCGAAGCCGAGCTTCGAAACTCGATCTCGCGGTCTTCATCTTCTAGCCCACTTTGAGAAGCCAACGCAAGCCCAGACAGGCCTACATTGCATGTCGAGGACGATGCATCCAGGATTGCATTCGCGGTGGGGCAGTCTATCTTGACTTCAATGCCATTGATTGGTCAATGGCAAGGGCATCTCGAACTCGGAGCTTCGATGAAATATCTGACATCTCAACGCCGATGTCCTTCTCCGCAACCCCCTTCTTCATCTGAGCCGGTTCAGCCATGCTGCATTAGTTCATCGCATGCTTAGACAAACCCGGCTGGTATACTACGAAAACTAAACTCGGAGATCTAAGAACCACTTAACCTTTGCTCCCATCGTCTAGAGCGGTGGTCTCCATTTCGAAGCGCCGAGACGAGACCGGTATATCCGACGAGGCGACCTTATATCTCCGCCCTGATCTTCTCTTCTCTTCACAGCTTTCCGGTCCTCTCTTAACTCTCCTCGCTCATAGACTCCCAGACCAGAAGCCATGGACGAACCCCCCGCCGCCCTAAAGCAGGCCAGCATCCTCCGCCGGGCGCTCGAGGAGACGGGCCTCGTGTCCATGTACTTTTCCACGCGGGACGTGAAGTTACTATGCCTGCAGCGCTTCGTGCGCATGTTCGCCTACGGGATATCGACGCTGGTGCTGGTCGCATACCTGGACGCGCTCGGGAACCCCAAGACCGCCATCGGCCTGTTCATGACGTTGACGCTGGTCGGCGACATCTGCATCAGCTTCTTCCTGACGCTGTTCGCCGACGCCCTGCTGATGAGCGCTAGCGGCGTTGTGTTCGCCCTGTCTGCGTCGTACTGGGTGCTTCTCGCCGCGGCCGTTGTTGGAGTCATTAGTCCGAGGTAGGTCCACACATATACTCGCTCTGCTACTTCCCTTTGTATGCCAACCTGTGAAGGGAGTGCCTAGTCACTAACCCGAATACCTAGCGGCAACGAAATAGGCCCCTTCCGGGCCGTCGAGGAAAGCATCGTGGCCCAGCTAACCGACCCCCGGAGCCGCAGCGACGTGTACGCCTGGTACGGGCTCCTGGGGCCGGTAGGGACCGCGTGCGGGTGCATGGTGTGCGGGTGGGTTCTCCAGCACCTGACCGAGACGCTGCGATGGGACTTCGTGCGCGCGTACCGCGCCATCTACTTCGGATACGCCGTCCTCGGGCTGCTGAAGCTGACGCTGACCCTCCTCCTGAGCCACTCTACCGAGTCGGAGAAGAAACAGCTGGAGCGGGCGCAGGCGAGGGACGACGAGACGAGACCACTCTTCAGTGGGAACACGGAGGCTAGTCCCCATAAGAAAAGGGGCATACGAGCGATGCTCCCGGAGATGAGCAAGGAGAGCATCCCCGTGGTCGTTACGCTATGTCTCGTTTTCGCTCTGGACTCTTTCGGGTCCGGGCTCGCGCCATTGTAAGTGAAGAAGAGCACGCTGACGATTGCTTGATGACTACGACTAAACTAAACGTCTTCAGGTCCTGGATCACATATTACTTCAAATATCAATTCGACATCGAGGAAGGGAAGCTGGGCTCCATCTTCTTCGTCACGCAGACGCTATCAGGCGTCTCCATAATCGTCGCTTCGTCGCTGGCTAAACGGTTCGGCAACGTCAATGTATATCTACCTCTCTACGCCTGTTTTGCGTGAAAATCATCAGTACTAATATCATACCAGACCATGGTATTCACAGCCCTCCCATCGCAAGTCTTCCGCGCCCTCATCGCCGTCCCGGGTGACGTGCGCCTGGCGCTCGTCTTTCTAGTTCTAAACTCCAGCACGCAGGCCATGGACGTGGCTCCGCGCTCCGCGTTCCTTGCCACCATCGTGCTACCCGGCGAGCGGACGGCGGTCATGGGGACCGTGAACGTGGTCAAGACAACGGCGCAGAGCCTCGGGCCGATCCTAACGGGCTTCCTCGTCGATCGCGATCTGTTCTGGGTATCGTTCCTCAGTTCAGGCGGTCTCAAGATACTGTACAATTTGGGACTGCTCGCTTTCTTCAAGGAGAAGGAGAAAGAGAGAGAAAAGGCCGAGCGTTTGAGGATAGAGAGGGAGGAGGAACAACGGCGTGGCCAGGGGGATTCCCAAGCTGTGGAGACGAGAGTCTAGCGGTTATCGACGCAACTAAAGGTCTCTTGAGTTGCGTTACGTCCTCTAATATTTCACGGCTTCTGTGCTTTAGCTTTAATTAAGCTGATATGATGATGACCTATCTGGCGTAACGCCAACACAAGACGAGTACCTTGATGGACCAATGACGTGGAACACGGAACTACGTATATAGGATATACGAACCCCTAAGTCGTCATGCCACATCAAGTCTAAATTATCCAAGAACATTTATATGCATCAAAAATAGAGGAATAGTAGAATATAGATCATTAAGTATTCGATCAATTTCCACTTAATAAATCGTACTTTTACATCCCCTTCCATCCCAGGATTAAACCCCAACATCCCTCAGTCAATTAGTGACTAGTCAGTCATCCTCAACATCAAGCTTCGAAATTCACCGTCCAACACGGATTAGACCACACCCCGCAGCCGACCCTAGAAGTTCTCCTGTCCGGTAAAGCGCTCGTTCTGCACGATCTCGACCCAGTAGCCGTCGGGATCAAGCACGAAAGCGACGTTCTTCATGCGCCCGTCCGTGAGCCGCTTCTTCCAGTTGACGTTCATGGTGTCGAACCGCGAGCACGCCGCATCGATGTTGTCGACCGAGACGCCTGTCCGGCCCCAACCCACGTTAGCCACTTCGCCTTATTACACCGCACTCTACCTCCAAACGAGAAAGGAAAAGGAGGCTAGGAGTAAGAGGGAAGAAAGAATAAAAGAAAAGAGGAACTTACAAATATGCCCAAAGCCCTGGGGTTCCGAGTTACCGTCGTGGTACTTGAAGTTCTCGTCCTTCTCGGTGCCGTAATTCCACGTCAGCTCCAGCAGGCCCTCGTAGTCGGCCGTGAAGCCGTTCTCGGGGACGCCCTTGTCGCCGGGGTACCCCAGGAAGTACAGGTTGAACTTGGCGGCGGGCTGCTCGTTGGTGCGGAAGAGACTCATGCCCAGCACGTCTTGGTAGAACTTGAGCGACTTTTCGATGTCCTTGACCCGGATCATCGTGTGGTTCTGGACCTTTGATTAGCCACCTCGCTCTATTCTCCTTCTTTTGGCCTTGCTGGTAGAAGGGGAAGAGAGGTAGAGCGTGTGAAGGAAAGAAGGAAAGAAAGGCAGGACAATACCATCCGATACGTCTTAGGATCCGTCTCGACGCCCTGCTCCTCGGGGTCATCAGCGCCCTTAGACCCGATCCTCTTACTAATAACCTCAACCCAGTAGCCGTCGGGATCCAGCGCGAAAGCAATATGCTTCATGCGGCCGTCCGTCAGCTTCTTCTGGAACTTGTACCCCGCTTCCTCGATGCGGTTGCAGGCGGCCTGGATGTGGTCGACGGCGATGCAGACGTGGCCGAAACCGCGGTGCGGCTCGGCGTTGCCGTTGTTGACCTTGTAGTTGGGGTCGTCCTCGGTGCCGTAGTTGTGCGTCAGCTCGATGACGCCCTGGCGGTCGAAGGTGCTGTTGCCGTGCGAGAGCGCCTGCGGGCTGTCGTAGCTGAGGAAGTACAGGTCGAACTTGGCCTCCGGGAACTGCAGGTGCTTGATCAGGCTCATGCCCAGGAACTCGTAGAATTTGACTATAAGAAATACAGTCAACTGGCCATTCTTGAGGCAGAAGGACGCTCTCGAAGCGAAGCGGTAACAGCATACCGGATGCCTTAGGATCCTTCACCCGAAGCCTACGATTAGGACCTTCTGTTTAGCGGCTTAACCCCTTTAACCAGTAAGGGGACTCTGGTCTCACATCGAGTGGTTGAACTTGTAGTTCTTTACATCTGTAGTCGTCGCCATAGCTGCAAATGTGCGCCAAGCACCTACACGGTCCAAATGTCAGGTCAGATAATCGCGCCTCATACACAGCTGCTTTAGCTATTAGAAGGACTTGCCTGTAGATTGCGTAATTGGTCTTAATATATGCGATTGTAGTGTAATCCTATGCAAGGCGCGGAGACACGACATAAGGCGGAGGTGCTGAAATTGTCGGGAATCGAATTATTAATGCGATTGGACCAACTTAAGTCTGAAGACACACCCGGCAGCTCTTTGAAAAGTCGACGATACCTACTACCAATAATGACGTTCGTCGCAGCTACCCCTCCAGCCCCCGCATCAGTTGGAGGTATAGAGGCCCGACCGAGGGATTTAGAATCGAGACGGACATGGAAGTCATAAGAAAAAGTGGATAGCTCGGCTTCGCAGAGAGAATACGGTATACTTTATCTATTGCCTCTGGCCTAAAAGTAGAAACCAACCCCTTAACCTGACCCCTATATTTCAGTTGCGCAAAACACCAAACTTCAGGTCTGACAGCTTGCGCCGTGTTTTTTTCCAACCAAACCTACTAATGTACACTAATGGAAACAAAGAAAAAACTGCTTGGACGATTATGAGAATACTGGGATTGACGGGTACCTCATGTGATCACTATTTGTGCTGCTATGAGCCCTTCCACATCAACTGACGATGTGTCGGGTAAGCGAACGTAAAAAGCTGCGTGTCTTCACGCGCAGGTTATCTGCCCTCGGAGGACAGTCTGTATGGCAAAGGACAACATCATGTCGAACCAACTAGGCTACTAAGCTTACCGACAACCCAGTCAGTGTTGAAATACTGACTGGGCGTGACAAAGAATGCTAGAGCGATGATTATGTAGAGAGCCATTAACTAAATAGATATCAGTGCCATGAATCTAATGTATGGAAATAGATAACCTTACCATTGCGCCTTCAAGGTAATTGGACTTGCCGTCTTGGACTGTGTAGATCACGACCAACACAGCTAACGCAAACGAGACCGTTTCGACTATAGAAGATTAGTGACAGAAACAAGTGTAAGGACTACACGTAGGTTGACTCACAGGTCTCGAAGTGCAAATCCATCTCTCTGTCCATAATCCATCCGAGGACAACGAGGAACGGAGTCACGAATAGGGCGATCTGAATACTGGAGCCGATAGCAACTCCCATAGCAAGGTCCATCTTGTTCTTGATCGCCACCACGACGGCAGTGACGTGTTCTGCGGCGTTGCCCACGATTGGAATCAGAATCAGACCGATGAAGCTCCGACTAAGATGGGCGCGTTCCACTAGAGCATCGATACTTTCCACCAGATAGTCGGCACAGATCGAGACGAGTACAGTAGTAACGATGAGGACACCGGCGGCGGACCACGGGCTCATGTGCGTCTCCGGTTCCGACTCTTCGCCATGCACATCAGTTACCGCTGCCCGCATATTCTCAGCCGCAGCCTCGGCTGGTAGCTGAGACTCATTCTGCGCCGCTGGTTCCAACTGGGCCCCGGCCTCGGAGCTGAATAGTTTATGGTGCGTTCTCAGCTGGAACCATAAATACAGGACGTAGAGAATCAGCAGAATGATGGCGGTGCCGCGCGAAAGCGAGAGAATGATGCTGTTGCGCTCATCGTTATCGCCCTCCTTGCTATCGTTGATGATCATGAACAGCTACATTTTTTAGCATTAATTTCACCCGGTTTATCGTGGTTAGAATGGAATGCTTACTGTGCCAGGGAGGATCATGGAAGCGGCAGACAAGGTCATAAGAGAGGCAGTCGTCTGGGCAGTGATGGTCTGGAAAGACTGTTCCTGGCCGTGGCCATCGTCGTCTCTCATATTGGCGATGCCACCAAAGAAGAAACACATACCCATGACAAGTAGCAAGTTCGACAGTATCGAGCCAATCATCGACGACTTCACAACCTCGATCTGCCTGTCTCTTAACGCAATGATACTAACCTACAGGGAAGGGGTGGTCAGTCAAGGTGGTCTGGTCATGCATGTCATAGCGGGTTGGGGGCCATCGTACAATCAACTCCACCGCATTGCCGAAAGTGGCATTGAGCAAGCCACCCAGGGCCTCGCCGAGCTTTGCTGATATTTCCTCCGTCGCAAATGAGAGCACTGCGGCCAGAGGAATGATGGCGAAAAAGTTGATAACGAAGACAGCTACCGGATCCCAGCCAGTTTGGCCAGCAATAATACCAATCGGCACAGCTATAAGAAGGATGTTGACAGGGCCTAACAATATCAACTTAGCGACACGTTCTCGCAGCCTCGGAATTCATTAGCCTGCTATACGTACTACTTAATAAGGTGGCCTTGGTGATATGCCATACGTGCGCCGGATATTTCACCCATGGCTTCGGGTTGTCGGTGCCAGGGGTGTGTTGCGAGTTGAAAAAGAATTCCCAGGTCTCGCCGTGTCTGTGGTGACTATTGCCATTTTGGGGAGCGTGGCCTAACAAAGAGGTACGCTCATCCGGGACCTCTCCATTCTCATGAGGATGGCCAGGGTTAGTCAAGCTAGTCACCGTCTTGCGGATTTGAAATTGAACACTCGGTAAGTTAACTGGATCGCGAGGCATTGTCGCACGTCATAGTTAGCCAGAGAGGTTATGCCGGGCTTCGGAGTCGGTCACAGTTTCCGCGGCGACGACCACCAGGTAACTCTACCGGATGCAGCGCGGAGAGGAACAAGAGGTGCAAGGAAAGGGAGAAGGGAGGCGAGGGATGAGAAAAAGGGCCCGACTAATTAGGCGTACAATTAGGTAGGCAAAGTATATTGAGAGAGAGAATCTACATAGCCAAAGAAGTTAGGGTTGATTGTACTTACACACCATTTTGAAATATCTGTGCTTCCCCGAAGGCAGATGGAAACACCTAGAGAATAAAAAAGTGCAGAAATTGGGGCACGAGGCAACGAGGCGCAGGCAGTCGGAAGGTTGAACCCTTTTTTTCTTCCTTTTGTGTTTAGGGGGGTTGACTAAGATGCTAAATAGAACAGCGTTTCTAGGCACAACACAGTTCGGACGAGTCGTGATGATCACTATCAGACGAGCCTAGGAAAGCTTGGCTGTTCCTGGCTGTTGTTGCGGCTTGTCTGGCTTGTCGTATGTCTTGGATGTCTTGGACTCTTGGTATTGGGACAGGCGGAGTGTGGTAGCGCAAATCTTGAATTGGCTAAGACAGACACTGAGAGAACTTGCTTTTTGCCTAACAAACGAGTCAGTTGGGTACATTATCTCATAGTACTCTTCTTTGTTGACCCTCAGGGTGTTGACGTCGTCTGTTCTCAACTTGTACCTTGAGCTAAGCTAGGCTAACCAAAGCTGACCTTACTCCGCCCAGCAACGGTGAGGAATGCATCAGACCTACCCGGAACTAAAACGTGGCGGAAGCTCTGAGGGTGTCTAGAGGTCGGGGTGCCAGGGTACTTGCAGGAAAGGTTGCCCAGGAGATGAGATAGCGCAAAAGTCTCCGAATAATCAATATTAACCAACGGCGACGGCTAAGATGCAACTAACCTTGAATTCGAGCAGAACGAAATAAATACAATTCTCTCAGATCATCTGAAGGAAACAAGGAAACAGAAAACAGTGACAGCCCGGAGTAATGAGAGATATCTGCGAATTGAAGGAGCCCTTACGTATGGTTTAGGAAGAGATGTGACAGTCAAATTGTGGCTGTGTACTTGACGCTATGAAACTAGGTAGAAAAGTGTTGAAACCCGAAGGATAAGATGAGAGGCCTCCCGCCGCGCGCTGTGTCGCCTATTCAAGCTAGATCTAGATAAGGTTAGGCAAGGTTGCTTAGTCCATCAAGTTTCGATTAAGCTCAAAATGGTAGATGATCAGTCAAACGTCATCTACCTCATCTACCTCATGTATGTTGGTACGTGCACGCTAATCTTCCAAGCTACCGGTACAGCCATTATATCGTCGCAGTTATAATGCGAAGCCTGTTCGACTTTGTCCAATAACAACTGATGACAGAAGAAACAAGGCATGCAGGTAAGCTCTATTGGAGGCATAACTCCTTTCTTATGGCTATGAGAGGTAGCCCTACAATTCCGGCTCTTACACCAACCCCAATCCGTTCTGACCATCAAGAGGCTCGGGCCATTGAACATGCAATTCACCTCATCACTCGAGAAGCATCAATGATAGGAAGATAAAAGTCAATGCGTGTAGGTATACACATACTATCAGTATTCTGACGTTTATCAGCAAGTCCCAGTCTAACCGGCTGATGTCCCAAATCTCACGCCCTAATCGTGATCATTATTCATGCTCGTAGGTAACTAACCCATCATCAATGCTCTCATTATATCCAAGCACCTCGCTTACTCATCCCGTGAGCATCCCACCTCTTGTAACGTCAGTAACGTTCTCCAATGCCTCACATGAAAGCTGGTGCATTGTTAGTCCATGTGTATCGCGGAAACAGAATTGGCGAAGACTCACCCGCGCTGTACGCCAGGTACCACGTCAACGAGGCGCCTCCGTCTAGCCACATGGGATCAAAGTCCTTGCGCGTGAAGAAATCCCATGCGGCCTTGGGATCGACTGTAGCCAGATTGCCGTAGAGAATTCCTTTCCAGCCTCCATCGGCGTTGTCGGCCCGGTTCTTATCAAAGTACGTCGCCCACTCTTGCTTCACGAAGTCGGCGGGCCGAGTGAGCTTTGTGCTCGGTAGAAGCGGTAGCATATGGATGCCTTGGACGTATTCCGTGTTCGCCCCGAAGTACGTCGTGTGATCGCACTTATTCTCGAACAGGATACCAGCAACCTTGTTGCTAACGAATTCCGAGGGTTGTACCTTGTTGTCTTCCGTGTAAAGGTAATACCGGTTTAACGATCGTGCGATGATGGCCAGTATCAAATTGCCTCTATGAATTGTTGTCTGTCAGTTCCCGAAGCGACAGTTCAGGCTGTATAACTAACCGGGCTTCCATATTAGCATCCTTGATCGTCTTTCCCCACATCTTGATGGCATAAGCATGCATCGCGTCTTCCGAGCTCGACTCCTGGTCCTGCGAGACGGGTTAGCACCATCGAAGCTCTGCGGTATATCACGGGTGGTAATCACCTTTCCGTCAGCAGTCTCATATAGACCATGAGCCCAGCTGTGACCATGGTACCAGTCGAAATTCCGGAAGACTGGGAAATATTTATCCGAGGGAGAAGGGTTAGCGATATCTCTGACCATCGTATTCACATAGTCGACATTGTCTTTGGTGAGCCAGCTAGGATCGAGGTAACCGATGACGGCAGCGGCGTAGATAAAGTAGCCGTAGTGAAAATGGTGGTCATTGTAAAAAGTGTTGCCGAAGTCTGCTCCATCGTTTCCAGTCTGGTAAGTCGCAGAAGACACGAGACCTCCCCAAGCAGCTTCAAACATCAGTTAGCCTAGCTCCCTAGAAATTGGTGGCTTTCTTACATTCATAATATAGAGGAAACTGCTGTTTGTTCGCCGAGAACCGACTAAAGGCGGTCTTCAGGTTTTTCAACCCGTTCTGAGCCAGCGTCGTGTTCTTCAGTAAGTCATTGGCAGTGAGACAAATCCCAGCGAATTTCGCTAATGCCTATAATAGGTGTTAGTAATCTAGAGAAGGGATGATCGTTAGACCATGACGTTACCTTTCCACTAAAGTACATCGAATTTTGGTCGGACTGCTGATTTACATCCTGAGCGGTTTCATTAATAGCCACTGGTGTGATTGTGTTGATTGCCGAATCTTTCAAGGCCTTCTTCTCGCCATCGACGGGATCCCAGGGGGCGAAACCCATTGAGACGGGCATCTTGGATTCGATCATCGTCCATGAGTCTGCGACAACCCCTGCTGCCATCCCTTTGGTAGTGGTTTGCAGCTTCGCCGTTGAAATATTCTTCTTGGTAGCATCGTCGAAACTGTCCACATGATGAGGCAAAGCGTACATCAGCAATTTGACGCTTGAGAGTCCCGCTTTCTGGAAGTTAAACGAGTATGTGCCCTTCGATCCAGATACCGAGCCAGATAGGGACACATTCACCGGATATGCTCCAGATGCGGCGTCTAGTACAGTCTCGGCGTTGCCGGGGTCCTTGACGACCTGGACGATGCCGTCAAACGGTTTCTCAGCCTTGGCCAATTTGTTGTTGACGACAGTGAGGTCAAAGGTGTCACCTTTCGCAGAATAGGCATACACATGCCACACCGCGCCATCTTCTAGATAGAGCGTGTATTTGGTCACGCCTTGCTGAGGTCCCTTGATCGATTTCGTGACCGTTTTGAAGAAGATACCAGTGTCGATAACCGGGGTTCCCCCTTTATAGATGGCCGTGACGAACCCCATGCCTTGCACCAGCGGGAATGAGACTAGAGGCTTCGCGCTGGAGTCGACATGCAAATTGACGTTGACCGAGTGCGACGACAAGTTGTCGGTTGTTAAAGCGGTCTTCGAACCAAGTTCAGCCGCCGAGAGACACACCGACTGAATGCCAGTTGGACTCAAAAAGTACTTCGCCGCGCCTGTCTCGTTCGATATCTGGCCGTACACGATCTGCTTTGCCTCAATATGCGAAATCGCTAAACCCCAACTGGAGGCCATTCCCTGACCATGCCCCCAAGTGAGCGAATATGGATGTACATATGTGGGCTGTGTCTGGTTACCAAGAAAGAAGTTGGCGTAGAACTTGTTCGTACCTATCGGCGTGGGGCCACTAATTCCTGTCCGAGGCACTGGATGGTCCTTGCGAACCTGGAAAGACTTTGCAGGGGCACTAGTTGCGATCGGTGCCCCAAAGATGTTCGAGGATGTGGCTGATGGAGCCATAGTGGACGTGTCTGGCGGTTCCTCCTCAAGACTAGACGATACGGGGATGGTAGTCTGATCTGGTAGTGGGTTAACAGCCAGAGTTGGTGTTTCTCCTGTTGTCTCGGCAGTTTTCAATGCCGTCGCAGTGGTGTCGGTTGTATCTGGCGTAGATTCGGATGACGGGGAGAGAGGCTGTAGGATGAGAGATGCAGAACTCGTAGCAACTACAATAGGCTGGTACCCTTCACGATAAGGATCCTGGCTTATTGAAATAGGAGAGTAGCTCTCTCGGAAAGTATCTCGTCCTACGAGACTGCCTTGACGGCGTGGCCTGATCTCACTCTTCCAAGCCCAGGGTCGGGCTGCTAAGATGGAGTTGATCTGAAGTAATGTCAGTATCCAATACGACAACATAACGGCGTTAAGAAAGGAAAAGAGGTTAAAGGGAATATCTTCTCGTCCTTATGCGAGTATGGGGCTATATCGGAGTCTTCTTAGGGCAACCAGTGCTTAAATCGAAGTGTTCTTGATATCGTGGTTTCGGTATGGGTGTTAGGGAGTGAAATGATTCATGATGGGATTGAAATAGTAGACAAGCTCAAGTTTATGATCTGAAGTACAACGCCCAAGCCCCCGGGCAGTGGAGGACTGTATATGTTCTTAAACGGCATGGTAGGTATATCAAGGAAAGATACCAAAGAATGGTGTCAGTGTACCAGGCGACGGTTGAGTCAGGGCTGACAACGGCAAGTGATGTGTGAAGCCCGTGGCATGAGGAATGGGCTGTCTTGAATAGGGTCAAGATCCTACCTATGTGACAAGTTCAAACAAGCGAAAGAGTCTAGAAGAGTCACTGGAATGAGAGCTGAGTGTTGCGAATGCTGTGGTCGTACAATGAGGCAGCCTGGTAGCTAAGGCTATACAATATAGGAGTACTCAAGTCGGAATAGTAAAGAGATATCACTAGGTGTCGGATATTGATTATAGGTCTTGAGAGTAGAAGGGAGAGTTGTTGTGAGGAATATTGTGATAGATGCGTTAGCCAAAACAAATGTGGGCTCGATCATCTGTGAATACACGTTGATTCGAAGAGCGTTGTAACTGCCAACTCCTGTATTTTAAGAGACGATGATGCTTGCTGGATAATTCGCCTCCACGCCTTCACGAAACCAAGTCATGCTAGGTAATCGCTACTTGGAAAAGATGTGGCTTCATGTTGTAAGGGACATCCGTGAATTGTTTAATCGCAGGTGTTCAGAGTCGTTTGCCCCACTTTGGAAGTACGAGGTTCACGTCACCGCTAGACGATGCGGTATACTGACTGTGGAATTCCTAAGTCTGTTCAGCTCTGACAATTTATATTTTCCGTCTTGTCAAGTCATCATCTAGATGAGAGAACTTAGTAAGCTAGAGAAGTGTTGGCCTCTGTTTCAACGCCGGATGACGAGGGATACGTTGTATATCTAGTATAAACCCGCTAGGCCTGACGATATTAGCACGGGGGAGATGCGTTGGAGGCTATGGTGTATATATAATATCTATAACCCCAACGCATCATACTGGCCCTCGGCGTAAGAGTTACTAGCTTCTGGGTGAATCAAGGGTTCCTGCTTCGTAGGCTTACTCGTCGTGTCTTTACTCTTAGTCTTAGTGTGTCCACTCTGGACTTTACTCCTAAGAGCATGCCCATTTGACTTCTTCCTCTCCTTTTTCTTCTCCTCGGTATCTACGTCAGCCATATGGTACTTCTTACATCGGCGCACTTCTTTCTTCCCTAGCACCCAAGGTCGACTGAGGACGTCCCGTCGAAAGTCGCAGATCTTGTTCCAGAATTGAACTTCTTGGTTCGAAGACTTCATCCTCTGCAGTTTTTGGACCTTGATCTGCTTCTGATCTCGGAAGATTGTCGTGCTACCCTTGACTTCGACGACCATGCCCACATCGATATCCGAATGCGCGTCTGGAGGAGGAGCGGTTATGGCTGTGGCCGTAGCTGTAGCTGTAGCAGCTTCACCGCCTACTTCATTCTTATGGCGGCTGTCGACTGGTTTCGGGATGTCTAGACAGCATTCGATGCATTCGCCAGTGCTATCGTCGACGGTGTAGACGCGACGGCCATAGTACTCGTCGATCGCAACGACGACCCCAACAACTCGAACCCATCGGATAGGGTGGTTTAGGGAGAAGAACACATTGTCGCCTATGGCGCGATAAGCTCCGGATCGTCTTCTTAACGGCTTTACATGTCTAAATACCTTCAAAGCCAGGTCGGCTTTCGAGATGGTGGATATCGGTAGCGCGCAGCGGACACCATTTGTTTATCGTCGAAGACAAGTGGAAACAATAGGCAGGATAGTACACGAGCGATTCCGCACTTGTCATCGCATTTTGTAGGCGAAATAGATTGCCAAAAGCAATACTGGCGAGCCTGGCGCCGTATGTCTCAAAAGTTGAAGTTGAAGTTGAAGGGATCGACTGAGTTGGCGCGACAACGCGCAAAGCTTTAAGATTGTTAGGACAAACATTGAAGTTCTGCGACGCCCCGCTTATTACATCACATACTACATGTAAGCCCACATGTGCAGAAGGCACGATATATGTTCAACTAGCCTATTATAGCTCCCCCTTTTTGGAGTGCCCCTATTAAGGAGTACGTATGTACATGTAGATATTGGGCCCTTTGTTATACGTAATACAACACTGAATGTTAGGATGTATTTGTTATAGTAACTACCTCCTAAATAGTAAAAGCAGAGCAACTAATGCATACCTATCCTAAGAATGTCCTCTGCTTGCCCCGATCCCGTAGACGCCGTGAAAATCAACTAGACTCCCTATCTCACTTCTTCCTCCCCTTCTTCAATTTCGCGGCGGCAGCTTGGAAGGCTTCTTCCGAGGGCTCTTCTTCTAGGGCTGCACGCTTCTTGCCCTTCTTATTGCTTGTGGTTGCACCGTACTTAGCTGCCAGGTTGTCAATAAAGTTGGTTCGACCCTGCTGGTTGCGGCGGATGAGTGCCGCTAGGTCGTCTTCGGACGATCCCTTCTTGGCCTTGCCCTCTTTCTTATTCTTGTTACCGAACAACTTGTCGTGCACTCCTAATTCCTTGGCGTACTCCTCAGCCTCGGTGCTCTCCTCTTGCGCAGCCTTGGCTCGGGCTTCCTTAGATTTCTTGCTCTCCTTGGTATATGCCTTGAACGGGCGTACGTCCTTGTTGGCGATTGCCTCGTCGATGATTGCGCGGAATCTCTTGTCGTCTTCGAGGACATCGCTGAGCATGACCGACTCGTAGAGCTTGTCCATGTTGCCCTTGTGTTCTTCGTAGGCGATTAAGATGTCATCCTTCTCCTCATCGGAACCTTTGTATTGCTTGGCGAATTTCTCGATCGCATCAGTAGTAACTGCATCGCGGTACTGCTCTCGGTAGAAATCTGACCAGCTAAAGCCGTCCGAGTCGACGATGGACTCGGAGGTCGAGCCGGTCTCATCGTAGCGCTTGCGTCTTGCTGGATCGGACAGTACAGCGTATGCAAAGGCTATAGACTGAAAAATCTCATGTGCCGTTTGTTTCTGGTCCTCAGAGACCTTGTCTGAGAGATGAGATGTGTTAGAATTGCAGAACAAGGCTGCCGCGTGCGGCGTGTATCTTATAGAGCTTACCTGGATGATTCTTGAGGGCGAGCTTTCGATAGGCCGACTTGATTTGGCCCTCATTGGCGGTGCGATCTAAGCCAAGGACCTCATAGGGGTCGATGGTAGGCGGCTCACCCGCAAGAAGGTCGTCTGAATCGCTCATGGTGAACAGAGACTGACGAATAGGTTAGAAGTTGTGAAGCTTAAAAGTTATGTCTTCTATCGAACCGAGCGTGTTAGATAAATGAGCGTGATCGCGTTACACGCGTTTCTTGTCTACGCGGTTTATCGATAAGGATATGTCAATTAATTGTTATAGCGGGGTATTCAGCCCACTCCACCGACTCCACATCTTGACTACCCCCTAACACTTGCTGACAGCAGCTACTGGGACTGATGCCGATTTAATTACATCCTTTTCCACAACCTATCGAGCAAGCTTCGTCAGAAAATGACCGGAAGCACTCTTCGACAAGCTAGTAACGTGGAGGCGGGAGATCATCTGTCATACATGAAACTTGCCCTATCTCTAGCCACCAAATCCCCGCCAAAGCCCACCAACTATCGAGTCGGAGCTGTCGTGGTAGATATAGCCACGAATGAGATATTAACGACTGGCTACACACTAGAGCTTCCGGGAAACACCCACGCGGAACAATGCTGTTTTGAGAAGCTTGCGGAGCAGAATGGTATCACAACGAGCCGCCTGAGTGAAGTGCTGCCAGACGAGATCGCACTCTACACCACAATAGAGCCGTGCTCTCAAAGGCTTAGCGGGAACCTACCTTGCGTGGATAGAATATTAGCTATAGGGAATAAGATCAAAACGGTCTACGTTGGAGTTTATGAGCCGGAAAAATTCGTCAGCGACAATTCAAGCAAGCAGAAGCTCAAGGATGCAAGCATTGAGTTCGTTCACGTTGCCGGACTCGAGAAGGACATCCTAGAAGTCGCCACGGCAGGCCACGAGAAACCTAGCTGACTAGGTACGGAGCGATAGTTCAAATTCATGCCATCAAGCCTCGTAATAGTACTTTTGAATGGACATTTGATGTTGCCTTGAGCTCTGGCCCAACGCATGCTTCCTACCCTTTTGGAGATACCAGCTGGTGCTATTGAGGCGGGTGCATAGTAGCACAGTATCACTGTTAAAAGGAAAGGAACGGCTCCTCCTGACGAGCATGGTGATATACATGTATAGATGGTCGTAGCGTTATGGATGTATATTATCATAGTAACTACGACGACAGCCCCTGAACCCCTGATCCCCTGATCAATAGCTTCGAGGTAGACATGCTCCTCACTCATAGATGCAAGATACCATAGACTTAAGATTGCACAAGGCCCAAACCTTAGTCCAGATCTGCATCCCCATGTCTTAAGATTAGCAGAGAAGACTCCTTCAGAACAACCCAAAATTGATGAGCCTTTGGCCTACTAGGAGAGCCTTATTCAAACGGCTACCTATTCTAATTTTACAGCTTCTATGGCTTTTTCAACATCCAGTTATGCGTGTGTGTATATATGAAAATAATAGATATCAGGGGCAAAGATTCAGGTAGTAAAGACATAGCGTAGAGGCAAAATATTTTGGGAAAAGGACAAAAAGTTTTGATCTCAAAGCTGAGTTGAAATATCTCTATTGTAGAGATGCATCAGGAATTGAGCCCGATGCGGGGGTCGAACCTAGGCGACAATGTCAGAACGGTTAGATGCTAAGTTAAGGTAGCATGGCAAACTTACCCGCAACCTTGAGATTAAGAGTCTCACGCTCTACCGATTGAGCTAACCGGGCTATGACAAATTGACTGAACTTGTAGTATATATCCTGTGCTGTTGAGCGCCGATGTTGTGCCGGAACTGCCCTCTAAAATTTTGGCGGCGCCAGGTGGGTCAGAGACTCAGAGTAATATCATGAGAGCTTAGAGGCTCCCCTCCAAAGTAACGTATGCACTCGATTAGCTACCATAAAGGAAACGATTTGCCATTCTACTCTCCGCATCTACCTTAGAACGACCATCGGGACAGTATCTAGACAAAAAGCTAAAGCAAATGTGTACTTCGCCTTCTATCGGGATTTAAGCACTACAGCATTCACACTCGCCAAGTTCAATGGACTACGGTAGATGAATAGTAACCTCAATCGTACTACCTTGGTCACGCTCGAGATCATACATCAGGCTCTCTGAGATAGCTTGGCGGTAAGGAATGGTAGGGCTGGCTACCTATAGGCAACCATCTTGAATGGATTGGCCCATCCGACGCACTGTCTAAGTAAGATTTCCTGTTCTACAAGTAGAAGTTCATTGTGCATGTTACGTGTTGAGATTTAGCAAGGTGACAAACTGGGTGTCTACAGTCTGGCTGGATGAAACTTAGACTTATAGTGGCTAGGTATAGATCCAGATTGACTACTGAAGCAAGGAATGACTACCTACCTATCTACCTATAGAGAACACATTTGAGTCTCTGCCATACCTCTCTAAGAAGCTTTATATATCACCTTCCTGTGGTTTATCTATCATTGGCTTGCTAAGAGTAAAATTGTCTCCTTCCTGACTCCGTGATGTCGGCATCGGAACCGTCCCCTCAGGAATCTCGAATAGATTGACATATTACAGTTCCTATTCCGCTTGAACGAGACAAGATATTAGCGCTCATATAGGGGGATACTATGATATGTACATATTAAATGATGTGGGAAGAACATCTCAAATATACCTACATATGTAAGTAGCCTCGATACCTACTATAAGCTAAATCGAGAGCCGTCGTGTACAACGCTACTGGACCGCAACATAGCTACGATGAGCTAACAAACACCTCCACACGAGTGCTCAATTGCTACTTCAAAAGTTCTCATTTACTATAGGGATCGACTCATCTCGGCAATCTCGGCTAAGAATTGACCATTATAGAGGTCTTTGTGCCTTTATTGGCAGACCAAGACCAGACTTGCGTCATTATTGATTATCTTAGGTAGCTCTGCTGAGGCTGTTACACCACGTCTAGGTCCGAACCTCTTCTATGAGTCACAACCCTCGTTTGCAGTGATGAGATGGGTAGTACAGAAGGCTGGGGGTGGCTTTCTTCCATCCAAAAAAACGAGATTTGTGTGTTTGTGTGCCTCAAAAGGAGGGTAGCTACTGCGTACCACCGCATCAAGTTCCGATCCAATGACAGTAACCTTGTGCATGCAGATGGTGTAACACACCGACGCACTTTTAGGGATTTTTTTATTATTATTATTCGAAACACACTCCCATCAACCGAAATGAGTGATGCTAATACGGTTTGTATACGGGTCTTTGGAATCTAATCAAGCTGACTTCTAGTAAGCATATACCTATCGCTATAACCTGTATGGCCTGGTGGCTGTGGGGACGACACCGTGGCTAGCGGGCCGACCCGATAGTATCGATCCAGCGTCCCCATGGGGCGACGTTAGGCTTGGGTTATACGACATTCTTTATCGGATAGCTTCCCGCCTTCAGTCTTATTACGGAGATGAGCTTCTAGTTTCTCGATGACGGCTAGGGGGATCGAAGGTGACCCAGACTCGAGAGATTTACGTGGCATTAGATTGCTTGATGTTTGATAGACATGGTGTGAGGCCTACTCTCTCCACCTGCCAATGAGAACCGACTTGAGGTGCTGCCTGAATATCGGGAACCTGCAAGAAGGAATGGTGCGGCTGCGTCGGCTCGAGGCTTGCATGAGGGTATTCAAGCCGACATGCAGCAAGTTAGTGGGCCAATGCGGCTGAAGTCCGTTTGTTCTTCATCACATAGCAGACAATTCCTATATTAAAATGCATTGAGTAGATAGCTCTGCCGTTTGTTGAACTATACGACCACTGGAATGTTGGGTATAATATACCCAATAGTAGCATGTATATGGTTCCGGAAGCACTCCTTCTTTTAGGCCAAGTAACCAGCCATCTTAGAGACTCCCGTTTACTCTCCTAACCAGAGCTCTGCCTTCATTTGTGATTACAAGGAATGGTTAATGGAGGGTGAAAATGCGATCAGAGATAAGAGACAACTAATAAGGTTGACTTGGAGGATCACACATAATTAATTTATTATTGAAGGCACATTATACATCATTGGGTCGTTACTCTCGTAGGGTGGCCATCTCTCCGCAAAAGCTGATCGAGGTGACCCATAAGTTGGTCGATTTGTTGACGTATGCATACAGTCGCAGTGAGCCTGACATTTGGTTGTCAAAAAGGACATGTCATTTTCGACATGTAGGCAGTACATGGAAGTACGTCTTTGTGCTGAATTTTCATAATACATAATTCACGCATTGCCTTGTTCTTTCGTCAACTTGACAAGCACTATTTGACTACGGGAGGATATGATGATAAGTTGACAGGTCCCGGAACTGATATTCTCTGCATGGCTACCCCTGTCTGTAAAAAGCAAATGCAAGACAACCGGCGGTGTAAGTTCACCCGAGGACAAGGATTGTCATAATCGTGCTGTTTGAATTTATAGGTATGCTTTTGTACCTATGTGATAAATGATATATGTTGTTTGGATGTTTCCTACCCACAAAGCAGGTATAATAGAATTAATCACGATTGAGCCTGGCAATCTACTTGTGTGTAAGTGCATGGGGTTGTCACTTTATTCACCTTTCATGCAGTTCGGTCCTGCGTATGTGTGTGCATACCTGTGCAGCACTCGGCTGAGCAAGAGAAAAGCCACGCAGGGAAAGGAATGACAGGGACATAAGCTGCGGCAGGGGTAGGTGAGCCCAGAGCCATGTGCGCGGTGTCTAAGACGCTAAATTAGGCCATAAACGGTTTAGCTGCTTGCCCGGGGGGTGGATGTCGTCTATTGCCGGTGTCCCAGAAGGTACTAAATGTGTGCACACCGCTTTCGAGCCTGGAACAAGAATAAGAAGAATAGAAAAGAAAAGCTGAGAATTGGAAGTGTGGTAACGACTTCCTTTTCTTATGCGGAGATCACCTGGTTTTTGGTCTTTTTGGGAAACGGGAAACTTCTGATGCGGGTAGTACGCGCTTTGTGAATGACAGCATGGATATTTTCGGTAGGTGTAACGGAAGTGACTTATAGGTACAGCCTACCCTAGGTACCTCTATCAATGCACCCGCACGTCTTGCTGGCAAGGTGGGCCTTGCTACTTTCCGTCCCCGTCAACCATTTCTGCTCCGTTCTTTGCTCAAGCTTCTATTTCTTATCATATCAACGTAACCCACTAGGACGCTCTTTTACGAGAACATCGTTTGAAGGCCCTTCTTCTTACCCACATGTACCTAAAAGGCTCCCGTTGTCTTCTAGCGTTTCCATACTTCTAGAACCTACAGACACCACCTAGGCCTCATCCACTCCGTTTGAGCGTTCGGCTTGTCTGATTAACTCATCTCGTTGCTGGTCATCTGTACCGACATAAAGGTCTAGCAAAGCTCGTTTGCTTTCACCCTCACCCTCACCCTCACCCTCACTAATACGGCCAATCGCCAAAACCAAACGCATCACCATCACGTCTAGTATGTAGCCAACCTAGCTGAATCAACCCTTCCTTGCAGTAGTCTTAGGCTTCCTTTACCTTTGGCTATCATTTCTTCTCGTCCACCTAGTTCCCTAGCATCAATCAGTTTTCACTACCAAACTTCATTGTCCCTTTGGCAATCGAGCCACAGGTGATTTCCTAACCCTGGCTTACATGTCCATCAACCTAGTCCGCACCAGGTTCTGCACATATATATATGATATAGTCCCCAGTCAAGGCATTCGGAGGATCCATCCGTACTTCCTCAACCACTGACACACTAGTCAATCACCAAGATCACTACCTTACACTATTTCACAGGCCAATCTCTTCACATATTGAGTAGACGCTCGTGTCAACTTTGACTGAACGCTACCTACAGAAGTATCGAGACTGGAATCTCTCAAGGATACTTGGAATCGTTGCCGAGACCTGTCCGCTTCGACAAATACTGAAGTATCGACCCCTATCGTTCGACCATTGCAGCTTGCCGGTCTATTCGTAAATAAACCTGATCTTAGCATCTCTCAAGATTCCGTCACCAACTTCGGTACGACTCTATCAATCTCACTTTTTTGATTATTTCCCAGAACCAATATGGCGGACCGTGGCAGAGGGAATTTCCGGGGCCGTGGTGACCGTGGTGGAGGACGAGGCGGTCCTCGCGGTGGCGGGCGTGGCGACGGACGTGGCGGCGGGCGTGGTGGTGGTAGTGCCACCTTTTCTGGAATGGGCCAAGGGGGCGACTACCGTGGCGGGCGCGGCGGTGGCGATGGTCGTGGCGGCCGGGGTAGAGGAGAGTATCGTGGTGGTGGCCGGGGTGGCCGAGGTGGAGGTGGAGGTGGCCGGAATAAGTTCGACGGAGAGCTAGAGGTTTTCAAGTAAGTCTACAGCTACTACGCCAACACTTCAATGCTGACAGAAATGTAGGCCAAACGCTGCACCTCAGCCAAACCCTAAAATAACCCAGCTAGAGGACAAGATCCTAAGCAACTTGGGGATGGCCAAAATGTCAACCCTCAAGATCTCGCCAGGCAAGGGCTCAGGACCCCCTACCGATGAGCGCCTACCTTGCAGGCCAGCGTTTGGAACTAAGGGTACAGAGGTGACCCTTTGGACTAACTATTTCGCGTTGGATGTCAAGACCCCTTCACTATATAAATACGCGCTGAAAGCGACTCTTAAAACAAAAGTGCCGCTCAAGAAGGGTGAAACGGCACGTGAGGCCAAGGGCATGAAACTCCAGACTGTCATCAAGAGGGCCTTGGATGAAGTCGCTCAAGGGGTTCCCTACGCGACGGAATATAAAAGTCAGGTCATTTGTCTCCAACCGCTATCATTACCAGAGGACATGGTAGTCGAGATTTCATACACCGACGAGGGTAAAGACGACGTATACAGCGTCAGCTTCGCTCCTGCGCCTGACATTAACATGGATGCCCTCAGGGCGTACATCCAGTCAATGACCGATCCGACTGGTTCCAAGTCGTTTCCCAAGTTTGCAGAAGCCATCGATGCCATTAGCATTATCACCGGCCACTGGGCGCGAGCCAACGACCGGATTGGTTCTCTGGGTCGGAGTCGGTACTTTCAACTGCATGAGGGATCCGAGAAGAAATCGTTAGGCTTTCCTGGTCTCAACGATGTTATCCGAGGGTACTTCCAGAGTGCTCGGCCAGCGACAGGTCGCATTCTCCTGAATGCTAATGTGACCCACGGGGTCTTTCGTCCTGCGGGAAAGGTAGACCAAATGATGAAAAATTACGGTCTTACCGATATACCTGGCCTGAGCAGACATCTATCCAAGTTACGTTGCAACTGCAGGATCCTGGCTGAAAAGACAGTACCGGGCTCCAAAGGTGGACGTCCATCGCGGGAACGGACAGTGAAGAAGCAAATCTACGGTCTCGCCATGCGAGGAGACGGTAGTGGCCAGAACAAACCGAAGGTGTCACGTCCTGGTGGTGGAGCGTCAGATGTTTCCTTCTTCCTCTCAAGCCCTGCGCCGTCCGGTCTGAAGGCGGACGCTTACTGCTCGGTAGCCGAGTACTACCAGAAAAGTATGCATCGGCGATTCCCCTGGCTGTTACTAATGCTAATTGTTGCATAGGATATGGGTACCAAGTGAACCCAACCTATCCTCTCGTCAATGTTGGGTCGAAGGCCAAGCCTGTTTATATGCCAGCGGAATTGCTGGAGGTGATTCCCGGCCAACCGTTAACCAGGAAGACGACACCCGACGAGACGGCCGAAATGATCACGTTTGCTTGTCGTTCGCCTTGGGCCAATGCAACATCGATAGCGGAAATGGGCCGCAAGTGCTTGGGTCTCGACACGAGCCAGAAGCTTGTAAGCAATGACTTTCGTTGACGAATGCGACGTGAACCCGATTGCTAATTGTACATAGACTCAATTCGGCATTACTGCCAGCAAGGAGCTGCTGACCGTGAAGGGTCGGGAATTGCTCCCACCTTCCATCGCTTACTTAGACTTTCAGAATAAGAAGCGAAATATCCAGGCATCAGACGGTAGCTGGAATATGCGCGATGTCAAAGTCGTCAAACCCGGGAGGCCGATTCAAAGGTGGACCTGGATACATATCAACCCCTCCGACAGGCCCCCCTTTGATCACGACAGCGTTCTTAACGCGATGAGGCAATGGATAGCCTTCATGCGTAGAATGGGTATTTCTATGGCAGACGCACCAATTGCTCAGTTGCAAACACAAGTGTTCATCCCAAGGACAGAACAACCCATCAATGCTTTGAGAGAAAAGTTCAAGGCTTGTCAAAAGGATAACCCACAGTTCGTGTTTGTCGTCCTTCCCGGTAAGAAGACGGACACGACTATATATAACGCGGTGAAGTACTTAGGTGATGTCGAATTTGGGTATCACACCGTCTGCGTGCTCCGGGCCAACATCATTAAGTGTCAACCTCAATACTTCGCCAACGTGGCACTAAAGGTTAACTTGAAAATGGGCGGGGTTAACCACAAGTTGAGCAACGATGTCAACATCGTCAGAGACGGCAAGACGATGATAGTGGGATACGACGTCACGCATCCAACCAACTTGGGAGGAAACGCAGAAGGCCTTCCGAGTTTGGTAGGGATGGTATCAAGCATAGACCAGGACCTATCCCAGTGGCCAGCCGCCGCTTGGTCGCAGACTGGAAAGCAAGAGATGTTGAATGAAGTTCTCAGGGAAAAATTCGAGGGGCGTTTGAGGTTGTGGAGAACCCGCAACAAGTCTCTGCCGCAGAATATCGTCATCTTCCGAGATGGTGTGTCTGAGGGACAGTTCGAGCAGGTCTTGGACAAGGAGCTTCCGTTGATACGAGAAGCCTGTGCCAAGAATTATCCCGCCAACCAACGACCGAAGATCTCACTGTTGGTATCAGTGAAACGTCACCAAACACGCTTTTATCCTACTAATCCGCAGCACATGACCGCATCTCGGAACATCAAGAGCGGGACAGTGGTAGACCGCGGTGTTACTCAAGCTACGATCTGGGATTTCTTCCTGACCGCGCACCAGGCTCTTCAAGGTAACTTCCATCATTCCAATTTGACTGGTGAGGCCTCACACTAACATTAAACACAATATAGGCACAGCCCGGCCGGCACATTACACGGTGTTGCTGGACGAGGTCTTCCGCCAGGCTTCCGGATCGGAGGCTGCTAATGTTCTGCAGACCTTAACCCACGAGATGTGCTATCTCTTTGGGCGAGCGACAAAGGCCGTCAGCATCTGTCCTCCGGCATACTACGCGGACATCGTCTGCACTCGCCAACGGGTTTATCTGGCCGACTACTTCGATCGCTCCGAGACTCAGTCCACCACTAGCTCCGTGATGCAGGTGCCTTCGGTGGAAGTACACCCAAATTTACGAGATACCATGTACTACATCTGAGGTGCCACGACATCTGCGACCCGGCGTTGATGCCTCCTAATTGTCTCGGCCTCGTGTTCCATTTGGCCTCTTGAGATGACAGGAGTCTGGTCCCGCGTTGCTCTGGAATCCGGTTGGGCTGGATGGGGGATTACAGGCGCTTGTTTGCGCAGGAAATGATCCCTAGTCGGAATATCTACCCGTTAGGCAGACACGCGTTTTTCATTAGGTCCAGTCTTGTAGTGTCTAGTTTCTAGTCTTAGGTTCGATCTCGCGATCACTGGACATAGATAAAAGTAGCGCTTAACGCAAGCGGTTGGTATTATTCTTTCCGACATGTTTACCTAGATACAGCGTCAGATAATGGAGTTTCCTATTGTGTGTGGCTTGTGTGGTCATACTGTGTCTGCCCAAATTATGGTTGTGATTTGATCATGGTACGACATTGTAGACGTAATCTTTTCTCACTGAAAGGTGCATGCGATCCTCAAATAAGGACTTGTCTGCATCCTTCAGCATGACAAGATGATGTATTATGTCTATATGATGAAATATCCTCACATCTCAAAGTAATTAAAGTACGCCTCTTTCCAGCGTAGATGCGAACTAGGTAAATGCTCAAATCAAAATTCATATCCATCGCTTGATAAAGCTATTATTCCCGCCCAGGTTTCCTCGCGGCCTGCAGCTCGCCAGCGCCTTCAAAAAAGGCGTCAAATTCAGGCGCCGGCGTGCACGCCCTCATAGTATCACAGTAGCCACCCGCAAGGGACGGCGTCCCACCGCCGCCGCTCTTGGCCTCGATCTTCCTCCACTCCAAACCCAGCGCCGCGAGGAAGGCGACAGCAGCTGCGCCGGCCGAGATGTAGTACGTCCGGCGCAGGCCCTGCATGTAGGCAGCGAGCACGGCGTCGAGTGCATCCTCGCGATGCATCGCGGCCAGCACCTGGCGCACCTGGCCGGCGCCGCTATGCGTGAAGGCGGCCGGGTCGAGATGCGGCGCGCGGCGCGCCAAGCCAGCGATCAGCCCGTTCTGGAAGACGCTCTGCGCGACGGCGATGAAGAGCGCGCCGCCGAGCGACTGGAAGAACTGCACGCACGATGTGGCCTGCGGGACCAAGTCTTTGGATACTACGTTCTGCACCACCACCACGCCTGCTTGGAAGCCTACACCCACGCCGAGCCCGTCCAGGACTTGGTACCCGAACCATTGGCCGAACGGCGTGTGCAGGTCCAACGTCGTGATGAGACCTGCACCAACGGCGACCATGGCGATCTCGGCTAGGATGAAAGGGTTGTAGTATCCGGTTGCCGAGACGAGAGCACCGGACAAGATAGAGCTGATGACCACGGAGATGAGGAGAGGTAAGAGTTTCATGCCTGCCTCAACGGCGCTGACCCCCTGGATTACTTGGAAGTAGAGCGCTACCATATTATGAGACAGACGCTTTAGAATTGTAGCGACGTAGAGCATGCTTACATAGATAGTATATCATGGGAAAGAAAGATGCACCGAAGAAGAGGGCGAACTTGAGACATCCCAAATCAGTAATTGCCATTTGCGGAAGGTCTCACAATAGTATCAATCTCGGACGATTTTTCGATTGGTTCGGCACTCCTAGGGCGTCCCCGAATCGGCAATGCATGTTCGACGATCATGACGAAGGAGGCTGCATGGAGAGATATGCGGATTCACTTACTAGCATAGCGCACAGCAGATTCCGGTCTTTGAAGAATCTCGGGGGTAGTAGCCCCTTATCTTGCTGGTAGTGTTCGACACCTATGAAAAATAGGGTCATCATACCGGCGCCGGCAAAGAGCCCAATGATACGTCGGTCGTTCCACTGTGGTATCTAGAGTCAGTATGGTCTTTTAGGAAACCGAAATGATGATCTCTAGCCACGATACACACCGGGAATTGAGCACCACCCCACTGGAGCGCCAAGAGAAGCATGATGATAGCCGGGATCAAGATCACGGCGCCGACTAAGTCAAGTTCCAGGACCCGGGCGAGGAAAGACAAGTTGTCCGGGTTGTTCACACGCGCGATGCGCAGGAAGAAAAAG
The DNA here is from genome assembly GCA_022578875.1 of Hypoxylon crocopeplum. Taxonomy (NCBI): domain Eukaryota; kingdom Fungi; phylum Ascomycota; class Sordariomycetes; order Xylariales; family Hypoxylaceae; genus Hypoxylon; species Hypoxylon crocopeplum. Next base: position 1,072,782 of record MU399557.1, read on the forward strand.
ATTACTATCATAGACAGTCCGCCGATGGGCAGGTTGATGTAGAAGCACCAGCGCCACGTGAGATGGTCCGTAAAGACGCCGCCGAGCAGCGGTCCAGCAACGGAGGCGATGCCCCACATGCAGCCGAACATGCCGAACATGAAGGGCCGGCGGCGCAAGGGCAGGGAGTACGACAGGATGACGATAGAGCCGGAGAACAGGCCGGCGCTGCCCATGCCAGCGATAGCCCGCCCGATGATGAAGATGGTAGACGACGGCGCTGCGGCCGAGGCCAGGCTGCCGAGCTCGAAGAGCAGGACCGCGCCCAGGAACGAGTACTTGATGTCGAAGATGCGGTAGATCTTGCCGTACAGCGGCTGCAATGCCGTGGAGGTCAGGAGGTACGAGCTGCCGTACCACCCGATGTCCCCGACGCTGCCATACTCGCCGGTGATGGCACCTAGGGCCGGGGCAATGATGGTCTGGTCGAGCGCAACGAGGAACACGGCCAGGCAGAGAGAAAGTATGACGAGGTATAGTTTGAGGCCAGTCGGATATTCGTTGCCGTCTTCGTCTTTGAGTAAATCGGACTTGGACAGCGATCTGGATGGTGCGTCGACGAGATCGATATCATACAGCCCCTTGTCCTCCCAAGGAGTCGCGATATCGAGGGAGGTGGCAACAGTTTCCGCTGCTGAGTCGGTAGCTTCCATTATTGGACTTGTTTAGGTCGACAAGTCAATATATCGCGGAAATGTAGTTCCCGCTCCCGTCTAGATCTTGAAGTTGCTAATGCTGGAGAGACAAGGCCTAGCAGATTATTCGTCTCGTTCGTGGCTTGAGATGGTAAAATTGAATCATCTAATCCTCGAACGGCTTGATAGGCAAGAGAAGTATGATCGATAGATGTCATAACGCATACGGCGACGGCCTACTCCAGGGGTATCGTGGTGCTTGGGTGGAATGTAGAAGATGCGCAGCGCTCGTTCCACCAAGATACGAGGGCAGATACGAGGGCAGATACGAGGGCAGATACGAAGAATAGGCTCTATGTATCCTGCAGTGTTTATGGTTATTCGCTTGCCGATGAATCTAGTGGAGAGCGATACTGAGTGAGAGACATACTCGTACAATTCATGCAGCTTGCGGCATCCGATTGGGAATCAGACGAGCTGAGGGTTCAACTTGGGATCACGTCCGAAGTGATATGGTAGAGATGTACAAGCCTATCACGTAGAACCTATAACTTACGTATCATAATGTTATAGGAGTACCTGGTTCAGTCTGAAGTTAGTCTTCACTGATGAGGTTAAGGTTGGGGCCTCGTAATTGATGACATGGACCTACTACAGCTTATGTTAGGGTTTAATGATATAGGGACCATCCCAACATCAGACTTATTGTGAGATCTGAGAGTTTGCGGTAAAGCGATGTCGAAACATGTAATGATCTTAACGCTCATACGCTACCGAAGGTCTCATCCCCTAGACCGGCGTTAAAAGACCCCAGCTTGCGATTGTTCCAAAAGTCATTATCATGCGGGTGGCTAGATCCCAAACTTATAACTCGTCAGTTTTTGATGAAGAACGATTATCCGACTCTCTGTATAATAGGTACATAGATTGTAGCAGCCTTTCAACGGACATGGCAGATCGTCACACCAACCTCCGACCTTGCTGCTGCTGCTGCGTACATACTTAACTATTCCATCTTCAGTTACGAGGAAGGGAACTCCCTGTACCGCTCGGGTGAACACGATTCTAACCGTATTATGATACCATTGTTCTTCCCACATCAAGACATAATATTGAATAATTTACTGTTTCTGTGAGTCCAAGACTAGCAAGAGTATGTAAGCCTACATCAGTACGTGATGAGCATGTAAGCAAGGCTGCGAGCAACTCAAGTTGTAATGTCATGAGAACTTTCGTATTCATTAGTCGTTCAAGCTATACCAGAGCCAATCACTTGCGGCTGTCAAATTTTCAAGATTTCGACGTGCCTGCTTACCTGCCTTCATCTCTAATGCAGGCCTCTGCCTTCAGCATCATCGGTAATTTGTCTGCTGGCCAGCTATACCGTCTTTGTATATAGGTACTAGGAAGGGATGGTGACAAAGGTGAGCTGCCAACATCGTCTTTTCGGTTCGGGTCAAAGACAGGAAGCTAGACCGTTCGTTAACGAGGAGCGCATCGCCACACTTGGAGAAAACGCATGATCGTCTAGACATATTCCCCAGAGTGGGAGCCTAACACGATGAGTCTTCGGTGTTCAGCGCAGGCCTTGGCGGTCAATTTTAACTTTGCTTTTTCGGATGTGATTCTCGTGGTGCGGCTGTGTCAGCTCAATGGACCCTTGTCCCGCTAATAAGGCTAGCTACCCCTAGCTATCTCCACGAACGACGGCATTGGTGAGAATCCTATGACTATACCCAAAAACGACGTGCTTCTGTTCAGGGATCATTTCAGCTCATGGCACATTGTGACTAATAGCATCGATTCTACTCGAGGCCAAGGCTCGCATATCGCGGGACCAGGGCGTTTTCTCCTCATATTTCATTTCGAACGAAACCGATGAGAAAATATGTGCCTCATCTGCTTGCCACCATCGCATGCTGTGCTCGTATCTTTTGCGTTCGAATTCTTGCGTCTGGCAGACTCGAGATTCACGCTCGCTTAGTAGGTGAATGAGTATACTCGTGCATGATCCTTCGAGGATGCCTATTAACCCTCTGTGTGACACACAGTAGGCAGCATAGCAACTAGTTGCAAAGACCAACCATATACTACTATAGTCGCCAAGTGTGTTCGTTGGGGGCTAATTGTTGACGCTAATACTTACTTTTCACCGAATCCCCGTCAGTCAAATACCTACGGTGGTCTGTCGAGGGACTTTTGCGGATAGAATATACCAACTTGACTCTCCATATAGTCATACGGACGTGAATTCGTCCGAATCGATGTGAGCCTGCCGAGCCCGCTAATAATAAAATGTGCCCAGCTATTGGGGCTCTAGCGGAACGGTGACAAGTAGGCGGGTTGATACCCTTACCCTGCAAGCCCTGTAGGATGCAGCTACCTGGTCCAGAAATTTAGCTAATCTCTTGGCTCTCAGCCCATCAAGGCAGTCAAGGCTTTTACGGTGAGTTGCTGTGCCCCTTCACGAGATGAGGTCGAGTAGAATGATGGAGATAAAAGGAGCGCGGCAGCCATGAGCAGAGTTGTGGAAGTTCTCCTTCCTCTAGGCAACCATTCAACTCTTCACCGCTAATCCACGTCGCCAAGGCTTCAAGTGCTCAACCATCATCGCATCTGTGAACTCGTCTCAGATATTAGAACACGATGCTTGCCCAAACTGTTGTTCTCCTCATTGCGCCAGTCGTTTTGGCGGCGACGCCACGAGCGCGATCCGGCTTGCCAAAGAGCTTGGCCAAAACCAATCTCCTCAACGTACTAGCCACTTGTGAGGTGGGCTATGTGACATGCGAGAATGGCTGTATGCCCATTACCGGTAATTGCTGCAATGACAACACCGACGAGTATTGCTTGAGCGGTTATTACTGCATTCCCGACGCGTGCTGCCCTATAGGAGAGATCTGCAGTGGCAGCGGTGGTGAGGCCGAATGTGGGATAGGGGAGACCGAGTGCGGCGATCTCTGCATGCCCTTTGATGGTACGTGCTGCGCTGATGGTCTCCATTACTGCCCTGACTTCGGCACGTGTACCGACGATGGGTATTGCTGCGACCTGGGGGATGATTGCGAAGGAAGCAGCTTCACAGACTTCACCACTGCGACGGATGACGACTTCACTTCCACAACGAGCCGCACGACAACGAGGACGACAACCACCACCATAGACGAAGAAAGCACGTCCACCACTAGAACCAGGACAACAACGTCCACAACATCAACAACGTCGACGACCTCGACAAGCTCAACGACCTCAAGCTCGACCACCAGTTCGGATTCAGACAATGAGGCGCCCATCACCTCTGCTCCCACTGTCACCACAACCGTATCACAGCAGGCCGGTGGTATCTTCACCGCCGACGGCAAGATCGCTGCTGGTCTTGCTGTCGTTGCCGCATTGCTTGTTTAAGAGCATCTCGTCATCGTGGGCCATCTGAATCATCGGATGGTGATAACTGAAGAGGTTTCGGAATTTGATCTCGCGTTTCAATTAATATAATACATATAGTGATGAGGATATACCATTGGCGAGCATGAAAGGGATTTACATATGGAGCAGGACAAGTAATGTTAGAGAGTCAGCATTTATACCCAGAAATGAGAGCTGTCCTTGGTCATTCGACTGTAGTAAGGTGTCAGAAGAACATTGTCGATATGCAGTCTTCACGTAGTAAAATAAAACAAGCTCTCGGGTTACTAATCTGAAGCGAAACTCCCTTAGACGAACTCAAAGGCAGTGTATGTACCTAGGTACCTTGGAACTCAATTGATTGAACAGTGACGTCACTATGGCATTGCAACGCTCATCTCAAGTCTTCCCATGCAAGAGCCGTCGAGATTACAACTACAACAAACAACTCAGTGATATAAAAATACCTCTCGATACTTTATTCAGCTAATCGTCCAATTGTAATCCTTGGCCAGTCTAAGCTATATAGAATTATCAACTCAGCAGTAATTCATCCCCCAAAACAAAATGTCGAGCTTCGCAACTCTACGCACAGCTCTAAGAGCCAGAGCACTCACACCCAACACGGGCCGCCTTGCCATCGCCAGACCAATCCACCAATCTTCGGTATTGCGCACTCCGTACAAAGACGACATGGACCGCGAGTCCTTCAAGCCCAAGACGCACGAGTACACGCAGAGCGGGACGGACGAGGAGGTGGCCTCGAAGGAGGACGCCGCCTTCAACCCGAACAAGACGGATCCCGAGACGGAGAAGGACACGGCCGCCGCCGAGAGCAACGGCAACCCGCTACGAGAGAGTCCCGCGAACAAGGGCTTCGCCGAGGCGGGTCGCGGCCACGAGGAGGACAAGCCGCACGGCGGGCAGAAGAAGGCCAGTGGTGGCGGTGATGCGCCTAAGAAGGGGACTGCATGAATAACGAGGTCGGCTAGTTGGAAGGCGTTCCCGCAGAAGGAGGCTATTGTAATACTTTGCACATAGTTCGCATTCAGACCAGGGGTTTGGTTGCCAGTGAATCTATAAGACCATGAAAATGCGCCCAAAACAGGTTCTATGGTGCTGCCAAAAAAACCCCTTGTTGCTCCTCTCTCCTGAATATGCTTGTGATTTGAAAGGTTTAGGGGTATCGCCAACTCCCGCATCTAACCCACTCCCTTACTCCCTTCTTCTGCGTAGAACTCCATCCCAAACCGCTTAACCATACAATCCATCAACGTCATCGTCATCCTCCTCGTCATCCTTCGGGATCTCGACGACCTTCTTCTTCGTCAAGTCGTGCCTGCACATGGGACACGTGCCCTTGCTCAGGAGCCACGGGCCTACGCACTCGAGGTCGAAGCGGTGGTGACCGTGGCACGGCAGCTCGACCACCAGGGGGTACTCGTCATCGAGGAAGGACTCGGCGCAGATAGGGCAGCCGTCGTCACGCTTGAGGTGCTTGCGCGGGACGCGGTCGAGGCCGTCAAGGTACTCCTGGCGCACACCTGGGATCTCCCGCGGCGGGGACTCGATGTCCCGCTCCACCTGCTCCATCAGCGACTGCAGGAACTGCGAGTTCTCGGGCGTGGGCGCGTCGGAGGAGAGCGTCGCGAACTGGTCCCGGAGCAGGTGGAACAGTGCTGCCGAGGCGACGGGTGTCGGGCCCGTCGGCGGCCGGCTCCGCGAGTTGTCGGTCGGGCTGTCGGGCGATATCTGGTGCAGATGCGAAGTGAAGCTCGACATGTCGGGGCGCCGCCGGTGAGGCGGGTGCGCTGGCGGTTTGACGTTGTGCTCGACTGGGTATAAATTGTCAGACCTTCATTCCGTGAGTTGCCCCTAGCTCATATACGTAGGAAACTGTTAGTAGAGCTTACTTTCGTACGGGTTGTTAGACATGGTGGGCAAGTTGATGGCAGAGGAAATTTTGAATTGTCAAGTAAGATGTCCGTCCCCAAGGCTGTTGTATTTATCGAATGGTGAGGTTACAAATAGAAATGATTCCAGTAGGTCGTCGTCCATTTATTTGCAGTGGATAGGAACAGGTAGCTCGGAGTCTACGTAAGGCAACTTCAGCTTAATTAGCCCCGCGTTGTAATACATGACATGGGCATCTTTATGCCACGCGTATTATCTTTGTGCAGCGCAAATAATTATGCATAAAGTATCAAGCTACACCAGCCACAACCTCGTGCAAGATGCAATTGACGACACTCCAGCAAAGACAAGAATACTATACGTTATACACATATATCTATATATATTCTACTACAGTATCGTTCAAACAGTCCCCCACCAAGATCCTCAACATACTAAAAGGGGACTAATTGCTCAGCTTGCTCAACTGCAAACGACCTCCTAGCAAACACCAAGTAAACACCAAGTAAACACCAAGTAGGTAAGCAACGAAGTTCCTCGAGGCAGTCATAGAAAACATCTCGAGAGGCCTTTTTTCTTCCCTCGGCACATGGACATAGATCTACTAGCAAGTAACAGCAAACTGTTCTCCTTAACTACCCCTAATGGTTGGGTTTCTAGCAAGTTAACCTGATTCGAAGAAATTTACCACGCGAGGACGCCATGTTTGGGATTTTCCTCAAGCAAACCTTGCCAGTCCCAGTACCATATTAGTATACATATCTTTGGTGATGGAAAGCTCCTAGTCATTAGGGTTGAGTTGAAATTTTCTCCTGCTCATAGATGGATCAGACTCATTAAAAATATACGTAAGAATTGAGCTATCGAAGTTCATTCTAAGACGAACGTACTACTGTTACTGGTTTATATAGTTACTTATCCAGATTCCTCTATAGCTTCGTGAGGCTATGATTTTTGGTATTAGTTATAATGAAAAATGAAAAATCAGAAGCTTCCTAAGAAGGCTAGAACTTGCCATATTCTTCGTTACGAGTACGTAAGTGTTAGGATTCCTAGCATAGCATCTTACAACGATAGGCCATTATATAGAACCAATGTAAAGAGATGTTACTAAAGACTAATTATAAGATAAACCTCCCTAGTTCTTTCTTTGTCTCGTTTTTACCCTACTGGTTTCTGAAGATCATATATGTAATAATACATATAATCAAACTAGAATATATCCCATAAACCTACCTAGGTATATTTGGAACGAGATAATAACACGTAAGAAACGTTATTCATACTTAGATTTAAACCACTCTGTTTCCCAAAAGACATAATAGAATGGTATATACGGTGCCACTGCATGCTTAGAGTGGTATTCGTTGGTATGAAGTACTAAATGTAAATTCGTTGTTTAAAAGAAATGCTAAGAATGGAGTGCGTATAGGAGGGGAGGCATAGAGAGGAAGGAGTTGGTATCTTTTAGTCTGTGTTAACGTATACTCCTAAATGTCGTGAACAGCGTGATATTATAAGAGCCAGGGTACCGTGCCTAGATGCGAAGTTCTTGTTGAAGTAGCCCTCTACCAATCAAGCTTCTCCTCGGTCTCATCCGACTCATCATCCTCCTCATCCTCCTCTTCAGAAACCACCTCAACTCCCATACTCTTTAAGCTAGCGCTCGTTTGACGGATAGTCGTGTTTGCTACCAAAGCAACCATTGATGCGTCTGGTTCGTCATCCTTTCCTTCCTCTTCTATAGCATGTTCGAGAAGAGATGAGCTTCTGATACTAGAGATATCCTGTCCGACATGCTCTACGAATCCTAGCAAATGGTTCTTCTTCACATACCGGCCCCTAGTTCCCCAGTATCGGTTTCCTAGCTCCACCTCCCTATCGATGCCGATCCCACCAGTTCCCTTGTACCTATACGATACATTGACAACGGAGTTAAGATACGCCCACCACATATATCTGGCGCGCGGGCGAAAGCTTGTCCGAAATTGTAGCCGGCGTCCGTGAAGATCCTCTACGGATTTCATATTATAGAATTTGTGGTTAGCGAACAATGGGCCAAGTTTTTTTCGTAAGCTGTTAGTGTTGTCCAACACTATAATCTTGTATTCCTTGGGATCGGTTTGCTCCCAATCTTTGACGTGTTCCCGTCGCATCTGGATATCGATTGTTGGGTCATGACCAGTGGTAGGCTCGAGACAAACATCTGGTACGATAGCAAGGTAACCTTGTTCTAATGCCTTTTCGATATCAGGGCATAGGAACAAGCCGTTTGCGGCCGTCATTATCTCCTCCTTAGCCCCTTCTCCGAAAATTATATCCACATGCTCGATTGATTTCGAAGGGTATAAGTGTGCGGCGTGTAGCCACTCGCTGCGGAACCAGTTTCCACATATCGGATCCCAGATGCAATCGGGCATCTCTTCTAAGATGCCCTCTTCATGGTACCTCTCGGCCATTTCTTTGCGCATCCTACTTTGCGCATTGTTATCTCTTGGACCGTAAGAGGCTCCGGCCAAGCCGAATCCACTCGCCGCGCCAAAAAACAGCTTGATCCATGACTCAAGGAACGGATGATGCTTCGCTAGGCGAGCCCCTTGAGATTCTGCGGCTGATAGTTTCAGGTCAATCGCGCTCTGTTGACGGTCTAATTCTAGGCCCATGTCTACGGAGTGTAGCCATTGATGGTAAGTTAGATTGGAATTTGACCCTTCTGCTTCTGTGTGCTCCCTATACTTTATGACGCTGCTCCATTCGTGGAGCTCCTTTTCCATCTGAAGAACTTCCAAGTGGGAGGACCAGTACTCGGAGTCATGAGAAGAGCCCGGTTTAAGATCCTTGCGTTTCTTTTTAATAAGCTGGTTTAAGTCTGATCTCTTGGCACTCAATTCGTTTGTCGGCATCGTCTCTAGAGCACGTTTGCTCGACGATCTGGGTGGTATAGGCGCAGCTGGGCCTGATAGATGGGGCGGCATTGGTGGAACTTCTTGAGGGTCCATCTTGTATCTGTATGTGGGCAATTCTAGGTAGGTTACAAAATAGCTGTTATGGGGTGTTGACTTTGAACGAAGTACTGTTTCTTGGTGTCTCGATTTAAACACTCGTTACGAAGAACAGGAGTGTTAGATTTGAAAGAAGGATTCTTTTTCGAGCTCAGTTATAATCATTCCTACCTAGGTATCTGAGAAAGCCTTCTTGTAAGTGGCAATGTTTAGTTTTTTACTATATTTTTAAGCTCGATTCAAGCTTCGACTTGTAAAATATAGTTCGGAACGCCTAAAGCCACTGTGTAACCTACTAAAGCCACAAGGTTCCACATATCTTTTTCTAATACCTACTCGGTAACGGTGGTTCACTATTACGTTAATATAAAAAATAACTATACGGATGTAACTCTCCTGGTTTCTGAGCTGCTTAGACCTAGACCGTCTTATATCTATTCTTGGAGAGATAGGGGTCAACATACGACAGGATCGAGTCGTTTCCTTGTAGGGCTTACACTAGACAAATACAAGAGGAACGATTTCTTACCGCTTGAGTAACATGAAAATGGCCTCTAGTAGTATAGACGCTTTCCTTAGTGCTGTGTGGCCAAAATAAATGCCCAAGGCTGAAGGGCTATGATTAATGAACAATACAATGCTCAGACTAGTCAGTTTAATAGACATACAGTTCGCCCTTATGAGTAATAGCTCTAGTGCTTGGGATTCCTGCATCAGCTCTTACTACCTCCTAGCAGGTAGGTTAAGTTTACTTCTCATTGTTCGAATGCATCTCCAAGAGCGGCTTTAATATACATGCGGCTCAGCTGGATGGATACTCTGGCAGTATACTATCCTGTGTCGGCCAAGGATAGGATATTCGTAAACATACCTAGAGTACACAGTTCTTCTAGTTAGTGGAGTACTGTCTACCTACCATTGAGGAGTTTGATTGCTTTCTATCAGGTAGGTAGAGATGCCAAGCTTTCTAGGTAGTACGAACCAAAGTCGAGTATAATTAGACCCAAGTTAATCATCGAGGCTGACAATACTTATACTCTTCTTCAGCCTCTTTGAATTGGAAAGCCTAGTAGTCCCGGGTCATTAGGGATAAGATGTATGACTGTTGCCCCCCTTTATGTCTTACGCTACAAGCACAACACATTGCTAAGGGCGGAAGGGGATGTCGAAGTCAAGTAACCGACAGGATCCTATTCTGGCCTAAGTGATGATCGGTGGCACGAACCCTGATATCAAATAAAGCGATGGTACCAGTCCTATTTAATATCATTGTTAGAATCTTCTGTCGATGGTTTGGATCCGACATGGAGTCATTTACTTACCCCTAATACGTCAACATTATACCCATACCGCATAATGCGACACGGCATAGTATACCTACTCTTCTTTATTCCAACTAAGACCCATTATTGGCGAGGAGTTATCGCTAACTCCATAATATAGAATAACGCAACATCATTTGCTACATCGGGGTCAAGCGCGGCGCCGACTTAGTCTCGTCGCATCGCGCTATCCACCGTTAACGCGGCCCGTGGGGCACATTGCGCCCTCAGCACTGGGACGGACCGTGCCGGCGAGAGGGGTTCTCGTGCAGGTCCTCACGAAGCGTGGATATAGGACGGTATCGGAGAGGATACCTAGAGGGTACACGGATCTGCCACCGAGTCTCGCGATCCTCGAGTATAGCTGAACCTTCAGCGGGAAACAGGATCACTTGAGGCGCTTCGGGCTGTGTTCTATGTTCTTCGCTACATCGGAACGGAGTGGAATCCTCCCAGCACACTAGACTCTCTTCGGACGGCAGATATCCAGGTTTCTTCGATTGCTAGATAGCTAGGTAGTCAATTATATGGGATCGATCGATCGCCTGGGGCCCTTTTTGCGGGATCTCTCGATTACAGCTCGGGGAAACGTCTGTACTGCGTAATACGACGCATGACTAGGTTGATAAGGGGACTTTTGTCAGTATATGTTGAATTAGGGCGACGCGTGGCGTTTTCGAGTATCAGGCAAGGTCGTTTTCTGCTTTTATGTGTAGAAGCAACGTTGACGGTCTCTACTCCGTTCTGTATAATTGGTCTGGGGAAACGCCACGGTTCGGGCATGTTGTCGATGATTGTTGAGGAGGATTCGAAGCTCCAGCGAGCTGGCCTGGCCATTCATTCATTCTGGCGGAGTATCTGTACGAGGGCATAGTTATTCGAAGCCACCCAAATCCCGACAGCGAGCCGTGACATACCATATTTCGCTGGTCAGCCCTAGCTCATCCATCTATGCCAATGAGAGAAACCAAGTCGCAAAACCTCATCTCGGTCATTACCGTCGAGCGGCTACGAGAAGGCTTGCAAGTTGATAGTCAATCCTGGCTACACGGCTGAGACACGATAGGATATTCGTAATCTCCCGAGACATATAACTACCCCTAGCTATTGTCCGCGTATTGTGGACAGATTAGCTATATCCCACTCGCAGGTTGCTTACGAAATCCAACCCTAGATGTCCAAGCCCCTAAATTTTACGAAGGAGCAACCCACGCTCGTTCAGAAGCCCACAGTGTTACGGGGAAAGATTGTGACAGGTCGCTTCAGTCACAAGTTGAATTTACTGTATTTAGCCACTAATGATGCGAGAAGAATTCGATAATTTCGGCAGAAAATTCTAGGCTTGAAACACGATGTAGCCCACTAGCCAAGATGAAATGCTTCGAATTGACATCTCAATGGCTGATCTCGGGCGGACAGGGGCTCCAACGAGAATCCCCTGAAGTGTAGTAAGTTCCGTTTTAGCAACATTCCTTCAAAAAAGGACATGTTAGGCGATAGAACTAGTTATAAAGTGACTCGATAGTTAGCTCTCGTCGGGCAGCAATGACGTAGATCCTTTTCATGACTTCACCGACGTCATATGATTTATTGGAGAAATACTGTAGGATGTACGATTTCTATGCTTACGATGCCATATCATTAGAAAGGATGTTGCGTAGATGATGAAGCAAGCATGGCAATGAATTATCAAGGCTGACACCACGGGAAGCCATCTAGAACATTTTCGCAGCTTTATCAGATGTCAGCCCTTACATTTAGGAAACCCTTCCCTGCCCATTCACACAGGCTGTCTGCCTTAAGAAAAATTTGCCTATGGACCTCTCTCAGTGAATTCAATGTGACGCTTTGACTTGCTAGTGCAGCCCCTAAGCTCCTAGTCCAAGGCCCCGTGGGGGTTGAGCGGCGTCGAAGGGGTGGAGTCGATCCTGATCGAGCTAACGACTTTTCGCTGCGGATAAGAAGCGTATTCCTTCGAGCAAATACCGAGAATCACCAAGACGTGACCGGACGAACTAGACGGCGGTAGTCGATCCGGTTGCTCGACGACTGGCTAAACCCCCTACGAGACAACATGGCCGACCCCCTGAAGGAACCCCTTAGTCGTCGTGTCAAACAGCCTGTTCAGTTGGTCTGTCAGTCGCATGAAACAAATCACCACAGCGAGAGATTACCCGCGTTTACTTATCGTTGCCATGCCTTGATTCACCTAAATGGGTCCTGTCAATGCTACGATATTGTTAAACCTCACAAACTCCACAGAGCCACAACAACATCAAGATATCTGCGGAGTCTGTTGCTAAGCTTGATGATCTCATTATTGCTACATGATTTGTAGTAGCCTTTACCATTGGCGAGCCGTCCAAGGCGTTCATCCACGGGGACTGATGATTGGTATGGGAATTGAGCACCAATTGCCGCCGTGACACGCCATCCCAGTCCGTCATAGTTATCTATGTCCCGTCGACTAAGCAGCCAGGTAAGTGATGCTAATACGACTGTGATTGTTCAAGCTAATGACAACCATGCCGTATTCGACCTTCAACACGACCTCTAAGGTCTTCTCTCCTTTGCTGACCATCCTACGACTCTTTGGGGAGCCTTTCTAAAACCCAAAGGAAGCACCTGACGACTATCGTCAAAGCTAATAGGCATACTATGGAGCAGCACATTATCAGATGATGTTATTATCGCCCCTGACAGTTAATATGGACTGACTGTAGACCACGATACGAAGCAACTACCATCCGCGGCTGCTGCCGTAGTGGGTGGGCGGGCCCTCCAGGACTTCCCATCCTCTTGAAACGTATGCCAATAGTCTCACACTCTCGAAGAAGCCTTATCACAACCCGTTATTACTCTCCATGGCTGGTATGGCTGGCCCCCCTATCATCCGGAACATCCAACTCGGAACATATGATTGCTGATCACTAAGTCGGGTCCAGCTGAATCGCACGAGAGGTGAACGGATGTAAGGTCACTGCTCGAAGATCCTGGGCGGCTCGCTGCAGTGTCTATGCAGGTGATAATGAATGCCGCTGTGGGTAATGAAATTGCCGGCAGGTAAAATATGTTATCCCAGGCGATGTTTGGTAGGTATCAACCAAGGTTGACTTATCCATGTCAAGTCTCTGCAGCCTAAAGGCACTTGGGGAGAAGGGGAGAGAATACAGGTACGGGTAGAATTTCACTTGGAAATAGGGGTATGAGTGGTTCAAGATTCTAGGAGGTTAATCTAGATCGCATCACGAAAAGTTTTCCACAGCTGAGGGAAGTACATTTGATTTAGTGCACATCCAGAATGGCCTCGATGGTATCGACTGTACCATGTAAACTCTTTCAAGGGGTTGAGCCTATGGAGACAAGAGGTCTAAGACCTTGTCAGCATGTATGCTGCAACTCCTAGCGGCTAGGTTTGCAGCTTCCCGTGCTGCAATATCGTTGTTCTACATCTGCTAAGTCTGCATCATGACAGCCTTGTATAGACCCGGTATTATTGGCCTATCCAATGTTGATTGCCTTGCGGTAGAGACGACTTCAATATTAGGGCGGTGAGCTCAAGGGTCCGAGAGAGCGATGGCGATCTAGATGCACTAGTGCATTCATTTCGAGCGGTGAATTTTTCATCTTTGACTATGTGTACGGTGAGATTTGATCTCCTTCGTGAGATCATGTAGGTATTAAATAGTTTGCCGGGGAATTGTGTAGTATTTATTTATTTCATTTCTACATATGGCAAAGTCGGAATACCGCTTAGAGACGATATTCCATGAACTGCGCTTAGTTCGCACAGCTTCTAGTGTAGTTGAGAGCACCGAATATATGAGAATTTATAGAAGGCGATAGTATAATGCTACCTAGCTATTCTGCTGCTACACACCGCTAGATAGGTCAAGTACACCGCGTCGTCTTGACGTGAATGTTTAAAGATGCATTGCGATGTCGGGCTGTTATGTGTTATATTGGTGGGCATTAGGGCTGTCAAGTCATCAACCCGTCCGCCTCGCAAAACCATAGGCTGTGGCTGGCTACGCGACCAGGCTCATATGCACGTCAACGTAAACATAATTTATGGGTACTGTAACAGTAACTAAGAGGAGGCATGGGTCTACTTAATGGCGACAGATGTCAAGTTCGGAGGTTTGACGCAAGTGGTCTAGGCGTTGTCTCAAGTCCATGCGTACAAACAAGGGTGTTCGTTGATGAGAACGAGCCGAAGCACACTTCCACGTGGTGAACTAGTAGATGTGGTTATGGAGAAGCTTAGTTATAGCTGAAGAGGTTCACAAAGATACCAGACCGGTGTGAATGAAGGTGAACACGGTTCACAGGCAAATAGATGCACGACAAAGCGCGCCTAGGCAACCGTGCTTCTCTTCGGGCATTTCTGCGTCCCAGAGCGTCGGATGACCCAGAGGAAGGGTATCCAGGGGTGGCATTGGTACTGGTAGGCAAGGGATTATTCAAGGCAAGGGTCTCACCGGTTCCTGGGTTCGCGTAGGGTCGTACTGGGCCGCTACTACGTAGTAGTGGACGGGGCCCGGATGGTGATCCGGGTGCCCGCTATGACCGGGGAGCTCCCTGTTTGGCAGAATTAGGTCCGGTAAACCGATGGCCGAGCTATTTGACAAAAGTCATTTGTACATAGTTGGATAGCCCAGAGGGTATCTTGAATGTACGATGCTAACACTCCTTAATCAATTATTCAGCGTATCATAGTAATATATTGGCTTAGCTTAATTCTATTGGGTGATGATGGGACCATTATAAGCCCGCAGATATGATAAATTGGTGATAGCAACAGCTTACAACGTATTTGGAGAAATGTTTGCTTGCGTTTAGCATTGTTCATGTCTTCAGGGGCACCTCCGTGGCGTTGTGATGATATCCTATTGGGGCTTATGCTGCGCACTGGCGAAAGGGATACTGTCCTAAACATGTATCAATATATATGTTCATGTCTACCGCTTTTTAGAGGTGGTTGGGATTATGCAGATTTTCCGACAGCATTGAGTGGTGAGTGTATTGTAGGGTTGACTTTGCCGTGGCTCCGTCAATATAAGAATGATGATCCGAGGGAATGGAGATACTTTCCGCGGGTAGACAAGATTCGGTAAATGGCTGTCTGAGAATGGTTGTGCGAGCATCTAGTCAGTTGTTCTCGCTATGTCGATCTCAACTGGGCGTTGCCCCTTCATTTAACATCAATGTTGGTCTCCTCTCAAGGCCATATTTGGGTATGAAGTGTCCGAAGTTCAGGATAAGGTAGCAGGCATTCTGTCCAGTCTCGAGACATGTATTGAATGGACCATGATGGGAGATCCTCGTTGCCGCCATTTCAAACATATGTATGTCATCAGATAAAAATAACTAGCGACGTCTCCATTACCCGCCTGTTTGGTTATTGGGTAATAAAAACCACTACAGAAGCATCGGCGAGTGCCACTTCATGGATGGTCCTAAAGCACAGAATAGCATGAATTATGGCTACCGTGTTATCGTCATTATCTTTCAAGCTTCATTACAGTCTTGATGACTAGAACTCGGGGTCCGCCGAGATCTGCTAATCTCGCTCTCCTTAATAGAACTTCCCTTGCATCTGTTTGTAATTTGCGACAGTATAATCCCTAATCTGCCGCCTGCTCGTTCAAATACACATGGGTGAATATACGACAAGAACTTCCCTGGAATTAACTACTCTCCGAGGACACTCTTCCAACCTGGTAGGTACAACGAGGAGAGCTAAGATGTACACAGTCTACTTGTCGAAGTACGAAGAATGAAGGAGCATGACGGGTCGATTCTGGGGGCTAGGTTGTCCTATTTTTAGTTGCCTCTATTGAATGACGTTGAAGAAGTCATTCTTCCCGCAGTCGTTAGGAATAGCGAGCTGAATCGACAGCTAGCCATCATCAAATTTGTTGGCATGAAGATATTCGGCATGAAGTGGATCTAAATCCGTCTCAACTAGCCACTATTTGACAGACCGAGACACTAAAGCAGGAACTATATTCGATATGTCACCTAGCAACGTGGCATGCGCCGGCGCCTTATTTAGTGCTGGGTCTTGGGATCCAGTCCTAAGCATATGCAGTGCTGTATCTAATCTTGCAGTGAATTTTGAACTTGGCCTACTTGAGTTGGCCCCGAATAATAGCGTGTTTCTGTGGACCACTGCCACTATTTGCAGCAGGTTAGTGATGGCTTGCGCTGACTGGATAGCTGAACGAGTAATTCTCCTCATTGGGTCGTAGCTTGAGGTGATCTGGTGCCAATGATGAAGAAATCCCTTGATTACCTATGTTCAGGGCCCATTCAATATGTCACAGCTGCGTTGGTTGATGTATAAAGAGTCACGAGTGTGAGCATGTTGTTGCTGCTTTGGCTCAGAAAAGGGGTTGCCGCTGACGTTGTATGTAGTTGACTCGTCGTGAAGCTACTTCTGCTATGAGATCTACATCCTAAACACATAGCATAAAACTGTAGCATAGAACTGATATCTGGTTGTGAGATGACCTGCTATAGGCAAAGTTCTAACTACTCTTGGAAATGACCAAGATCCAAACTTCAGACCAATTAAGAGTGCCTGATGTCTGCATGTACAATGATATTTCATCTTTCTTCTCCAAAGAACCAGGTCAACTGCTGTATGGCTACGTAACAGTACTGGCTGCGGAATTCAGTTCGTTCACTGCATAATAACTTAGTAGAATGCTCGGATCCTTCACGCTATGGTCGTGAGCTGACACCCAACGAAGTGTTAGCTAGATGAGCGGCCGTTTGCGAGCTTACCTCTAATGGCTGGAATGAGACGGGTGAAGAGCATTCTTCAAGGGGGGATGATACTTTATTGGAAGACACAGATTCGATACACAGATTATGCACATACAGATAGCGGCAAGTCGACTTGAACGACACCTCCTTATCCCGGCCACTTGTGTGGTTCCAGAAGAAAGGGTGGGAGTTACGGAACTACAGGGATATGTCCGCATTTGGAAGCTCAAAATAGACTCACGACATTCAAATAAAGGCCATGACCATGTGTTTGCTAGCTTCAGGCGTCGACGGCTTCGCTCAAGACCGTGCAAGTACATGATTTCTCTTTCTCTAACGCACTTCGCCTTAGCGTTGAGGGTTCGTCGACGGCGAGGTGCGGAAGAGCTTCGAGAACGTTTTGGCTTGGAGACTGGAAATGAATTGATGTCATTGTCGTAATGCCGTGTCGAGCCAGCGAAATGAAGGTGCCGCTAGACAAGGCGCGGGAGATTCCCATGTCACGGATCAAGCAACGATCCATTTCCTTGAACCAGTCCAAGGGGGGACCCATGGCTTGATATGCGCCCAGGCCGAAGGGAGAAAGCATGATGACCGTAAGATCGAAAGATTACCATGTTGGAATCCTGTAGGGAGGGAAGAAGATGCAGGTAGCCGTAATAATGATTAACTCTGTGACTAGTCACTCTCGGCGTAACTGCATTTCATGTCCATGGAACGACGGCCGCGTTGCGTGGGCCGGGCATAATGATTCTGAAAAAAGAAAAGCTGCCTCCAATGTCGGCTTCTCCCCGTTCAGCCCGGTCTCCTGCTTCTCGAAATCTTCCAGAATCCTTCTATATTGGGGCTAGGGCCAATTTCGGGCCTGTTTGGAAATCTCATGCGCTGGGGTGTGAACCCATGCTCTTCCCCACAACAGACCATCCCATAGGGCGACGGCAGAGGTGCTGTCGTCGCCACTTGAGAGGGTACTCTGTCCAGAGCTTGGTTTCGTAGCGTTTCGTGTTCCATTCTGACTGAATAGCGCTAGAATGCGCATGACCACACAAGGCAAGACATGCGGACGGCCGTGGCATCGTGCTCAGCTGAATGTGTTTTGCTCCCCTCCTCAAACTTGGCTCCAGCCACAACTCGAGTATTGTACGGCACGGCACAGGATGGGATGGGAGTGGGAGAGGAGCGCTTACGTAGGTGCGTAGTTGTACATTCTAGTCCATGGATGTAGGGACATGGTCAGCAGAATCCATGTATGTACATAAGTACATAAGTCTTCCAGCGGACCAGAGCTGGTGTGGTTGGGTCGATAATTCACCATACTCGAATCTGATGATGTTTTTGATTCTGTGAAAAGTAAAAAAACTCGATATCTGAGTTATAACTTATAACTTTGGCGACGTAGTACAAGCTAATGCTATATATTCTGACTTGTCGGGTGGTACACATAACCATTGGCTCTCATCGTTTGGTGCGCTGTTTCATTCTGGTACGAAAAATAAAAATAAACGGGCCTGAGCGCCATCAACGTTCGATACCTTTAAACCTGGTAGTTGGTACCGCTATTGCATAATTATCCGATCATGTTCACAACGCCCCTATATCAGAAATAGACGTGTATATGTAATGCCATGTCCCGTATACTATTCATAATCGTCATATATATATATGGAAATGATAGACAGTGAAAGTACTGGAGTGAGGTGAATAAGGTAAGCACTTACCACTTACATCCCATAGTAACATGGGTATCTCTCTTCTCATCAAATCTTACCATGTCTTCGGTACGCACCAAATCCCCCATCTCCGCCTCGACCACCGACCGTCGCTTGATATTGGAGCTAGGCCATCCCGACGGAAGGTAACCGATATATCTTCACTACCCACAACCTAGGAACCGTACATAAGTCTTTCAAGTTTATCACCAATCTCCCGAGATCCGTAACTCCGATGTGCAATCCGCCCTCAAGATACCACGGTACTTCGTGACATGTATAATATGACCGTCTATTACAATCGATGTATGAGTACTCTCGATGTATGAAGTCTATTCTAGCTCCATGCATACCCCAAGCCCTCACAACGGGTCATCCTCATGCCATTTCTCATATTATAATAGTGAATACTGTATGTATACGCACAATAGGATGTCTGGGGGAGATCCATCCCCATCGTCATGTCAATATCAAGGATAATAAAGGCGGAGCTCAATTTTGTGGGACTCAGACTGGGGATGATATTTGTCCCTGTATGCCAAGGTAAACATGTCCCGGATAGGTCCTCCCAGGTTCAGTCAAGCAACGTATATTCGATTCCATATATGCCGTACTGTTTCGAGATTCTGTTCTTGTCAACGTGATACTAGTAGTGTATATAGTAAAGGGAAGAAATGGGGGTTTATACAGTACGTGCAGCTAGAAAGTTAATTGGGCATTGTCTAATCGGGAGGACCAGAAAAGCGAGGCAACCTTTTTTAAGTCTGAAATGGCAAATATTGCCTCGAAACCGTTAGTCACCAGTGCCAAAAACAGCTAGCGCATTAGTAGTAGTGATGCGTTTACCTCGTCGGTACCTTAGCGTACTGTGGTCATACGTATATGTGTACATGCGTGCGTAGGCTACTTAGGTACGTACCTAAGTACCTGTAGCCCTATTGAGATGCCGTTTCATTGGACCTGACTGGATGGACAAGGGTTGATAAAAAAACGAGCAGGAAAAGGAGAGAGAGAAAAAAAGTTTGTCGAAATCAATCAATCCTATTTAAGCTGATGACTTTTACTCCCAACATTACCATTGATACTGTGAATGAATAGATGGGCGGCCGCACCTTGCAACCTAATAGGTTTATCTACGTACGTATTTTTTGCTTAACTCTGCCCCCGTAGGTACTTGCGGTTACCTCATGTAACAAGTACCGCATTGTGGTCCCTGCTCCCGTTCCTTAAGTACCAAACGCGCATGCACACATCCACCCATCCACCCCAACCTACCCACTCACCTACACTCACGCTTTGTCCACCGCCAAAACTAGGTACTTAACCATACAGCCATAGCAGCTGCAAGTGCAACAAGTGCAAGTGCAAGTACCTGAGTACCCACCTCGACAACCTGGAAGCTTACCTAAATACCACCCTCCGATTTGGTTATTTCATCACTTCCATTATTTTTCCTCCCTCGCAAGTAACACATTCTTTTTTTAATTCCTTCGCCAACCCTCTCCCGAGAACACCGACTCGGGCCTTGATCACCATTCTACAACGGTGTTTTCTTCCCTCTGACTCTGTCGCTGACATTGAGGGACCAAGTTATTCTTCGAGGTACGTTGGGATCACAAGCTGCCCCCATTCCATCTCCCTTTAGTCGGCCAGCTCTAGATCCACTTGCACGTTTTCTTTTGTTGCTGCGATATCCGCCGCTCGGTCTGCAAGACGGCCTCTTCCTACATCTGAGCTTCTATTCACGTCTTTGTCGCGCGTCATATCATTGTTGCTGCCTGGTTGTCCCGCGCCAGGTTGGTTGGCAGTGCTCTTCCGCGTGTTCGAGGGGTCCGTTGGTATCGCAGACATCTTCGGTGCAACTCGCCTCCGTAAACAAGCTCCAATTTTACAAACATCACCTTGCATCCTCCGGTACTATGAATATCACGGAACTGGCCCTAGCTCCCGTCTCCTTTGTATCTGCGCTATCTTCTGCCGCTTGCTTTCAAGGATGCTAACTCGACTTGATTTGCCTTTAGGAACGTTGACTTGTTGCCTGAACAGACAGTGCCGAACCGCGACGGACTGACCATATCTCCGAACGGTCTTTCTTCGTCGCATCATTCTCTTACGATATACAACCGCGACGCTCCCTTCGTACCCTTGTTCGTTCCCCTCGATACCCGACAGAAATCCCAGCCAGGAGACCACAACTTGCGTCGCGCTGCTGTGCAGACCTTCGAGATCCGACAGCAATTCTCGGACGTGCGCCATTACCTGACGGCAAAGCAGTTAGGCCAACTTGTGCGCGACTCCAACCTCGATAATTTCCCGAACTATAGTCACGCAGTACGGAATTAAGAAGTAAGGACTCGTCAAAGCAAAAGCTGACGCGTACTGAGTCGGATTGTTCCCCAAGGGTACGAACAGCAATCAGCGATCGAGACGATCTTGCTGTGCGCTTTGGTCCTGACACGGTAGGACATTTCGACTGGATACTACAATATTGTCTTGCCGAATATTGTGTGGCATTGGCGATTAAAGTCGACTTCATACCTAAAAATACCCCTCCATAGAACGCGCAACACGGCATTTACGCGGATACCCCCATCAAAATTTCCTGCGCACCAGACATCCCCTGGTTTATCCGAACTTCCCTGACCTGTTCGCATCGATGTCTAAATCACCATCATCCGAGGTGATGAACATCACCAATATGCTGGACAAGAAGAACGCTGCAGCCGCAGCTGCAGCGGCGGCGGCAGCTTCGGGCCCTTCACCAGACCACCATCTTATCTCCCACCCGCACCTTTCGTCAACTGGTATCGATCGCGCAAACTCGCCGCATGGATCAGAGAGCTCCTATCACTCCGGCCGTCGCGTCGGTCGGCCACTAGAAGCTTTGAATGGGATGGGAAATGGACGACCCTATGGTTCCCCTTCTGGAATGCAGAGCACGATTCCTTTGTCTGACCCAAATATGATACCAGGCATCATAATTCCCAGCATGCCTCAAATTCCTCATGAACTAGCTATCTCGTACAACCACCCAGAGCTCCCGCAGCAGTCGCATCCTCCACCTAAGGCGTTTCCGTGCCCAACATGTGGTAAAGCCTTTGCGCGACGTAGTGATCTCGCTAGGCATGGTATGTTGCCCTTCGCGTAGAATAAGGTGGTGCAGCGCTGACAACTCATCTAGAACGCATCCATAGTGGAGTTCGACCGCACGTTTGCGACTTTGAAGGCTGTGGCAAGCAGTTCATTCAACGATCGGCCCTCACGGTTCATCAACGAGTCCATACTGGCGAGAAACCGCATATGTGTGAGAAGTGTGGCAAGGTAATGATTCAGGCGCCATCGATATAGGACATTTGCTAACTTCTGACTTACAGCCTTTCAGTGATAGTAGCTCCTTGGCAAGGCATCGCCGAATTCATTCTGGCAAACGACCATACAAGTGTCCTTATGCGAACTGTCAGAAGACATTTACTAGAAGAACAACCTTGACTCGGCATCTAAATTCGCATACCGGCACAGTTGAGGAGGCTGCCGTTGCTACTGCTACGGCCTTGGCTGCTCGGGCCAGCGGGGCCGCTGCAACTGCGGTTCGTGCGGCTCACAGTGAGGGTGATCCAGGATCGAATCATGGTTCTCCGCTCAACACACCCTCGCCGAACCAGAGACACATGTCTATCTCGCCGAGCGCCGAGCTAGCTGCGACAAATTCGATGCGAAACAGCGACTATTCGTATGTGAACAACGGATCGCTCCCAGTTCATCTGCGTACCGATATGCAATCTCAGAGTTCTACCTCGGCGCCTACTTACACCACGGGCATACGGCCTACATCGCATCCCACGGCGTATCCTCCGCCACCAACTCTAGAGCCCAGCGTCGAATCGCATCAATCCGGGACCGGTAGCAGTGGCGGTAGCCCACACATGGGCAGTGTAGGATGGCAATCACCGTCGCACATGCCTTCACCCACGCACAGCAATAGTGGCAATAGCTACGTGTATCCTGACCCCGACCAGCCTTTTCTGGGCAGCAACAATATGGGTCAGATGTACTACAACGCGGCTCCTCAGATTCGGCGACCCACGAGCACGGATCCTTCCTCGTCTTCTTACGACGTTAAGCCACGTCCGAACGAGCTATGGGCAGGTCAGTAGGATGTCCCCTATGGCGATTCGGGCGGGCCCAGCGGCGAGGCTGTGTATCTGACGGGGTACGAATACCCTGACCAATATCTTCATCAGTACTCTCATCAATATCCTTATCAGTACCCTCAAGAATACCCTCAACAATACACCCATCAATACCCCAACCAATAGATTTTCTTTGTTGCTTGCATCTTTCCTTTGTTTCGGAAGGCTCAATACCCAAGGTACGGCATGGTGTGAATTCGCGACAATTGATGGAGATGGGACTAGCAATGGCGTTTGTGATTTCCCCCTCATCTCTTCCTAAAAGGCTCCAGACCATTTGTATAAATGCCTTGAGCCAGTTTCACTCAGCTCAGCCTAGAGGCGGCTTGCCTCGCACTAATCGGCCACGATATCGACCCAGAACACCAGTGGAGCTTTATAATATAAAAGGCCTAGGGCTCACATCTCATTTGATGGATTCAAAAAAAAGATTGAGACGGTCATTCGGACTTCGCTTCTTCCAACTATTTCGACAATAAACTGGTTTGGGCTCGTTGGCCTTCACGATACTACGCATATTCGGTACAGGGGAAGGAGGGAAAGGGAAGCAGGAATGGCGGGTTAGGAAATAGTTGATGGGGATTACCCCGGTCGTGCATATGCTCTCCTGGTGGCAGCAGACGAGATCGTTTAGGATACGACATCGCGCGCGGTGGTTTTCGTAATGGAGAAGCACGAGATGTACAATCCGACAATGCATCAGCAAAACACTATTTTGCCGATGTTGAGCAATCGAGAATGAATGAAAGGAAAATGTCGGCAGGTCTTCGGATCGAGTAATCTTGCGTGCATGTCTGATTTATTACTACCTACCTACCACCTGGATGACGTCTAATTCGAGATTGTAAGTCAAATTAAGACTTCATCTGAAGATGTAATGGTGGTACGTGCTCATCAATACAACTCCAACTGCCCCTGTCCTATTCTGCCTCGATCTATTATATGCTTCCCCATCCGCTAGTCTTATTTACATGGTATAAATCGTGGTATCTTTTCAATAATACCTTTTATTTAAGTCCCAACTCTATCTACATGGGTATGTAGTTGCTACTATAACCGACAGTCATATATAGCACTTGATTCCCAAGACTAGGAGACTCGCTCTTGTTGGTATGCTTGTGTGTTTCGAGGTCGGGTTGTTGTAATTTCTCCCAAGATTAAACAAGTAGTTAGATGAAGACTTCCGGTCCCGAGGACGTTGAAATCGGATTAATGATCCGGCGTTCTTGGCTTACTTACTTCCCCTAGATAGATAGGTAGTCTCGCTATTCGCCCTACGAAACTACGGCTCAAGATGCAGCAAGCTATTGATGTGACCTCTTGGGCTGGAACACGCCTTGAGGCGAAGCCTCCAATGGCGCATCGCTCCTCGTACGATTATGACGATTTCGATCGCTTTCACGGTGTTCTTTTTTGGCGGCGGCGGCTAGAAGTGGATGATGTGACCCGGGGTTCCTTGGTGGTGGTGGTGGTTTTTTTTTTTCGTCGCGATTTTTTGATTTGTGATCATACAACGCACACTTCCCCTTTTTTTCGCCCATGCCGTCGGTATTTCTAAACCACGTCGAGGCGGGCTTGGCTCTTGCCTGCCGCTCTCTTTGTTTATTCATCATGTATTTAATTTTCGATTACTTTTCTTTCTGCTGTCTTGCTATCTACCAAATTCATCCTATGCTCTTACTGCCCCGTCGCAGTTTTCTATTCTCTGTATCGTTCTCCTAGGACTTTCAGGTGCTGGTGTGCTTCGGCTTAGCACACAAAAGCTTCATCCAAGATCGCTTACGTAGGACCAAGTCAGACATCGCGGCTGACAGTTGCGAGCTATCTGTGTATTCAGCTATGGTCTTTGGGGTTGATACACATATAGTGCACTTTATATATTGATTACGGTGGGCCCTAGAGCTGAAGTATCTCACCTCTTCTATGAACTAATAGTGTCTATCCAATAGGGAATCATTGTATATCTTACGGCCCTGGTTACGACCTAGCTTCACGGCTTTGAAGTATTGCTGTTCACAAATCTAGAGAGAGCCGATGATGTGGCAGCATATTTTTCGATTATTCATACACTAGTTCTATAACAGTGTCTGTCTTATTCTTTTTATGATATCACGCCCTTATCTTGGTTGCTAGATCCTCGGTTGGGGGGGAGCTGTCAATATTGACGAACTTCAGTCTATAAAGGGGCATTAGGGGCATTGGGGCTTACGTACGACTCTTATAGGGGTTGTCCGAATTTGTCATCGGTCGCGATTACGAATCATGGCGAGCATACAAGACTTGCTAGCGCCAGCTAGCCAGGATAAATCCGTTGAGTCGGGGGCAGAAGGTAGTGACGGGGGTGTTAAGGAGACCAACACTACACCAGAGACGACACACTTCACCATCGAGTTTATCTTGGACCTAATCTGTCAATATTGTTATATTGGACTGAAAAACTTGGAGAGTGCTATCGAGATCTACAGAGCTCGACACCCAGAGGCAAGCTTTGAAATTACTTGTTCGCCGTTTCTGCTGGACCCGCTCGGTGCCCGAAGTGGTGAGTCTCCTATCCGAGTTTCCCAGTCTGCTATGAGTAACCACTAGCATCGACGTCTCTCTATTTCACTTGTAAGTTGTCCACACAGAATATCCGATATTCTCGCTCGTTGTAATGTATATACTAACCAACGCCATTTAGAAACCAACCATCATGCTTCCTCGAAACCGGGAGACACAGAACTTAGGAAGGAAGCCCTCTGGTTCTGTTTCTTCCGTGGTTGAATATTAAGAGAACAACATACCGCGAAGCTTGCAACTAACTAATTAACTAACCATGTTCTCCTATAGTATACCAAAAAGGCTACCTCGCCTCGCGAATCCACGACCTCGACCACTGGGTAACCCTAGGCGAAGCGGCCGGCATCGCCTTCAGCTGGGACGGGCTCACAGGAAGCACGCGCGACGCGCACAAGCTGCTCCGCTTCGCGCTCGAGGGCACGCCGACCACGGCTCGGAGCACGGTCTTCGCGACGCATAGTCGAAGTCCACCTTCAGTCACTCTGATACCCGCGTCTCCACACCCTAAGGCTGAGGTTGATACCGCGGCTTCTACCACCTCACCACAATCCCGTGGTCCAGCGCTGCAGCTCCGCCTCCTGCACGCGCTCTTCAAGGCGCACCACGAGGGCCCGGGCGACATATCAGACCGGGGCTTCCTAGCCTCGACCGCAGCATCTGCAACCGGGTTCGCGTCGTCCGAGATCGCCG
The DNA here is from genome assembly GCA_022578875.1 of Hypoxylon crocopeplum. Taxonomy (NCBI): domain Eukaryota; kingdom Fungi; phylum Ascomycota; class Sordariomycetes; order Xylariales; family Hypoxylaceae; genus Hypoxylon; species Hypoxylon crocopeplum. The sequence goes on from MU399557.1 coordinate 1,099,021, forward strand.
CCGTGCTCGAGAGCGAGGCGTGGGGGCGCGCGGTGGACGGGCTGTTCGCCGAGGTATCGCGCCGGGGGCGCGGGCTCGCCGTCAACGCCGTGCCTACTCTTATCATTAATGATAAGTATGTTATCGGCGGGGCGCAGCGCGTGGGGTTTCTGGTCGATGAGTTTGAGCGTATACGGCTTGTTGGAGGGGGAGAGGGGAAGGGAAAAGGAAAGGGAGATGGGGAAGAGGGCGGAGGGGACGGACACGGGGTGGAGAAGAGAGGGGAGGGGCGAGGACGGGCGGTTACGATGGGAGGGATGTTGGAGAGTTGATGCGGTTCATAAGAATGTTACGGTGTTGATAGTGTGGGTGGATGGAGGGAGAAAGGGAGGATGCGTATACGATGCTTACCTCTCGCTACTGTAGCAAAGGAGATAGATGTGTCGTCAATGGCGCGAGGGCGAGGGCGAATGGTCCTGGAATCTTGGAAACATTATACTCCGAGTCTGCCTGCTACAAGCGTCCGAAATGCTAGTCTCTTGCTTACTCGATCGAGGGACAGGAGCAAAAGACGAGCCCGTATCTAGACAGGAACTGAGGGTCTAGAAGGATTTTACATAACCTCACATGATGCTCGAGGCTGCTCCTGTCAATTCGTAGGTGGGCGTTTCCCGGAAGCCAATAACAGTCTATCAACAGGGCCAGTTTGTTTGAGAAAAGGGGGAATGGCTATACTTCAAAATTCGGGGGGGGGGTTATCAGAATGAAAAACATCTGACCAGGTAGCCGCAGCAGAGAATATGTTCTCTCCTATGTATAGTATCAAATTTGTTTAATTTTATTCATATTTCTTTTTCTTTCTCTTCCAGTCTTGGATGATATGAAGTTCTCGTTCTGGCTAAGCTAGACTAGGATTAGTTAACGCTGAGAGCGGTAGAGTTTAGTTTACTATCCTCGGCTGTACTCACTGTGACTTACTGTCTCGCCTTGCGCTTCTTAAGCACTGAAGCTAGTGATATAGCTGTAGCGTAATAGGGGGGAAAGGGAAACGAAAAGGGGAAACAAATAGAGAAGATAGAGTGGTCTACCCTGACTCCTTTAGCGGAACCATGGCCGCTTGGTCTTGGTCTTGGTCTTGTCCTGGGTATATAGTTCCTTCAGTAAGTAGATTTACCGCCCTTTATGGCAGCGAGGTAGATTCGAATCCATGTCACCACCATACAGGAACGGCACTGGCAGAACTGCTCTGAGTGTCAAATTCACTCTATACCTATGCTTTCTCTCACGAAACGAAACACAGTCGGATATAGACTCCTCCCAATAGCCGTCATTTTCGCAAACGGTTCTTCCTACTGGGTATGTACGGGGAAGCACACCATTGCGGTAACAGCCCCCTTCGTTGCAGGAACACCTTGTAATATGATCAACCAGAACGCCACGGATGCTTACTTATCCTTTTCCCCCCTTTTCACTAACCTGGGGCCATGCCATTTCCCGGCCTAAAAACATCAATTCGTCCTCTTATAGTAAAATCACGCCCTGAAACTGTACGCCCGCTGGCTCAAGCGTCCCTGCGCTTGTGCTGCTCGAAGATGTTTCTCATGTGCTCGTTCTCGAATTTCTTCTGCACGCGAGAGGCCTTCTTTCGCTTGGGCGGCATCTTGTGGCCTTGGTTGCCTTTGTTCGTGGAACCATCGCTTGTCGCCTTCTGGCCGAGGGCTTTGAGCATCTTAGGCATGTCCTCGGCGGAAGGGAGCTTCTCCTGGAACCACATGGCCTGGAACTCCGGGTCGACCTCGTGGTGTAGCTCGGGATAATCGAGCCAGACATAGCGAACGTGGTTGTCCTTCTTGGTGCGCACGGCTAGAATCTTGTGCTCCTCCTCTAGCTCGTCGATGGCAGCGTCGCAGTCCGGCCAGCCGTCCTTGATATCCCTTATCGATGTGCTCGACGCGTCCTTCTTGTGCTGCAGGTACTCAAGCAGCTTCACCTTGCTGACAACACCGGGAAGCTTGGCCTTGAACGCGTAGGTGCCTGTGCGCCAAGGGGGCAACTGCTTGTCCGAATTTGCTCTCGCCTTAGGCGCTGGGGTGAATTGTACATGTGAGTTGTGTTGTAGATGGATTGAGAAGGTACGTTGGTAGTCCTCGGGAGCGTGCTGTAGCGTCAAGTGGTTTAGGATATCCTGCAAGGTCTTGGAGGTGCCCTTCGTCTTGAGGAAATCGGTTGCAAACGTAATCTGTGTCATGATATGACTGCCAGAATCCTGTGCTTGATTCATGGCTGCAGCAGCGGCGGGCGTCGGGGTCGAGGCATGATCTCTGCCGGCAGTGAGTCTGTCGCGCTTTTGACGCTTCAAACTCGTGCCGTCGGTCTTGCTCGCGAAAGACGGGGACGCGGCCGACGAAGAGGGCGCCGCTCTCTTAACACCGGTCGCGGGTTTAGTGGGAGACATGATAGGCGTATCGGAGAGATGAGGTTTCTCGTGATTTGGTGCAGTGTGGTGCGGTGACGAGATGTTTTGATTGTAGAGGTTGATCTCGTCAATAGGCGGATGATGAAAGGAAGAAGAAAGATTGGAATGCGAAACGAGGCTGAGAGATCTTAATTGTCAAAGGTACCGTGTACCTCATGACAATTAGTCAAGTGGGGCACATAGGTACGTATTCACGTGGCTTGAAAGCGCTGTGGGGTTAACACTTTGGATGGGTTTTGGTGAAGACGGCTTTAACCTTATTGTCTCCTGTACCTAGGTACTTTGTTGAGCGTTTACACCGAAAAGGAGAGTTGATGAATGAGACAGATATGCTCTTTGTAAAATCAGTAATGAACCTCAAAGTATACAACTAATATTGTTATCTCCGATCCTTGGGAATGCACGTACCCTTCTTGGCAATGTATGTATCGAAGTAGCGCTCAATCACAAACTCCAAGGGATAGGAATATGTGTTCGAAGAATTAGGCTTGTTGTTTGTCGAGAATGGAGTGGAAGCATGGGAAGGGTCGGAAAACATGGATAATCACGAAAGGTGGAGAGCGTGAATTAGGTAGTTGCCGGAGAAGTGATGAATTGGATATTGAGAAAGCAATGACCAGAACTCGCATAGCTTGGGAATAGCATTGCTATGTAGTACCTTCCATGGAGATAGACGCCCCCAGTTGCTTATGTACCTGTTTATGTAGGTAGCAGTCAAATATTGGCCATGACGTTCCTAGCACACCCAATTGATGCCGGTAACTATTGAATTCATCTATCTTAAAATCCATATATTACCCTTCTCCCGTCGCCTCCAATCGTCAGTCGCATTAAAACTGTCCGACCTAATATGGCCACCATTCCCCTTCTTCCAGTCAACTCTGCCAGTTGAGTAGCGGTCAACTCCTAGCTTCTATCAACTAAGAAGCCCGACGACGATGCGGCATCGCGCAATATATATGAAGAACCAAATAACCCGATCTATTAAGAATCGATAGCACAAATTTTGACAGGAAGATATCGATCATCTCATCCTTGGGATTGTCCAGCATGCTCCTAGTCTCGGCCGAAACGCAGGCGAATCCTTTAGGCATCCTTGCCTTGCTGGGCCTGTAGATATTGGTAGCCGCCGTACGCGACTAAAGCTCCAATGAAGACGACGGCATACAGCATGGTTCCCATACCAGCCGAGTCGGTATTAGCAACGGGCGCGAGGGAAGACTGCTGGGCCTTGGGTTGGGGGTCACCGGGCTGAATCCAAAGCTTGTCAGCACACCCAAGTAGGAACGAGAGTTACGGGGGAGTCAAGTTAAGGACAATGAGAGTTCTCACCTTTCGCTTGAGGGTACCAACGAGCAGTTGATCGAGGGTTTCCCGAGCTTCGTCACTGTGTCCGACGTCTTCAAAAGCCTCCGTCGCATCTTGACCGCCCACGTCTAGTAGGACCTCTTCACCACCGCTACAAACGGTGTCAGCTACAATATCCAAAAAGTCCGAAACGTAGGGGAAAATATGGTAGTGAGCCAAAATTAAGAAAAAATAGTGAATTCGAATCGTCGGACGTGTATGAGCACTTACGGATGCTCGTCAATAAATTTCGTCGCATCGTAGATCTTATCGTGGATAACGAGAAAGAGGTCCTTCTTGGTGTTGTGCTCGGCGACATCCTGATAGGTGAGTTCCTGGTCGGCCATTGTGACTGATTGTTTTAGGAAAACAAATCTATTGATATGGATCGCTTGTTTTTATGGACAATGACACGACTTTGAAGTCAATACAAGAGCATGCACACTCGACACAAGGATCGGGGGTTAGTTGGAGGAGGAGGAGAGGAGAGGAGAGGAGAGGAGAGGAGAGGAGTTGGGGATAAGAGAGTAAGATCGGAGCTTGTGAATTGTATTGGTGGTTGATTTTCTTAAAGTTCGAATGGCTTCTGTCCCCTAGAAATTTCAAGGAGCTTAGCGGTCTGCGGGCTGCGGAGTCCACTGTCTTCCCGAATCCTATTCAGGGTCTGGCGAATCAGGGGCTCCCTAATTCATTTATCAAGGTTCCGTGGGGATCCTCTGTAAGCTCACGTCGTTCGGTTTTTAGGGCAATGAACCAATTGGACCCCTACCCAGAATCCATGAGCTGCTGGTCTTACCCTGCGAGACGCGTGGGAATTGCAAGTACCTAATTATGCAACACCTCGGCTGGTCGGTTATGTACTCCTCGCAGTCCGGGTGCTGGATCAGGTACTTGCCGTATGCGAGCATAAGTTTTTATACAATCTCATCACTAATCTACGTGTGTACCTTCGCATCCTTCGTCCTTTTCCAGCTTTCCTAAGAGCGTAATGCCGAAGGCACACGAATCCGAGCCAAGTTACCTAATTCTATTTCCAGATCCTCAGATAAGATCGCGCCATTCATTCCTGAAGGACAGTTCTTGGCGCATTTATATTTGCTTACGTGCATAAATAAATACACAAGGGTTTATCACGGATCATGTTCAGGTTCACGCTTTGTTATACCCGTCCACTGATGAATCAGCGTTCTGCAACGGCGTGTCCCGAGTTCTCTGGTCTCATACTCGACGATGTTCAAAGCCGTGTGGCCGTCTTTGTGACCTTGTAGTCATGGTGGTGAGTGGTCGGAGATGGCCCCCGCTCTACTATCACCTACTCCCACCTGCCGACGAATCATCTTCGACTAGCATAACATAGCTCTAAGCCTCGTCCGTCGTAGTGGCTAGGAGAAGCTGCCGAGCGATGAGGCGATGGCCCAGCGCATGAGGGCAACGAAGACGGCAGTTGTTGGAAGACCTAGAAACCCCAATTCGCGGAATTTGAACGGCGAATACGAAGAGGGGAGTTTGGTGACCACGGGAGTCTCCCTACACAAGGTTGAAAATCTCCGCCTTGCGTCCACTCTTCTTCCACTCTTCAACAGCTTCTCCGGCCATCAAACCCGGGACGTAACACTCCCCGATGAATGAATATTTAGTATTGCTGAGCTTCCGCACCACGTACGGGACCCTCCCACCGAATAGGATAGCCACCATGTCACCCTTTTCCATCGTTTCGGGGCCTATTCCCATCAAATTCCCTGATGTGACAAAAAACCGTCTGTGTAGACAAACGCGTGTGAATGCCTCGTGGAATCGGCCTGAATCTGACGAGTTCCAAATCGATCCCGGCCATCCCCGCTTTGGACTGATCCCCGAGACCGGAATCCGACCACCAAACTGTCGTTGCAGCCAGCGTACCGCATCGTCGAGGAAGTCGGAGTCTTCGTTGAGCGGCCGCTTCGTGTCGCTAAGTCCCGCAGTAAGCGTCGAGACAAAGGTACGCGGTATATTTTTAGGTCGGTAAGTCTCCGACTCGTTCTCCGAACTATTGTTTCTGCTGGCCAAGTGCGCAATCAAACTCCAGGCCGACCTTACAAAGTCGTCCTCTTCTTTATACGTCGTGTGCCGGAACCCGTAACTTAGAAGCTTGTCCCCGTATGCTCGAATTATACCTCCAGGGACTCTAATCCCCTCGATGGGAAAGCAATCCGGATCGGTAGAACCTCCAAGCGTGAGACACCTATTTCCACTGGCGTCGTATGGGATATGACCTTGGTTATCGCTAGCAAGCTCGACGGATGCTTTTTCTACGCTCCAATCGGGCACCCATGATGGCCAGGCAGATGTTTTCAACCCCTGAATACCCCCGGCGTGGGACAGCACTGAGAGATCGCCGTGTTCTATCACGAGGAAGCGAACTACGTTTTGGTATACTTCACCAAATGGTTTATCGTATGTCGGTTCGATCAACGGATGAAGTCGGCTCGTATTCCTCGTTTCTTCTGCCAGGCTGTATGCTGCATAGATCTTGTCTACCTTGAGCGTCGCTTTCCGTCCTCGAAGGTCCCGTAGTATCTGAAGTAAGGGCCGTCTCTTCCCTGGCGTCGCGTGCATCTGCCACATCGCAGCAATCCTGGACACCGGCAGGAGATCTCCCATCTCTCCGTCAAACTTGACGATGGGCGGCAAGGCAAAGCCATGGCTCTCGAACCAAGTTGCAGCTTGCCCCAACGCCGTCCACTCCACCTCCCAGTCTCCCAAGATGGCTATAGCCCGTTGGGCTAGAACAACTTCCTGCACGACCCAGATGCGGAGGAACCATAGGTTATCGAAAAACTCGCGGAGATCCTTCCAGTCTTCGGAGGAGGAGCCTGGAAATCCGTGCACGTGGTTTCGGTAGACGGCATCTGTAGCAGATCTTGACTTCGTCGCGTAGTTGTCGCCGGCGTGGACATTTCTCAACGCTTGTGCGATGAAGGCGAGAATGACCGGCATCTTTCCGTACTCTCCGAGATGTATCGCATGCTGCCGCCTCAATAGGCCAATCGCCCCCAGTCTCTGTTGTTGCAATCTTCTATATGACGAGTGAGTCGAGTATGTGTCGTTCACCTCGCCTAGCCAGATCTTCACCGTGTCGGCGTTGGTATAGATTCTATCCATCAGCTTCACCTGAGCTGCCTTCTCGGCGTTGTCTTCCTGGTTGATGCAGATTGCGTCGATCCAGATGGGGCTCTCCTGCCGAGAACTGGAATGCTCTTCCTCTTCATGCCTGTTAGTAGCGAACCCGCCCCATACATTGCGACTCGAATGAAGTGCGTGTTTTTTAGACCAAGTCGTAACCGAGTCCCACTGCGGGAGCGGACGGAGATATCTCATGGCCTCGATCAAGTTCTTGGTGACCTGCATCCTCTGCCCATTGCACGTAATCGGTTCCTCGGAGCGTTCATTGCCCCAGACGTATGATATAGCATCGTACGTCGGCGCCTGGTCCATATCATGGATGACCGTGAGACTACAGTTAATCGTCTCGGACGCAAACCCTGGCACGATCGACAACAATCGTATGGAGTTTGGCCCAAGAGCCCCGTATACCGGGTCGTCGGTCATTGTCCGGCGATCAGCCTAAATGTCAGGTATGAAATGGCATAGCTTGATTCTGTTTGTCGAGCAAGCAGCAGCTGGTTACCGCTGGCTACCTGGGGGTTGGCATTAATACCAACTCTGTAGGACACTATACGGAATAATTTGGAGGCCGTGTGTTATGTTACCATGCACAAAAGGGCGTTTATTTATAGGTTGTATACTCCGCCCCCAAATCGCGAGTCTTCAGATCTTCAGCTGACGGAACGGCTGCGCTAGCTACTCTTCGCCACAGCAGGGGTCTGTTTCATACCTCACGGGCGCCTATCTCCTAGCATCAGACGTCTTCATATCCATATTCATCAATAGAAGAGGAATACCTCGAATGTCTGCCTTTGTCTTTATTTTCTCTGCTAGTGAAGTTCAGGTTTAGATCCGGTTGGATGAAATCCCCTATCACATCGCTTGTACAAAATGGATATACGTTCCAACATTAGGAAGGATCTCGCATTACGGAATGCAAGTAAGTCTTCCTAGAAACACCAAATGATCATCACAGTTTGAACTCGACACTAAGCAAGACTGCAGCGGTGTACGGGCAATGGTAATTCCCAGCTTCTCCGAATCACCTAGTATCACTGCTAAGCTCACTGTTCTAGGCTCTGCGTTCTCGGGGCTATTTCCTGCGTGTTGATGAGAATCTCCTGGGCCATCGAGTTCGGCCTTTCAGAGAAGACTGCAACAGCTATTAGACTTGTAGATGCGATGTGCGCACACGCCTACCATAAACCCCTAAATCCCTAAAGTTGAAAACTAACATAACATATCTCCAGTTTCTTCCCCCTCTGCGCGTTGTCGGTAGAACTCCACGCCTTTCGGTGGCGGCGGATGCTCGGGATCAGCTTCCTGTGGTGCCTCGGCCGCACGGCCCTAGATCTAAAGACGACCTGGGACGAGGACGGCGCCGAGTTCCTGAGGACCGGCGTCATGCCCCCGAGTTGGCGTTCCATCGCCAGGGGCTTAGCGGAACTCGCCATGTTCTTCTGGCTCCTGTTTCCCCTGTCCAAACGAGAAGGCGTCTATTCCGTCCGCATCAGAGCACTGTTCCACACGGCGTTCACAGCGGCGTTTATCTTCGGCGCGCGGGGCCTTCCGTTCGTCCCTCCGGACAGCAAGCTCTGGCCCGCCGCGCTGCGCTTCGAGCCGGCCGAGGTGTTCTCGGGGCTGGCGTCGCTGATGTATTGGGTCGCGCTATGCACGGGGCAGGATTACGTCTTCAGCCGGACGCTCGGGGGGCCGGGAGTCGAAATGATGACGCTGCTTATGGATGGACAGGCGCCCGAGTACGACTTCCTCGGCCAAGCCGAAGGGAGAATCATGCTATCATAGTCGTATTTTACCAAGGTAGTATTTCTTCAACATGCATATGAGGCGATATTGCCTCACGAAATCTCACGATGCACGTAGCTGTAATGGCTGTACTTGCTAGGTCCTGTAATGAGAGCGGAGGCTGCTGATTACGAGATGATTTCTGAATGCTATCGTTCTTGTACACTCGACCCGCTGATTAAGTGATGCAACCCCTTCTACCAAATATGAAAACTTGGTAGATGAATTATTGTCAGGCACATTTCAAGGCTTGTCAAGTTTGTAGTGTCTCTATTCGCTATTTTCACTACTGCCAAAATTTGCGAAGCTAGAATATGAAGGCTACCTGTTAAGCAACCAGACGCGTAATTTTCTTAACGTTCACCCAGAACCGGCATTTCACGAAACAACCTCTAACCAGAGCATCCTAGCACTATCGTCTCGAGCCACCGCCAATATCCTGCCCCACACGATAGCTGGCCACCTTATCCCATTCAATCTTTTGCCTCGTTACGGGGAGTTGTCTTCGCAGCCCCTTGAACGCACCCTCGCTTAGATTCGTGAAACCTCTGTTCAGCTCCTCCTGATACTTCTTCTCGACCGCGGCGATCTCCTTGGCAATGCCGGCGCCCGTGCCTGAAGACACGGAGCCCGTAGTTGGCTTGTTGGTTAATAATCGTACGTTGCCGTCCTCGTAGTAGTGCACATCGACCTTGATGCCCCCCTCGAGGCTACCGGAGGACGGGTCGAAGATGTAGAGGGAACGCCATCGTCCGTTCCTAGCCAGAGTTAGCGGTGGTGCCTGACTGTCCAATCCCGAAAAGCAGCGTTTTCATACCAGAAGTTATTCGGACTGTACTTGTTAGCGACGATGATGATGGCCACCTTGGAGTCATCCTCGATAGGGTATACGCCGTACGAGGCGCTGGGGAAGTGTTCCTTGACATATGCGGACACGCTCTTCAACGTCGACTTCCTGCAAACTGGTTATCAGCTCAACCCTCATTATATGTTCTCTTTCTCTCCTCGACAGAAGCATAATATTGATGGGGTAATTGCGTACACCAAGTCTGCTTGGGGCCCTTCTAGGACATAACTCGAGACATTGCTGGCCTTTTGGGTCGCATGGTCGAAGGCGAAGCTCGATGAGGTCTCGACGTCGAAATATCTTCCATCACCCAGCGAGCTATGCGAACTGATGATGACCTGCTGGCTGCTGCCGGGTAGCTTCACAGTGACGAACTGCTCCTCGTTGTACTTCTCGAAGGCGGGTCCTAGCTTAGTGACGAGTTGGGGTTCGTGGATGGTCAGGGCTTTGATGTCTGTATACGCGATGAAAGGTTAGAGCTGTTTGGATAGGAATAGGGACAGCAGTTAGTCGGACGAACCATTTATTACGTCTGCTAGCTATATTATATCCCATAGTCAGCTTGCGACCTCTGTATTCTGTAGATGACATAGAATGCAGTGATTGCGTACATACCTCACCCGGCGGCGCGCCCTCTACGAACGACTCGATGGTTTCTAGAGAAGACGCCATCTTCTAGTTGTGTGCGGTTGTAACAAGGTTATTGGTATGAGCAGTTGTCAGGTCAGGTAGTAACGAAATCGCTGCTGGTATAACTTGAAGGTAATAAGTCTAAGTCTAAGTCTGTTTAGAGTTGTCTGTTGAAACACCGACGCCCTACCTAAGCCTTGTAGCTGAGCGCGGGGCAAATAGGTGATAGATGACAGGGGGTTCTTATCGATAATGCTAGACTTCTTGTCTGGAAGCTGTTGCTAAGAGTGGATATACAAATATATACTACTATTATGGAGTAAAGCGAGGGAACATTGTTAAATTGTAATTTTCACTTTCAAATACTTCAACACACGACACTCCTTTCCTGGGTATATGGCAAGGACCCTTCAGCTGAAGTGCTTTATTAATATTTTATTTTTATCTCTCTTACTTGTATGGTTTTGCTAGTGTTAATGCTTTCCTTCATACCCTTCACACGACCTTCATTGGCCTGTCCCCAATATAAGAATGCTGTCTACTGCCCGTAGTTTCAACTAGCTACTATATGCATGACATATTGGCTATCGCCAGCAACAGGATATCTTTCAGGTCTCCTCTATCACTTACACCTCTTTCATCGGCCGTCTAATATTCTAACAGCTTCTTGATGCCGTCGTATATTCCTAAGTCAAGGTCAGCATCTAGCCTTCTAAGTATTATATGAGCCGACTTACTAGCGACATCAGGGATATTGAACTTCTCAAACATTAACGGCGTGAAGGTACTCCAACCTGCCATACGTGATACTGGAGCTTCGAGCCGTATGAATGTGTCTGGGTCTTCCTGGATCGCTGCCGCCACTTCGGCCCCGATTCCCGCGTTGATCATCGATTCGTGGACTACCATACACCTCCCCGTCTTCTGCACGCTCTTGAAGATGCACTCTTTATCCCAAGGGTACATAGTCCGCAAATCAATGAGCTCTATCGAGATCCCTAGGTCTTCTTCCGCTTTTTGGATGGCCGCATGACAAGTGTAGATCGGCTGCCCGTACGAGACGATGGTGACGTCTTTGCCTTCTTTTAGTATCTCTGCCTTGGAAAGCGGCAATGTATACGGGCTCGTCGGTACTTGTTCGACAGCTGCTCGATACAGAATCTTAGGTTCCAGGAAAACACACGGATCGTTGCTCCTGATGGCAGCTAACAAGAGCCCCTTGGCTTGCAATGGCGACCTCGGCATTATCACTCTGAGTCCAGGGATATGAGTGAACAGACTCTCGGGAGACTGCGAATGATACAGTGCTCCGTGGCCAACACCTCCGCAAGGCATCCTGACCGTCAAGCCGCCCGCACTTCTTCCGGTCTTGCCTTCACGATATCTGTATTTCGCAGCCTCGTTTACCAATTGGTCGAATGCAGGATAGACGTAATCGGCAAACTGGATTTCGGCCACAGGTCGCATGCCTTCGGCAGCTAATCCGATGCCAAAGCCCATGATGCCTTGCTCCGTCAACGGTGTATTAAAGACACGAGCGCCCCCAAATCTCTCTGCTAGCTTCATCGTGCAGCGGAATACGCCCCCAAAGGAAACATCTTCACCAAATACCAGGACATTCTCGTCTTCGGCAAGCGCAGTTGACAGAGCATCATTAATAGCCTGGAACAAATTCATACGCTTCGCCGTACCATTCCTGGCTTCAGGCGGTAACTCGGGATTTCCAAGTGCTTTTTGTGAGCTGTGCGCTAGTAGTGGTGTTGTCGAGTAGTCTGTCGGTAGGTTGAGTCGCGCGTTTGGAGGATGTGTCGAGTACTTTCGATGCGATGATGCGCAAGAGACTGGACGAATGCATCTGCCCAAGACGCTGACGGGCGAGAATCTCCTGCCGAGTCGACGAAATGGAACTGAATGCTTCATTATTGAGAATTATAGCTGCTACCTCTGCGAATTCATAACTAGCTACCAACTGACAGCATTTCTACAAGGGAAGAATAGGGACAAAGGTTGGGTCAAGTCAGCCGCGGCGTCATAAGGCCCCTGGGTTTAAGCCGTCGCTTATTTGCGGCATTCGGTCTGGAGTTCGAATTGAATTGAATCGCTAAGCTACAAACTCCATGCGACGCTAGCCCGTCCCCGCTTATGTTCATGGCCCGAGCCTCTGGGTGTGGAGCTTGTCTGACTTAGAATACAAGGATATTGACTTGGAATTGATAGCTGCGATAGTTGCCCGGTCAACAACATCCTCACCGTCAAGCGCTACTTTTCGCTGTGAAAGCTCCGACAATTCGTTTCTCCCCTGACGCAATCGATAATTCCTGCAGATTACTTCCTCAAAGGGCTTGCATATCAATCTAAATAGCATGGGATTTCCTTTGCGTTTATGAATGCATTATCCTATCGTGTGTTCTTGGCATTCAAATCTTCATTCCTCATATATGCCTAGATACACTTAGACATACCGATGGCACGCGACGACTCAGAACCCGACCATCATCGACATAGAGACTCAGAAACACGCCATAAACGTCACAAGAAAAGAAGATCTAGAGATCATGGCTCAAGAGATGCCACTTCGGCATCGGAGGGAACATCACGGGGTAAGAGCCAAAGGCTGTCTATGAACGCACTCGCCCAATTGAATGAACACAACACTCGGGATCATGCGCCAGAACCGCCAAGGGACCGCGAACGTAAACCAAAGCGAGATCGGCCTCGACGAGAAGAATACAATGTTGTCGATGTCGAATATGACTCACCAAGAAGAGAACGGCGCATGAGGGACGATTACGGGCATTCGGGCGGAGAATATGATACTCCTAGAAGAGAACGACGGCGGAAAGAGGAATATCGGGAAGACGACCGAGGGTACGAGTCAAGAGAAAGGGAAGAGCGGCGAGAACGAAGACGAAGACGACGCGAGGCTGCCGATACGGAGGATGACGAAGATAGGCCAAGAGAAAGAGAACGGAGGCACCGCAAGAAAGATCGAAGGGTTGTTAGTGGCGCAATCGTGGAAGAAGGAAGGGCGGTGCCAGAGTTGCGAGGCGGTGCCGCGAGCAAGCACAGTAGTTACGACAGCTATGATAGCATCGTAAAAGAGAAAGAGAAAGAGAAAGCCAGCGCTTGGTATAATCCCCGGGTAGGGAATAAGAAGAAGAAACGATGTAAGTCTGGGATTTCAACTGGGGAATACTTCGTTGACTTTGTGAATAGGGATCATAGCCGGAATTGCGCTCGTGGTGCTCATCATCATTATCGTGGTCGCGGTCGTTGTGAGCAAGAACAACAACTCGGGTGACTCTGGCTCGGATAAGTCTAGCCTGGACAACATGTCGGAGAACGATGTACCTCCGGCCGCCCGGGGAACTTACCTCGACCCCTTTACTTGGTATGACACGACGGACTTTAACGTAACCTACACGAACGAGACTGTGGGCGATTTACCAATCATGGGACTCTATACGGACTGGGACGACTCCAAGGCTGCCAACGACAAGGTCCCGGCTATCGAGAAGTCCTGGGGCGACTATGCCAAAACACCAGCGCGAGGCGTCAACCTCGGTGGTTGGCTCTCGCTGGAACCGTTCATCACACCCTCGCTATTCAACTACGACAGCAGGCTAGGCATTATCGACGAGTGGACTCTATGCAACCATCTAGGTCCCAAAACAGCAGCTTCAACCCTCGAGAAGCACTATGCTACCTTCGTCACCGAGCAAACCTTCCAGGAGATACAGGCAGCGGGGCTGGACCACGTCCGCATCCCGTACAGCTACTGGGCCGTGCAGACGTACGACAACGACCCCTACGTCTTCCGCACCTCGTGGCGGTACCTCCTACGCGCCATCGAGTGGGCGCGCAAGTACGGGCTACGGGTGAACCTGGACCTCCACGGCCTGCCGGGGAGCCAGAACGGCTGGAACCACAGCGGGAGGCAGGGCGTGGTGAACTGGCTGAACGGCACGGACGGGGACCTGAACGCGCAGCGCTCGCTCGACGTGCACGACCGCCTGACCAAGTTCTTCGCGCAGGACCGGTACAAGAACATCATCACGTTCTACGGGCTGGCCAACGAGCCGCGCATGGTGTCGCTGCCGGCGGCGGCCGTGACGTCGTGGACGACGCAGGCGTTCGACCTCGTGCGCAAGAACGGCGTCGCGGCTAACGTCGTCTTCGGCGACGGCTTCATGGGCCTGGCCAACTGGCAGGGCAAGCTCGCCGGCATGGACGGCCTCGTGCTCGACGTGCACCAGTACGTCATCTTCAACAACGACCAGATCGTCTACACCCACCAGAAAAAGGTCCAGTACGCCTGCGACGGCTGGTCCCAGCAGACTCTTCAGAGCATGGACACCGCCACCGGCTTCGGCCCCACCATGTTCGCCGAGTGGTCCCAGGCCGACACCGACTGCGCCAACTACCTGACCAATGTCGGCTGGGGCAACCGGTGGACGGGCACGTACGACTCGGGGAACGTGTCGACGCAAGCCCTAACGCCGAAATGCCCGGCGCAGGACAGCTCGTGCACGTGCGACGGGGCCAACGCGGACCCGAGCACGTACAGCGACACGTACAAAAACTTCCTCAAGATGTTCGCCGAGGCGCAGATGGTGTCGTTCGAGAAGGGCTGGGGCTGGTGGTACTGGACCTGGGACACCGAGGACGCGCCGCAGTGGAGCTACAAGAAGGGCCTCGCCGCTGGCATCCTGCCCGCCAAGGCCTACGACAAGGACTTCAACTGCGACTCGGACGTGCCCGACTTCCAAGGTCTGAGTGAGACGTTCTGATCTCTTCCGAAGCACTTCGCTCCGTTGCTTGGCCTTGCTTGGTCATCATAGCTCTTAGGGTTGGGATCGAATGGTGAGACTGGTCAGCGTTCGGTCTTTGATCGCGGGATTTGACGCCACGTGCTTAGTTACCCGCCTACATGCCTAGACCTAATCTAAACTCACTTATCTCATCTGCTCTAAGGAGGAGGAAAAAAAATTGGCGACGACGGCGACGATAGTTCAGCTGGGACAGGACGGCGATGGCGCTTGCACCGCTTCCCTATCAAAGTCTCGAGGGCCTAGTCTACGCTGAGCACATTATGCTGACGCGGGTTAGGCTATTCAGAGAGCTTGGTGAGCAGATTATTTTCATCATAAAACTCGACCTCGCGATGGAGGGAGGTCGGAGGCGGCGAATCGGTATGTCGGTGTAGGCGGCCATACTGTCCCACATCCGATAGACACCACTTTTCCGCGCTTGACGAGACTCGGTGAAGCCCTGCGGGCTGAAAATAGGGGGCCGAATTTTGCACTTTTGTCTGGATATTCAATGATTTCCTGCGCGTCTGGGCATTTATTTGCATATATGGGACGGGACCGAGATGTTATAGTAGATAGACGATCATGACATATGCGAGCGTGGGTGGTACGATATCTAATTAAATATGTGTGGGATGGAGGGGGAGAGAGAGTTGATGATTGTACATTTATGGATATTTACAAGCGCGTTTAGCGAAAAGGCTGCATGGAAAACTGACGATGGCGCTTCTTCCATATCTATTTGATACTTGACGTGTGATTTCCTCGGTTCTATTACCCCGAGGGGGTATCCGCCGCGCGTACTGACAGGTCATTATCAGTATCAATAAGAAGCCATAAGCGGCTCTTTGGTCAGAGGTTATGCACCGAAACGAGCACCTCGCATGTGAGAGATCTCGGTGTGGCTTTGGCAGCCCTTTCCAGCCTCCAGGGAGCTTCCCTAAGCGCAAAACGAGGGAGGTGGGGGCAGTACGTTGGAAGGCTGATGGAACGTCGATTCGCGCTGCCAAGTCTACCGCGCTTCGCGTTATTTTCTGGAATTAAGCCACAGAGTCGCATCACGGCTGATCACATCCGTATGATAGATTCACCGGTTTCAAAATCTAGATCAAGCAAGATAAGCCTGGGGGCCAACGTGGGATAGGAGGTGTGATATGCCCTCGTCTGCTTTGCAATTGGCGAATAATGGCAAGGAGGGTGACGTCCCGGCTATGTAGACAAGGGGTTGACATGTGTGATGGATGGGGAACGGGATGAGGTTTCGATATTATGAGGCTGAAGCCCGGATATTAGGAAATCGCACGGCCTAGACCAGCCACACCCGTTCGCCACTCACGATAGGTCTGAAGGAAAGTGGTAGCGAGAACCTTGGGGGTCGAGAGGAGCGCGATCTGGACGGCTGGCTGGCTGAACGTCCTATTGTATCCATTTAGTTAGCTGATACGACCACTCAACGTCTTTATTAGACCCCTTTCGGCCTACTGATCAGACGAGCTTCTGTTCTTGTATTGGAAGAAGGTCCGATTAATGCGATCTTGTTTTTGTCTGATTTCGAGCTCAGCGTCTAGATTGAGTCAGCAGTCCCATAGTCGGGGGGAGGGGAGAGAAAAGTGGCGGTAGCTTGGCTGTCAGCCCTCCTTTGAGCTTTAATTTGACATGGTCCGAACCAACTATCTGCTCTCGTCATGCTGTAATAATCACAGTCACTTAGACCCGTGCGAAGTCTGCATGTAGCTGAGCTTCGCGATCTGCTTCCTCTCTTGGACACGCTTGGAATTCTGTGAAACGCAAGTACTTGATTCTTGAGATGAAAATGTGCCCACTGATAGATCTCGACAATAAACCAGGAACCAAGCCGTGGGATGCAGGACGCCGTGCATAGTCCAAGGTGCGTCGGCGCCTTTGTAATCGATGTAACATGACTTGACAAGGAGTTCCCCCCAGTCTGGTCGCAGGATGATTATAGCTGAGACCTCCGGTAGTTGGGAAAGGTGACGTGTTGTAGCCTGGACGCATGATAGGACCTGCACTAGTGCGGTGCGCGTCTGGGGCCGTAAGACTGATTTCACAGCTGAATCCTAGTACTGTTGCCAAGAGACGTCGATGAAAGTAGTAGAACGTCGAGTCGTAGCCGTCGCCGCAGTCGTCGTCGGAAGTAGAACACTCGAAATCCTGAACAAGTCTACGCCTCACAGCTAATCGACGTTTCCCCCAACTCTCGAAGCTCTAGACCTTGATGCTATCGAGCGCCACCTCGTTACTGGGTGATGTCAAGCTTTGTGGCCAGCTACGCCATTGGCTACCCCGGTCTGTGATGCGCGGCGCCACCATATAACGGAATGCCTCTGGCCGGATGTGTCCGCCACTGGACTCTGCTCTTCAATCACCAACCGCCAGTCCCATTTTGTCGGGTCCGAGTATACGTAGCTTATTGGCGACTTCGTAGGCCTTGATTCATGTTTCCGACCACTTGGCGATATACGTATTGATTAATTTCTGAAGCCTTAGCGGTACTTTTGTAACCTCGTATCAAGTCGCCAATATATGCCCACAACCGATGTACGAGGCTAACAAATGTATCCCCCATGCAAGATAGAGCAGCTTATCGAATCGATGTACTGCTTGCTTGAAGCCCGTCTCACAGTTAGAGGCTACGATGGGCCCAGACCGCGGCCCTTGATATCACTGACTGATGTTCGATAATCCATCCGTGACAATGGCCACGATGTCAGAATGTCACGTGGTGCCAGATTTCGACGAGCATACGAAATAGCGCACGCCGAGCCAAAGTTCCAAAATGTCTTGATATCGTCTATCCGGAAGTCCGACTATCTTCCAGCGACCAGGCCACGGCCTCTCCTATTTTTGGAAGGTTGTGTCCGTCGTGATGAAACAGCGATAGACTTCTTGTTCCAAAAGAGACGCAAGGTGTCTGAACCAGACTAGCATCGATGTCTCTCAGGCTTCTATAGAGTCTAAGCCTTGAAGCCAAGCGTAATTCCAAGACGTTGAATACCGCCGCTAAGTGCTCAGTACAGAAACCGAGCAGATTGTTTGGTAGGACGAACACGGGGTAGTACTTACGTAGCTAAAGTCCTCATTGAATAATTGTTTGTAATCGCTTTGTAATGATTTTTGCGGACCATTGTGATCTTGCATATCCGACGAAGTTTTTCAAGCTAGAGCTCTGTGCGACTGGTTGGGATGAACTGTATACTAATTAATCGTAGGGGAGGCGATCCTCGTGTGCGGCATGCTTGGGACCGTGACATCATGTGTGATACTATTAGGATGACCACGACATGAATGTACATTATCCGTATTTCTGCAGCCGGCAGTACCTAGGACGGCTGACGCTGCTTCGAGCCGGGCTGCATTCGGAGGAGCGCTTCCTAGGCGTTACACAAAGCTCGTAGCCGTCGAGCTGACTCTGTAGGGAGTTGGGATTGCCAATGAAATGCCGCTTGTTTGAGCCACCCGCGGACAGCTGTTTGGATAATTCCTGTCTCTCTCTCTTGCGTTTTTCTTCCTTCTTTTTCTGACTTACCGCCCTCCCCCTACCCCCTACGTTGCACGAGGCATATTGCGACGCGTGAGAGTCGTATGCAGTTGGGACACGTGACTTAAATTAAGAATGACCGGCTTATATAGACCAGTGCTGAGCCACTCAAGTGCCGTGGTTTTGGAGTTCGAGCATAACTGGGCCGTGCTATTGCATGACATGATACTCCAAAAGGATTGTCATGTTGTGTTGCCCGAGTTCAGTTGGCCAAGGGCAGGGCTGATATGCCCTATGATATTATGTGATGGGAGCAGCTCCGGCGTTAAAAAAAGAGGCGAATAATTCAAGACCGAGTGGTCCGCGTCTACTATCCACGACGGGTATACAGGGGAATAACAAGCCTTCGATGAGGTAGCATTCCGCAAGAACAGTTGTGCGCTATTCATGCAATGCACGACATGGCGGCAGCGGACGGTTGGCGCCGTAGACTACATAGAGCTGGGTAAGCGATCTCAGATGGACAAGACTATATTGAAGCTGTATGTGCGGATAACCTGCCTTAGCTGCTTTGGAGGCAATTTCGACGACGCAATGACGGGTAAAGCAACGGTACATCATATTACACTGCGACAGGGTGCTGAAATAGTCGCGATGGGGCGATCTCAAGCTCGGATGTGATCTCCCTCGGTCACACTACCGGTGATCGCTACTGATTGCCTTTATTCAGTGACAAAACGGGGTTGAATGTGTCTTGCAGCGAAGATCTTCAGGCACCCCGGAGAATTCGGGAAGGTTGGCGATAGGAGGGTAAGGCCAGCACGGTAGAACAGATATCATCGAGACGTCTGGAACAAGATTCTAGATCAACCTGGTGACCTGCCTATTTCATTCTGGGATTTGGCGAGTGGCCAACGTAGCAACGGGGGCTACACGTATAGAATCTGCAGAGGAAATGGAGGAATGTTCTAATTCATCCATTGATTCCACTTCAAATTTGAGTGACGCGTCAAGAGAAGCTTTCGCCGAGCCTGTTGATTGGACCCATTCATTTTGACTGCATGGTGCATGTGGTTTGACCCATGTTGGAGATGTCGGGGGGAATCCCTCGGCATTGCATCTGGTGTATTTCCTTCCCAGTCAGGCTCGGCAGAACGGATACGTAGATGATGATTCGACGAAGAGGCCGCTCGCTTGCCTTGTTATATTCAGCCATCCTACCGTATGCACGTAGAGCAGTGAGCGCCACTCGTCTTTGGAGTGTCGTTGGTCGATGATATACATGTCGATGGTCCATCCATAGTGGCCCCGTGTTCGTCTAATTTCACAGAGTGTATACGTGTCTAGATGGTGAGAAGACCGCCGTGCTCACCTGCTGGAATTGGAAGAAACGAGCGTACGGAGTCATGTCCGTGATGATGTATGGGGTGTGTAATAGATGTAATAGGGGCGGAGAACAAAGGCTGGCTGAAGAATGTTCGATGGGGTAATTGTTGAGGTGCATGTTGCTTCATACTGTCGTACGTCTAGATTCCCATAGATAGTTCGATAGATATATAGAATATATGTAGCTGTCAGACGATTGAATTGATAGCTACATGATACCTAAGGTAGGTAGGTATGTATGTAGGTGAGCATAGAATCCGAGATAGTCAAACCAGTGCAATAGACTGATAGACACGGTATACGGTAGAGGTATAACCTGCCACTCGGTCGAATGCGCCTTACTATACCTAGGTAAGGTACGATCGACGACTCGCTTATTACATACCTACTTACCTAAAGCTGTAGTGTGCTGCTCTGGGGAATGGTGCATTGATGGTAGGGGTCTGTCGGGACTCGTCGAGCCTAGCGCTGTGAGTTTGTTAAAGGTGATGGGGGTCGAGGGAGGGATTGGGAGGGTGGAATATGATGTCGTGCAAGGTTCTCACGTTTTTTTAGTTACTAATCGAGTTTGTATCGTGGTTCGAATCGATATCCTTGGCACTAATCTTGGCGCTGGTTGGTCCGTGCCTGAGTGGTCGATTTGGCCTGGTGGGGCCCAGCTACTGCATTAGCACATGCAATTTTAGGTCTAGCGCCCCTTGGCTTTTCGTCCTCCTGTTCCCTTTCCTGATAAATTCTTTTCCTGCCTTTTTCTTACGAGGTACTTAGGTTGGAAAGATGTACCTAGGTAGCGGCATGTTCTCTTGACCTGCAATTGACCTTGTTCACGTGCGATAGGAAGACAAAAGAGAAGAAAGGAATTTAAAAAGAGGGGAAGAATATATGTACGTACCTTCGGTAGACAAGGTCTACATCTAGCAAATTAAAGGTGACAAAAAATTAGAAATAGAAAATGCAAAAAGAGAAAAAGACTTGATTGAACCCCGCAATTC
Source organism: Hypoxylon crocopeplum (assembly GCA_022578875.1). Lineage (NCBI taxonomy): Eukaryota > Fungi > Ascomycota > Sordariomycetes > Xylariales > Hypoxylaceae > Hypoxylon > Hypoxylon crocopeplum. The sequence continues at coordinate 1,119,938 of MU399557.1, forward strand.
GGTTGAAGGATCAGAGGGCAAGAGGGAGGGACGACAATTCGAGAATGCGGAAAGACACCATCCAATTGGAGACTCGCATTCGCTCTTTCTCGGTTCACCACTCTACCGACCGATATCGTCAATCTTTTTTTGGTCGGCTGGCTCACCAGCTCCATTCAAGGTTTGTTGTTTCGTTGGTGTCGACATCAACTTCCTACCACCACTTACTACCTACACACTACCTCTACCTAACCTCGACTCTTCACCTTTTTTTATTTTATTCTTTTGCGCCACCGCTGTTTGACTCCAATTGATTGGCGCTGCATCCTGAATTAAATATTTTTCCTGTCAACCGACATCATCTATTGCTGTTGGCGACTTCAATATTGGAATTATTCCCCCCCGTATACTCTTCTCCCAACATAGCTAGCTCTTCTCTGTCGTCGGTCGCCGGTCGCTAGATGTATCCATACCAGATCTTCTATGCGTCTCGCACCATACTCGATCATCCTCACGACGCCGCGCAGCAATAACGCATACGCAGTCACTTTCACTTACCTGCCGCCGCCTCGTCTTCCTCCTCCTACTCCTCCTCATCCTCCTCCTCAGTTGTGTACGTACGTTACCTTAGCTACATAGAGGTCGCCGATCCTAGAATACATTCATACATACGTACACATATACAGTACATCCTTACCTCTTTCTCTCTCAGCTGTGCTCTTACTCTTCATATCCGAGTCACCGACGCCAGACCAAAACTTTGTGCGCCCCAGTACCAAATGCGAACAGGCTCAGACGTCGCGGGTAGCTGCATCACCATCGAGCATCCCGCATACCACCCCAGCCAGACGCCCCAGCGCCTTATCCGCCGCCGCGTGACTCCATGAGGCAAGACCTGTCCCCCCGCGTTGCCCGGCCCGTTATCATTCCTGTTGGGAAGAAATAACACTCCCCGCGATCTGTACGAACAGAGCGGATAGACCCGTTCGACGGGCACCCAGCGAGCCCAGTCCCCGTTGCACAAAGGAACGCCTCTTGTAACGGGGAACGAGCCCATTGGCGTTCGCCTTGCCAGACCGCGCTGAATACGAACAACCTGTCTTTGCGCGGTGCTTGTGCAAGCCTCTTGGGGGTACCCCCAGACACGGCTGTCGCACAGCGGCAGCGCACAGCGCCATAGTACCTAGGCCCGCGTCTCACGCAATATCTTTAGCTCCCAGTTGTCTCCAGCTTTGATATACAAGCTCCCGGGCAACTTTATTGGCTTGCATACGCCACGAGTCCATTACTACTGGTCCACGATCCAAACCGAGGGTCAGTGCTCAAGTCGAAGCCAAGGAGCGGTGGGAAGATTGTGCTAGTCCATTGGAGTTGGAAATATTGGTTTTTGGGACGATCCCCTGGTTCTCACTGTGTCACTTCCTCGGCCATTCGCAAAAAGATAAGCTACAGGATAATCTTCCAGGTGTGGTTGCGCCAGACCGACCCAGGGCTTGCATTGCCATACCCTTTCTCAGTCGCCGAGAGCTGAATAGAAGCTGTTATATATATAACTAAGACAAGATGCCTGAAGACACTGAGGCAAATGGGACAGAGGTCTCAGATGCCATGTCCGAAAATGAGAACGAGTACGACGATATGGAACAACCTATCAAGGACGAAGATGTTAAGCTCGCTGGTCAGAACACCTCTCCCGAACCCGGCGCTGATAACTCGGGGGAGCCCAAGAAGAAGTACGACCCCAAGGATCCTCATCGCCCAAGGAGGAAGAAGGCGAGACGTGCCTGCTATGCTTGCCAGAGGGCGCATCTGACATGTGGTAAGTCTCAGCCCTACGTTCATGTACTCAGATCTTCCATCTCGGCCTTTTGTCTCAACAACCCCACGGCTGGGCTATAGTTAATATGTTTCGGCGTGGATCATATTCCAAACACTACTATAGCATTGCTGACTTCTTGGTAGGAGATGAACGTCCTTGTCAAAGATGTATCAAGCGTGGTCTCGCGGACGCTTGTCAAGATGGAGTCCGGAAGAAGGCCAAGTATCTGCATGATGCTCCCCCAGAAGCCCTCAGACCAGTCCTCGGTCCAACTTTCAACCCAGCCGCTCATACGAAGACAACGAATGGAAGACATATTTCGAATGGAAACTCAGAGACATCACCATATTATTCAGAAGCTTCCAATTCCTCTACCTACTCCATGTTCGCCGGGCACACCCAAGGCCAAATGGCCGCTTTGCCAGATAATATGTCTTTTGGCGGACAACAATCTCCCGTGACGCCTGGATTTCAGCCAAACACATCTAGAGCAACACAAATGGGCTCTATGCATGTCCCTCAAGTGTCTAGCGAAATGGCCAACAACTTTTCCACGGCTATGTTCGACCCGAGCAACCCTGCGATCTTCAACTTTGACCTAGAAGGCTTAAATTTTGGAAGCCATTACGGTGCACTCGAATTTGGGATGCTTGGTCATATGTCTTCCGGTGCTGCAGAGACACCGCCTAGGGAAGCCATAGCTCCCGGATCTGATGTCAACTACGGCCCCACGGGGGTATACCGAAACGGCGTCAATCAATATAACCAAATGTATGAGAACGGCATGGCTGACAGCTTCATGGGCGTTGATCCAAGCAACGGCGGCGCCTATCCGGGTAACCTGCAGCATGGCTTGCCTCATGCGTACGCCGTGGCGGCGGCTGGCCCAACACCGAACAGTTTAGCTAGTCCGAGTACAGACAATACGTCTAGTCCGCAGCCTACGGGTTACGGATTCGACAAGTCGCCAACCGCGAGTACCTACACGCCTGCCAGCTCTCAACCGATAGCCCAGCCCTCGAGACCAAAGCCGAAGTCTTCAAATTCGACTAACCGGTTTGGACCTCAATCTGTCCTCGGCAAACGGCCTCGCGATCCGTCCGCCGTCTACGAAACTGTCACAGAGCCTTACCCGTACCTGACCGGGTTTCACAATCTGATCGCCTTCGTCCAGCGAAGGTTTTCTGCCAATAAGACTCTACGCATTGCCAAGTCACTTGCTAGTATCCGGCCGTCGTTCATTGCATGCACGCGGAATCTCAATAGGCAGGATCTCATCTTCATGGAGAAATGTCTACAGCGAACACTATTCGAATATGAAGATTTCATGGGGCATTGCTCGGCGCCGACCATTGTTTGCAGAAGAACAGGGGAAGTAGCAGCTGTAAACAAAGAATTCGTCGCATTGACCGGATGGACCAAGAACATCCTATTGGGCAAAGATCCTAACATGAACGCCAATATTGGGCGATCGGCATCCGAGTCTAGCCTCGGCAGCGCTAACAAACCCGACTACCTCACTCCGCGGTTGAAGACAATCCCACTGGACATGGGTAAAGCCTCGGAAGGCAAAACGCAGCCAGTTTTCATTGCCGAGTTCATGGATGATGACAGCGTCATTCAATTCTACGAAGACTTTGCCCAGCTCGCTTTTGGCGACAGCCGCGGTCACGTCACGAGAAAATGTCGGCTTCTTAAGTACCGAACAAAGGAAATGAATGATTGCTTGGGCACGGACGAGTCCCCTCACAAAGACCGACGAAACAATAGCATATTGAGCAACAGGGTCACGAGGATAGATGGGGAACACGGGATCTCTAAGCTCGAGAAGGACGGCAAGATTGACTGCACGTTCTGCTGGACCATCAAACGCGATGTCTTTGATATACCAATGTTGATTGTTATGAATGTGAGTTGTCTTGCGACAGGGTCTACCTTTTCAGCTTGACATGTTGCTAACATTTTGCAGTTCTTACCTTGTTACTACCGTAACCAAGATCAATTAGCTGTATAGGGACACTGTCTCTAGTTGGAGGCTAGTATAGATGCATGCATGATTCCTGGATTCATTTCACATTCGTACATGGGGGCCTATTATAGCATGGGCGGCGTTCTGGATGGAGCTCGCATTAGGGGCTCTTCTCTCATATACGGGAGCTGGTCATTTGCATGTATCTCTGGGCACTTACATATAGGGTAGACACGGGATAGAGCATGGGCCTACCTCGGTTTTGCGACCGAGTTCCATGAATTTCATTTTATATATTCTATGATACCAAATTCGCACGTCTATCTATCTACTCACTCTATGCATTTTCTTTGAACGCCCAGCCAAATGAACTAGCCTCGGGATAATCATGTCCAGATGTTGGATTAGATGTCTTGAACTCGAACTCACATGTCCCACGGGCTGGCGGAGTTTACACGCCAAGAGTTGCCTCGGGCCATTTCGGGTAACCCGTCCGCCTTACCCCTCCTGAATTTCCCGGCCACCTCAACCAAGCCTTACGCCTTACGCCCAGACGTCAAAGCGCACGCGTGTTTGTCACTTAGCAGCTAGGTAGGTAGGTACAGTACGTACATACAGTATAGTAGGTACCTACGTAACTCCCGTCACCTACTCCCTGACAAGCCACGCGCCGTCGAAGTCACCGCTAGCGCCGCCGACCACACCCTCGCGCGGGGTCCAGGCGGGGCGGGTGAGGCTCTGGCGGGCGACGTCGCAGTCGACATTGATGTCGTTGACGAGAGCGTCTAGGCTCGAGTAGTCGCGTTCCTCGCGCACGAAGCCCAGGATCAACAGACGCATAGGCGCGTCGTAGAAGTCGCCGCCGAACTCGTGCAGGATGTGCACCTCGGCCGAGCGCACCGTGTTCTTGTAGAAGGGGTTGTACCCAATGGACATGACCATGGGGTAGATCTGCCACTCCTTCTTCTCTAACGGGTTATCATCATTCGTGGATGGAGGAGGAGCGGGATGGGAGGGCGGAGGCGCGTTGGCGGCGGCGCGCGGGTTCGACCGGTGGCGGTGACGGTCTGGGTGAGACGGCGGCAGGGCGAGGGAGGCGTAGCCGAAGTACACGCCCGACTTGGCCGTGGCTATCCACGTCGTGGCCGCCTCGTCGACGGGCAGGTTCGCGGTCGGGATGCCCAGCTCCTTGGACCCGCGGCCGAAGCCGGATATCACGGTGCCCTCCATCTGTAGCGGATACGGGGGCTCCGGGCCCGAGTCTGCGTATAGGATCCGCGGGCGGTCCTGCGCAGCCATCATGTCCCGACACGATACAACACGGATTCTCGTTGGTTGATCGGCTGATTGGACGAAGTGTTTGCTGGTGCTGATGTGGCGTATAGGTTGGGTCTTCTTCTTACAAGATCTTGGGTTCGTGTGACAGGGATGTAGGATTCTATGGCGGGGTTTTTCTTGTCTCACACAAAAAGACGTCGGACTCTTTATTATTTCCGTTACACAGGCCCGAGATTGTACGGTTCTGCGTGTGTATTGTGCAAATGAGGCAGCTGGTTTACTGTTCTAACTAGAGATTATTCGGCGGATATATAGGATATGAGAAAGTGACACTGATAATGAGTAATTAAAGCTTGTTGGGAAAGTCGATGGCTCCTCATGGATGTTGATGGAATTGAGTGAATGGCATGGTGGGGTAGGGGTAGAGGGTCTAGGGGGCCTAGGGGACGCGATGTAATAGTAGATTAGATAGGCTGACAGATCTTATCGATAACCTTAATCGAGCCCTGTCGTAATAGGTAGGAGGTAAGTACCTGGAACTTGTGTATTATCAACCACATATTGTACCGTTCGTCAGGATTCTCTAGCGTCTTTACTTGTAACTCGCCATACAATTTAACTCAGGTACATGAGCTTATTTGCCGTTAGTTCTATCGGCCGCTAAGTCTATTCTCTCCTTCCAACCCCAACTTAAACCTTCTTATAGCTCCCGGCAGCTAGCTTCGCGCGTGTAACGCTGAACGAGATAGATTCGCTGCCTTCTGCTTTAAGAACTCTCACGATGCTGTTTCCTATATAGGTAGTTGAGTACCAATCACGTGCGGTTTGTCGATCCCGAAATGAATGAGACGCTGCCGAAGCGGGGATGGATAAAGTTACAACTTCGCGCTTTGATTCAATGCCGTGCTCTGGCCTTCTTCTAAGCTCGTCACCGAGTCTTGATATTTCGGCATCATGATAATAGCAAAGCTTCAGATGTTTCTGCTATGGTTTGCCCTGTTGTCACAATGCCTCTCTATTTCCGGCTGTAACTTGGCCTACCCAAACTTCCCAGCCTTCTCTCATTCCAACTGCTTGGCGCGGTTGGGCCAATATCCGTCGCTGAAAGATGCCACCATTGACATGCTTATGGAGGGGTTGGGCAGCAGGCAATTCACCAGTGTCGATCTAGTCAGAGTATGTAAGCTTCACCTTCTTGGTATTCGATAATCCAAAGCATTATTTTTATCCTACGTGCTATCCCGTGATTCTGGAAATGCAACTCCACGATCGTTACATCGCTGCAACACCTTTACCGAATACGTGGTAACGAGAAATTGTACAGGCATACCTGAAAAGAATACGCGAGGTTAACGATACTCTACATGTCGTCACCGAAATTAATCCAGATGCCCTTGATATTGCAGCGGAGTTGGATGCTGAGCGCTCCGCCGGACTGATCCGTGGGTGAGGAACTCAGTCCTAAAATGGGTCTTATACAGGGGCTGATAATGCTAGGCCGCTCCATGGGATCCCGATTCTTATTAAAAACAATATTGCGACCAATGATAAAATGGACACGACTGGTGAGCTGCATAATGTCGAAAAGGGGAAATGTAGCTAATATGATCCAAGCCGGCTCATATGTCCTCCTTGGCGCCAAAGTTCCAAGGGATTCAACGATCGCTAGCAAGCTCCGGGCCGCTGGAGCAGTCATTCTTGGGAAAGCAAACCTAAGTCAGTGGGCAAATTATCGTTCTAGCAATAGTGCGAATGGCTGGTCGGCTCTGGGAGGTCAAGTCTATGGAGTCTACTACCCGGGCCAAGACCCTTCTGGAAGCTCGAGTGGAAGCGGTGTAGCGTCCAGTATTGGTTTAGCAGCGGCGAGTATAGGAACAGAGACCGACGGCTCCATCGTTTCGCCATCATCAGAGAATAGCGTCGTGGGGATAAAACCAAGCGAGTACTCATCAAGAAGTCCGAGGAGCTTCTAGGCTAACGAATTCTTAGCCGTTGGATTAACCTCCAGAAGCTTAGTCGTTCCTATCAGCGAGCATCAAGATACCATCGGTCCAATGGCAAGGACCGTTAAAGATGCTGCAATTGTTCTCCAAGCAATTGCCGGTGTTGATCCATATGACAACTACACCTCTGCTATTCCCAACAGGGGCATCCTTCCAGACTACGTAGCGGCATGCCAATTGGCGGCCCTTGCTGGTGCTCGGATTGGTATCCCTCGCAACGCAATAGTACTTGCTGCAGACAAGAGCCAGTTTGCTGCCTTCGAGGAAGCAGTCGGGGTTCTTAGAACTGCTGGTGCGGTCATCGTTGAAAATACGAATTTCACTGCTGCTGCGGAATTTCTGAAGTCAAATGCAGAAACGCAGGTCCTCAACGCCGATTTCCCCGTCAACTTAGCAAGTTATCTGGCGCTGCTGACGAAAAACCCGAATAATGCCACATCGCTCGCCGATGTGCGAAAGTTCACCCAGACGTTTCCGCTTGAAGATTTCCCGGAAAGAAACACGGATATTTGGGATGATATTATATTCAAACAAGGCTGGAACAACACTGATCCTCGGTTCTGGGCTGCCTACCAACGTGACCTTTACTATGGCGGTGAAGGTGGCCTTCTTGGCGCCATCGAGCGTTATCGCCTCGATGCGGTGGTTATACCAACAGATTGGACATCCCCCTTTGCTGCAGTCATAGGAGCACCCATTGTTACCGTACCCTTGGGGTATTATCCGTCCAATACTCCAGTTAAAAGGAATTCGTGGGGATTAGTCACTGATGGGCCGAACTTACCGTGAGTAAACATCCATGATAGCTTATATGTTCATAATCTCACTTTCATCCTAGGTTCGGTATTAGTTTCATGGGAGCAAAATTCACAGAAGCCAAGCTTATTGGCCTAGCGTATGCTTTTGAGCAGAGGACGAAGACGAGAGACAGAGGGAGGCCGTATATCGTCCCGAGTACGGAACTTATTGACGTGGTCGGGTATTGAGAGTCAAATGCGATGATGGTATTATTGGAGAGGTTTAGAACTTAGAACACACATTCTAACTAGAAATAAAAGCTTGTAATGAAAGAGATAAATTTTAAAGCACATATTGGAGCTGAATTTCCCTGTGCCTACAGCGAGAAACCAACCTCCTTAACGGTAAGTGTGAATTACTTTGCTAAGCCGCCGTAGCTACCAACTGTGTCATCAACTCAGTATTATGTTAGAGTACTAGCACGTCCTCTTCCTACTAAGGGTGACTTGAGAGAAAATTCCTCTAGTCGGAAGTTATTACGGGAGAGTGATAGTGTGAGTTTTCAGAAAGCGTGTAGAATGGAATTGAGGAGGCGAAGGCTCTACCTACCTCCCTGAACACGCCGTAGGATCGAACGATATCAATATCTAAAGACCTAGAGACCCTCAAATTCCTCATGTAACATCCAATTAGAGCAATATGAGTATATTGCCATGTTCAAGGGACAGCTGCCATAAAGGAAATTGGGACGGTCCTATGGCTAAATTGGTTTCACAACTCCCTAGAGAGGCAAACTTGTGTGTGTACATACCGTTATACTCTTAGTAAGGTTTGACTAGACAATGTTAAAAAGTTAGTACTTTCCTAAATAGGAAGGTATTCGGTGAAAAGGCCTAACTGCGGCTGTCCTACAGATGACAGTTAATGCTAAAATAGCCGGCCGATGTCAACTGCCCTTAGGTGTACCTATGTTGAAGTAACCTAACACATCAACACCCAAAGTCGCCTGAATTTATTCCCGCCGAGTGTGTAAAGTGGTATTATACGTCGTAATCAACTCATGACAGTAGATACATAAAGGACCTAGGTAGCAGTTGTGGAGCTTGCTGATTGTTCCCAGCTATAGTCAGAGTCTAGGGCTAGGGAGAAAGACGAAGATCTAAGATACAATCTTCATTGAGGACCCTATTGCTTTGAAGCCATGCTAAGTTTGTAAATGAAATTGGTCATTCGCTTGTTAAGGCTAGGTACCAGATTTGCTGTCTGAACTGACTCACTTAAGACATTCCCGCCGTCTTATACTCAAGCTCACGCCGCCAGTACCGAAGCTTACCTACACCATAGAGCTTCCAGTAGTGAGATAGTTCACCCTTTTAGACCCTAGCTCTAAGATAGCCATTTCAAACTCAGGCTCCAACGCCCATACTTTCCACGTCTGTTAAGCGATGCATCGGAGAAAGAAAAGACGACTCAGTAGATATAGGTAGGTACATACCTCACTAGGTGGCTAGAGTGCCTCGCTATTCGAGGTTTCACAATGCAAATATAGCGTGTGTGACAATAATGGCATTGTTGCGCAGGAACCCTCATATACGTACGAACAAGGTCTTTATCTCCTTGCTTTTGTACTTCATAATTGTTGAATTATATATATATATATATATCCGCAAGCGAAGCAACGTAATTTCTTATTAATTAGAAGCTATCAGATATACGATTTCTCGGGTGGAGGCAAAAACTTACGGGAATATCTGTACTTGTCCTCAATTATCGAACAAAGCTAACACTTAGGTGCAATTGGGGTTAAGGGTACCTATCGACAGTTACTTACCTACATGTACCTAGGTAGGTATATACGTACCATTACTAACCTTGTCCCTAGTACATCTTATTGTATGCAACTTGTTTACGCGCTTGGATTATGCCACTTTGGTTACGATACTCGGATTGTGGTTCCAATTCATTCCACTCTCGCATCTTATTCCAAGTTGACTGGTCAGAGAACGAGAAGAAAACCAGAATTAAACCAACACCCCGAAAACCCAAGAAACGAATAACATCATTACTATCTGCAGTGCTTTGTCGCGTACTTCTAGGCAGAGTCTGTGATCAGATCACCCCAATCCTACTACCCAGGTACTTATATCCAAAGTTAACTCTAGAAGGTCGAAAGCTTCCTCCCCAACTCTTGATATTAGCTTGAGACCATCCAACTCGAGAGTAGGCTATTATGACTCGAAGATCGAGTCAACCTTTCGGAGAATGCATTTTGGAAACATATATCAGAGCGTGCTCTCTTCTAACCCTCTCCCATTCATGTCCTCTTTACCCGTCACCTTCAGCTTCAGCTATTGCTTCACCGTCTCTTGACGCTCGCTTTGAATAGTACCTATCATACCCGACTCATTATTTCTACTATTCTCACTTCTTCATAAAACTCGATACCATCCACCACATCAGAAAAGAAGAAATGGCTTACCGTGCGGGACGTCGCCAATCTTCATATGCCCACCAACACGGCCAAGGACGTGCGCAACCAAAGTCTTTCAACTGGAAAGATGGCGAAATTGCCTTCCTGAAGAGTAGCCAGAACTTCGATAAAGTCTCACATTCGGCCTTGATAGAGACCGGATACTTAAATGAGCGAGCCACGGGACATCCCGTGATAATCCTGGAGCACTCAGAGGACTCCAGCTACTTCCTCGTCGCCACCGTCTCAGCTTACAGTTCCGGCCCTGAGAATGACTACCTACCCCCATGGGAGCAACCTTGCCATTCCAGAAAACATCGCGACGGCTTTCGCGCATTTGCCGGTTCCAGAAGGCTGACCAGCAGGAAAAGCTACCTCGAACTTGACAACGGCGGACGCTTCCCTAAGCCAAAGACATCTTGGGTATACACTCGCAGCATTTTTGTGGTCCCATCGTCGACACTTAAGGGCTTCGACAAACCGACAGAGAGACTGCGAATGACTCAGGAAAGCCTTAAGGATCTCCTAGCGGACATGAAAGGCAACTCCAACTTTGCCAACCGCTGGAAACACCCCACTGTCCTCCAAATGTGTGGCGTTACCCAGTCTCCGGAATCATCCCCGGCGTCTTCTCGTGGTTCATTGACGCCTAAAACACCCACCACGCCCACCACACCTAGAACGCCCACCACACCTAGAACACCTACCACACCCACCACACCTATGACACCCATGACACCAGGGACACCAATACCAAGGGCCCCAGGATCAACTTTAAAGCTTAGTGCTTCAAAGCTTTCATGGAGTGCTGTCGCCGCGAGCAACCTTGGATCACCTACAAAGTCGTAGGCTGCTATCACAACCGCTGCAAGTCAACCTGCACCAAAACAGGTTCCTATTCCCATCGCTAAGACTGGCACGTCACATTGCCGGATGCCGTCGTTACACGCACGGCCATACTCGACGGCTAAGGGATGAGCTACTCGATTATGTCTGCCCGACGCCATCCGACAATAAAACACACAACGTGTTCTCTTTGGACCATTCATTGCCCCATTTCCAATGGGCGTCGCCAACCCTACAAGTTAGATACGCCGAACTACATAGAGTTCCTTTGAACGTACAACTATTGCGCATTAGTTGAGGTTTGAGCCCTTTTAAGACCCTCTTGAGACCATCACCTAACTTAGCCACAGCCCCAACAGTACCTACGTCTTCTTTTGTAACCACTACATGGGAGACATGGTTATTCATTGGCCAAAGATCAAGGCCATGATCCAGTTTACTACTATTGCTGGGGGATATCGTGCTCACTATGACGGATAATCAGATCTTCAACCCGAGTACGGAATATGGAATATCTTGGCATGAAACCGGCCAACCGAGCTGGTATTCGAGGAAATCAGATGCACGAATGGTGGTTGAGGAGGGCCTATTATCGAATGCGAAGGAGTGAGAATATTTTACAGGTTTTATCCTCATAGGAGGTTTCCCTGTATTCAGCACATACAGCTGGCGAATGTATATTCGAGGGAGTTTGGATATGCGGATTGTTAAGTTATGTATATTGAATTGATTGAATTTGTATAACTCTTTTGGTGTGATGCAAATAATATGTAACAATTTCACTCCTGATGCTCCTTTGCCATTTACTCTTGTTGTAGACTCTGGTATATGCTCACGTAATTTCAGGGGTAGTATCCTTTCAATTGACAGCTGTCAAATGCGCTAGCGACGGTCCGATCCATGAGACAGCGTAGGGTAGTAGTGAACCATGACTACGGGTCAGCTACTACTTCGTACTCTGATTCACCAACTCCACCGCCAAACCAGCGAAACCCATCCTCGCCCTCTCTTGTCCAAGGTAACCACTACCTTACATATGCTGACCAGGTATCGAAACCTCCTAACTTCGTTGCTCCCGGTGTGTCTCTTGGGTTTAGTGTTCTTTGCTATGCGTCATGTCCCTTCCAACAACCAGATCGCGCCCGAACGCGTGGCTGCGATCATGCTATCCTGGCATTCTCTCGAGCTAGTCTCGTGCAGAAAGCTGCAGACCCTATGGGCGGGCAACGGGTATATATACGAAGTCAAGGCTCGGGCCACCAGCGATGAGGTTGCGGCTGAGCTCCGGAGGGCGTATCGCATCGAGACCCACAACTCTGACAAGGGAGAAAACTCGTTTCCCTTGATACTCAAGTTCATTGCGCCTCCGCCCACTCGACTTGATCGCGAAGATGAGGGCCACTTGCGGAAATTAATGAGCTATGAGGTCGAGCAGTACTTCTATGACTCGGTTGCTCCGCAGCTTGAGAGCGAGACCGCTGTGGCTCACTGTATTGCTACTACGCGAGACTCACGTGGGAAACCTGGTGCTGAGCTACTTGAAGGGTTGACTGCGACTGGTGCGTATTTCTCTCACTTTTCGCTTCTGTTCCTCCCTTAATATCTCCCAATTACGTCAAGTGATCCTTTCACTCCTGTGATGGCTTCAACTGCAAAATTCCCTTCCCCTTTCGGGTAGAAGTTTGAATTGACTCTTGGTATAGTTATGACAGATCTGAGGCCTCTATATCCAGTTGCCGGAGAAAAGAGGTCAGAGCTTAATGAATTACAGGTGTATTCTGCTCTGGACTGGCTATCTAGTTTTCACAGAACCTCAAGGAAACTTGTCCCGAAAGATCTGGATGAGTTTCTGCTACCACCCCTTGAGGAAGCAAAGAGAAAACAGAATGGTGGTGTAGTGGGCTCTAAGGTGTGGCTCAATGGAGGTTACACATATCTCGCTACCCGCCGCAAGGAATACGCAGCCCTTTGCGAAGACTCAGACTCGGAGTGGTCTGCTGTACTCTGCGCACCAGCTAACCCGAGCGGACAGTCGATCGCGGAGATCGTGGCCGATTTTCTGACTCCACGTGGTCGGGATTATGAGACCCTTATTCACGGCGACGTGAAGTCAGAGAACCTGTTTACAACGGAGTCTGGCCGCGAGATCGCGTTTTATGATTTTCAGTACGTTGGCGTCGGCCTTGGTGTCTGCGACCTGGCTAAGCTGTTTACGTGCTCGGTGCCCTTGAGAATGCTCATAGAGGATGGGAGTGATGTCCATGATGAGCTTCCGATGAGCGGGGGCGAGAAAAGGCTCTTGGAGCAATACTATTCGAACCTACTCAACGGGTTTGAAGACTCTAACGGACGAAGTTTGAAGTATGATTGGGATGCCTTTGTTCGGCATTGGGAAACCGCATTAGTAGACTGGCTGAGGTTTCAAGCTTCGTGGGGATTCTGGGGTAATACTGAATGGCTTGAGGCTAGAGTTCGGTCCATCTTGAAAGATCAGGAGTGGAGAGACTGGCTTCCAGAAAACCAGAATTCGGGAGCATGATTAAGCATATATATCGTAAGTTAGGTAGGTAGAACTAAAAGGATAGACCTATACTCTAGGAGACATAATTGAAGGCTTGAAGCTATCCTCGAACAGCCCCTTTACATACCTATAATATTCCTCATCTTATTATGTACTGACCTCTATTAGTTGCTTTAAGTAATTGTACCTAAATTAAAGATGACCTGCTATTCTTGTCCATCGAAGTCCTCTTGTCTATTACAGTAGTTAAGATACTTATTTCCTACGCTGCCGCTAACAATGGACTCTGTTCCTTATCGACTTCTCAATGGCTTGCAGAATTATACACAAAGGAGAGTTGTGTAATTCAGGAACAATGCTCTGGTACAATGATATCGACAAGTAGGCGGATTCATTAAGATAATCCTTCAAAGGTGAAACCCGACATCCCGCGATCTTGGCCGTGTTCGGTGACAATGGAAATGCTGTGACCACCGAACTGGGCCGGCCCGGGATTCTGAGAGGAGAGGGGTTCGGCAAAGCAACGTCGCTAGCAACCGTATATTGCGCAACCAATCACGGTCCGATGCAAGCTGCCGATATGGGGTTCGTCCCTAGATCGTCAATATTGCAGCTTCATGTGGGGTTTGTCTTAGATCTAGCATCATCCATGTACCCCATGTGGGAGTAGAGGTCTGGATGTGTTACCGTACACATCTCCTGAACCGCTACCTTTGTCCTTAGGTACTAGATGACGGTACCATAGTTGTAAAATGCTTATAAAATAGCATATCGATACTTAGTGCTATGTCAAATATCCCCGGGAAGATATTGCGACTCTGATTGGCTACATACCTCCTACCTAGGTACACTGCGTTATTATAGACCAGGTACAGGGTTGTGTTAGTGTTATCAGTAGGGCAATTAACAGTTCGGGAGATCGAATAGAGGGGACGGATGCATGTAGCTTTGCCTATTTTAAGTATATACCATCCACGTAACTACGTCAAGTTTAACATACATCCTAATAGACTTCACTACCGTCATCGACATCTGATAAACAAGAACTCACATCCAATTCGTTCCAATACGCTTCACAATCCCCTCAGTCAACTACCCCCTTTGTAGCCTCGTAAAAAGGGGTAAAAATGGCATTTCCATATAAGACCGTCCTCTTAATCGGCGCCACAGCCGGCATCGGCCTTGCGATGGCCGAGCGCATGATCGAGAACGGCATCTTCGTCATCGGCGTCGGCCGTCGCAAGGAGCGGCTCGACGCATTCGTAGCCAAGTACGGGTCCGACAAGGCGGCGGCGTCGCAGTTCGACATCACGGACATCGACAAGATTGAGGCGTGGGTCAAGGAGTGCGTACTCCACCACCAAGCTACCTAATCCGAGCTTCTTGTCTATATACGCACATTTGGACTGACTGTAGGATATAGAATCACAACAAAATACCCCAAAATCGACTGCGTGATCCTCAACTCGGGCATCCAGCGCACTCTCGACTTCACCAAGCCGACGGAGATCGACCTGCCGCGCACGCTGCAGGAGCTGCACACCAATTACACGTCGTACCTAGTCCTGATCACGCATCTGCTGCCGCACCTACAGTCGCTGGCCCCTGCGCCGGCGAGCTTAGTCGCCGTATCGTCGGGGCTGGCACTAGTCCCGCTACCACGGTGCGGCAACTACTGCGCGACCAAGGCGGCGCTGCACTCGCTGCTATGGTCGCTGCGGGCGCAGCTCAGCCGCGACGAAGCGTCCGCTCACATAAAGGTCGTCGAGATCCTGCCTCCCGCCGTCCAGACCGAGCTGCACTCGCAGCAGGCGGAGCTCGTGAAAATCGGCGAGGGCAACATCGGCATCCCGCTGGCCCAGTTCACGGACGAGGCGTGGGCCGGCTTGGTGAAAGGCGACGAGGAGATCCCCGTGGGTATGGTCAGGGATCGCTTCGATGCGACCGAGGAGCCGAGGAGAAGCCAGTTTAAGCGGATCGTGGAGGCTTTCATGCCGCGGAAGTGACTATCTAGGGAGGCGAGGCTGTGATGGGGTATGGGGGATGTTGGTCGATGGGCGAAGAGCTTGTGGGTGTTAGGTAGGCGTACCTTAAGAGGACAAAGCAAGCGATGTCAAGAGATTAGTATACAAAAAATGGCATATTGATACATGCTGTGTAAGGCTCAAACACCGCAAAGGGATACATAATGTCATAACAATATCTATCTTGAGCAGCTCGTGATAATGAGTGGTACTTACCTACCTTTGAGTCTGCGTGGAGAGTACAAGTTATATGTTAACAGAATGTAGACTCAATAACAAGAGGATGACGGCGACAAATTGGGAACAGGATAAAAAGCGGTAGCCTCAAGTAAAATACCAAAATAGAATGCTCACCATGAGGACCTAAAGCAAGGTGATCTAGGTCTAAATCTTGAATATTATCTTAGATAGGTAGTTGAGGAATCGAACTCTTGACCTCTGGAGAAAAGGAAAAAAATTGCAAAAGGTAAACGCGCACTTGCAAGTTTGCCTAAACCATTATCTTCCTACTAGTCCAAGTATTGCAAGTTTGTGTACTATTTTGCTATATAACCTTACTGTTGGTTTCTGTGGTGGGCGACGGTCAGGTGATGCAGCTGCTGTTTGCTTGCTACTAGCTACATAGGTACCTAACCTAAGGTACCAATTCCACGTTGGTGACACCACGAGCCACGATGGCGCGGTAGGAATATGTATTGTGGCTAACTTGATCTGGCCATGCTCTCGGCGACCTTTGCAGCTTGCTAACAAGTCATTTCGACGTCTGAAGTACCTAGGAGTATATTTGGCCCGCTTCCCTTTCTTTCCCCCTTAAGTCCTTACTCCCTTTGTTCTCAACTCAGAGCTGTATACTCCATTACCGTATCTACTTACACACTGTCCTATTAAACTATGATAGGCATCTTCTCTTGACATAATAAACCAAACGTAAGATTTGGTCTGACTGTGAATACTTTTTGTTTCGCAACCATACCTGCTTATAGTCTTATATCCCGGTGTCAAACGTCAATATGGAAGCATTTGGTCTTTTCTTCACGTTTGTGAAATATGCAACTTGGATCCTCGCCTCATATGTAGGACTACGCCGGATGCAGAAAGTGACGATTCGCTGACGTTTTCAAGCTCCTTCTTCTCTTCACCTACCGTCTAACTCTTCACCCTCTACGAAAGTATCCGGGACCATTTCTTGCGAGTCTCTCAGATGCCTATGCTGGCTTTTATGCCGGCTCGATGTCACTTCATGTGCGAACACGACAAGACCAACTTAAATATGGTATGAGATTCGGAACGTGTTCCGGCAGTTCTTACACGTATTAGTGAATGCTCAGACTGCTTAGGCAAAGTTATGCGACACGGTCCGAATAGGCTTATATTCAGTTCGTCGAGGGCGTTAAAAGGTGGCTGACCTTACCGTTACCTATTATTCAGTGCTAATAGCAGAAGACATCTACCAGAACGAAAGAGTGGCCAAGTCTCGTGTATATGAACATACAGCTGTCACACCAGGAGTGTATAGCCTGTTCAATGTCATTGACAAAGATTCACATCGGTTCAAGCGGAAGCTTATAGGCCAAGCTACTTCGGAGAGATCAATGAGGATATTCGAAGCCAAGATGATGGAGCAGATTGATATATTTCTTGGGATCCTGGCGTCGTCCACTGGTGCTCCCGTCAATATGACCGAAAAGCTCAAACGTCTTGGTATGGACATTGTCGGCCTACTTGCCTTTGGCTATCCTCTCAATACCCAAACTGATCCAGTGAACCGATTCCTTATCTCGGCACATGTGATGGGGAACTTCCGAAGCAATTTGTTCATGCAGTTCCCGTTCCTCAAGGCAACTAGAATCTACAGCCTCCTCGAGAGATTCGCTGTGGCCGAAGTACGGCGTTATTTCTCTACAATTGAAAGGATAATTGCATTGCGAGTCGCCGAGGACAAGCACGCTAGGCATGATCTCTACTCTCTCGTTGCTGATCAGATCAATCCCGAGGATGAGTATCTGAAGGGCAGCGAGATCTGGGCAGAAGCCGTTTTCTTCTTCCCAGCAGGAGCTGATACGACGTCGACGTGTTTGAGTGCAGCGTTCTTCTACTTGGCACATAACCCTATAGCCTACGAGAAATTAGCAAAAGAGATACGGTCGACGTTTCGGACAAGTTAAGACGTACGGGCGGGTCCTACTCTAGCGTCTTGCCAGTATCTTCGAGCCTGCATCGACGAAACTCTACGCATATCTCCGCCGGGACCTGGTACTCTATGGAGAGAGCTCTCAACAACTGAAAAGTCGGGAGATCCTTTGATCATCGATGGACAAGTCATACCCCCCGGCGTCCAGGTCGGAGTCAATATGTATGCTCACCATCATAACGAGGAGTATTTCCCAGAACCCTTCATCTTCAAACCCGAACGCTGGCTCGAGCCGCATACCTCCGCAGCCCAGAGGAAGCTGATGCAGGACGTATTCGTACCATTTTCTCTTGGTACTCGTAACTGCCCCGGGAAGGCTATGGCATATCTCGAAGCAAGCCTCGTATTGGCCAAGATTCTTTGGCGTTTTGACTTCGAGCTTGCGCCCGGAGAGCTGGGCAAGTTGGGCGCAGGGAACCACAGCTTAGGAAAAGGGCGCGAAAGGGAGGATGAATTTCAGCTTTACGATATCGTCACTTCAACGCATGACGGACCAAATTTGATATTTAGATCACATAGCTAGCATTAATCAGCCTCGCAGGCTATTTTGAAAGCCAGAGTAAACTCGTGGGGAAAAGGTCGTGACGCCTAATCTCATAGGAGGTATTATTGACTCCCGGACTCTAGTGACACAAACAAGTAAAGACCGCAACGCGTCTGCGAATCTTCTTGAAATAACCCGGACACGGAAGCAAGCTAGGTAGCACACGCCCATCGCGTTGTCAACACCCTCGGCTCCCAATATCTACAGTACGGGTTTAAAAAGGCGTGGTTTTATGCGGAAATTACAGGGGTTGCTCGAAGCCTTGTCTGCCAACATCTTCATTTTCCAAGCTGAGTTCCTTGATAAATAATGATATGAAAAGCCCGACGCCGGAAAGAGTGGTCATGATGATCCAGATAGCCTGGAAAGGTTTCCTATACGCTTCAGTGAGGTCGCTCATGTATTCGCTTGGAAGATCTAGTGTCCTGAGTGTAGGGATGAAACCAACCGCCTGGCTTGCATCATTTAGGGCATCCACTTGCTCAGGAAGTGTACCCAGTGCGGCAATGCTCTGTCGGAAAACGGAGCTGAAGGCAGTTGAACTAATTGCAAGGCCGACCAGGGCGCCAAATAGGCGGAAGACGACCAGCATACCCACCGCGAGGCCCGTGTCGTTGACGTTTACTACGCTGGCCTGCATCGGAACCTGCGTACCGGTGAAGAGAATGCCTACCCCAGCACCCAGCAGGCTCTGAAAAACATAAACTTCGACCCGGGATGTACCTTGGCCTACCATATACCACAAGCCCAAGAACACGGTGGTGAAGATCCAGCCTACCCAGAGAAGTATGCGGTAGCGGCGTGTAAGTTCTATAATGACAGGTGCGAAGAAGCTAAACGCCACGACGAGAGTGCAGATAGGAAGAACTGTCTTAGCTGCCTCTAAAGGAGCCTCCAGGAATACCGCTTGAAAGAACAGGGGCAGATATAACAGCAGGGTGTATAGGATTAGCCCATGTATAAACCCCGTGGCCAGTGACGAGACACTGGTAGCATTGGCAAAAATACGGTAAGGCAAGACGGCATCTGTCGGCCTCTTCTCGTAGAAGCAGAATATCGTGAGTACTATTAAGCCGATTATCAGAGGCACATAAGTCCTCCATGAGGACCAAGGATACAGTGAATTGCCCCAGCTGAGAGGTAGTGCGGTGGCAGTGGCGCCAATAGCGAATAATATCATGCCGATCATGTCAAGCCGATGGACTTTCGTGCTAAAGGGTAACGGAATAGGCCGTAGATGGAGGAAGAAGAAGGAGAGCAGGAAGGCTATCCCCACGATAGGTAGATTGACCCAGCCGATCCATCTCCAGCTAGCAAACTCGCTGAACACGGCGCCCAAGATAGGCCCCGAGATGGTCCCCGCGGCAATTGCCACGGCGAGGAGGCCGAGATACAGCGGGCGTTCTTTGAGACTCGTGATATCAGCCAAGATGACTTCTTCCAGGACGTCGAGGCCGCCCGCCCCCAAGCCCTGAATGAGCCGGCCCGCGATAAGCACCGGCATGTTGCGAGCAACGGCAAAGACGACGGCGCCGACGGCGAATAGCACCATCGATGCGTATAGCGGTTGCTTACGGCCCAGCACGTCGGAGACGCTGACATAGATGGGCTGCGTGATAGCAACCCCGAGGATGAAGGAGATGCTGGCCCAGAAGGACTCTAGCGTCGTCCCTTGTAACTCGCTGGTGATCACCTAATGGGAAAAAAGCCCCCGAAAGGGAAATGCGTCAGCGTGGTTGAGGTCACGGAAACCGAAATGATCGTCATGTTGCTGCGATTTGTGGATAGATTGGCCCTTTGACTTACCGGCAATGCGATCGCGAGAGATGTAGCGTCCCATGATGTTATTAAAGATAACATGCCGAGCGCAAGCACGGACATGTAGAAGGAGAAAGGCTTCCTAGTCTTTGAGCGTGATGCCGGTATAGCAACTGTGGTTGTCCGAGTGCCATTCTCCTCGATCGACTGGGATTGGCGCTCGCCGCCCATGGTGAAGGATTCCTGGGGAGATGTCGTCCCAGAAGCTTTAGAGGGGACGTGTTGACAGTTGGACAGCTCATCTAAGGACTTCAATGTCGTCTGAGTTGGCTGTTATTGCTGTTGGTGATAGTCTACATACACTGATAAGTAGATACATTATGAAAGTAAGTATAGAGTACTTTGCTTTTGCTTGAGATTGGAGTTTTTTGTTGGTAATCTTGAAAGAAGAGGAGGAGAACTGGTTGGTTGGTTGGTTGGTATATTTAACGCTGAGGTAAGGGAGAAAGACTAGCCCTCGCGAACTCCCTAGGGGTATACGGTGTATAGAGTTACGTAACTAATTCTTTTATATACAGAGAATAGACCTATCTCATAAATTGAATCTACCTACCAGGTAGGTAGTAATATACCTCCTAGGTATGTAGCGAAAAGATGCTTATTGATGCGTCATTCCTTCTAAAGCCATAGTGTCTTTGTTAGGAGACGATCTTATCGTCGTTATTAAATTGAAAGTAAGGCTAAGCGGTATT
Source organism: Hypoxylon crocopeplum (assembly GCA_022578875.1). Lineage (NCBI taxonomy): Eukaryota > Fungi > Ascomycota > Sordariomycetes > Xylariales > Hypoxylaceae > Hypoxylon > Hypoxylon crocopeplum. The sequence continues at coordinate 1,140,830 of MU399557.1, forward strand.
ACGATATACTTGTGAATGTCTTCCCTAGCTAACCTGACATCTATTACACTATGTTTTAGGGACGTGACCTTCAATTTAGTCTAAGCATTGGAGCTCTCGGGCTGCGTACGAGAGTAAGCCGTATCGGCTTCGCTGTATTATAATTGACTCCATGAGCTAATGGGCTGTCAATGCCCAGGGGGAGCCCTAGAGCCCCAGAGTCGACCAACTCGAAGAGAAACAGACTTGGATAGTCATTAGGGGACTGTACTGTTGGTTTCCTTCGCCGTCTTAGGTAATTAGACTGCTCTTTCTACCTCTATTCCAAAACTTTAGTATAATACCAGGGTGGTCTTGAAATAAAATATCGTTCACACAGTTCAGAGCATAATGGAGGTCGATAGTGTGAAGGATATGATCAGTTTCTAACTCTCGGTCTGGTATGCTTAGGTTGTTTTCAGGTACCGCCGCCGCTACTATAATTGTGATAATTGTATGGAACAAGTACCACTGATGTATCCCGCCCTTCTACCATTTCTCGCGAGTGTCATCCCTTTGCTATACGATAAAGCACTATTTACTCGGCTCGCAACATACGCTAAGATTCCAGTTGACCTAATGAAACCGGATCAGATGTTCAATACGATATTGATCTGTATATATGCCTTACAGAAGGAGGCTGACCTCAACTTATATGCGAGATGTGAATGGAAGGCATAGGAGTGATAATGTCTTGGAATTTGGTGAGAAAGGGGAACTTATCCGTCTTACTGTGGAGACTACGTAGAATATCCACATCCCTCTTTCGACACAATGTAATCGCCCAATGGTAAGTTATACATATGGGCGGGGAATGAGGCACAGCTATGATAGCGTGTTATCCCTGGCCGCCAAGCTGACATGATGGATGTAGAACGTAGAGCCGCATAAGAGAACGACGTTGGATGTGTTCTCGATCTTCGACATTGCACTCCGTGACATGTGGTATCAATTTCAGACTATCCTCCCCTATCATCCCCTATCATCCAGACCTTCAGTAGCCAATGCGCCAAACGCCGTTCTTGCCCAGGATGTTATGAATCTGACGAAGCGCAAGCTTCTCCCAATGGCCTTCTCACTCAAGCCTTCCACTCGTCTCTGCCGAGCTTGACGATATCATACTGTTCCAGGACCCAGTACTTGCTCGGGGCCTTGCCCTCGGCAGCTAGAATGGAGGCGCGGACGGCGGCACGAGCGATGACCTCGGCCTCCTGGCCGAACTTGTCCTGCGCGCCTTGACTGATCTTGCTAAGGCTGCGCACAACGGTGTTCATCAGCGACCCGCCCGTGTGTTCGACTTCGCGCTGCCCGAGGATCAGGCCCGGCCGTAGGATGATGGATTGGTCGAAATTGAGGGACTTGACGGTGTCCTCGACGCCGATCTTCATCTTGGAGTAGGGAAACTGACTGCTGATTAGGCTTCGGGTGCCACCCGACGACACGAAGACGAAGGTCTTGACTCCGGCGGCGTGCGCGGCTTTGGCTAGCTCGACATTCACTACGCGCTCCAGTTAGATCACTTTGCTTCGCTTCGCGACACGAGGACTTGGATGTGCGACTCACGGTCGTGGTCGATTTTCCACTGGTTTGCGATGCCGCCTGCTTGTGCTCGTGTTGTTCCCAGTGAAGAGTAGACTACTGCTGGAGTGGGAGAGATGGAGGATAGACTAGATGCCCACTTGGTCGTGTCAGCCTCGATGATAGCGGCCAATTTGGGCGACTCTGCTTTGGGGGCTCGTCGAGAGATAGTATGGACAGCCTTGAGGGCATCAAGACCGAGAAGGGTCGATAATAAGTAGCTACCGACAAGGCCGGTGCTTCCTATGACTGCAGCTGTCGACGTCGATGCCATCTTCACGAGTTGTGATGTTTGAAGTGTTTCGGTACAAGATGGACTACGAATTGCACGAGGTTAAGAAGGGTTTAAAAGGAGAGATGAGATGAAAGGTCAGGTAACGTGAATGGCGCGACGGCAGCGTCGGGCGATTTCTCTAAAATTCGGTTGAATAATCATGCCGCAATCAGATAATCAATTAATCTTGTCAAGACCGAGGCATCTCCCAAGTATGACGCCACTTGACGAGCAAAGAAACTTGCTTATAACGATATGCCAATCAAATATGATCATAACCACTTATGCTCAGTTAAAGACATAAGACATATTTCATAAAATGCTACATAAGAAGATCAATGTCGAAACACCTGTCTAATGTATTGAAATATGTCTATGGAGATCATTATCATGCTACGAATATGGCGATGCATTTCATGCGATACTATCGCTATCTCCAGTAATGTATTGGCAAGGAGAGAAATTAGCTCTCTGCCTCGGCGTCTCGACGTGGACTTCGGCTTCGAATCCTCTGGCCGCCGCCAGGGAGTAGGAGATTAACAGCTTCAAACTCGGATTTCTCAGGTCGTGAGTTGTCGCTACCGCTATCGGTATCACTATCAGCTAGACTTTCCAGCTCCATCTCCTCGTCAGGAACGCGTCTTCCACTGTGCCCGTTAGGCAAGTCTTCTGGCTTGTTCTCATGTTCGTGAAGTTTCATGTTTACAAACATGGCATAGAGACCGAAATCGTACGCCAAGCGACAACTCCCTGCCAAGACAAAGGCGATCCAGAACCGCTCGCTTGAAGCTAGAATGCCAGTGACCGTAGGGCCTGTCATAGCAGCCAGCGTCCTAACCGTAGACGTTATTCCCATGACTGCCGTTCGCTCCTCGGGTTTTACTACGGCTGCGATGAAAGCCGCCCGTGGCGCTTGGTCCATGTTATTCAACCCCGCTCGGAGGAGTAGAAGCCCAGCCGTCATCCAAAGATAAGGGGGGAACGGGAATAGCAACACAGCCGCCGAGGATGGAGTGTGCGTAAACACCATCGTGTTGATCAACCCAATCTTTCGCGCCATAGGACCAGCAAATGACGCCGAAATTGCCCCAAGAAAGTAGCTAAACGAGGTTATATCGCCGAGGGTTGATTTGAGAGGATGGAATTTTTTATCTATGAAATAGTTGGTCAAGGAATACGGCACCATGCCATCAGCAAGTGAGTCAACAGCCAGAAGAAACCATAGCTTGTACATGACTGATCGAGTCGGTGCTGATATTTGAGCGAGTCGATTAGAAAGCCACTTGACGATTCGCACAATCCAGTTTTGTGATGGGTGATATCCAGCGAGGCCTGTCTCTGAGGCCTCTACGTGGGTATCTGCACCAGATCGTGTGCTGCCTGCGCTGCCATCCTGCGGTAGTCGCGTGTAAGTTCCGTTTTGCGGTCGTAGCTCACATTCATCCGACAGTAACATAACCAGACCAAAATTGACCGAACCCATGATAGCGTATATCCAGAAGAGGGCATGATATGAATCAATCTCCGTCCATTCGTCTTTGCTCTGCAGGAAGCGGAGGAGCCTTCCTGACAATTCACTTCCTAGGCTTGACCCGAACAGCGCGGTGGTGACATACCATGCCAACACATCTGCTCTTGTTTCGGGAGTGGTAAGCTGTGACAACATTGACCTAGATCACTGTTAGAGCCGTACAACAACATAGCTCGCATCGTAGAGAACAAAACTTACTCCTCTATACTTCGAAACGGGCCAAAGTCGCCGCCGGTGATACTAATAACACCGACGATGGCAGCGAGGAGTAGAATCCAAAAGTTTTCAAAGACAGCGAAGATGATGCCGCTCAGTATCATTAACAGAGAGCCGCCTAATAAGACCTTCCGCCTTCCAAGGCGGTCCGCGACGAGCGTGAGGAATGTTCCCAGGATGACATCTCCAAACAACGTAAGTGTCATGAATAGGCCAATTTGGTGATCTGATATTCCCAACGCAGAGAAAAAGATGGCTACAATATTATATCAGAAACTCCGAAACTAGATCTTCTCCCTGGAAAGAGTAAAGCTTACCTAGAATCAGTGCGTTTGTTCCGTAAGCGAACATGCGACACGTTCGAGCTAGGATAATAAGGTAGGCATTCCAACCCGCCTTGTGGATCGCGGCGACTCCGAATTCATGGTAAAACCACTTGAGAGGTTTTGTGATTCTTTCCATCTAATTTCTTTGCCCAGTAAGAATAAGACAAAAATACCTGCGCATCTAATGTGATTGTGTGTAACTGTATTGGTTGAAGTCTTAGGACGATATATCTGGGTAAGAAGAAAAGCGGTATGTCCGGCTGGGCACGGCGTCACGGGGATAGAAAGCCGACGTCGGCGTTGCGCCATTCCCCTCCCGAATAGTCACATTTTTAACGGAGACGACGGGACCCGCTAGCTGATATGCACTTCGATGTTATTGCTTACCTCATGCTGTGTCTAGCTCTATATGTATAGCTTATGTACCTATGTACATGTAGGTAGTCTCCTATTCCTCCTTGTTATGACATTGTAGCCACCAATTAGAATCTAGAAGGCAAACTCAGCAAGCCATCATAAAGACTGAAACCCCTTAGTTACGCCGTTTTTTCCTTGTTTATCTAAGCCTAGGAGGAAGCAAAGCTTACGAAGTTCATCAAAGGATACAGGATTGAACAAAGAAAAACAAAGTGCTTAGAAATAGAACACCTACAATGCTTTATCCCTCCCCCCTTTCAATAACAATGCCCTTGTAGGTCGAAAGGATGTTAGTGAGAATAACAATCGAGACAATAAGGGTATTCGGTGGTATATAAACTGAGAAGATCTCGCTTGGGCGTGTCATAGTAGTCATCAAGTTCTAAGTGCTCATACGCCGATAAACGCTAACATGAGGATCCTCACAGCTCTAATTCGAGTATATCAAACCGTGCAATTTATTATGGTTATAGTTTTCGCTCGGCAGAACTACAGACTATTCTACGAGTATGTCCTCTATGGGTTGTTGAATGATATTATCGGCTTGCCTTCTTGGGCCTACTATGCCCTTGGTTCTACACTCAATGCTCTTGATTCCGCACTCGATGCTCTTGGCAATACTCTTGGTTCCATGCTTAATGCTCTCACTCGGTCTATCGGCGACTTCGGTTCGAAGATTGCAAATTACCTTCGTTTCTCACCACGGGTTTTTATCACTGATATTAGCACCGTTATAGTTACCAACACCTCAAAAACTTTTCATATGTTAACAGAATGGATTGGCACTACTGAAGCAGTTCTATTTACCAACAAAAACACTACAGGAAGCACTACAGAAATTTCTGCTTTGTTAGCTGAGTGGAGTAGCTGGGCGGCTACCGTACGCTGGAGAGACTTGATTTGGTTTCCTCCCGTTTACGCTTTCCTCGCAAGCTTGACCTATTTCTACAGTATGGACGTCGGAAGCTTGTACACGTTGGTTCTACACGGAGAGCATAGTTCCATCTCATTCAACCTCCTTTTCCTCACCTTCGTCACGCCTTTTATGGTTGCGATCTGCGCTCTCAACTGCCTCGGGTACTACATATTCCCTTGGGAGCCACAGGACGCGCCTGAAGCGGCTCAAGGTCTTCTCACGTTTTCCGTTCTCGCCACCAGCGCGTGTGAGATTTACTACTTCCTTGCCAGGGTCGCCCAGGAAATCGGCAAAACGTACAATATGTTTAATATCCTCAGAGCCCGGCTCAGAGACACGCAAGGCTTCTCCGATACTCAGCGGTACACGTCGCTTTCGATGATTTTATATTGGTCTGCACGCCTCGTTTTCTCAGTGGTCGGGCCCGTCATAATGCTCTACCGCCCCGGCCATCCTAAACAAGTTGCGGCAGCGAATGCCATTCTTTCGCTTAAAGGGAAGCTACGGCGTACGATTGCAACTGTGTTCCGAATTAGTTCCGATCGTCCCCAGTTTCGGGAGGAAACGGCCAAGAAAGTCGAACAGGTTCGATCTGTTCGGTGGCTCCCATAGCTACCAGATACCTCATTGTAATATTATATTGACACGAAAGGAGAAAAGTCAGCTATGGTTTCCGGAGAGCACTTGGTTTATTTCATTTAACTTGTTATTTTATGTATTGTGCTACACATAGTGGAGGGTTTCATTAGTTTAGTTGAAGATACATACCTAGGTAGATACGAGAATAAAATAGTAGAAATCATGAAAGGTGTTCGCTCGAAAGCACTAGTACGCAATTCTTTGCTTAGGTATATAGGTACCTCCTAGGTACCTAGGCATGGTGATCTTATTGATAATATCAGCCATTATGAGGGCTCAGGGGCTGCCCCTATTCAGTAGGTAAGTAGCGCCTAATGGCGAGACAGACAGCTGTCTGAACATCAAATGGCTGCCAAGTCCTTAATATTACTGCTTTATATATATAGGTAGTCGTATGTGCGAATTGATAAACATGACTTCATATGTCAAAGGGTAGATGTAGCAATAAGGAAATCTGCTTCCTATCCAGCTTTCTCATTGAAGTAGTAAACTCATGACTCTTTATTTATTGCCCACCAATTAACTACTCCCTACGAGGTACGCATCTGATGCAAAAGAGATGCAACCCTAGGCTTCAATCATAAGAGTCGGCCATACCACTGTATCACGCCCTCACACGCTTACTAAGCACCCCTTCCTCCTTCCCCCTGGCCAAAAACCGCGCCTTGACGCCCGTCATGATGGCAATGTACGTAAAGCTATCCATCGCCTCCGGCGGCGGCATCTCTACGATCTCGACGTCGAACTCCCGCATGACAACCGGGACTACCTTGTGCAGCATGAGCTCCGCCAGGTTGCGCCCCGGACACGTGTGCGCGCCGCCGCCCCACGCTAGGCTCAGACGGTCGAGCTCGCGCCAGGCGTCGGGCTCTTCGAGCCAGCGCTCGGGGCGGAAGGCCGCGGCGTCCGCGCCGAAGTTGGCTGGGTTGAGGTGCATGGCGGGTACGTTGACGCCGACGGTTGTGCCGGCTGGGATCGTGTAGCCGTGCAGGGTTAGCGGTGGTCCGTTTGCTGGTACCTTGCGCCAGAGCGCTAACGATGTGACGGGGCGCATGCGTAGGACTTCCTTGATGCAGGCTTGCGTGTACCGGCACTTGTCCATGTCGCCGTTGTGCTCGCGGAGTTCGGCTTGTACGCGCGCTTTGATGGCCGCGTCGCTGCACATGCATACGATGGCTGATGTCGCGATTGATGTGGTTGTCTCGTGGCCTGCGACGAAGTTGAAGCTTGCCATCGCCGACGCGTAGTGCGGCTTCCAGTCTGCCTTCTTGGTCGTGACGTGTAGGAGCTCGGTAAGCATGTCGGGGTCTTGCGATGGCGAGACGGCCTTTTCTTGTATTTCTGAGGAGAGGAATTTGGCTGTGCGCTCTTTGATGATTGATACCGTTACCTGTTGATTACCTAGGTTAGCATGACTTCGAGTCTTGAGATGTCGAGGAATAGGGGGTAGGGGTAGGGGTAGGTGTTGGGCTTCGTACCGGCTCGAAGGGCACGTAGTCCGCAGATAGCTTGATCTCGACGCCGAAAAGCTTTGCTATCCGAGGTCGCAGAGACGGCCACTTCTGCGCGGCGAGGAGGAACTGTTGTAGAGACCCGAAGGTGGTGACCTCGCGCCAGAACTTGATACTCTTGGCGAGAAAGCCGTGGTCGGACCCTTCCTTGATGAAACCCGGCGACCAGTTCAGTGTGACGGCACCTAGACACTCGACGATGGCAAGGTGCAACCAGTCGGTCAAGTCGAGAACCTGTCCATCCTGTTCCTTTACTTTAGCGACGAAGCGCCCCATCACTTCGTCTAGCCGCTCGCTGTACTTCTTGAGAGACGAGGCGGAGTATGTCGTGCCGATGCTCTTACGGTGACTGCGGTAGCGTTGCATGTTGAGCTCGCCATTGAAGGCGAATGCATCGCCTTGGTGTCGACGGAAGCGCCAGTCAATTCTTCCCGGGTTATTACTTAGTGCCCCTATTGACGGTGAGTAAATGATAGAAGTAGGGGGAGCGTCGAGACAGCCATACAGTAAAAGTCACCCTTCTCGATAAAGTGGCTCCCAGCTATTTCATGTATGTGAGTAACGCGATAGTCGAGAGCTTGAGAGCACAAGGGTACAGACTGTATATTGCCTGGTATGCCTCCTTAGAATCGAATGAGACCTCATTTGGACTGATCCGAACCACCGGTCCATATTTCTTATGAAGGTCTGTGTACAGAACCTGCACTGAGTATATTATCAGTTTATTTGTGTCCACCTATGATGACCAACAACTTTGAGGTCTACTTACTATGGCCCTTTCTTATTTGGTACACATACCATAGGCTAGTGATGGCGGCGAGCCTGGGGCCTGGAATCTTCGCCAGAGGATGTAGATATAAGCGATAGATGATTAGGGATATTGGAAGCAGCGAGAAGTAAACCGGAAGGAATACGTATGGAGAAAGGAGCATCGAAGTTATGGAAGCCATCGTGATTGACATTCTAGCGAACTAGAAACTTTGGTGATTGCACACTCGGGGAGTGAGAATCTGGAGATTCTAGATACGAGATATATATGTAGTTCCGCAAGTCCCGTACACAAATCGACCGAAGCTACGGAAATAAGATGAAGATGTGTCTCTAGATGAGAAGGATGGGACGCCTATTACATAAATATCCGTGGTACCAGACGTCAAATCGGTGTTCTCTGAGTGGTTCCGCGGTCTCCCCGCAGGACCTGGGTCCCTTGTCGTAGAACCCAACCAACAATGATACCTATCGCTTCTTTGGAAATATTATTGAACGATCCGTAAAGCTAACCTCTTAAGATAGAAGGTCTACCGAGACCAGCACGTGTCGGGTGTCGGTCCAGCCGTCGTAGGGTTGGTTATGTAACAGCATCCTGTAGGTACAGACGCAATATCGGCACTGATATTATTTACCACGAGGGAGAATTTGGACTCGACGTTACATCACATGTGATCTACTTCAGCCACGTCTCTACACGATAGCCTATCAGGGTGGGGCGTGAAGCCTTATGATGCTACCTTGATATACCTCCGTGAGATTATAGTCTATAGAAGTAGAGAATATCCTCGACTGGACTGGGGAATGTCCGACGAATAACCCGAAAAAGGCTATAGGCTAGCTCGTATATTCTTCCCGATGCGGCGGTAGTGCTTTGTCATATTTCTTTGATGAACAATAGCCAACACTGATTCTACCATGTACCATTGCCAAGGAGTTCGTCATAGAGATTCGGCATTTACTCATGGCATCAGTGGCTTAAGTCATCGGCATGAGTACGGCCATCACCCAAGTATAGATTAGTCCGCCCTATGAATACCGTATATGTCTGAGTCAGATTCCAGACCAATAACCTTATTGGGACGTTACGTGTCAGCTCCTATATCAGATCCTTGCTGATGATGTATAATACAGTATATGATATATGCAGAGGTGTGACTTCGTGGCGGCAGCCCCGTTTTCTCTATCAAGCCCAATATGATCTAAATATCGCCCAATCAGCCTTGCCGGCTGGTATCCCTCCTTTTACGGTAGTCGTAGCCCTCAGCCGTGTCGGGCGGACTTGAAAGTCATGTGTTCGTGTCCAACGTCTAGTCGTGAAAATCGAATATCCTAAGTCCTCGGCATGTTCACCAGGACATTATGAACTTCCATTCGGCTCGGCCTTGCCCTCGGCCTTTTCCAAATAGTTGACTAGATCCTCGATGGTGCAGACCTTGAGTCCCCATTTCCTCGCAAAGGCAATACACCCTTCACCTCTCATCATGCCAGGATTTTCCTGCACCGCTCTCCCGCTAACCTCTTCTCCGTCATCGACTAGTTCGCAAATAACGGCGGCTTCGGGTTTACCGGTAAGTCTGCAGAAATCCACGCCAGCCTCGGTGTGTCCTCTCCGGACCCTAACGCCACCTGGGCGCGCGCGTAGCGGTAATACGTGTCCTGGACGCCGGAAACTAGCGGGTGTTGAATTAGGGTCCGCGAGGAGGCGGGCAGTTAAAGCACGGTCATGGGCGCTGATGCCGGTGGTCACGGAAGGATCGGCAGCGTCGACGGAGACGGTGTAAGCGGTGCCACGAGGGTCTTCGCTGTTTTCGACCATCTGCGGCAGCTTGAGGGATTCGGTGAGGGCGGGTGTGATGGGGGCGCAGACGTAGCCTGAAGAGTGGCGCACCATGAAGGCCATCTGCTCGGTGGTTATGTTCTCGGCGGCTATAATTAGGTCGCCCTCGTTTTCGCGACCCGGGTCGTCCATGACTACTATGAATTCGCCATTTCCTAGCCCGCGGACACTGTTAGCGAGGCTTAGGATAGTGAGTCTCGATGAGCAATTCCTTCTAGATACCTAAGGACAAGACGTACGGAAGGCAGTGATCGCATCGGGTATCGAGTCGAACCGATTGTGATCAATGGTTGCGGAGGGCATCGTGGGTGATTATGGTTTATTAAGTGACTATGTAGTGCTGTCGTTTTCCAATTGACACAAGGACGACGGGTCGAACGGGTTGGTTATCGCACTCTCGGGTTGAAGGTGGCGTTACAAGGAATTGGAGATTTGCGTCACAATATGCAGCCGCTGTAGATCATGGAACTTGGAGGCGCAAAGCACAGTAAATCGCTAATTAGCAGTTGAAGAAAACCATATATTCCAGAAATTCAGAAGACTCAATGGAGAGATAATATCTAGGAATGACTCGGAATTACTCATCCAGGAATTTCTAAAGTAAAGAAAGAGAGACTTCTTTCAAATGCTGACTGATCACACGAGTAATCAGAAGCTTCTCCGAGGACTTCTAGCCCGAAGCTCAGCGGGGTACTTTATGTATTGACACCCCAAGTTATGGTGAGAAGGTACTTATCGTAGTCTCGGGGTCCGGCATTACATCATGCTGAGTTGAATCCATGAATTTGACTGGTCAATTCTAGTGTAGAAACCCAATAGGCTGAGCCGGCGTATGCCGTTGAAACTTAGCTCTGGGGCCCTGCATCTTCCTCTTAGCTTCTTACCAAATTTGGAACTTTCAATTTGTTTGATACGACCAGTACCTATCAGTCACGCACGAAAATAACATCTGACACGACGACGACGCTGAGCCATGATCTAAGTGCGAAGACTATAAACGAAGATCTCACGTCATGCCACCTCGTCCGCAGGCCGCGTTCCTCCTTCGGCGGTTTCGGAATCCTACTACCGCGCCGCGGGCCGTTCGGTGTGTAGCTGAACATACAAGCCGGAGTTTCTCGGTGTCTTCCTCAAACCACTATTCCGCCGACTCATCCACCTTCACGACTGTCTCCCCTGATGAAGTCTCTCACTTTAATGCCCTCGCCTCCTCGTGGTGGGACCCTCAAGGGCCCTCTCGCATCCTCCACCTTATGAACCCTCTTCGTCACGACTTCATCCGCGAATGCCGCTCATCCGTCCTTGACCATCCACCTCCGCCTTCGACTGGTCTTAAGTACCTTGATATAGGTTGTGGAGGCGGCATATTCGCCGAGTCCGCCGCTCGTTTACATACTACCGCGTCCATAACCGCCATAGACCCGAGCCCCGAGGTGCTATCCGTCGCAAAAGCCCACGCGAAACGAGATCCTGCACTGCAGTCCAAGCTAACTTACATAAACACGCCCATTGAGCAACTACCTGTACCGAGCACACCTCAAGAGGGGTATGATGTCGTATCGATTTTCGAGGTTATAGAGCATGTGTCAAATCCGGCGCAATTCCTAGACCGGTGTACACCTTTCGTGAAGCCCGGAGGGTGGTTGGTGATGAGCACGATCGCGAGGACATGGATGAGTTGGTTTACGACTAATCTCGTGGCAGAGGACTTGCTGCGCATGGTGCCGAAAGGTACCCATGACTGGCGCAAGTACATTAACGAAGAGGAGCTGAGAGCCCATTTTCTGCAAAAGAAATTAGGATGGGATGAGCCAAGGTGCATGGGCGTAGTCTACGTCCCAGGTCTCGGGTGGAAAGAGGTGAATGGTAGTGAGAAAGTTGGCAACTACTTCTTCGGCATAAGAAGGATAGTCGAGTCGACAAAATAATTCAATGTCGACTAAATAGCCGCATGGATCGAACTAGATATTCGACGCAGTGTACGATACCGCAAGACTGGCTGAGCCCCAACGCACCCGGTTGAAAAGGCTCAAATCATTAGATTCCCCCACCAAATACGAATATACCCACGAGCAGTTCGAGATCACTTGGATGGCAGTTTAGACTCAAGAAGTGACACGGCAGTGATTGGTAGAGTTGGAAAGCTTCATCTTCGAAGTTAAGTTTACTAATACCCACGATACAGATCATAAACGTCTACGTTTGTGTAGGAGCCAAGACACGCATACGAACCCAACTTAAATCTATATGCTATATCTACCATAGTACATGTCTTCCTCTACCGTGTCTCTAGGTTACGAGCACTTCGAAGGGTTATGAGGTCTACTACTCTCTAGACTTACTCTACTTTATCTTCTAACTTACCTAGGGAGACTCACGAGATTGACATCTATTCACCATTATATAACTGCATGCGTCATCTTGACCGCAGCCATATCCTTGATCTCCCCACGGGGTTTACTTGTCATCCGACTCAAATCCAGACTGTATTTGGCACATTTGATTCGTCGGGTCTTGTTCGCTTAGGCTATGACTAAAGCCATTGCTTTCTCTTCGGCGAGCTTCCTTCCAATGATATAAGAGACTCATGTTGGGAACGATCAGATAACTGAACAAAAAGCTTATATCAAATTGCGCTGCTACCTACTGATCGAGAGCCGTACTTTGATGCTTACTACATACCTAGGTGCTGATCGGCAGGTGTATCTGACGCTGCACTGCCTACACAACTATGACTTACTGTAGTTGGACGTTGCAATCCCAATTGCAACGCTATCTACCAATAGTGTCCGGGGATAGAGAAGATCAGTCTTGGACTTTTGCAAGCTTCTCTCTTCGACAACTCTATTGCCCGAGTGTAGTTGATAGTTTCGTTTGCTCGCTCTCGAGAAATCTCGGGTTGGGAACGGGTTGCAAGCCTAGTGGCGACTAGCAACACAGCCTTCATATATGATGCATCTCTGAATAATATATCACAGCCGCGATGCACCCTGTCAAGAGGCACCGCTCTCTTGGCCGACCAACCCTGATCTTGGTTGGTAATGAAGCCTGGATTGTACGGTCACTCACCTTGACTTTATTGAGAAAAGCTTGTAGGATTCATATGCTTCATGCCAATCACGACAATGGGGATGCCTACAATACCGGAAGTCGTTGAGGAGAAGGCGTCGGCTTCACATGACGATATCCCGCTCGAGACAGGTGAAGTTGCTCCTAGCAACGGCAAGGTCATCGACAATGGCTTGCATCGCGGCCTCAAGAACCGCCACCTGGTCAGTATCGCCAGCTTTGTGTCAACCTGCGGCTCGGTAGTTGAAGGCATCACGTATCTAATGTCGACCGCAGCATAACATAGCTTTTGGTGCCGTCATCAGCGCAAGTATCTGGAACGGTTCTGGAGCGGCCGTATCATCCAGTGGGCCCGTCGGCGCCCTGATATGCTTCTTGATCATCGGCATCGACGTCTTCTTCGTCATGCAGAGCGTCGGCGAGATGTCGACGCTGTTCCCCATCCAGGGCGCCTTCATCGAGCTCGCCGGCCGCTTCGTCGACCCGGCGTTGGCCTTTTCTCTCGGCGTCAACTACTTCTACCTCTGGGTCTCGAGCATCGCTCATGACTACAACAACCTCTCGCTTACCATGGACCTCTGGACCGATGCCGTCCCTCCTTACGCTTGGGTCCTGATTTTCTGGGTCGCCTTCCAATGCACCTCGCTGCTGGGCATCGTGACCTATGGCGACATGGAGGTTTACCTCTCGTCCTGGAAGATGCTCTGCATCCTCGGCGGGTTCTTCGTCGCAATCCTCCTCAACACGGGAGCGATCGGCGGCGAGTACATCGGGTTTCGCTACTGGAACACTCCCGGCGCCTTTGCTAACGGGATCAACGGCTTCGGCAAGTCCTTTGTCCTCGCCGCAGTCTACTTTAGCGGCACCGAGATGGTGGCCCTGACCGCCGCCGAGAGCCGGAACCCGGGGAAGGACCTGCCAAAGGCAATTCGGCATACCTTTTGGCGCGTTCTCATCACCTTCTGTGGTCTGGTATTCTTCGCCGGCATTATCGTGCCCTACAATGACGGGAGGCTCCTGACCGCGACAAGCAAGTCCGCCCAATCGCCGTGGGGCGTAGCTCTTGGTCAAGCTGGTTGGGAGGGTGGCAGCAACCTGGTCAACGTCGTCATGATTACCTCACACTTCTCTTCCATCAACAGCGCCATCTACGTCGCTTCACGTGTCCTAGTGGCGCTCGCCTCCAAAGGGCGCGCCCCGGCGTTCTTCGCCCGGACGACGGCGAACGGAATACCCGTCAACGCCATCGTCTTCTCGAATCTGTTTGGCTTCATCGCCCTACTAAATAGCGCAGCGACACCTGCCCAGGTATACCGCTATTTCATTAACATATCCGACGGCGCTGCCTTCATCACGTGGGCCTTCATCGGAATTACCCACCTGAGGCTGCGCCGGGCCTGGGCATTACAAGGCCATAGCCCTGACGAGCTGCCGCACCGGGCTTTCTTGTACCCGTACGGCGCCTGGTTCGTCGTGGTGCTGAACCTATTCCTCGTTTTCATTTCCGGGTACGAAGCCTTCATCGGCGGCTTCTCGGCGGGCGATTTCGTCGTCTCGTATCTTGTCATCTTAATTTTTCTTATCCTGTACTTTGGCTGGAAGTACTTCAAGGGGACTAAATTTATCTCCTTGGCCGAAGCCGACCTGGTGACTGGCAGGTTAGACCTTTTAGCACGGCTAAAGGAAGACGGTGCCTCCGACAGGAGAGTTGGCCGCCCGTGGTACGTCGTGGTTAAGAGGTTTATGTTTGGCTGAAGCTTGATGGATTTAAGGACATGAATCGAAAAAGGAATAAGGAACCTAAAAACTGGAAAAAATGTACAACATTAGGTAGGCATTCGCTGTCATTACCGACCCAACTCCTAATCTAACGGTATCGAGTAGAAACGCTTGTGGATATTCTGAAAATATGATTAATTAGGCTTAATTAGAGACTGAACACGGGTGTTTCAAATCTGTCCTCTCGTGATATGTACTCCGAGCAAGCCATATCAAGGTACGCAAGTAGCATCTCAGGGGGAAGATATGGGTACACTTGTACCGCCAGTTTTAGAGCGCGCAAATCCTGCCACATAGGTCGCAGCTTATCATTAAAACGGTAATGTTGCTAAAAATTACTAGGTTGAATATTATGAAGCTGAATATGTGCTCCTTATTCCATATACCTGAATTCTGGGTTCCTGTGACCTAGAGCTAATTTTTCTTCCTCTGTTAGACCATGAATCCTATGGTTTCTCTTCCCCATGGCCCTGATCTTATTGTCATAGATGCAATGAGCCAGTCCGAGGCAAGCAAGACAAAAGCAAAATAATTGGAGGCAAAGATTTATCGTGTGGCCGTTGAGGAAAAGGGGCGAATCGTTTGATAGATACGTCCACCTACGCTTCTGTCAATGAGA
Source organism: Hypoxylon crocopeplum (assembly GCA_022578875.1). Lineage (NCBI taxonomy): Eukaryota > Fungi > Ascomycota > Sordariomycetes > Xylariales > Hypoxylaceae > Hypoxylon > Hypoxylon crocopeplum. Next base: position 1,156,331 of record MU399557.1, read on the forward strand.
AGTTCACGAGATATCGAAGGGATCTTAGCACTTACGTAGATAGAACACCTCCCAAGCTACCAACCATCACCATATACCCGCCGGCAACCGCAGCCACTGCAGGGCTGCCAGCATTATTGATGCCCCAGCTGAGAAAGCCACTGCTCGCACCGAAGACAGCAATCGCATTCAAAAATACTGCGGCGTACTTGGCGGTGACGTTTGTCGAGAATCGTAAGATGGCAAATCCAGTGATAGACAATGGAAGGACTCCCACCATGAAGATGCCCCTCTTATTGGTGCGGTCACTCAAATATCCTAGCATGATCGTGATTACACATGCTACTAAATACGGCGGCACCGACTTGAGCTGCGCTTCGGTCGAAGTCCAACCAAACTCTCGAAGGATGGTCGGAATGAAGGCACCCATTCCTTGGACGGCTGAGTTGGTGCAGAAGAAGCACCAGGCGCAGACGTTGGTGTGGACGTTCAAGATAGCTCGTCGTACATGCTTCCATGTTACTTTCTCTTTAGGATCCTGCATGTCATCAGAACGAGTTGTTATAATACCTCAGGTGGGAAAAAACGCACATTAGCACTCTCCCGTCGAAGCCGCTCAGCAGCGATGTAGCGTTGTCTTGGGGTTAAGAATTTGTATGACCCAGGGCTCTGAGGCATGAATAAGGGAGCAGCCATCGCGATTAATATTGTGATCTTCCGCAATTAGTCGTTTGTACTTCCAGGTGTTGTCATTTTCGAAACTCACCAATCCTTCGAAGAAAAAGATATTTCGCCATTTCGAAATTTGCACAGCTTCAGTACCCCATGCTGGGATTTTCCTAAGATTGTTTTAGTAGTGGTAGGCGTCGTACCCCTTTCAAGATATTACTCACGACAGACCAGCAGCCAGGAGACCTCCGAATGAACTAGCAAGAGAACTAGAAGCGATGAATACGCTCATGCGCAAGAATAACTCGGTCTTCTTGTAGAAACAGCTGAGGAAGAAAGCAGTGCCGGGCATGGCGCCACCCTCAAATATGCCCAGGAGAGCTCTCATGACGATCATGCTCGGGTATGAATGGACAAAAGCCGTGCACATTGAGATTAAGCCAAAGCAAACAACGAGAAGCGGTACTAGACTATCAGTCAGTATTGCCTAGGGCGATACCATACCTGTAAGACTCACGGTACAAGCGCGGGCCGACATGCTTCAAAATAACATTGCTTGGAATTTCGACGCTGACAAAACCACTTAGCCCCCTAATTCGAATCAAAAGGGGATATATGACACTTACGCCAAATAGAAGATAAAGAAAATGGTGAGAATAATATTGTAGCGATAGCCAACAAGACTCAAATCGTCTGTCATACCTTCGATTCGAGCATTACTAATGATGTTAGCAGGTAGGCTTTCGCTCTGTGAATGGTCGTTACCCCTGAATAGTTACTCACCCGACATTGGCTCTGTCAATAGCACATAGCATATACAAGGTAGTTACTAAAGGGACGATAGTAAAGTCGAATTTCCTTCGAATCTCAGTCTCTTCTTCAACAGACCAGTCTGTGCCGCCGATCGCCTCTACGCTACCGCTGCTGAAGTCGACGGGGTCTTCCCGGATGATCTCTTTGGCGTTCATCTTTTCGGCCATCTCAGTGATGTTAACGGAGTTGAGTTACAGGACTGGCAAATATGCCTTGATTTGTCTTACAATTCTTCATCACCAAATTACTCACGAAGAATCCTGTTACTATTATAAATAAACACCCTTATCATCTTAGAGTCTCATCTTGTCATAGCCAACATCGTTATCATGAAAGCACCCCCTTCCCGTCTTCTAGGCCGTAATATTGACAGATCGGGATACTCACCCCTATCTTCGTTAGCTGCTACCGTTAGCCTCGGATCTTAGAATGAGGTAGCTTACCATATTTCTTGGCTACTGCAGCCTTGATAGGTGTCGGCAAGTGGATCCCGACACGTGCGAATGCCAAGCATCACGGCCCAGGAGACCGGAATACTCATCCTTATCAAGCGTTGCTAGATTCGGGTAGCACGCCCTCGTCATGGAGCTGTCGTCGCAATTGGCCCATAGTATACGCCGTGATGCTTCGTCAATGGCTACCGGTATCATGGCGCGTGCACTAAGGGGTGAGTAACGGGAACTCCCATCTGTGTGCGATGTAGACCGATTGACGGAGTCTGGCCTCGGCCCATGAGCCGTTCTGCAAATCTTTGGCCCCTTATTTAGGACTACGAAGCTCTTCGGTACGATGTTAGAGCTGCTTCATTAATCTTTATTCTCAAATCAGCAATCACAATGTCAGAAAAGATCAAGATCTCCATTGACCGGGGCGGCACATTCACTGATGTCCACGCCATCGTGCCTGGCAAGCCCGACATTGTCCTGAAGCTCCTGTCTGTCGACCCCTCTAACTATCAAGATGCCCCTACAGAAGGAATTCGCAGAGTCCTTGAGGCGGCGACGGGGGAGTCTCTACCTCGAGGTGTACCTCTCAAATTAGACGGCATAGAATGTCTACGTATGGGGACCACGGTGGCTACAAACGCACTATTAGAGAGAAAAGGCACCAGGTCGGCACTCTTGACGACTAAAGGCTTCAGGGACCTCCTACGCATCGGAAACCAGGCTCGTCCGGACATCTTTGACTTGTCTGCAAGGCGGCCTGACGTCTTATTCGAAGACGTTGTCGAAGTTGAGGAGCGCATCATTCCTTCACATCCCAGATCCTCCCAGGAAGCCTTGTCCGCCTTCAGAACGATTGAGGGTACGACGGGCGAGACATTCCATGTGGTTGAGGAGCTGAACATAGCTAAGATCACGGCGGAGCTCCAGGCTCTTAAAGACAGGGGCTACGGCTCGGTTGCTGTCGCCCTCGTCAATTCATTCGCCTGTCCCGACCATGAACTGAAGATTGGTGAGATCGCGGCGAAGATCGGGTTCTCGGTTGCCCTCTCGTCTAAGCTACAGCCAATGATCAAGGTCGTGCCACGAGGCATGTCAGCGACCGCCGATGCCTATCTAACGCCAGTTATCAAATCTTACGTAGACTCCATCTCGGCTAACTTCGAGGGCGGTCTAGCTGGATCACACGGTTGCCGAGTTGAATTCATGCAATCTGATGGAGGTCTTGTCGACTTCCGCGACTTCAGCGGATTAAAGGCAATTCTTTCCGGACCAGCTGCCGGGGTTGTCGGCTATGCTTCCACAAGCTGGGACCCTGAAGCTCGTGTGCCTGTCATTGGATTCGATATGGGCGGCACATCGACCGATGTGAGTCGGTTCGACGGTCACCTAGACCACACATTCTCATCGAGCATTTCGGGAGTCAGTATTCAAGCTCCTCAGCTTGATATCAATACCGTTGCGGCAGGAGGTGGATCTATTCTATCATGGCGGAACGGGCTATTCATGGTCGGACCTGAATCTGCCTCCGCTCATCCGGGGCCGGCTTGTTATCGAAAAGGAGGGCCACTCACCGTCACCGACGCGAATCTCTTCCTTGGTCGCCTTCTACCAGAGTATTTCCCAAAGATCTTTGGCCCTAATGAAGACCAGCCGCTCGATAGAGATATTACGGAGAAGCTCTTCAAGGATCTGACTGAGAAGATCAACGCTGAGCAGACCTCGGCCAAGTTCACCCCTGAACAGGTTGCCCTAGGCTTCTTGAAGGTCGCAGATGAGTCCATGACGCGCCCCATAAGGAATTTAACAGAAGCCCGTGGTTACGAAACTTCCTCTCACAACCTTGCTTGTTTCGGAGGTGCCGGTGGCCAGCATGCGTGCAATGTCGCCACTTCGCTTGGAATCTCTCGCATTATCATTCACAAATACTCTTCAATTCTGTCCGCCTACGGCCTAGCTCTCGCAGAAGTCGTACGCGAGGCCCAGGAGCCGATGGCGTCAGAGTACTCGGGAGCTCGAGAGATCATAGATCGCAAGATGCAAAACCTGATCAGTCGGTCGAGCGATCAGCTCTTATCACAGGGGTTCACGGAAAGTCAGCTGAGACATGAACTGTTCCTAAACATGAGATATGAGGGTTCCGATACGAGCCTTATGATTCTCAAACCAGAAGATGGAGACTTCGCGGGAGCATTCGTGGAACGACACCGACGAGAATTCAACTTCACTTTCGAGAGACCGATTTTAGTCGACGACATCCGCGTTCGAAGCGTTGCATCCTCAAAAGCGGTCGTAGAGAAGAGCCCATTGCAGCAATTAAAAGAAGCTCAGATCAAGCAAGCCGGGGAACCGGCACAATATACTGAAGTCTACTTCGATGACCACAAGGGATATATCAAGACTCCTGTGTACCTCCTGCGCGAGTTAGGAATGGACGTCAAGCTCCATGGTCCAGCTATTATCATCGATGAGACTCAGACGATCGTGGTGGCACCAAATGCCGTCGTCCACGTCCTCCAGACTTGCATTCTAATAGACATCGAGTCCGGCCCACGCAATATCATGGCCACAACCGAGGTCGACCCTATCCGACTGACCATCTTCGGCCACCGCTTCATGTCGGTCGCCGAGCAGATGGGCCGCACCTTGCAGAAAACTGCCGTGTCGACCAATATCAAAGAGCGTCTCGATTTCTCTTGTGCGTTGTTTTCGCCCGATGGAGGTCTCGTCGCCAATGCTCCCCACGTCCCCGTGCATCTGGGATCGATGCAGTTCGCGGTGCGTTTCCAGCACAAGCGCTGGCTGGGAAAGCTGAAGCAGGGCGACGTCCTGGTCGCGAACCACCCGATCTCTGGCGGCACGCACCTCCCTGACGTGACGGTAATCACTCCTGTGTTCGCGCCCGGCGGCAGCAGCGACGAGATCATCTTCTATGTTGCGTCGCGGGGCCACCATGCGGACATCGGGGGCATCCTGCCGGGGTCCATGCCGCCGAACTCGACGGAGCTGTGGCAGGAGGGCGCGGCCATCGAGTCGGAGAAAGTGGTGGAGAACGGTGTCTTCGCTGAGGCACGCATGCGCGAGCTCTTCCTCGACGAGCCTGCGCGGCACCCGGGATGCTCCGGCAGTCGTAACCTCAACGACAACATCTCGGATCTCAAAGCCCAGATCGCAGCCAACGCCCGCGGCATCGCCCTCATCCAGAACCTCATCGACGAGTACGGCCTCACCACAGTCCAGACGTACATGTACGCCATCCAGAAGACCGCCGAGCTCGCCGTGCGCAATTTGCTGAAGGATATGTATGTCCTGTACGGCGGGGCACCTCTCGAAGCGCTCGATTTCATGGACGACGGCACGCCGATCAAGCTAAAAATCACCATCGCCAAGGACGGATCCGCCGTGTTCGACTTCGCAGGCACAGGCGCCGAGGTCTACGGCAACATCAACGCGCCGGAAGCCATCACCCACTCCGCCATCATCTACTCGCTACGGTGCATGATCAACTCCGACATCCCGCTAAACCAAGGCTGTCTAGCCCCAATCGACGTGCGCATCCCACGGCCCTCTATCCTAAGCCCGACGCGCGCGGCTGCCGTGGTCGGCGGCAACGTGACGACGAGCCAGCGCGTGACCGACGTGGTCCTCAAGGCGCTGCGCGCGTGCGCCGCGTCGCAGGGGTGCCTGAACAACCTGACCTTCGGGGTCGACACGCACGCGGACAAAAACACCGGAACGACGGTGTCTGGGTTCGGGTACTACGAGACGATCGCGGGCGGCGCGGGCGCGGGGCGGGAGTGGGCCGGCGAGAGCGGCGTGCACACGCACATGACCAACACGCGCATCACCGACCCCGAGATATTGGAGAAGCGCTACCCGTGCGTGCTGCGGCGCTTCGAGCTGCGGCCGGGGACGGGGGGTGACGGGTTGTATCGCGGCGGCGATGGCGTGGTGCGCGAGATTGAGTTTTTGACGGATGTTCAGTGCTCGATCTTGTCGGAGCGCCGCGTGCACCGGCCTTACGGCATGGACGGGGGTGGGCCCGGCGCTACTGGGGTGAATTACTGGATGACGAGGGACCGGTGGACGGGGCGGGAGCGCGTGGTGAATATGGGCGGTAAGGGGAGCGTGCCGATGAAGACGGGCGATAGGGTGGTTATCATGACGCCTGGTGGTGGAGGATATGGCAGGGAGGAAGGAGTGGCGAATGGGGTGAATGGTGCGCAGCATTATATTTGAATATTTATGAAGGTGGCTCTACGTTTAGGAATCATACATCTGCAGTGCTGTCATTCATAGATGGTAACTACCTTAGGTAGGTAGTCTCAGTGCGTAGAAGATGAATAAAAGAGGGAGAGTCTATGGCATATTGTGTGTTGTATCTAATCCCTCTTCTCTCAACAGCGCAGTCTCGATCCATTGCCTGTCCATGTCAATACCGATCGAACCCAGCACCTCCGCCCACAAGCCCGGATCTCCCTCGGGATCTAAGTTGAACGCGGGATTCTGATTACTTGTTGAGCCCACCGTGGTTGTGCTCGCCTGTGAAAATGCATCATTTTGTAGCTGGTATAGTATCTGCGCCGGTCCGTGGCTCTCCACGTCCGGAACATCAGATAAATCTTTTGGTTTGATCATAGCCCTGATCTTGGTCAGGAGAGAGTGGCATGCCCGGATGTACTTATTACCCTTCTCAGCCATACTCTGTAGGACGTGGAGCGCCGTGTCCATCGCAGACGCGTCCATCTCCTTGTATGGGAAGGCGATGTTGACCATAACTAGGAGCAACGCCGCGGAAAAAGCTTGCTCTCCGTCAATGAAACCATATGTAGCTGGTTATAATGATTAGCGAAATTCCTTTTGAGAATGTCGGATAGTACTAACCGACTAGGTTGTATTTCGACGCGGCGTTAAGGATGAAAGCACTGGATCTGGCGGCAGCAATTGCGGTGTCGATGATATTGACAATTTCGAGCGGCAGCCCGTCCTCCCAGCGTGCCGTCGAGTTTGATCGTTGAGCATTAGCTGCCATCTGCTTCTGCACGGCGTAGAGTAGAAGCGGTCGAGCCGTCATATTGATACAGTGATAATAGTGTAGATAAGTCGAGACCGCCTCGCGGTTTACGGCCTTTTCTAGGTCGGACGGATCTAAGCGTACGTCTGGTGGTAGCTCGTCAAACCAATCTGACAACGTCTTCATGATGTTTTGGACCGACGCAGATAGGCTGGTGCCTGACTTCTGTTTCTTCCGATATATCTCTTCTCCTACTATCCCTTGTATTCTCGATAGTTGAGTGTAGCGTGCGAGAATTGCAGCAGTCCGGCTATTCTCGCCTGCTATGGGACTAGGAGGGAGCACGTCAATGTCATCATCTTGTATTGAAATGGGGTGGCCAGAAGTAACACAGAGTAATCTGTCCATGCTATACGTCGACCACCAGACCCTTCGCCTGTGCTCCCTCGTGAAATCATCTATCTCCTGATCCGAGACTTCCTGGTGTAGTCCTAGAGCGATGGCCATCCGGAGAGCAATTCCGATGTAAAGGTAAGCCGCATCCCTTCGATTGATGGTCTGATTGTAGTACGCGACATAGCTTAGCACTTCCACAAACAGAATAGAGCCGTCTTCATGTACGTCCGGTAAGAATTTGAGGGCGTGTTTGAAGTAGACGAAGCCAGGTGGTCCTTCGTTTCCGATCCACTGATTGACCGAGTACATCTGGCCAAAAGCGAACACAAGCAGTATTTGACAGTATATCAAGCAGTCTTCTCGGTCGCTTGGATCTGGAGGGCGAGCATACATGCGTTTTAAACGTTGATAGAAATCCTCATCCCTCAGAAAGGAGAATATAGTGCCGATGTAAGCGTGCTGAGCGCGGTAAAGGCGTTTTGCGAGGTCGTAAGGGGGGAGCTGAGGGATCTCAGGGTTAACGGAACGCCTTAACCAGGAGGTGTCTTCATAGTGCGGGTACATATGCCATGCCAGAGTTTCGGCCGTCGGATTCAGCCTGTTAGCAATGTATGTCGATGAAGAGTTTCCCATGTAGTCTACAAATTAGCCCGGCTCACAAACCAAGCTCATACTGTAACTTACGATACTGGCCAGATCTTCCCATCACCCAGTTGTCTGTTCCCGTGAAGCCCCATTCGACATCTGTCACAGGTGTTTCTGCCGCACTTGGGTCGCCATCTTGGCCATGACTGCGGCGAGATGCTCGAGCCTGTGCCTGGAGTTCGACCAGATAACTACAGATGAGCGAGTCGTCGGATACATATTATTTGCCGCGACCTACCTCTCTGGAACGGAAACCCTTTTCTCTGACTCTGAGTAAACGCAGGCATGTCCTATTTCCCGACAAGCAGCACAGGGATATGGCGGATTGCCGGCGCACTTCGTCTTTCTGCTCCTGCATCTATTACAAGCCACAGCCGACCGCCTCAAGACATCTGGCGGCGGATGACGCCTTCTTGCAATGGTCTTCGACGCTTGCATCTCGAAGGCTCGATGGCCAGTGGATAGTACAGTATACCAGATGGTTAACGTGCGAGATGCAAGTAAACCGCACATCGCCACGCGGCGTTGGTCGCGTCGCTGGAACTTTGTCAGCAGCACCGAGGTCAACGTGGATAGTGCAATTCCACAGATAAGACTAGCTCTATACCAAAGTCTAGGCACATTAGCTTAGGACCAACCCCAGATTCTGATATCTTGCGGCTCCACTCGGCCGCGAGGGAGCAGGGAATTCGGTCCCCACAACCCGATGATATCTCTTGGCTTCGGCTTTCTTATCATTTACCATAACCGGTGACTAAATCGACATCGGACGACCACGACGACCGGACCGATCACTCAGGCCTATGAGAATCGAACCGGGCTATGATACCTAGGATGCGGTGGAAATGGGTCGGGGATGGCATGGGTAGACAGGACTCGATGTCTGTATTAATAGAAGGTAAGATCTAAGGTGCGTAATGTGTAGGTGATGGATAGGTCACGTGTAGTCGTTTTCGTACATGTACAGTTACTTCGATTGGGTAGCTTCTCCAACACTGCTGGCACCTGAGTCTTGAATTGGCCTGTCTGTTGTTAAAGGACTCGGGGGTATCAGCAAATACCTTCTCAGAACGGGGGCTCGTCAGTTTCAAGATGCAGTACATTCTCAGCCTCACATTCTTCTTGGGGATATGCCTTCTAACGGCACGCCTCCTACATGCTTACCTACGACTGTCCAGCATCCCAGGTCCCTTCTTCGCACGTCTCACAGACCTCTGGCGCTTCCGCGCACAAAACTCGCGGGGATATTCAGCAGCTCTTGTTAAGCTACATAAGAAGCACGGCAAGCTCGTGCGCATTGGGCCAAATCATATCAGTATGAGCATCCTCTCGGGACACACCTGGACACACCTGAATCCCTTAGATATCTCACTTAAAATGATAACTGACTTTATTGTTCGATAGGTATAAGTGATCCTGATGCTGTGCCGATAGTATATAGTACGAACCCAGTCTGGGTAAAGGCACCGTCATACTATGGAGCAGTCACGGTCAGCCAGGGACGCACAATTCCCAGTATCATTGCGATGAGCGAAGCCCAACATACCGCGGTGCGGAAGGCGGTTGGGCGTGCGTTCACCACGAACTCCCTACTCGACTACGAGGATTCGATCGAATCTGCAGCGCTAGAGTTGGTTGAGGTCCTGGGTTCGCTCCAGGCTGCCGATATTGGGATGTGGTTGCAATTCTTCGCCATGGATGTATTGATCCGCGTTTCGTTCAGCGAGTCTCTAGGATTCATGCAAAAGGGAAGCGACATGGATGGAATACTTGCTGCCGTGATGGCGCGTTTTGATCATTGGGGTCGTTGGGCTGCGATGCCAACTGCGGACTATATTCTCAATAAAGGACCACTGGCAGCAAGATTCAAGAAGGGCGGAGATAGTCCTCTTGCACGCGTCGGGCTTGCGAAACTGCAAGCAAGGAAGACGACCTTGGATCAAATAAAACGGCAAGACCTCTGCCAGAAGTTTCTTGAGGGTCAGGCTAAGTACCCCGAGGACGTGTCGCAAGATGAAGTCCTAGGTATTATCATGTCAACCATCGGTGCGGGGGCAGATACGACGGCTGGTACTTTGGCATATACGCTCTTCCTCCTAGCAAAGTGTCCTGCCGCCAAAGAGAAGCTGCAGCAGGAACTAGATGAAGCCCTCCGCACCGGCGCCCTGAATAAGTTACCAAAATGGACCGAGGCCAACAAGCTACCCTACCTAGAGGCGGTGCTCAAGGAGTCAATGCGGATCCTACCCATCGCAGCCTGGGGTCTCGATCGCGTAGTTCCGGCTGAAGGCGCGACAATCGCTGGCAAGTTCATCCCCAGCGGCACGGTTGTGGGATGCCAAATCGACGCGATGCACCAAGACCCGGAAGTGTATGGCGAAGACGCATCGGTATTCCGACCTGAGCGATGGCTTGACGCCAACGAAGAACAGAAGCGACGGATGGACCGAGCGTTCCTTGCCTTCAGCGCTGGGAAGAGGATATGCACAGGTCGGCACATTGCGTGGCTCGAGATGAAGAAGACGCTTCCCTTGCTGTTCATAAACTTCGACGTAAGTGACAATCGATCGCTCATAAGATTTGCAACGTCTCTAACAAGATATCAAGTTTGATCTCATTAACCCAGACCAACAATTGGATGAGGGTATCAGAATCAGCGCAGTCAAATATCCACCACCCATTTGGATGCGAATTGTGAAGAGGAAAGTTATAGATATGAAGGTAGAAACGTGAAACACGGTAGCAAAATTGAAAATAGTCTCGACTGGGTATCATTATGAAGGGAATTAACGCAGAAATAAGGGTATCACATTATTGGAACTTGGCAGGATTGCTAGGTATGAGTCTCCTCAACACCTCGATCTGGCGGGCTTGCACCTTGTTTTTCAAATCCGTCACGCCGCGCTTATCAGATCGTCTGATGCCATTTGAGTAGACAACGGTGAAGTCTGGCACTGTCTCTCCCGGTTGTATAACGCTCTGTGGTGTCAAAGTGCAATGCTGTCTTACTGTTAACCATGGAGCCGTGATATGAAATATAAGGAAAACTCACCTTCCCTAGCTTCGCCCCTTTTCCGACTTTGCAGCCCACACCAATTTGGCAGCCTTCACCGATTATCGTACCCCCAGACTCAAGTACTGCGCCAACCTCGACTGTTACATAGTCGTTGATGACTACGCCATCCCGAGACTCACTGGGTGTTGGCTCCGCAGACACTGCTCCAATGCTCGTTCGCTCATGGATGATACACCTCCGGCCAATAGTAATCCGTCCATTAGAAGAATCTAATTTCGCTCGGGGATGTATGACAGACTCGGAGCTGACATTAATCGTGTGGTTCCCCGTCAAAAGTGCCGAGTCAGCTATCGTGATGGAAGAAGAAAAGTTGACAGGTGCTTTAGGACCGGATTGGACGCGTGGGAGAATGGACTGGCGCTTGGAAGACGACATATTGCTCCCATATAGGATCAAGTAGGGAGGAGTATCGGTAGGGAGGTTGTTGGCAGAGTCGAGTTCATGGTTACATTATATGGACTGGTTTTCTTTGAGTTGGGAATTGAACTCGAAAAACAATCGCTAAAAGTTTAGATACTTTGACCCTTACCGAGGCGCACTCAATGGTCTTTAGGGATTATGTATAAAGCGGGCGTTTAAACCAGGTACCTATAACCTCATTACTCAGCCACTAGCCACAGCATAGTTGTGGTTCAAGCTCGATCGCCACAAAGACCCGCCTTTAGATGGACCGAACCAATCATGATGTGGTCATTTCTATTCAAAGGCCTCACCTTTTCAACAACCAAAACCGCAAACCCTACTAAACCTCCCGCTACTATCCCGACTCTCCACTCCCTCTGCTCAATTGGGCGCCCAAATACCTTCAAGATGCTGTCCAGGACAACTGCGCCGTCGGCAGCCTCTGTGAAGGCTCTGTCGCGCGTTGCCCTACCGTCTTGCTCGAGATTACCGCAGACATCCGCGTCCCAGCAGAACCGAAACTTCGCGACAGTCCAAGAGGGAACCCCGAAACGAACCTATGGCAACCTCAAAGATCAAGATCGCATATTTCAGAACCTCTACGGCCGATTCCCCGCCGATCTAAAGTCCGCCAAGAAGATGGGAGACTGGCACAAGACGAAGGAGATCATTCTGAAGGGCCACGACTGGATCATCAGCGAGATTAAAGCTTCCGGTCTGCGAGGTAGAGGAGGAGCTGGTTTTCCTTCTGGTTTAAAATGGGTAAGTTGGATCGCAGTAGGTCCAGTTAGGAGACCATCGCTAATTGATTGGCGATGCAGTCTTTCATGAATTTCAAAGATTGGGACAAGGACACAAAGCCGCGATATCTTGTTGTCAATGCAGATGAAGGCGAACCCGGCACATGCAAGGACCGAGAGATTATGCGAAAGGACCCCCACAAGCTTATCGAAGGATGTCTGGTCGCAGGACGAGCCATGAATGCTACTGCTGCCTATATCTACATCCGTGGCGAGTTCATCTATGAAGCCGCTGTTCTGCAACAGGCTATCAACGAAGCATATGCGGATGGGTTGATCGGCAAGAATGCCTGTGGTTCCGGCTACGATTTCGATGTGTACCTACACCGCGGCGCCGGCGCATACGTCTGCGGTGAGGAGACGTCACTAATCGAGTCTCTAGAGGGTAAGCCCGGCAAGCCTCGTCTAAAGCCTCCGTTCCCCGCCGCTGTTGGTGTATTCGGTTGCCCTTCTACTGTCGCCAATGTCGAAACCGTCGCTGTTGCCCCTACAATCTGCAGAAGAGGTGGTAACTGGTTCGCCTCTTTCGGTCGGGAGCGAAATCAAGGAACAAAGCTGTTTTGTATCTCTGGTCATGTCAACAACCCTGCGACCGTCGAAGAAGAAATGAGCATCCCTCTACGAGAGCTCATTGAAAAGCATTGCGGTGGTGTTAGAGGCGGTTGGGATAATCTGCTTGCCATCATCCCCGGTGGCTCTTCTACTCCCATCCTTCCTAAAAACGTTTGTGATGACCAATTGATGGACTTCGATGCTTTGAAGGACAGCCAATCGGGTCTTGGTACTGCTGCTGTTATCGTTTTGGATAAGAGCGCAGACGTCGTGAGGGCTATTTCCAGGTTAAGTCACTTTTACCACCACGAATCCTGTGGACAATGTACACCGTGCCGAGAAGGTAGCAAATGGACCGAACAGATCATGAGCCGATTTGAAAAGGGGATGGGGCGCGAACGAGAGATTGATATGTTGCAGGAATTGACAAAACAGGTTGAGGGACACACTATTTGCGGTAAATTATCACCTCTATTTAAAAGAGCACTACGAACTATACTGACTTCATTGCAGCTCTTGGTGAGGCTTTTGCCTGGCCTATCCAGGGTCTCATCCGCCATTTCCGACCCGAATTAGAGGCGAGGATGCAGAAATACGCAGCAGAGCATGGCGGTGCTCAGGCTCTGGCTGGTGGATGGAGTCCCGACACCCGAGCACAAGGCAAGCTGGTCGCCCCTGGCCAATAGCCTTAGAGTACATTGTCTCTTATATAGCTAGACGGCATAATTCGAAGGGTTAGAGAATTACCGGCAGTGTACACCAAAGCTACTCGTTATTATGTATATACATACCTATCTAGGTACCCAGGAGAGTGCTTAGTCCCAACCTCGGGAAGTGATTCTAAGAATGGAAGTCGAATTTTAACAGCAATTCTCTCAACATTAAGCGTTGTAACGGTATATGCCAATCATCCAAGTCGTTGTTTATTCTATAGTCTATATCGCTCGTACCTGTCCGGCCCAGTATTGAAAAATACATCTGACGGTCATGAAATGGCATAAATATCAACGAGGGCGTAGATCCGCATTTTTCAAACGACGCCCAGCTCAGACCTCTAATTATTCGCTGCGACTTCGCGCCCACACCTCTCCCAGGCCTCCATACCCGTCAATATCGTCGTCACAAACATAGCCAAGCTAACGGTGCCAGGCTCGACGTTAATCCAACCGACGACACTCCCCGGCAGGACGATGTCGAGAGCATTAGCCATCGCACCACGGCCAAGCTTGGATATCTTCGCCGAGACCTCTCTTCTCCACAGACGGCGCTGCTCCTTTCGATTCTTGACGATGGCGCGCAAGCGGTCCTGCTCCTTCTTCAAATCATCCGCCGCTTTCTCATTCGGATCCGTCTTCTCGGTCTCGGAACCAGGGCCTTCCGGCTTGCCTACACCGAAGCCGTCACCGGTTGCGGGGACCGACGTGTACGCAAGCACGTTGAGCATCTCGAGCAGATTGTAGAGCAACCCGCAGACGAGCGAGAACAGCCAGAAGCGCTGGCCCTCGACCGTGATGCTGCGGTTCCACTCGGACGTCCAGATGGCCAGCCCCGGAACCTGCAGCGTGTCGACGATGGTGCTGGCTTCGAGGAGCAGGTACATGCCGTTGAAGGTGCGCGCGAAGACGTCTAGCCACGGCTCGACCTGGACCCATACAGGCCGCGGCGGGCCTCTCCGGCTTTCCGGGGACGATAGCCGGGAGTAGATCTTTTGGGCCGCGTTGAAGGAGTCTAGGAACCGGAATAGTCTGAAGTACCGCCGCGCTAGTCCTAGACGCTGGTTGAGAGCCTTGAGCGTGATGCGCGTCGTTGAAGCGGAGGGGGTCTCGGCCGACGCAAGGCTCAGGACGTAGAGGAGCAGGTCAAATGGGATGGCAAATGCCGAGAGGATTTGCACGATGGCTTGGAAGAGCCGGAAGGTCCGCTCAAGGCCGACTATAAACTCATATTAGCACATATACGAGCATGCATTTAATTTCGAGGAAATGGGTCTGCTCTTCATGCAAGAGGAGCTGGAGAAAACAGATATAGATATGAAGTTACTAGATCTGTCAGTATGACTTGTGTAGAATATGACCGTAACCGACCGCTACCTAAGTACTCATACTGTTCTCATTTATAAGAACTGATGTGAGATTAAGCCAGCAAAGTGCTTACTCGCTGATGTTTTGGTCTATATGTAGAGGTTCCCTAGATAGCTGTATACCTACATGTAGGTAGCATGTCTCTAGGTTTGTTTGGCCTGAATATCCTACCCGTGGACTTATGGGTTGCACGCTTCTTGAAGCCCAAGAGCATCGTAGTCCCTGGCGCTAACTACCTACTATAGAACCCGGACATTCCGTGAAATTCAAACAAAGTGGCATACGAGAGTCTCAATTGACGTCAGAATATGAAATGAACGGCTTGCTGGTAGAGCTACTTGGCTCACCAGTAATCGCGGACCCGGGATCGTTGCACGCTGCCAAGACAAAAAGGGACAATTGCTCCGTACCTGAGTCGGTTGTAAATCTTATGAATTGCTCAAACTTGAGAGACATCCTGTCAGTCCGTCGTCCCGATTGGATAAATAATTGATGTTTAATGAAGTTGGATGAGAAGGTCAAAAGAGGTGGAATGTTATTGTATGCGCCAGGGCGATGCTTAGGTCAGTCAGCCCTGCGGCACCAACCGAGAGGATTTGCGGGTCTGCCTCTCCCTTACCCCTGACTAACAATTAACGATCTGACGCTCGAATCCAACATAAGGTACGTTTATAAGGTGGAAAGCTTCTTATAAATGTATAAGCGAGCATAGCAGTTTCAGAACTTCGGATAAGTCGGAATATCTTGGTATCTTGGTGTTATAGGGCCAAGAGGTATGGTTCGCCGCTTATTCAACAGCCGAGTTGGTTTCTAGCTCAACATTGCGATAGAAATATCTAGGGAAGAGTTAACTCTTAGGAAGTAGTTATGTTCTGCTCAATATCATTGCAGGTAAGAGGAAATAGACGTAGAAGCAGAGGATTAAAGATAAGTGGTTATTATCCAACCATCATTTTTCTGCAGTAAAGGTCTCAACAGCCTCGTCGATGGATTTCAGCTCTGACGGAAGTGCTCATGCCCCTCTAGCAAATGCATTCATCACCAATGCTACCCTCCCCATCATCATGGCCCTATCATAACTCATTGCTTAATCATAGCAAGGGAGTCGGGTTGCAGCTGTGGCTTGCCATGTGCTGCGGATTGCATTGGGGGCCGCCAACCATGTCAGCTGTGTCGCGCTGCAACCCAACAATTTCTTATTCAATGATAGGATCTTTCTAATCCTTGAGAGGCATTCTAGTATAGGTAATAGTGATATACTGATGCGATCAGAACAGCTGAAGCCTGGATGTATGAAAGTACTTCAGCCCAACGTCGCTGACCCCTTTGCAGTAATCGAATATGTATGATGGTCTAGATAGCTGCAGCACACGCACCATACGTCCTGATTATTCCGTAGTCGGATAAGTTGTATTTCATTTGAAATTCTCACTAGGTCTTAAACGTCATCGGAGCCTCTGTATCTTTTACCTGTTACCTGTCAGCAATGGTTGGTACCTCTAGCAACGGGGAAGTCAAGTCGGCTGCTGCGGCTTCTGGCCGAACTGAGAATGTAGGCTCAAGCCAGTCAACTACGGGTGCGCCAAGGAAAAGAAGCGGAAGATCCGACGATGAGAGGTTCGACGCCGAGCGAGCCTCCTCTAGAGTTCTTCAGCTCTTTCCAGCCTCAACGCCAGTTGCACACCGGGCCAAATCCAAGTGCTCCCCAAGAGATGCATTATCTGCGATCCAAAGACATCAGACTGCTTCATCTGACTCCAGGTTCACTGCAGCTCAAATCAACGCACTCCTTGACTTCACTGTTGCCCTTCAACGTCGGTCTGAGCGTACTGGGGAGAACGGACATGCAAACGGCGATTTTCTCAGCGATGCAATCACTGCTGCTGAAATCGCCGTCCAGATCAAACAAATGGAACGCCCTGAGTTAGCGGAAAGGCTTGATAGTTTAAGTACGCTGTTGAGAGCGAGGTCAGGCTACTCAGGTGGTATAGACCTAGATCATGCGATCGAAATAGCTGAGAGAGCGGTAAAGCTCACTCCGTCTGACGATACGAATATGTTGTCAAGAGTTAGATAGGCGAGTAAGCTGTACGAGCTACGGTTTATTCGTAGTGATTATACGTTCATGGCAGACCTTGAGCAAGCTATCTCGCATATTCGGAATTTTATTGAACCCCGTCAGGATACCAATGAAGACATACTGTCCACATTGACTAACGAAATCGCCTGCTTGAGGTTTTATGGTGGAGATACGAGCGCGATTTCCTGCGTGTTTGAGGTTCCCTTCCAGGACCTTGGTAAAACGGCACTTGTCCTGGACCATGTGCCTCCGCAACGCTTCAGATATCTGGATTGTAGAGCATACGTCCAACAAAATGCGTTACGAGTTCTGGAGTTTAACACACTCCCTGCAGAACGCTATGCTGCTCTCTCATATGTATGGCGAGGATTGAATCATGAGGAGACCTCGGATGCTCTGCACCCAGATCTAGTCGTCCAAGGAGCCGAAGACGCGGACCCGATCTCGGCAGCTGTACTACGGACTGCGTGCCTCGCCTCACTGTCATACAAATGCCACCTGCTTTGGCTTGATAGACTCAGCATCATGCAGACCAATTCATCTGACAAGAGCTGGCAGATCAAAAATATGTACAGAATTTATAGCTCTTGTGAGGTCTGTATAATATTCCCGGGTGGCTTGAGAAGGCTCGCTAGCCTCGAGGAGGAAACATCGTGGATTCAGCGCGCTTGGACACTACAGGAGGCGATCGCGCCACAGAATGTTATATGCGTGTTTTCTTGGCCCGAGGGTCAGACAGTGCGCATACAGTCGCATTTCTCGGTGCCCGTCGCCGATATTGAAGTGGGAGTGTCAGGTACGGCAACTTTCAAACACCTTCTCCAAGGCTCCCTGGGGCATATGCGAAGACAATCGACCATAGATGGTAGAAGTCTAGGCCCCCAACCCATCAACATCTTCACAGATCATACAAGAGTCCGAAGTCCTCTAGAAGCGCTTCTCGGAGCTCTCGACCGCCGGAACAAACACCTTCGGGCGAATGCTATCTGGCGCTCGGCCTTGTTACGCACTTCCTCGCGTCCGGTCGACATGATTTTCAGTATTATGGGTCTGTTAGGGGTATCCCTAGAACCTTCGTCCTTTACGAAGGATGACCGCCATCACGCCACTATCGAACTCGCCAGCGCCTTGCTCGCAAATGGAGACCCGGCCCTCTGGCTAGCAATTTCGCTCGACATGGATCCGAATCCACACCTGAGCACAATGCCGATCATGCCCGAGACAAGCGTGAGCGGCAGAGCGTATATAAAGACGCCCAATGGACTGACGGAAGCTGCCATGATAGTTGGGAGCTCATGGTGGTGGCTCGAGGGTGCCCCAGGAGGTTCCATGGATGAAGATGGGTACTTCAAGTTCACAGCCAAAGCAGCACCGGCGCGGATGATTGCGCGAAATGCGGATAAATCTTCCTGTGAGATTCGTCCATATTCTGAAGAACAGGAGTCAGCGATTGGTAACAAAGAGCATCGCCGCTCGTTTGCAGTTGTTGTTGGCGAAAAGCGACAGTATCCCTACGGCGTATACGGGGTTTTCCAATACAAGGAAACGACGGTAGTGATGTTCGTGGAAGAACATCAACCAGGTAAATGGCATAATGTGAAATACACACTTGTGAATGGCGACCTAGTGAAGGACTGGAGGCTACGAGAATTTGAAGTGGGCGGGCCTAAGCCCATAAAGAGGGAGGTTAAGCTAATATCTTCATGATCTGTTGGGATAAATTTGTCGGTATGCCTCCTGAATATTTCATCTAGGAACCAAGGCCGGATTGTGTAATACATGTACTGAACTTGTCTACAACATTAAAGGTGAATATTAGGGGAAATGTGCTGACGTAATGAAGAGGAGTGAGCCGGAACAACCCCCACGTGTCGCCGAGCTGCCACCTATCACCTGATTGGCAATCTTAAGGCGGTGAGCAAAACTCAATGGCAGAAATAGGTGACCCACAAAATATTTTTCTTCAGTACCAGTCGAAAGTTGCGATTCCTCCTAACTCAACCAACGAGAGCATCACATCCCCTTTCCTTGACTGGGCGTACACTCCTAGGTTATTATTCAATCTTGGGGTTATGTCCAGCAAAACACATCCTCCTTCTTGGTTATTCAGTAATAATTCTACCGACAGCACCACATCTGTGCTATCGAACGACACGAAATCGGCAACAATGGCGAAGAAGGATAAGAAAAGTCAGAAGGCGGTCAAGCCAGTCGTCGTACCCGCGCCCGCGCCCGCGCCCACGCCTGCAGCCTCTACTTCTACCAGCCAGGTTCAGGGCCCGCCGACCCAGCTCATGGACTTGGTCGAGTCATTCCTTTCCGATCAGGGTTTCGACAATGCTCACCGCGAGTTCAAGAAGCACAGAGCAAAGTCTGGCTGGAAGGGACAAGGCGCTGGAAAGCATAAGGACAAGACACACCACTCTCTCGTGAGCGTATTCAAGACGTGGGAGACATTCTCGAGTCAAGGCAACACTCCTATTCTCGTTAAGGACGACCCTATGGAGAAGATCACCAAAGTCAGCAGCAGCAGTGACAGCGACGATTCGAGTTCCGAGAGCGAGAGCGAGAGCGAGAGCGATAGTGAGGCACCTAACGACGTTGCTATGGCCGATGCACCTGCAGCCGACGAATCTAGCTCAGAGGAGTCTGATAGTTCTAGCTCTGACGAAAGCGAAAGTGACAGTGAAAGCGATGAAGAGGAAGCAAAAGCCTCTACGTCGGCCAATAGAGCTGCCAAAGCTAGCGCGAACCCGTTAAAACGGAAGGCAGAATCCGACAGCGAAAGCTCATCGTCTGAATCCGATTCTGACGAAGACATGTCAGACTCGAGCTCAGAGGATGATCGACCGCAAGTTAAAAGGGCCAAGACCGAGGAACGCTCTGATGAAAGCCCGTCGTCATCTTCCGAGTCCGATTCCTCTGAAGATGAGAGCTCCGAAGACGAAAATGAGAACCAAGCCAAATCTAAGACTACTGTAAAGCCTCGGGCCGATGATGATAGCTCTTCTAGTTCTGAATCTGAATCTGATTCTGACGAGTCAGACTCGGAATCCGATGCAGAACCACAGGTAGACTTGAAAGTAGCTGCTGAAGTACCCCTGCCAGAATCTGGATCTTCGGACGACTCCGATTCCGAGTCTGAGTCAGATGATGAGAAGCCGCCGCAAGCCAACAAGGACAACTTTACGAATGGGGCAGAATCGGATACCTCTGCAACTTTGGACAAGACCTCCCCTGAGTTTACATCTGCCGCCTTCCCCCCTCTTCCACCTGACCCGTCGTTGAAGGCGAACAACCGGGGAAAGAATGGAGCGAAGGCAGCTAGGGAACAGAATCAGCCCTTCTCCCGAATTCGCGGGGATGTAGTCCTTGACCCGAGATTGTCATCCAATGCTTATGTCTCGCATGGATACGGCGAGAAGGCCCACCAGGATCTAATTGTGACCAAGGGCAAGGGCTTCACCAAGGAAAAGAATAAGAAGAAGCGAGGAAGCTACAAGGGTGGCCCTCTGGATATCCACAAGAGCCGAAGCATTAAGTTCGATGACTAGGAACCTAGAATTAGTGCCGAGTTGCTCAAGAGGCCTTCAAGGGGCCCGACTAGAGGGAACAACATGGGTCAAGCTAAGGTGCCCAAGAGCCCTCTCACATCTCAGAAGAACATCATCGACAAACCTGATCAGGGCCAGAGGGAAGTGGCGAAGCATGTTCTCTTTGATTAGTTCGCCCGAGATGTGTAGTCTTGAGAAGACGAGCAAACACATGAAAGGTCCCTTTCACGAGGCTGTTCTGTCCAGTCAACTAGAGATGTGTATGAGGGTGACCTCCCTTGTTTTATTTTGATACCAGTTTCGGAGGATGGCGGTGCATACGCAGAGTATACCGTCTTTAGCAAAATGCGTTAGATTTAGAAGAGTTGTGCGTCGGGCAGACATAGGCATAGGTGATGAAGGTCGACATGAGACAACTAGTTAAGAATCATGTTGTCATGGAGTCTTTTGCTTGGCTAGTCGTGCGGTCTAGTTCTCTATATTCGTTGATTTTGCTAGATAGGATTCCTAAATGACTTCAGCAACGCACATAATTGCTCTAGGACAGAGTACTATCTGGTTACATGAATAATCTGTATCCTTCATCAGCCTCCTTCGTATCATACCGTGTGACTTGTCGTGTGTCGATTGGGTACCTCTCAAATGGAAATAAGGGAGGACTAGGGGCAGATCGCATCATGATGTTTGCGAGCGGGTCCAAAATAAATCAGTAGCACGATCTTGACTGCTCGACTAGAGAAACAAACCCATATACAGTAAAAGAACCCCATCGCGAGGCTGATTGAGCGGGTTGTTGCCTGAATGCTTGCCCTTCTTACCTGATAACGACATAGAAGTGGAGCATCAAGGGGGAGCACCGCCCCCTAACTTCGAGACTGGTTCCCCACGAACGGTGAACGCACCAACATCCAGATTTCGCACAGGGGAAACATGGGATGATCGCATGGACATGGGGAGGGAATCAAGATCGAATGTGATATGTACACTTCGGAAAACCGACGGCGTGGATAAGTCCGTGCTCCTTAAATGGCCCGCTGAATATGCTTGTCTTCGTCCGGATCCGTTCTCTTGTTAAATCTCTGGCTAATCATATTTGCGAATTAACTATCCCGAGTGTTGTCTAACCTTAGCTTTTACCGAGCAGCCTTAGGTTCGAGACAACGACGAACCCCTGAATGCTGGGCCTCGCCACCGATCGTCCGTTACGAAGAGACAATAGAGGAAGGGTCGCAATGGTTGTGATCTGATCAAATATCTATCTCGCAATGTGGACGAAGTGAAGCTACTCCTCTGCTTCAAGCGAAAATATACTGCCACCAAGTGCGTGGACGTGTCCCTGACATAATTTACCAGTTAGTGAGATCCATCAATCGACTCAAGGATATTGGCAACCAAGATAATGGCTGGTTCTTTGGTTTGCGAGATTGTAATATCGTGGGAGCTCCGTTAAGGGGCTGTGGACAGAACTTGAGTTTGCGCTGCGTGTTTGTTATAGCGGCACTCCTGATTCCGTCTAACTCAGCGGTTCTAGATGACAGAGAACCGGACCAGTAAACTTGCTATCGCTTAATGACGCGATGGTTCTAGGACGCCTCGTTGATGTGTAATAATCGTATACCGGCTCAAAGATACTCCTAGTAGTCTTGCAGGTTTCGTCGGGGTCGTCTCGCTACATTCAAGGGTCAAGGGATTAGGACCAGACACATCGCAAAGCTAAGTTACCGAGCGGGAGAATAGGACATGGGGATACGCTATATGGCTGCATGGTTACTATCGCATATACTGGGCGGCCCGAAGACTAATGCACCGATGGTATGATAGCGAGGGCGGTGCTGTATCTCCAAAAACTGGGTTTCTGATTTCTACTTTGAAGGGGAACTCCTGAAAGCAATAGCATGTCTGATACCCTACATCGATATCATCACGAGGCCACATCCGGCGTACTAACGATGTCTGTGACATGGCCTCCTGGAAGATCGCTGTCGCTATCCAGTTGTATCATGACACTACGGCGGTTCTTCCGTATCGCTCGGCAATGTTAGCCAAGCGGAGATAGGCTTGTCCGCTTCCAGATGATGTTGGTTTAAGGTGTGGCTTATAGAGGTAGGTGAACTAGGGCGAAGCAATAGTCGAACATGGTTGATATAAGTCTAGCGGTGAGGCGTCACGCACGACTAGTTCCCAGAGTTCCACAGGGGGACGACAGTGTATCGAGACAACGACGGTAGCAGAGTGTGCAGGTCATAGGAAAAGACATTTTCCACTTGATGCCCTAGATTAGGCTATGGATATATACCTACCTCCTATCGATTCAAACGCATAGTGAAACAGGGCGAGGCCCCCGTCAGCCTTGTTTGGTTCGCCGTCAGAGAGACCTATTGAGGGGCTTAGCAAGCTGGCAAATCTCTTAGGTAGTACTGGAAGAACATGATCTACCCTTCCGGGTATGAAAGACCTTTGGCGTGTACAGAGAAAGTCTGCTTAGTAGCATGACTAGTGTGGCGTTCAACCAGACAGCAGCTATGCTGAGGCCAGCGCGTGGGTAAACTTATCTGGTAGATGGTAGGTTCAGCGTCGGCCTTAAGAACACAGTCAGACACAATCGATGAGCCTACTGAACGGCCAATACCGACTGACTGTACAGGTGTCGTGTTACTTACATGATCGTGTGACCCATCATGTGGAAGTAGATTCACATATATAATCATGTAAGGGACAATGAAATGTTTGCTCATATATACTCAATATACAGTGATATAAATGTGAGGTTATGAGTCGTGAGTTGAGTGTCATGGGTGCCTAGGTACATGGTGCTCATGAAAATCGCGGGGGGACAAAGATCGGATGGACATGGTCATTTTCTACATTCCACCGTGGCTTAGATGCCTCCGGGCTCTGTTAACTGCATATTGTTGCACCAAGGCCCAGCTGTAGACGCCCTTGCCACATCATACTAACTAAGTTAGGCATAGCGTGCAGGCGCAGCTACTTAGGTACCTTGCAATCATGTCAATTCCCACGCGACAAGTTATCTCCAGGGCTTCTTCACACTTTCATCTCTAGGCTCACAGCCGTGTAAATGGGTAACTAGTGACCAACGCTATATGACTCGGACTAGGATCGCTTCTTTATCGGCAGATTACCTCCTGTACTAA
Source organism: Hypoxylon crocopeplum (assembly GCA_022578875.1). Classification (NCBI taxonomy): domain Eukaryota; kingdom Fungi; phylum Ascomycota; class Sordariomycetes; order Xylariales; family Hypoxylaceae; genus Hypoxylon; species Hypoxylon crocopeplum. The sequence goes on from MU399557.1 coordinate 1,179,990, forward strand.
TCTCCATCTCGGGCTCCCTATATCTATATAATCATTCCCGCCAATACCGATTCTTTGTCCCGCTCGTACGGATGCGCTCACGCTCATGGGGATATTTTGCGGTATTGATAAAGACGGTGATGCTGACCAGATGGAGAAACCTGCCAACGACTCACCGCGTAGACTTTCTGTTTCTTATCAGCTCCGCCAGATATTCGACAGGATGACTGATAAACTCTTAAATCTGGTTTCCGAACCGACTCAGCAACAGTCTAGCCGTGGGACCCGGGCTCAACTCAGACTCGATTTTCAGAATGAAATGATGGAAATTGCCAGCCTAGAGGAGAAAGCTGCCAACGAAAGATTGCTGGAGGACGTACGGGCCGACGATAAACTATATCGCACAAGTCCACCGCTGAATGAATTCGATGGGCGACACTTTGCGGAGGACCATTTCTCACGGAATGTGGATATCATCGAGAAGACTCGGCTGCTAGACGCCGCGCGCAGGATGCCCAAAGGCGCACATCTCCATATTCATTTTAACTCTACTCTCCTTCCCGGGTTCCTCTTGGATATAGCCAAAGAAATGCCCAATATGTACATTTCGAGTCCGACCCACAAGCTCCGGTCCAAATATGACTTCGATAACTGTGAGATTGTATTCAATCTTCGGAACTTGAACACAATGATGGACGACCTCAATGCCGGTCCGGCACTTCAAGATCAAGACCTACTTTCGGGGGACCTGAGAGGCCCGAACCTATTTCGCGACGACTATGAACCGCGCCAGCAAATGCGCTACCAGTATTTCCGTACTATGTGGGACAAGGAGCGAAATCTTAGACAGAGCTTGATATCTCAAGGCGGAGATGAAACGGGTTCAGCCGAGTCTGAGGTCTGGGATATGAACATGGAATGCGATAACTGGCTGATTAGGAAACTTATCTTCAGTAAGGAGGAAGTCGACCTAATATTTCACACGTCGGATAAGTCGTCAGGCGAGACACGCAAACCGGAGACAAAGGAAGAGAAAGAAGCAAGACAAAAGAAAGCTGAGGATTCAGGATGGCCAAAGGATATCGAATTAGAATTTCAGGACAGCCCGCACAGAAATGTTCGCGAGAGAGCAACGAGGTACTTCGTAACTTGAAACCGTAGGTGCATACCAGCTGACAGACTTGTAGGGCGTGGGAGAAGTTTAATGGCCGCACAAGGATGATGAAGGGCTTATTCAATTATGAAAAGGCTTTCAGGGCGTATACTAGGAAGTGCCTAGAAGAATTCGTCATGGAAAATGTCCAGTATGCCGAGATTCGACCAAACTTCATGAAGAGCAACCAAGTTCTACGAGATGACGGGATAGACGGATTCGACAACTTTGGCCTGATGAGAATCATCATCGAAGAGTATGAACATTTCATGAAAGACATCGGAGACATGGACGCGGACGGACAAATTAAGGAAAACAGAAAGCTAGACTCACAAGGCAAGCCGATTTATTCAGAAATCACTGGCCTTCCTCTTGCCAACGGCCACATACCATCTCTCGGTGGAATGAAGGTTATCTACTGCACTCCTCGATCTTTTCAGAAACCTATGGTGAAGGAAGCCTTAAAGGAGTGCATACAGATGAAGAAGAAGTGGCCACAGTACATCGCCGGGTTTGATCTGGTGGGCGAGGAAGCTTACAACAAGCCATTTGGTCTAAGATACTTCGAAGAAGAATTCAACGAGTTCCAGGATGACTGCCGAAAGGAGAATGTCGAAATTCCGTTTCTGTTCCACTGCGGTGAGACTCCTGACGACCTTGAAGGCAACCTTCAGTGTGCGCTCGACCTCGACGCTAAACGGGTTGGGCATGGCTATGCATTACCTGAGAAGCCAGAAATCATGAAGCAGATGAAGGCTAAGAATGTGTGTGTTGAAGCGTGTCCGATTTCGAACATGGTCCTCGGACTAGTAGAACGCATGGACGAGCATCGAATATACGATTTACTTGCCCACGAAGTCCACTGTACACTGAACAGCGACAACGGAACTCTCTTTAGGTGAGCTTTCAACAGCCCCACGAATTGAAGCAACGCATGTTAATTGTTTACCGTAGGTCTACGCTATCTCACGATTTTTACGAAGTTATGGTGGGCAATCGGAATATGAACTTGTATGGTTGGCGTCAACTTGCGCAATGGAGTATAGACCACTCCTGTCTGAATCAAGATGAACGCGAACGAATTCTAGTTGAATGGGAAAGACGATGGAAGGAGGAGTTCATTCCTGAGGTGCTCGGGAAACCACCTACGAATCGTCCAGCGAGACTAAACAGACTCGACAAAATCGAAGAGACACGACAGAAACGAATGGCTGAGCCTAGGCTATAAGCCTAAGAACGGTGCGACAGTACTACATTATGGATTGGATTTTTGCGAGGCGTAGAAATTAAGTGGTTCGGGAACGAGGTTCGGGTGTTGGGCGGATTCGGGATATAATGATTTTATGATACCTTATACGATCATGGGCCTCGGAAGTGGTAGATTCACCTTGTCACACCTGGGACTAAGAGCGCGAGCAGGGTTTTCTCAGGTATAGGGAGTTCGTATATACAACGTTGATTTTTCCTATTTTCCCCTTTATCGTACTTGACTTCCTACAAAGTGAAATACCCGAAGAAAGTAATCTCGATTGGTAACACTTTGATATTGCAAACTACTAACATTGAATGTTTGCATGTTTTCTTGTCCTATTCTATGTTTTATGTTCACCACTGATATTCCGTTTCGTCGTCCACCGAGGGGCTGTTTGCACGTCACAGAGACAAAGGGCTCCCTCCCAGAGTGCTACAGCATCGAGGCAATGAATAGCAAAAGGAGGCCACGGGCGGCACTGGACGTCTGCGCCTGGTCTTGGCGAAGATCGGGAGGTCCTGAGTGGACTCGCTTAAGCTAGAGAGGCCCAGCTTAACATATTCCATTTTCCACTAAGCCTAATAGATCAGAGCCCGTAGTGGCCCTAAGCCCACTCGACGCGTGCCAGCACACTGGACAATAGGCGGCCCGTAGCGGCTGATGCAACACTGAAGACCCTCTAGCTGTAACCTAGAATTAAAAGGACATGGAGTCGGGGCCCAACTGACAAGGTTACAACCAATGACAAAGGAGGGAGAAAAGCTCTGAGTGGGTGGACATGGATCTCCCAACTCCAACAAAACCATCCTTCGTTCGAAACTTTGAAGTTTGAACTTTGAACTTCGAACTTACAAACATTTGTTTGTTTCTAGGCATTCTCAGCCTCTGATATATTGTCACTTACCTATGTGTACTTGACTCACTTTATTTGGCTTGAGAGTCTCTTACCTCTTGCTGTTTGACTTATCTATATACATACATATATCATTCGTTTAGGGATGTTCTTCCCAAGCAGCTAACTGTACTATCTCAACCTCCTATCAACTAAGCCGTCCTAATTCCACCGACTCTTTCTAATCCAACCGAATCCAACCGAACCTCCTTAGCCTCGAAGTCAATTCTCTTCCCGCATTCCTCCCTTACCTAGTCCGAGCCCACCTTCAACCAACTAAGACGTGCTAAGCAAAAGCAATGGCCGATGACGATCCCAGCTTAAGATCGGAGGCGGGCAAGTGGTTTTCCTCTGATGTCGCCGGAGCGGAGGGCCCTTGGGGCTGGCGTCTCGATGTTGTCACCCTTCTTGCCGTAATTGGCGAGTCGTCCATTGCAGAACACGCTCAGACTATTACCGCCAGCATATTCTGCCTTTTCCCGCGCATAATTCCTGCCCCTCAGGCTTTCCTGAAGCCGTCCCGTCCTCCTCGCCTACCCGAAACTACAGCCAAGATGACTGGCGTCTACAGCGGTGTTGTTCTCGACACTGTTGGCTTCTTCGCGAACATCATTCACCCCCTCGACGAGCTGCAGCCGTTTGCTTTCAAGGTCCTCGAAATTAAACATACCGACCGGAATAGCGCCGGTGGTATTGAGGTCCCGCTCCCATTGAATGGGACCAACCTGCTCGCGAAGCTACGTCCACGGAAGAAGAAGCAAACCAATTCATCGCACGAGCCTCCTGCCTTTACACGTGCCCCCCAACTAGACGGCTGCAACGGGGCTAAAGACCATACCCCAACGACGAACACGGGTTTCAGTTCGAGCGCCGACATCGAGGCAGGCGAGCCGGGAGCACCGATCCAGGGCATAACAAGGCGGATGACAATGAAGGAGAAAATCCAGGACTTCGCTGCCAACCCGACGCTAGTCAACACAGCAAGGAGGCCCGCAATCCCAGCTACTCTATATTCGCCTGTTCACGTCCTCTCCGTCTTCTCTGTCCTGTTGACCGGCAGCCTCATTGCATTTGCAGCCTGTTATCAAGATGGTACGGCCATCCTCGCCGTGTCCCTTGTTTCCTTCGCGAGTTCTGTTGTCGGCTGGGCGTCTTGGTGGAAACCTATCTTGATGAATCGCAGCCACACCAACACCGTCCCCGAGGGTGACGTGATAATCCGCACGCGCGAAGGTGCTTTCCTACTTGTCAAATGCACGGAAGAAGTGGCACGAGAGCTATACTCAGGCACCGAAGAATGCGAATATCACGTCAGTGGGCGTGCTTACAGGGGTCTCATGGGACTCGGTACATGCTTATTGATGGTATCTGTTATCCTGTTGGGGAACTGCAAGTGGAATTCGCAGATTTTCATCGGTGCCAGCTATATCACGTTGAATGGTCTGTACTGGGCGATGGGACTGATCCCGAAGCGCTATTTCTGGGACTTGAGCCGCTACGATATCAACGATATCACCCCTAAAGAGGCCTTAAACGCCCACACGACGACGTCCGAGGACCCTCGCGAAGGTGTGAAAAGTTTCACCCGCACGCTATGGTACGCGATTCGCGTGACCAAGCGGACGGCTTGGGTCAACAGGAGCGGCGCCGCCCCTATCACACCGCAGTGGGACCTATGGCTTGCGGAGGCCGAACGAGAGGCCAATAAGGGCAACACGAAGTGGAACGCCGTTGCCCGGAAGGACGTGATCATGAAGATGAGTGAGAGCGATATAAAGAACAGCGTCCGTGGAGTTACGGACCCGGCGCGGCACGTGGACGACGAGGCGAAGCAGGCTGCCCCGGCTATCGAGGTGCAACCTCGAAACCAGCGCCCTGCCGTCGGCACCCTGTAGGCAAGTGAGCTCGTCTCCACGCTTTCGCCTTAATATTTTGGAGAGATGAGTTGTTTCAGATACCCCTACGAGCGAGCGAGTGTGTGTGTGTGTGTTATCGAAGCCATAAGACCCCCATGTGGCTTGCGAACTTTTTGGCAAATTGGCTTTTGAATCAAGGTCCAGGACTGGGTAATGACTGGCAATGACTTTTCTTCTTGTCTATCTTGGTTTATCTACGCGGCGTACCTGTCTAAGAGGCACATGGCCGTTATATCACTCCTGTCTTTGCATGGTTGGATGAGCATTGCGAGTAATATTTATTTTTTTACATATAGCATATCAGGGGTAAAACTTTTGGAATTGGATACATTCTCTTGGGTATAGGGTATGGGAATGGAAGGTTTATATCACTTAGCGCGGAGTTTGGTGTCGAATGGGATGATTATGAGGCTGTTTGCCTTAGTGAGCTTTTGCTTGGATTTAGCATAATAGAGATTTATGATGCGAATCGATATCGATGTGTTCGTGTTCTACGAATGATAGGTACCCCTACCGGTCAACAATGCATATTTGATGAGGTATGGCGCCCACGTTTTGATTGCCCTTTTTCGCTTCATAAAGCTATCCCGCAGTTTGGGGGATACTGGTCTCTTGCTTTTGCTTAAGCCTTGCAGACTCACATTTCAGCTGTTGTTTAGCGTGATAGAATCATGATTTAACACACCAAGTTCCACTGCTTATCCCAGTTGTTTCTTCAAATCCACCACTCTTCTTAAGAGTCTTCATAAGAGAAATATATGATCGAGGGTGAAGTTAACATCGTGAAATTAACCCCTTATACCATTGTACGAAACGTTGCGTGTGCATGAGACTGTCCGCATCCGAGGGTCAGAGATATCAACCCGTTTTATGAGATTTCAGCCTCATGGATGGTCTGTTGGCGTTCGATAATTAAGCCTTTGCACAATAAAACCGAGGCATGAATCGATAAACATGTTGATCGATGCCGCTTCTAACTCAGATCAGTACATTGTACGTCAACCCAGCCCATATAAATGAGATGAAACATTCAACTAATGCAAGCCATCTCAAGTCAATCACAGCAACGAGGTTATCCCTTTGATATTTAACATTCGACTGGGCCCATTCTCGGCCCGTCCCCCAGCCCTGATTCACGGTTAAGAATGTCTTCACCTAACGAACACGGCCAGCTGCAGACCCAACGCATTGAACAGTTCTATAGCCCGGATCACCTCCCGGAAGCGTTGAACTACAGTCATACCCCTGAAGTTTCCGAGTATAAGCCGACCCAAGGGGCCGAAGGAGCCGCAGATTCCAACGAATTGTCCCAGCCTCGGAACCCATTTGGCCTTAGTCCATTTGCCTTCGCTGCTCTCATATCGCTCATTAGCTATCATTGTTGGAGCTGCTGTTGGGGGTGGCCTGAGAGCTACATTGGCAAGAAAAGGAGAATGTCAGACATCAATATATGACACGGACAGCACGGGAAACCCGACTAGTAGCTTGGAAATAGTCCAACCAACATCTATATCAACTTCCACTTCATCATCCCCTACTTCACCGACATCTACGGCAGCAACCGGTTTGCTCAACTACGCCGTTCCCGAGCCTTCCCAAATCGAAACGTTAAGCACCGACTGCCCTGATCTGAACAATACCGTAGTCTACGACACAGCAGGCTACCAGTATCGAGTAGGTTGCGGACGTAGGATCGTAGGCGATTCGGGCATTACTACCTTCACCGAGTTGATCGCATATTCATTTCAAGACTGCATTCAGGCGTGCCTCCTGATGAACGCTTGGGTTGGTCAGCTAAGCTGCACGACGGTGTCATGGTGCCAGGCCATGTCCTATTGCGCTGCGGGAAACAATGGAGGAAATTGCTGGTTGTTCAACGCTTCTTCTTCAATAGAACTTAACTCCAATTACACGATTGGGATTCCGGAGACGTGACTCACTAATTGGGTATTAATTTCGAGTCAACAGGACGTACTTAGGTTTTAGATGGAGCGGGGGCTGGATCTGGAATCTACGAGTTATATATACGCGCCCTTCGTTTTTCCTGTAATAGAGGCATGTATAAACCTACTATAGCATAAGATATATTTGATTCTGCATACTGTAGGTAGGATGGCTTCTTTCCGTCCATTGTGATACACAGAGACGGTGCTAGTGGAGAGTAGTAGCTAGCCTGGGGAGGCGGTCAGGAGGGTATTTTTCAAGTTGTTTAGTCTGTATGAGGCTTTGCCTCCCTAGGTAGCTTTCAACCCTATTAGGCGGGCATAGGTTATTCTAACTGATACCCACTCTACACTATACCACGGAGGTAGTCTCTCCTTGTCTATCACTCCGTTGCAACCCCATCCCTAATAGATGTATAAAAATCATTTCATTTGAAGCCCCAAGCTTAAAAGGGGCGATCTTTTCTCGCCTCCCACGTAAGCCTTATCACATCAACCAACTTTAACATACCTCTAAGGCGCGATAATAGTAATAATGAAGTCGTCGGGTTGACAGACAGGGACTACTATTTCAAAGGACACTGGACAGCTCGACGCTTTAATTCACATATGACCATTTACAGTACAAGTCATAAGTGACAATTATTGTTTAGTATAATATTTCAAATGAATAAATGTGTGTTCATTTGAGGTATTTAGGGGTGGTAGGCGCATTAGATAATAATGGTAGGGGACTTTGAATCTATTGGAATAGGGGCAGTTTAAAAAATCACCATTATGCAAGAAACCAAGACAAGCACATGTGCCATACTTGTCTTTCGGCTGTCATGGCGTTAGATATAAGTGTCGAAACATATCTACCTCACAGATTTAATATTTACTGCTTCTAGCCGCACGCTGTCATGTCAAGGTGATGTGACACTAGACATTGTTCTTGTTTAAAAGAAGTTGCTACCTCTTATAAATAAACGTACTGCCGCCTAGTGAGTAGGTCATGTATTGACGGTATGAATGCAAGTAAGCAACTGGGAGGTACACATCATAGCTCGCTGTCCTTTCTATACTACCTAGGTGTACAATGTCGATCTTCTAGGCTCTTCACGTATTACGCTTGCTCAAATACGAGAATCTGATTGTAACACGCTATCACTAATAATAAATGCCACGTCAGGGAATAGCACTCTCCAAGTGATAACAGGCCGTTATCATATGACTCTAGAGGACTATAACTCTCTGATTAGCAAGTTCACAGCTCGGGGTGGCGCTGTGCTAGAGAGAACAGGAACCGGGATGAAACGCCGGTACGGTTAATTAATTCTAGTAATTAGTTGGGTACCTTCGGTGTCTGTACTAAAAGAATGATGAATTTGACAAGAAATCGATCATGAAACCGTTTTACGACCGTATTTCAGCCCTATGGATATTGTTGGTTGGTTGGTTGGTACATTTAACGCCGAGGCAAGGGGGATAGACAGGAGTCCTCGCAAACCTCCTTAAGGATATACAGCGTATAGAGTGACGTAACTATTTCCCTAAAGTAAACTTGTTTTATACTCTTAACCTACTGGTATGATGATATTTTAACCGTTCTCGTTTGTCTCCGTTCGGACTCGTGCTCAGTATATAAAAGAGACCGGGAACACCTCTAAGAGCGTCAGTACTTTACCTAGGTAGTCTAAGTCGTTCTATGTTGGGCCTCTTGAGATCTAAGGTTGGTCGAGCCTTATTAGATCGAAAACTGGGCTCTTAGTTCAAAGGGATGAGAGACCATAAAGGAAACCCCTCCCCTGTCCGTTATAATAAAGGGAGGAATCTACCTTAACGTTGCAGCGCAGAGAGACCCACTGTAGCTTATATGTGCTCTCTTATTAACCAACAGCTTACGACCCTGGCTCTTCTAAGAACATCCAGTGCATATTCTTCTCTTGTTTCCGCTAACACGTTAAAATATTAGCTAGCTACCTACCGTAGCGGGAAATAGTGTTCAGCTAGAACGGTTCTCTTATAAGAGAAGCGTTGTCCAGGAAAGAAGCGTTGCTCTAAACAAGCGTTGCCCGCCTAATACCTAATCTCTTTTGGAAGGTATAACCTCTTTATAAGGTCTAACAAACAACCAAACTTTCACTGTAATTTCGTAATCCGTAGCTTCCTTTTAATGATATGATGACCTCATGCTTTTGCCCTGTGACTTAGTGGTATGTTATGTGACCTAAATACCTAATCTTAAACTTGATATCCATGCCAGAGTCCTGGGGTTCGAAACCTCGACCTATTTTTTCATCTTTAACCTCTTAGGTGGGCAACGGTTCTTTGGTGAGCGACGGTTCTCTGGTAGGCAACGCTTTATACTACATACAACGATAGTTATACACGTCATGCGTTCTCCACCTAAAGAACCGTTCTCCCTGGCCACCAGGTCCCGGTACAGGTATTCACCACCAATACTCTACGTTCATGCCCACCACCCCAAAGCAAACCAGAATACCTTAAACTATGTCTGACTCACGCATTGTAGAGCTCTCGTCGAGGATTGCCTCGAACACGGTGAAGCTAAATGATTTCCTTGTGTCCAAGGACTTACAAACCCCTTCGTTTGCTGTAGACGCGCCTCTAGACGCCCAGATTCCGAAATACGAGATAGAAATTGAGAAATCACGCGTTGCTATCATAGATGACACCCTTGAGCTACGCCATCTTGTCCTTGGGCCAAGGGACTACTTGATGAGCTTCAGTGTAGGGTTTCCTTAGCAAGAAGATTTATCTCGCTAACATAACGATAGCACGACGAGGTCATCAGCCAGCAAGCAATAACCAGGTTTCGTCTGGCGCACACATTTCCTGTTGGAGGCGAGACTACCTTTGGTGGAATTGCCACTGCATCTGGCCTTAATGAAGCAACCGTTCGCCAGATAATTCGGCATGCCATCGTTAAGAATATCTTTACAGAGCCGCGTCCTGGCGTCATAGCTCACAACTCGGTATCTCGGCTACTTGCCGAGGACCAAGCTATCCATGATTGGGTCGGCGCTAGCACAGATGATTTATGGCAAGCCGCCGCCCAGACATGCAACGCAATGGAAAAATATCCCGGGTCACAGGAGCCGAACGAGACGGTATACCCCCTTGCAGCTAATGACACTTCCTAGTAGACATTAATGCTGTACAGGGATTTGCGTTGGCAAACCAGACAGACAAGTCCATGTTCGAGGTTTTATCTCAGTTTCCAGAACGAGCCCGCAGATTCGCCAACGCGATGCAGTCATTCACTGAGGGAACTGGCTTTGAGCTCGAGCATGTCGTAGACAACTTTCCTTGGGGAGAGATTGGAAAGGGGACTGTTGTAGATGTGAGTTATAAACCCGCTGTCACCGTGAGTCTGCTTCCTTACATCTATGATTACCTAGGTTGGAGGATTTCAGGGGTTTACTTGCTTTGCAATCGGCCGCAAATACACCGATCTCTCCTTCGTGGTTCAAGACCTTGAGCCTGTCGTGGCCGCCGCCAAAGCCAAGGCGCCGGCTGATATGGCCGGTCGTGTAGATTTCATGACTCACAACTTCCTCTCGGAACAGCCGGTCCATGGTGCTGATGTATACTTCTTCCGTTGGATTTTCCACAACTGGTCGGATAAGTATTGCGTCAAAATAATGAGAAACCTCATCCCGGCACTGAAGCCTGGTTCGAAGATCATCATCAACGACAATGTGTTGCCTCAGCCCGGTGTCATGTCTAAGTGGCAGGAGGGACGTCTGAGGTAGGTAGACCCAAGGACTCTACATGATGTGCGAGCTGACGCATTCTGCCATATAGGTCTATGGATCTTACTATGCTAGAGATCCAGAATTCCCATGAGCGTGAGCTTGATGACTGGAAGAATCTTTTCGAGATCGCTGGACCTGGCTTCGAGTTTCAGTCGGCGAAGCAGCCAACTGGGTCTAATCTCTGGATCTTAGTGGCCGAATGGAAAGGAAACTAGCTAAAATGGTATACTAGATGGGAAGTATAGTATAACTTCTGTTAGGGGTCTGGCCTATCAGGGGTTTAGTCCATGAGGAGGATTAGTTCTTCTGAGAGAAGAAACAAGACGAGAAACAACGGGCCTCCTTTCTAATCAGTTTTAACATTCTTACCATAATGAGGGATACACAGACGTAGCCTCTCATACAGGACATGGTAAGGAACAGGGGAAACTTGATCTTGGTCATAAGCCAAAGTGAGAAGCAGGAATTTGATGCCCGCCGCCCGTTGGCAATATAGGTTGTGAATGGATAATAATTCGTTCCCGAAACTTTCCGCCTCCTAATATACTAGGTACCTACGAAGAAGGCATTCTCAGTGAGTCACTATTAGACCTAGAGCTAGCTTTTACCCTTACTCCTGATACAAGGGATGAATGTGGCTCGGGAAAGAAAAGCGCATCGAGTCTACGATATTTAGCACATCGCTTGTACGTACCTAAGCTAGACCTACTAATGCACTCACTTCCAGACCACGCTACCTTCGTATGTACCCGCATAATGGATTATTTTCTTTTTATTTCATTTTATTGCATTCTATTTAAACGTACCTATTTCACACGATATCGGATAGTAGGTGGTCATTAGGTAGCTTCTCCCTCTAATATAAACGTAGTTGGATTATCTAGTCGCATCGATCACTGTCCGGTAATACACTCCAATGATCGAGACTATTTGGCGATGGTTAGCGTGGAACATTTGGGACACAAGATCAATGACGTCGTACCCGGAAGTATGCTCATCATCAACATTAATAGACCTAGAACTCAAGACCTAGGTGTAGATAACAAAGGCTTGAAATATAAATGCAGTGCGTACCTAGAATTGAAATATACCCAGGTACTCACGATATTCGAATCTACTTTTGCCCGGAACTATCTCATTAAATGAATGGCTAGCGATACGCTTAGTTGGGACACTGAGCGAGGTAGCATGAACCCCACAGCTATAGACGCACACAGGCCTCCAGATGGCCGTAAGAGAGTTCTCATCGTCGGTGCTGGTGCTGCTGGGTATTGAGTTCCTGAATTTTCATCACCTAAATTATCTAACTGACGTCCTGTAGCATGTCTACGGCATACCACCTATCACAGCACCCTAACAAGTTCGACGTGACGATCATTGATGCTGTCGATTACTGTGGAGGACAAGCATTCTCTATTCCTTTGGACAAGGAGCGTCACGGAGCATCTTGGTGTAACCAGGGAGTCCAAGGAGGCTCCTACATCTTTCACCACACGTTGACCATGTTCCATCGACAGGGCTTTCACGCCGACCCGGTAGATTTACAGGTCTCCTTCGGCAAGGATGAGACTTTCTGGAGCAATGTGTTTCCCACACAACTGCTCGCGCGTCACGAGAAAGAAGTTCGGCGTCTGCCGACTACGCTGAAGATATTGCGTTGGTTCGAGATTGTATTCGCGTTGCTTCCGCTTAAGCTTGTTTTCAAGCTGTTCAAATTCTCTGATGACTTCATCAATACGATTGCCCTACCCATGACAGCCCTATTTCTAGGCACTGGGAATGCGACCCCAGAGGTCCCTACTATCATGTTTGAACGACTGTGTACTTCGCCAACGTATGGTATGTGGTATGCACCTGATACGAACTCAGTCGTCAATAATAACCCGCCGATGGTTGTCTTCCCCAATTTTTCGGAGTTTTACGACACTTGGATGAGAGACCTTATCTCACGTGGCGTGACAGTTCGCCTGTCCACGGAGCTTGTCGAGGTCGTGCAGCGGAATAACCGTGGAGTAGTTGTCAGATTCAAATCACGTACTCCAGTACCTGATGGACACAATCCCATTGGAGGCGACCCTGTCGCTCCAATTATTGAGGAAGTGTACGACGAGATCGTGATGTGCTGTCTGGCCGACACTTCGAAAAGGTTACTAGGCCGAACAGCGACCTGGAAGGAGAAACGAGTACTCGGCTCGGCAAAATTCAGCGACGACATCACCATCACTCACAATGATGCCGACTATATGAAAAAGCATTACGAAAACTTCTATCGAGAAGACTTAGCTGTCACCAAAGTGAACGGTGTCGAGCAGACATCACGTCTCAAATTCGCGGCCAATAACTTCCGGCCGATGTACTACATCAAGATGTACCCGGAGGATAAGTCGAAGCTCGAGATGTGTTTCGACACGACGAATTACCAGAGCCAGTTCCCTGATAGGGTGCCTTTCGAGCAGCATGTATTCCAGACCATATACCTTAACAAAAACGGTGACAGGAAGCTATGGACAGATCACGAGATTAGAGAGGATAGGATCATTCGGAAGGACTGGTGGCATCAGCTATGCCACAGCTATACGCACTATATATTTGTCGTGCCGTGGATGATGTTTCTCCAAGCCAAGAATCATACTCGCTACGCGGCCTCCTGGACACTGGTCAATGCTCATGAGGTCGCCGTTATGGCTGGAGTCGCCGCAGCCGTGGATCTTGGCGCGGAGTATCCCGAGGACCTTGAAAATGACAAGTTTGCATTCCTATGCTTCCGCCTCTACTACCTTCTTTCGTATGGTAAGTGGTATAGGCGCAGATACACCAATAAGAAGACGGAGCCGACGACGCAGGCTGCGAAGGACGGGAAAGGCTGGGCAACGGGGTTGTACGGCAGCGTATACGAAGGGCCCGGAGTATCAAAGACGGAGCGGCAGACGTGGAAAGAGGAGCTCAAGAAAGGGAACAGCACTGAAAATTTAGCTAATGGGAATGCATCTGGGAGGAGTCAGCCTTGAAGACAACTCAGTTTGAAGGCAGACTTGCATTCAGAGTTGGAGAAGGAGTATCTATAGCATGAATTAATCAACATAAACCTGCCAACGCGTTTCATATTAGTCAAAATGTGGCTCAGAAAGCAATAAGGGATACTACCCTCTGAACTGTCATAAGAACACGAGCCTTAAAATCGATATTTACAGGGAAAAGCACATGACCTTTGGAGGCTCTGTGCTATACTGAGAACAACGAAGAACAACGATTGGAAATACTTCATTTATCAATCCAAGGTCTACGCGGCCGACATTTTTTATTGTGGATGTGGCTCCATTGTATATTTCGTGTTGCTTTTCGAGGCTTGTGTCGTTGCTGCGGCTGTGTATAGTGAATTATACTCACCCCCTATTTTGATGCGTCGATGCGCTAATGCTATAGGGGGGAGTTTGTCAGCGGCTCACAGCGACTCTATTCAGTGGGGCCAGATGTTCAAATAAATAAGAGTTGGCAGAAGTCAGCTGAGGCTTAGCTAAGAGATAAATCCTTCTCCGCTAATTAAAAGGCTCGTCTCACTCATCACGCGTCAATAATTCCTGTAGTTTATAATATTTTTGGATATAGAACCAAATATCGACCCAATATGGAGCCTTGTCATACAACGTCTGCCTTTGCACCGCAACCACTCACCATACGGCCCATCTCGGCCGCCGACACCTACGCCTTGCGACACGCTGTGCTCTGGCCCAACAAACCTCTGTCATACGCGCAGCTGCCCGACGACATTGCCGGTCAGCACTTCGGCGCCTTCGCTCTTATATCCAGTGACGCTGACAAAAGCGATAAACACGAGTCCGGAGAACTGGTGAGCATCATATCACTGTTCATCGATGATGAAAGCGGCGCGGCTCGGTTTCGGAAATTTGCCACCTCGCCGGCATGGCAGGGCAAAGGCGTGGGGTCCGCCCTGCTGGCCTACACCATCGAGGCTGCCGTCAGGGCAGGCGCCACGAGTATCTGGTGCGACGCTCGCCAGAGCGCCCTGGGATTCTACCAGCGTTTCGGCATGGGCGGTGAAGGCGAGGTGTTCTTCAAGGAAGAGGTGCCATACCTTCGTATGTCGAGGGCGCTGCCCTGAGATGTATTGTCGGGACCGTCTGGTTGAACCTGGCCATGCCTTGGGTTAGGGGGTGGGAATAAAAGGAGCTGGAACAGAAACTGCCTCTCCTTGGGCGCGGGAGTGGAATTAGACGCGCTTTCCACTCGCAACTCACGAGAGGCCTCCGGGTAACCAATAAACCCGGCTTGATGTCTTTGGAAGCTGATGATTGGGAGATCACCGCCCGCGGACAGCGCTGCCCTGTGAGTCAAACTGGCGATTCCCCGCGTTTGCCCTTGGGAGACGGATCGTACGGGACAACCCTAGGTGATGAATACCCGATCGAGCTAACCTCCCGTCGTAAGGCAGGAAGAAATCTAGTTCCTGAATTCAACTCTTCAACGTCTGTTGACGCGTCCCAGCCATTTAATTCTAGATTCGTTATTAATTTTGGCATGGCTGAGGACAACGGGTATTAACCTGACGTCTTCCCTTGGAGCCTAAGGTGATACAGTGATTCGAAGAAAGGGGGGGTTGAACATGTACCATGCGCATGTACACTATGCGTCTATTATGCGTAGACTACATGCAAATAGATCACGTGCATGGTAGAGGTACAGGCTGGGGACGTCCAGTACTTTCGAATGCCCGTCGTATTGGGCATTGGTTGGCCGAGCAATAGGCTGTACAGAGGCGCTACTGCCATGCGAGCTGATGTGTTTTCTTACTTCAGAGTCAACCATATGGCACAGTGTGGGAGTGGAGGACAACGCCCCTTTTCTATGGCATAACAACAGTTCAGCAACTCCGGTATGAACTGGTATGATTTCCTCTCCACCTGGTACGCAATGTTTTATGCATGTGCTACCTATCGGAACAATGTTAATGAGAAAATCATAAGAAATCGAATAATGCACGCAAGTCTTGTACCAGGCGGCTGGAATTTGCCAGTTATGCTCGGTACTTGATGGACCCTGCGATCTCGATTTACATGTCTATCGGGTTCAGAACCTATTCAAAAACCTGTTCACACCTGGTAATACAATACCTGTTACGAACGTTCGAGAAGCGTCGCGATCATTCAAAGATCGCGACGATGGGATGATAGTCTCGCACAATCGAAATCTCAAGACGTCCAGTCCGGATAATATTCGTGCTGGTTCATATAATTGTGTCGTTCACAATTTACAGATGAAGCACAGTAAGAGAAATTTCGTAAGCCACCCCAGTGTAGTAAAGATGGACACGACTCGTTTCTATAGGCATCTACCGACACTGCTAATCTTTTTAGTAAAGGACGCTGCCTCTTCCAACGGGAGAATTTATATCGGACTATCAGGGGCGATGGGTGGCCGATCCGCCCATTGTCCACTGGCAAGGCCAAATTAGTCGCCCTGCTTGCCAGCACAATTGACGACTCAATAAATTCCAGACGGGGCGTGCCGCACCGAAAATAACCTCGAAACAAACTTATGTGGCTCAGCGTCCAGTGGTTGGTTTATTTGGAATGCAACAATGTCCAATCCCATATATAGCTGGCGGTCCTAACGTGTGTCTGGCCATGTGTGACTGCTGAGGGATATTAGACTGGTTCTCGCTTAACGCACAGCCCTTGGCCAGCCTTCCATCAAGCATAGAAAATTGTAGGGTAGAGGAGACCTAAAGACGTCATGGGCCAGCGAAGAATTGCGTACGATTGCTCACACAGAGGTGATGGGAACGCAGAGTGGTCAGTATCTTTATGAATTCCTGTGACTTGGCAAATAGTGGCAAAAAAGGGGGGTGGGGTGGTGCCCATAGGTCACCTGGCTTTCCACCAATCATCTTACACCGTTATGCATGAATGCCCAATGTGACGGAATTAGGCATTGGAGCATCTGACCCAACCTATCTGCTCACCAGGTACACCTCTTGTAGGCAGGTGGTTGTCTCTTGTACGCTTTTCGGGCGACTGTGTCTACTTTGACTTGGGGGACCCGTTGGGCAACGTTCCCTATAGCAATTGGGCGCCTCGCGGTGAGTCAGGTAGGTACAAGAAATTCCCTTGCAGGGAGACCCGGGAATGGTATCCTAGTTAGCACGCGGTGCTGCAGGCCCCAGAAGCAGTCTGCAATCTTCACACCCACCGTCTCAGGAAATCCAGTTTATTCAAGTACCCGTCAGCCTTCCTTTGGGTCTCCTGATTCTACCTTGGGGAGATCAACAAAAGCCCTCTCGCTACTGTTTGCCTCACCTTGTCTCATAAAGACTCAGACAACAAAAACCTCTCCAAGCCCAACGCAATGATCCATCACCTCAACACATCTTCTCCAATTCAAGTAACTGCACTGACTTCACTGACCTGGGCACACCTTGCAACACCACTAACCCACCAATTCCTCCCAGAATACGACAAACCACGCAGAACGAGACAAGATGGACATGAGAGCAAGCCGACCTGTGGATCGGACATTCGCTATGCCGGGCGGATTCCCAACGTACGCTGAACGGCCTCGGGAGAGGTCACGGCCACCTACGTCCAAAGAGTCAGAGACGGAGACCTCGCCTAGCCGGACAACCTCACAGTCCAGTAACCCTCTCAAAAGTATCTTGAAGAACTCAGCCCCCGCTCGGCCGCAAGACCCTCTTGCTGCACGCTTCTACAGAGTGTCTAGGCCTGAGCAGATGTACCCTGCCTCAGCACCTCAGTCGCCTACATATCCCTCAGACAGCGATAGGTACACCTACGACCTTGAGACAGACACTCAATCCGCATCGTCGGATCTCTCCATCAACACACAGGCTACTAGCGTCTTATCAGATGCCACCGTCCCTCCCAAGCCAGCCAAGCCTTCGACACAAGTAAAGCATGTGCGCCATGTACCCTTGCCTACGAACCGGGTAAGGACACGGCCACGGACTAGGACGGCTTCAGAGGTGACAGCCAAGCCCCCAGTTCCGGAGAAGAAGAGGACGGTACACATCCAATTCGTCCCACAAACACAAACCTCTCCTCAGTCTCAAGAACTCCAGCTCGCTCGGAGACCCGACAAAGATCTCCTGTATAAGATTGAGCAGCTAGAGTCGGAAACTGACACTCTCCGGAAGGAACGTAGCAGACTAAACAGGGACTTGGATGACGCCTCGGTACAATTATCCACCAAGGGACAGGAGAATAAGGAGATCATACGAATCCTCAACCATGAGCGGAACACTAAAGAACTAATCCTAAGAGACCTCGAGGAGCAGAGAAATATCTCTGACGAGTTCCGGAGCAATTATCAATTGCAACATGGCATGTTGCTCGACCTAGAGAGGGAGCGAGATACCATCAGACATGCTCGGGACGAGTTGGAGAAGCAGGTCGCCAAGCTCGGGCAGGAGCTTGCGCGGCGAGATGCTGAGCAAAAGGAACAGGAGGAAGTACTCAGACGCGACCGAACTAGCTTGGAATCTACCACAACAGACTTCCAGAAGCAGATCGGCTCCCGCAACAAGGAAATCAAAGAACTAACAGCCGAAGTCAAGGACCTTAACCAAGAGCTCAGAGAACTTGACTACGAAGTTAAGGAACTAACCTCGGAGAGAGATTCCGCGCGGGTCGAGTCAGAGAAGCTCCATGAGAAGGTGAAGGCTCTTGAGACCGACCAAGAGCCGTTCAAGGGAGAGAAAGATGCGCTAAAGGAGGAACAGGATGCGCTCCGGAGCCGGATAAAGGGGCTCAAGGGCGAGAAGACCGCCTTGGAGGAGCAGGTAAAAGACTTTCAGCAAGAAATCGAGTCTCTCAGAGCCCAAGTTGCATTCCTTGAGGCTACTAAGCTAGCTCTCGACAAGAGCATCGAATCGGAGAAAGCCAACAGACAAGAATTAGAAAAGCAGCTTGAGGTCGCACGCTCTGAGAAACAGGAGCTACAGGACCAACTCGACGCTGCTAGGGCCGCCAGAGATGACCTTGAGCAACAACTTGCTGCTACCAAGGATGACCTCGAGAAGCAGCTCGAGACTACTAAGGACGAGCTTACCAAGCAACTAGAAGCTACCAAAGAAGATCTTGAGAATCAATTGGAGTCTTCAAAGCAAGAGCTCGATAAACAGACGCTAGACTTCAAGGCAATCCTAGACGACAAGCAATCGAGGATCGACGGCCTGATTACTGAGGTCGCCGGATCCAAGGACGCCAACATCACCCTCGCAAGTCAGCGCCTAGAGCTTGACGGAGAACTAACTAATGTCCGAGCCAACCTCGCCACGATCGAGACTGAGCTCGGTGAGGTGAAGGATCGTAACAAGGCGCTCGAGACAGAAAAGGAAGAGCTGACAACCCGCACCGCCGATTTCGAGAAGGTTAACGATGACCTTGAGAAGCTTCGCCAAGAACACGCGGGCCTTGAGGAGAGATCCAAGGGACTCGAGACCGACGTTGAGAAGCACCAAGAAGCCGCCAAGGCGCTGCAAGAGGAGAAGGACAAGCTGAACTCCCTCGTTAAAGACCTCGAGGAAGGCTCCGGCTTTGCCACGCTCAACGAGGAGAAGACTACTCTCGAAGGAAGTGTCAAGGAACTCGAGGACAAGGTCTCCGCGTTAGCACAAGAGAAGACGGACCTAGAGACCAAGACCAACGACCTCCAGACCGAGGCCGACAAGGTGCCTTCACTAGCTCAAGAGAAGGCCGATCTCGAAGCCAGCCTCGAGGCCAAAGCTAAAGATCTCCAAGCTGAAACCGACAAGGTCGCGGCCCTAACACAGGAGAAGACAGACCTCGAAGGCAAGATCAAGGATCTCCAGGCCGAAGCGGACAAGGTACCCGGCCTATCCGAGCAAGTGCAGTCCCTCACCATGCGCCTCGAGTCAATAAGCCAACAACTCTCAGCCGCCAACTTGGCACAGGCAGCATCGACAGTCCAGATACAAGACTTACAAGGACTGGTAGCCAAGCTACAAGGCCGACCCAAGTCGCGGAGCAACTCGCGAGCGACCAAGCGCCAAAGCCGCTCGCCGTCATCTAGCCTACTCTTCGTCCGTAGCTCCTCGGAGAAGGGTAGCGGAGTATTCATCACTACACGTGAGGCGCTCAAGGAGAGGGACAGGTCCCCGTAAAGCGACTTCGAGCGTTGAGAAGTGGGAGCCCACTGCAGATCGAGGTCTGTAGGAGATGGAAAAAGGAAAAGTCACAATCAAAATAGAGTGGACTTCGGGAGATTGTCGAGGATTGACACTTCCTCTTGCTAACGAGTGAACGAATTCACATGTCGTTACAGTCCTACAGGTATGGGTTACGGGATACACAAAAGCAATGGGGTCGACTAGAAGGGAACATGAATGTTCGGTTGGATTTTACTTTGTCATCAGCTGTAACATATCGCGGCTGTCATCATCACCATGTACGGGGGGAACGAACATTGTTACTCATAGATTGTCGATGTGTCACACGGATTTGAGACACTCGCTGCCCAACAGGGCAATTTTCCTTTGTCACGTACACATCAACCGGGACTGGGAGGGAAAAGGAAACAAAAGATATGGGAAGGGGTCAAGGGTTGACCCCATCATGTATTCACCCTCACATGTATTGCTAGTGTAAGGTTGTCGGACATCACATCATGTTGTAATCAGGTCATCATGTACACGGTCTAGACAATGAGCACGAGCTCCAAAAGGGGGTTGGGATTTAGCTCTTAGAGCTCGGGGATAGTAATTGTGGTTTAGTAGTACCTAATCGAATTCAATACTCATATTGACTATGACCATTCGAAGCAAGTTCCGGTGGCCTCTCTGCCCTAAGTATGAAAAATGAACGTCTTGACCCTGGCAAGCAGTTAGACATACATAGTTCTGCAATCCAGGATCCCAGATCTCTCACCGCCTCCTTTTCAGGTGATTCTAAAAGACAAAGGACAATTTGCGTTACTATAATTCGAGCTCGCCGATACGCCAACACTAGATTTTCAGCTGGTATTCCCACTTCTATGGGCAAAGAAGTTCCATTTGTCACAATCTTCCGTTGTGGCGCTCTAAGCAGAAAGAATATTACTATCATAATCGAGTTTGTTCAAGTTCGTCTCACCTTTTATCTTCAGGGAAGATCATAAAAGCCTCTAAATATATATTTATACCTGAGTTGCTGAGAAGAAACCCTTTTATTTCAACGCCATTACTACCTACTACCTAAATCGTCTCCAACAAACTAAGCTCCAAAATCCTACCCCTAACCATAGCTTCCAATAGCGATGATATCTTCATAACTTCTTCTGACATCACCGACATGCCGCCAACGATACATACCAGGTACGGGGGTACGGTCCTCTTTCGGCTTTCAACTCTCGAGTTGTGCTGGATACTTTCTTCACCAGACGACGGCTATGGCCCCCTCCCCAGAGGACCTCGCTTCCTGGGCGAGTCCCCTGCGGATGCTGCGATTCGGCACACTATTCGGATTACAGGCATTCCCTCCCGTCTACTTTCCATCGACATAACTCACCATGCACAGATAGAGGATGACCAATCCTGGTGTAGGAATACTTTCGAGCCAATCACCATCACGACTCTACACCCTGACATGGACCACGGTATAACCACCATCGAGTGGTTTCTAGCCGCTATTAATGAGGGGGAGCCCGTCGGCGAACCGGACGATGGATTTGGGTTGGAATTCAAGCGCTATGACACAATTCCTCCTACTGGTACATATTACGATGACATAATTTGCGCGGCGAATGGAGTAGTAGAGGACATGTTCGCTTCTAAGTGATCTCTGACATGTCTATGATTCTCGGCAACACAAAGTCAAGAAAGCGGCGGATAGCAGACTAGTCAAAACAAGCAACTTCTACTTTTCATAAGTCATTCGCAGTACCTAAAGCCTGTAGTATGATAGAGCTCACATCATCTCTCCGATCTAGCTGAAGCTTGTACAAGCCGTGACCAAAGAGAGGCCGTTTGCTGTGGTTAATGAGATACTAAGACACGAATAGCGTGAAAGTGTATGAGTTTTGACAGTGTTGGGTTAAATAGTAGCATACGCCAGAGCTATATCTATATGTACATTTATCAAGAAATGAAAAATAATAAAGGAAGATGCCTCATATACCTATACAAGGACCTACTCATGGATTCCTAGCTAACACCAGCTGCTGTTGCTGGTCGTATCATTACCTTAACCGCTGTACCGATGGGCAAAGTCTGTCAGTATTCTGGCACGTTTCAAGATCCCAACCAATACAAGTTTCTATCGTCAGGGAGAGAATAAATCAAATCAAGGTATAACCGGAGAAATATAAGCCAAGCGAGGTCATCAAGTGCCGAGTCCCCTGCCATCGGGACCCTCCGTACATAGCTCTAGCCAATAGGAGTAATCGAGAGTCTCGAGCCTGAATAGGGGGCAATCTCAGGGGCCGTGTTGGCACTTATTAATTGTAGCTCGAGAGTTATCTTTAGAAGCGGATCTTTGTAGGGCTCTTGCAGATCTAAGATGTATTGACAATCTAGACCGCGTGGACGTTAATCTCGGTCAATCTATACATGCATGCGATTGTCGACCTATCTGAGCTCTTTTCCACGAGGTCGGTCGAACTCCATATGCCACGGATCATAAATATCAAGATGAATTCCGCGGAGTGCGCTAAGATCGCTCTTATGAATGGTATCCGTACTATTAGTACTCCTTGAGGCGCACCAAGATGCGGTTCCTACGAGTTGCAGCGGCCACGCTCGCCGCCGCTGTGGTGGCAGATGCCCGGCTCTACCGTATCGGGATACCCGAAACCATCAAACCGGGTGACGTGTTCAACGCGAGCGTCGAGCAGCTCTCCGGTATTCCGCTGCAGTACACGATGCTTTGGGGTATCGAACGGTACGATGACGAGTGGTCCGTCTTTCCGCGACCGGGTAGCCTGGGACCTGTTATGTTGAGTGTCATAGATCTTCAGAGTAAGCGAATTACCTCTTATCAATATGTGGTGACACTTTCTTTTCGCCGGGCGTATATACCATATGAGACGAAGAAATAAAAGGTGGAAGTAGGAAAAAAAGTTGTTCGGTAGGTACTAAAATTCGCATGTAGAAACGGTCGGAGACGGCTCGGTCAGCAACAATACCACCATCGGAGGCTTGAGCGTGCCCGCGGATTATCCTTATTATGGCCGGGCCGCTATTCAAGCGGTAATATTCGAGATCGCTGGGCCCCTAAACTCGCCCATCATCGAAACCTGGTGGTGGAGCGTCAACATCACCAACACCACAAGTGAGACCCTCGTGTGGGCCAGCTACGCTGACGACAATGCCCGGATCTGTCAGATACCTTTCCAGTAAGCGAAGGGGACGGCTATTTCGCAGGCTGAGGGCCGACGAGGACACCTGAAAGGGGGCGGACGGGCTTATTAGTGGTGCAGATAGAGTACCTGTACGGAATAATGCCAGGCATTCTAAGAGTTGAAGGGGGTATGAATTCAGGGAAAAGAGGCGCTGCTCTCATGCGACTACCAATACTTCAGTCTCTTACCTCTTCATACGTAAATGCTCGGCTACAGTAGACATTGTAGCCGACTTCACCATGTATGATTCCACAAACGTTAGCCTTAGCAATATAATAATAATAATACTCCTTTGATTTGATTTAGGTAGCTATCTACTAGGTACTCTGACAGTTAGTTTCCTACAACGATAAAGCCTCAGCGATACCGCACAATGGCGAATTCCTGAACACCAATGGGTTGGCAATGATTAACTTTGACCTGATCATGAACAAGGTGAAAAGAACCAAGCGAATCATGCCCACCCGAATGCTTCCCTAAAGTTGCATTTAGAATCGAAAAAAGTAGTGGCGTGCCAGGACGCCGAAAGGCCAATGCAACTCAATCCATCAAGTTCGTCCCCGAGTGCAAAAGTCTTTGTCGGATAAGGGAGAAGGTGGCTTTTCAACGGTTACATAGAATACTCAATATATCTATCTGTTCACATTCGTTAGCTCGTAATTCCTAGGTAGATGTGCTTGGTTTAGTCTGAGAAAAACTGACCCTTGATAGAGTGTGTAGTTCAGGTGTGCTTTGCAATACGACCATGTCCATGATAAAGGAACAGTGGATATTGCGGTTGGATGTCAGGACAGTTCCTCTATAGTCGAGGATCTCGAAAGTGTTTGAGAATGCCACTCATGAGACGTAGTCTCTACTAGTTTCAGTGGCCTTGTCCTGTCATGTCGTAAAGAGATGTTCTGGTATAGAGCTTAGTACATCACGTAAGCTCTATCGGATGAAAACAGCGGTGATGCTGAAAGAAGAATTGGTGTCTATTATGATCGACTTTGCTGCTAATGAGGTTCAACAGTGCCTCTGTGCAGACGTTTGTTTTAAGCGAGCTCCGTACTAGGAAAGCACGCCATCGAGAATTAAGTTGTTTTCCTTTGACACCTTACCGTCCAGTCAGGGCCCTATCAATCACGGCAGTGCCTAACGTGCCGATAGTTGAGAACCGAGTAGAATCATGTTCCAGTCTGGGTCACTGGCGCCGATCCTTCATTCGCAGCAGCAGCAAGTGTGTTCTGGACACCAGACGATACCGTGTTGGTCTGCGGTCCATTCTTGCGGTTACTATTACCCTCTTCAGTAAGGAGCTTGCTCAGTAACTGCAGATCATCGCGGGCTCTTGAATCTCGTTCGAGGACTCTGCGAACAGCTGTCCATTCGCCTACCTTCATTCGAGCAGCGTGAGGAAGCAAGAATGCTACAGTAGAGCTGGAAAACAGCGGACCAAGAACTTGGCGGGCTTTCAACTCGCCTTCGGCCTGCGCAGCTCGCAATGCGGGGACCGTAGGGTCTTGGGCAACCGCCGGTACTGCTGGTACTGCTGGTGCCGGCGCTGTCGCCAGTGCTGCTGCTGACGGAACCTGAGAAGGTGGCGCTGGGTGGCCTGGAATCCTGGGTAGCGGCACCGGGGTTTGGCTGTACTGCGGTGGCGGTATACTCTGATGACCACCAAATGGCGCTTGCGGTGTCGCGGGTGACCATGCGGGGCCCGAGATAGATGGCCTTGGCGCCATTGGCGTACCTTGGACGAATGTTGCCGAAGCGGCTTGCTGGAGCTCGGACAACTGTTGGTCCATTGGTATTTGCATCTGCTTCTCGTCTCGATAGACGAAAATCATCAGAAGCATAGGCTCAGTACGGTTCCGAGGGATGAGATGATCACTTATGTTCTGCATCGGCTCTGGAATCGGGCCATCGCCCTCTAGCACAGGAACTAGATACGTGTCTCTGACGTTGCAGAGCTTCTTCTCTCCGACGACGCCATATCGTTCCTTAGACTGGAAATAGTCGATCACGGCTTGGAATTGCTTGCGTGCGTCTGGATCCGTAGGGCGGGCTGGAGATAAGCCAGTGATTACCAAGTCGACCTGATTGTTGTAACGCAGCCCACAGAGATAAGGAATTGCCTTCGCTTCGTTAATTCGACCGCAAACCGTAAGAAGGGGTGGTATCAGGTCTTTCCAAGCAATGCCTCTAACTTTGCTCAGATCAGCACCACCCACATACTTGGCCACCATGTCGAGTTCTGCTACATTGGTCATCACCAAGGGACCGCGCCAGACGATACTAGGATCGATATTCTCACTTGGAGAATATGGTGGAGAATCGTTGCCATCTTCTTGAAGCAGCCGATCAACATCGGGGTCATCACCAGGGCCGGCTGACTGGACTTGAGTTGAAGCTCGCCTCTGTTGATGCGAAACTGAAGGGGATCGCACACTGGAAAACACCTTACTAATATCGAAGTCCGACTTCTTCGGTGATTGCAGAGGTTCTTTTGTGTCCACTCGAAGGGGTCCTGCGGCCGAACCGGATCGGTCACTAGCATTTGTAGGCGATGCTGCCTTGCCGGCCGGTGACGAAGCTGCCTCCTTAGCCGCCTTTCCGGCCTCGCTCGCCGCTCTGGCTGCCTTGCGGTAAAGAGCAGACGGTTCCTCCTCTGCTTGGACGGCGACGTAATCCGCTTCAACCAATTCCTCCCCTTTATGGGTTCGCCGGACTCGCGAGATGTCGTCCGTGATCAAAATGGATTGCTTCTCCGCACGGGCTTTCATCTCGGCCGTCTCGCGCTGTAGTTCTTTGGTTGCTAACTCATCACCGGTCATTACCACGAACGATGGAGGTGGTAATGATCCATTGAGTACCTGACTCGCAAGCTCAACATTGTTCTTCAGACTGAAGATCAGTGTTCGAAGCTGGGATGCATTGTGCGAGGTGTTTGGATGGGTATCCTGAAAGGCACGCTCAATCTCGATAGCCAAGCGCTCCGTGATGCCCTTTTTGGTCGACCCAGGGGGGATAGCGTATAGCTTCTTCTTGTCAGTTAGGTCGACGGCGGCATCGAGCGACTTTTGCAGGCCAAGCGCGGCCTGTCTTCGAGATCCTTCGAGCCCCTGGATGCTCTCTGGTAGATCGTTCGGAGGGGTGTACCCGGAAGTTTCCGGGACTGCTTGGGTCTCTGCAACCTTGCGAAGCTTGCTCTGCGGGCCCTGAGAATGATCGCCGGGTTTGCGCTTCCCCTTCACAGCCGGTGGTTCCGGAGTCGGTTCCTCCTTCTTCGCATCAGGAGTCGGAGAAGGCTTCGCCTTGGTGTTGGCAGCACTCGGCGACGCACGCTCCTTGGAATCGCTCACGCGCTTCCCCTTACCCTTTCTGCCTCCCTTCTTGCGCTGCTGCTTCTTCTCCTCCTCTTCGTATCTATGTCTACGATCCTCCCATGGCTTCTCTCCTCTCTTCATCGAGTCAAGAGTACTCTTGTGATCTTCGGGGGCGCATTGTTCGCAGAAATAATCCCTAGTTAAATCCTCTGTGAAAACGCTCATGCCCATACACACGTTATGCTGCCAAGCGCCGCATTTGTCGCAAGCGATCCAAGGCTCGTTCGTATCGCCATCGTCCTGGGTTGTCGCACCGCAAATGCAGCGAATAATCTCCTCATCTTCTTGCTTCTCGTCCTTCTCGACCACCTTTTTGCTGCCCTTCTTGGACTGGCGTCGCTTCGTGGGCTCTGGCCCGTTCTCGAGTTGATCGAACGTCTTTGTGTGCTGGCCTTTAGTCGCGCGCACGGATCGACGAGGTTCCTGTTCGCCTGTAGAGACGGATGCACATGTTAGCCAGTGTAGAAGGATGTGGTTTGCCTGTAGAAGCAGGCTAGGTGTTGCGACGGGTGCTGGTTAGGATAGATGCCGAGCTACTCGTCACAGAGCTCCAGCGGGTACGCTTACCAGACATGATGGTCGTCAAGATAGAATGAGATCGAGGCAGGTCAAGTACAGCGTGGTATTCACTTGTTCGCGGTCGGAACAGGGTGAATCTACGTTGCGACTAAGAGAATTGGGAGCAACACTCTTCAAACTATCATGGCTTCTACGGAGCTGGATTGATCTATGATCTGACCAGAAGGCGGAGGCAAAGTGACAAAGATATGACCTCCAAGTTCTAGCACCTAACGAGACCTAACTTCTCCTTTTCGACTCTTCTAGAGTAGAATTAGTCGGATCAAAGATTTGTGATGCCGCGCACAGATGGTGGTGGTGATGGACACGCGACGAGGGCTTGACGAGGTACTGGTGAGTGAATGAATTTGTCGCAAAGGATTGAACTGCCGGCGACGCGACAGTAGGTTATTGAAACAGATAGAAGAAAAGGGAATACTGCTAGAGATATGCGCCGATATTGCGCGTTTCCATGCAGTGCCAGGTTGTGACGTTGTTGCGGAAGCGTTGAAACGGAAAAGGTTGAACGGTCGGATGGGAATTGTAGGTAAAGTTATCGCGAGCGAGCGGAGGTCTCGACGTTGAATGGGGCGACGTGCCATGGAAAAGATGGGGGGTTGGGCACGGGCCTCGGTATTCCAATTGCATACCTACAGGTATTGTATAATACAGAAATAAGGCTGGTGAGCTTGTGGCAAGCACCGGACAATACATGGGCTTTGCAGTATTTTACGTAGGTAAAGTTGGTATATATAAGTACTATGACTAAAGACAATTCCTTCTGTCATGTCGCTGTGGCGTAGGTAGGTACCTCGCTGACCGTTACATAGCACTAGCCACAGCGGCGTCAAATCTCCCGCCCTTAGGTGCTGACAGTGACAAGTTCTTGCCTTGCCTGACCTTCTATGTGGGTCAGTGCCCATTGCACCTCCATTTGTACGCGTCGGAGCTCTTGCCTAGCTGTTAGCCTTAGTTGGACAGCCCCAGCCTTTCCAGAACTCAACTACAATTCGCATTGCAGCATCCAACGTCTTAACTTGATACCTAATACCACACCAAACAATACCAACTAAACTTCCACTCTCACAACCAGCCTTTATCGCCTTGTGTCAGTATCGGGCTCTCAATACACCATTCAATCGACGATCGACAATTTTTCACGGCCAGATTTCTCACCATGTCTCGCCGTTACGATTCACGAGTAAGCTTAAGAGCTATCCAATCCATTGAAACATTCTACGCATAGGAGCTCACATCTTGGATAGACTACCATCTTCTCACCTGAAGGTCGATTGTATCAGGTCGAATATGCGCTCGAGGCTATATCGCATGCCGGAACTGCGATCGGAATCCTCGCTAAAGATGGCATCGTCCTGGCCGCGGAGCGCAAGGTTACGTCGAAGCTGCTAGAGCAGGATACCTCGGCGGAAAAGCTCTACATCTTGAACGAGTATGAATTTAGATTCCCTCCAGACGTCTGGCTTAAGCTCTAGACACTAATAAGTCTTAGCAACATGATATGTGCAGTAGCAGGCATGACGGCCGACGCGAACATCCTCATCAACTTCGCCCGACAAGCCGCCCAACGCTACCTCCTGACCTACAACGAAGATATCCCGTGCGAACAGCTGGTGCGAAGACTATGCGATCTCAAGCAAGGCTATACTCAGCACGGTGGACTGCGGCCGTTTGGTGTATCGTTCATCTATGCAGGATGGGACCCCCAGCGACAGTTCCAGCTCTACTTGAGTAACCCCTCGGGTAATTACGGCGGCTGGAAGGCTACAAGTGCCGGAGCCAACAATGCGAGCGCCTCGAGCTTATTGAAGCAAGACTACAAGGAGGACTGCACGTTGAAGGAGGCCTGCGGCATGGCGGTTAAGGTGCTGAGCAAGACGATGGACTCGACCAAGCTGAGCAGCGAGAAGAGTAAGTTCAGAACTCGAATTATCCACATGTTCTGTTATAATAATACTAACATACTTGCGTAGTTGAATTCGCGACGGTGGGACAGACCAAGGATGGCGAGATCTACCACCGACTCTGGAGCGCGGACGAGATCACTGCACTGCTAAAGGAGCATGATCTAGCAAAGGAGGAGAGCGCGGAAGATAAGTAGGAGATATCTCTAGAGGATCCCAGACTCGGCAGAGTTAGGTCTACGCGGAGTCGACAGTGTACCAATACAACTCATAGGAGCACAAGCTAGACGAGTTTGATGCATCGCGGTAATCAACGGGATAAGCTTTGTCTTGGAACCCACATGAAGTGATATTATGTCTACAAGATGCTAAGTTCCTCGGTTATCGACAGCAGTCCTCACATGCAACTCATGATGCTTCCAGCTCTATCGACAGCAGCTCATGTTAATATATGTACAACATGAACTACGTATGTACATCTTACCTAAGGTAATGTACCTAGTCCGAGTGCCGACTGCTGCATAAGACATAAAGTTATTCCTCCCCGGCATAATTCCCAAAAGCCAATTAGTGCCTCCACATGTCGCACGCATGTCGCTAAATGCTATTCACCAATCCCTGTCCCCTGTCGCCCTTGTCGTAAATCCCCAATGAGCGAGCTTGGGCAGCTGCATGAACCCAATTTCAGGTCAGGGGGGCCTTACTTCATATGTAAGTTTTGCTGCCCCGCCAAATAAAAACATCCACTAAACGGACAACCGCTACGCTTACCTTATTCTTATTATTGTATGATCCGACTTCTTCGTCAGAAGCAGTTTAAACAACTACCCTCTTTTATATACTCGACTCCTTCGATCCCGTCGTCATGCTCCAGGTCCCAATCCGAGAGAAGGCCAACGGTTCCGGCAAGGACACCAAAGCCGTCATCCTGGTACGCGCATCTAACTCACCACGTATAAGACCCCACTAATAACGACTATCAACAGGTCGGTGGTCCGTCGCGAGGAACCAGGTTTCGGCCTCTGTCGCTCGATGTTCCCAAGGTCAGCTCCTCGCTCTGTCTTATGCCAACTGCGACTCGCCATGCTGACAACTGTATAGCCTCTGTTCGACGTCGCTGGTCACCCCATCATCTGGCACTGCCTGACCGCCATTGCGAAAGTTCCCTCCATCCAGGAGGTCTGCATGATCGGCTACTACGATGAATCCGTCTTCAAGGACTTCATCAAGGAAGCTGCCACCGAATTCCCCAACCTCCCCATCAAATACCTACGAGAATATACCGCCCTTGGTACAGCCGGTGGTCTGTACCATTTCCGAGATGCCATCCTTAAGGGCCGACCCGAGCGCATCTTCGTCCTCAACTCAGACGTGTGCTGTTCTTTCCCCCTCAATGAGATGGCGAAGCTATTCGACGATAAGGATGCCGAGGCTGTCATTCTAGGTACGCGGGTGAGCGAGGATGCTGCCACCAACTTCGGTTGCATCGTGTCGGATCAGCACTCTCGTCGTGTCCTACACTATGTCGAGAAGCCCGAGAGCCACATATCGAATCTTATCAACTGCGGTGTCTACTTATTCAGTGTCGACGCTATCTTCCCAAGCATCAAGACTGCTATCAAGCGAAGGACCGACCGACCCCGATTGGTGTCGTACCCGTCATCCGAGAACCTCGAGTCTAGCTTCATGGCGGACGAAGATGAAGAGCGCAAGAACGAAGTAATCCGCCTGGAACAAGACATTCTAAGCGACCTTGCAGACAGCAAGCAATTCTTCGTCTATGAGACCAAAGATTTTTGGCGCCAGATCAAGACAGCTGGCTCCGCCGTCCCAGCCAATGCGCTGTACCTGCAGAAGGCCTACCAGACCGGATCAAAGGAACTCGCGAAGCCTTCTCCCAATGTTATACCGCCCGTCTTCATCCACCCTTCCGCCCACGTCGACCCCACCGCTAAACTTGGACCTAATGTCTCCATCGGACCTCGTGTGACTATTGGTCCCGGTGCCAGAGTCAAGGAGTCCATTGTCCTCGAAGATGCAGAGATCAAGCATGATGCCTGCGTGCTATACTCCATCGTCGGCTGGAACAGTCGAGTGGGTGCCTGGGCCCGTGTTGAGGGCACGCCCACGCCCGTCACGAGCCACTCCACTAGCATTGTGAAGAACGGCGTCAAGGTGCAGAGCATCACTATTCTAGGGAAGGAGTGCGGTGTTGGAGATGAAGTGCGTGTGCAGAACTGCGTCTGCTTGCCTTTCAAGGAGTTGAAGAGAGTAAGACCTCCGTAGACACCATTACAAATATTGGATCTAACTAACGTCACTTACAGGATGTCGCTAATGAAGTCATCATGTAAGGAGGATTGCTACGGTTGGAGCTAGTCACTTACAGTTCTCTCATCTTCCTGTGAAATTCAGGGATGCAGTCGGTTCCATATTTGGTGTAATGGACATTAAAAACACGGTGATACCTACGGCACAACGTGCTAGCTAGTCAGATAGTTAGGGAGCTATATAATTGCTATTGCGCTTAACTCCTGCTTAACATATCTTTTTTCGTGGTTCCCATTTGATGCCCTCCTATCTTATATCGCCAGCAGGTAATACATTCCATTTATTGCTCCAGAGATTGATTCTAGCCTAGGTATGTTATTGTATTTCCAGGTTCGTCAGACACCATGGAAGACTATTTTGATGATGTGATTGTTATCATTATCGGGGTAGTTGTCTAATTATGTTATACCAAACTCATAACTCACATCACTGCCATCCATATCTGGGGCCTTAAGCTCATTATGTAATTATCTTCACAAGTCTCGATGTTCTGTTTACGGCAACCATAGATGTTCTATATAAATAGAGAGGGGTCTCTATAGCGCTAGGCTATGGCGCAGAGGACGAAAGCCATACAGTCATACAAAATGCGATGTCATCTTGAGGCTAATAGTTCAATCTCACTTTATGCCAGTTAAAGCTCATTCTATCCACGAATCTCAAGTAGAGCAAACTCACACAGGAAACAGCAGCATTTCGAATCAACAGGGACAATACACACGGGCGGACAACAAATGATATTAGCAACCGAACCGGAGGCGGCGTGATATTAACCATGGGACTCAGTCCACAAGACGAAGGTAAGTGTTGGTATCGCTCTAATATGTATATCATGTACGTGCGCAGTCCTGGCGACTTTGTAGCAAACTCTCTCTCCTTCTACTTCTTAGACAGTAACTAGGGATCCTATCGATACGCGAAGATCGTGCTCTCGGTCTCGGCCGTGACCTCCGTCTGTCTGTCGAATTCCGGTTTCCTGTTCTGCTGCATGCTTTGCACAGCGAAGGGGGGCCGAGGACCCGACGGAAGGCCGTTAGGAGCGGCGATGACGGTTGACTGGGATTGTCGCCACGGGTGCGAGTCCCGCCAGGTCGGCGGGTCGTCTTGCCACGGCGGCGTCGGCATCCACTGTCCACTCGGGGCGCGAACACTTGGCTCACGGACGCTGGCTTCACGGATACTAACGCCGCCGCCTCTTAGATATGCCGCTTCCATAGCCGGTGGAGGCGGCATGCCTACTTCCGACATCTGGGATCGAGCTAGCTCCTCGTCTCGCAGGGAGTTGATCTCCTCCTGCGCCAGTCTCCTTCTCCTTCGGCGGGCGAAGAAGAATATAAGGCCTGCTATTGCGACCACAGCCACCGCCGACCAGACCCCGATGGCGACCTTGGCCCCCATGCTCAGAGCCGGGGGGTCAGCGGACCCGATTGCTGGTTGTCCTGACGCATCCGCAGTGACTCCGGCTTGTGGGGGGTCTGGTAGACTTGGAGTCTCTTCCTCGTCGTCCATAGAGTCGCTTGGCGTCGATCCAGGCGTATCCACCGACGATTGTGAATCATCTGACTCTTCTTCATCCTCCTCCTCTTCCTCCTCCTCCTCCTCGGGTGCGGGTGCCTGTCTGGCAGAAACGGTCGTCACACCATGCCTTCGGAGAAAGTTGTTGAGGGCCTCTTCCGGCAGCGAGACCGAGCTAGCGCTGGTACCCTGAATCCACGCCGCAGTGCTGACGAAGGTCGCTACGCGCGCTGCGTTGATAGTCTTGGGGAATCGGTAAGACATCCTACACAGCCAACTGATATAAAAAAACGAAACGAATGAACTGTCGCCGAGACGAGTGAAGCCCTTCTCACGTCCTCCTAGGTGTCTTGGCCCCGAATTAATGCTTTAATACACACAAGTCCGCCTGGGATGAATTAATAGTGCAAAAAGATTGTCGATCGATGGTTAGGAGGAGAGACCGTGCTCCGACGACGAGGGACCGAATGTCGATGAGATGGGCAACTACCCTCTAACTCGTCCTAGAGGTGTGAATCTTGGGTCGCCGAGGAACATTGGATCTGAGAGAAAAGAGCAGATCTCTTGGGAGGACAGACTAGTAGTATATACCACCCTCTGGAAACCCGGAAGCGGCAAGAATGCACGCGACAAGCTCCTCGATGATCGGCATCGCTCATGTGAGTGCCGTGTCGCAAGCAAGCCAAGATTAGATCGTTCTGACCCGTTTTGCTCTATGTTCGGTATAGCACGGCGCAAAACACGACACGCTTTGATCCAGTTGGCTGCGGTATTCCTGGGATGGCGATGGGATGAAACGAGATGCCAATGCCAAGGGTATCAACGCTCTCTTGGCGAGCCGCATCGTTTTCTTGGCCATCCACATTGCTTCACCCAATTCTCCACCAGCTTCGCTTCGAGTCGTCGAACCCTTTCAGCTAATCTCAGGTAAAGAGACAGCCTCACGAAAGCCAAGTCTTGGCCTAGACATAATCCGACGACTGCCGTCGCGAATGCATCAAAACGTTGATGTCGACGACGATCATTAGACGAAACAAACGCGCCTCGTCGCCAAATGTTTGTTTCAAGATTAGCCACCTTCCTTAACGCCCACTATCATAATTAAAGATCGCCAATAGCAGATACAACTTCATGCTCGGCCACTCTCTCAAACGACCGCCCGACAACCGGAAGGTAGTTCTGTTGAACTAGGTTGAGATTAAGCAATCATGTTGCACCCACTCTGGTTCATAACTCATTATAAAGACTTGCTTGTATGTAGGTACTCTGATGGCGTCAAATCAAGTTGATTATATGAGCAAAGAGGTGGCCTTGCCAACTCAGTTTCATGTTTACTACTTATTTGCATACACCCAACTCTACCTAAGAAGTTGTTTACTTACCACCGAGATTCTGATATATATACATCCGTCTCAAGTTCAGCTAAAACATCAGGGACAGCCTCATCCTTAATACCCAGATTAGGTATTGATCGTAGCGAGCACCCCTGAATCCGGCACAGGGAAGTTGACTTTAGTACAATAATCTAGCACCACCGCTGCGATAAATTCGCTAGCCTTGAAGGCGTGGATAAGAACTCTCCTGTGAATTGATACTAACCGCCTTGCCAACCGTGTGGTTAGCTACTACTATCGTTTCTCACCGAATGCTAGTTGTAGAGTACAAATTGTTAATACGTGCACCTACATGTAGAAGGTTGTTTCCATTCTCATCTCGGTCGAATGCGCTAGCCCGGCCCGTTCGTAAGGAATCAGTGAGAGTGTCTATGTCGTTAAGTTGTACGGCTTCGATGGCCGCGGAATAAGGGTCCACAAGCGAGGCCCGAATATTGATCTTCCACCCCGAGAGTGCTCTACCAACTTGAATATCCCAAGCCCTGCCACCCAACCAGCTCGCCAGTTGGATGCGGAGATCATAGTCTTGAATTGGAGAAGATTAGTGTAGTATATTCCCGACCACCGCTGGTGGAACATACTAGTTTCCGTGATACCACTAAGTGTTGAACTCGTCCCTGGCCGCTGGTGACGCTTCCGATCGTTAAGTTTCCGTACCAGGGGAGCCAAACCCGTCTTTGAGGTTGCCTAAGGGTAAATTTATCGAATGACTGCCGTTCGTAGGTTCCCCCTTGATTCCCCTTCTAGATGGTATTGACACAACTCGTCGAGACTTGGCCCTTTCCAGACGACGTGGGCCACCGAGTATCTCGGACTGCACCTAAGTGATCGATTATTATGTGTGGTTGCAGTCTAACCATAGCCTTGAACCAAATGTTAGCGTATAGTCTGATGAATAATGCATGAAGCTCTGTTGCGCCAGTTCCAGCATCATGGCGACCCTTTGCAGGCGTCTCTCGAAGTCGGATAGGACCTCAGGTTATTGTGTCGGGGTCTTCGCTTTCCCGAATAGGAAGGAGCAACGTAAATAAAGAAAGATAGAATATTGATTAACGGCATAAACAACAGCATAGGTGGTTAATAGTATAGGTACCGGTAATAGTATAGTTAGTTAATAGTATAGCTATTAAATAGGTGGCTGAACTGTTAAGTTAACTGTTTAAGGGTAGGGTAGGAGAGGCAAGGGAAAGGGAAAGGGGGGGAAAGAAAGGGGAGGGGAAAAAAGGGAAGGGGATATGGTGGTGTTAGATTTAAGGGTTAATTGAATTAGGTTTAAATCTTCTAATTAGGAAGCGTATAATCTCTATATTATTATTGTATATAAAATCCTGATTTACGAGCTTACTTAATAAGGGTTTATTTATTCCTAGTTATCGGTTAATCTTTAAATCTAATATACTTTTTTAGGTTTATAATTATTCGTATTAAAAACTTAAATTTAGATATTATTAATATAAAGCTAAGATATTTATATTTAATATATTTTTTCGAACTTTAATTAAATCTTTTTGGTTTTTTTCTTTTTTAACTAAATATTAAATATTTATAATATTTAATTAGTTTAATAAACTTAGTTATTTCTAAGTTAATAATGTTTTAATTAATTCGTTTATTTTTATTTTTACTAATAATATATATTTAATTATAATCGAATTATTTTTAATTTTTTAATGAAATTAATAATTATAAATATTTATATATTTTAACTTAGTTTTAAATTAAATAATTTTTGCGGTTATTAACTTAATAATTTACGTATTATTATATTTTACTTTAATCTTTTTATAATCGAATTCGATTTTTAATTTTTTAATTAATTATTTAATATATATTATTTCTTTTATAATTTATATTAATATTAATAATTTAGTTTTTATAATAAACGTAATAACGATATTTTACTTATTTATTTTCCAGTTAATTAATTTATTAAATAAAGTTATAATATAAGTTTATAAACTTTTACGATTTATTATATTATCGATAAAAGAAATATTATTAATTATTATTAAATTGTTTTTATTTTTTATTTATAAAGTATATTATCTTATTTTATATAAATATTATATAATTCGATTCGTTATTTTTTAATAGATATTATTTAAGTTTATAAAAAATCGAATTAATTACGAAATTACGAATAATATATTAGGTTTAATAAATATAACCGCGAATAATATCGAGTTAATTTTACGTTAATATCGATAGATTTTTTATTTTATAACGTGGTTTTTTTATAAAAACAATTCTTATAAAATTATAAATATATTTAATAATTTATCGGATAAAATAATTAATTTAATTATTTTCTTAATATATAAGGTTTAGAATAATTAAATTTTTTTCTAAAATCGGTTATAAATAACTTTAATTTTTAGGAATTATTGGATTTTATTTCCTTTAATTATTTAATATCTTTTTTTTAATTATAAAATTACTTTAATTATTATTATTTTATTATTTTTTCGGTACGTTATAATTATATTATTTATATAAAAAAATATTAATATTTTTTTCTTAATATAATAATATAATTTATATAATATATTCTTAAAGTTTAATTTTAATAAAATCCTTAAAAATTCTTTTTATTAAAGTAATAACGAGATTTTTAACTTATAAAAGGCTTTATATAACTATAATATTATACCTTTTTTCCGATATTTTAATAATATATATATAAAGATCTTATTTATTACGATAACGTATATAAAGATATTTATTATATTATATTATATTATTTCGAAATTAAAATAAATAATTATTATTAATAATATTCTAAATGATTTATTAGTAAAAATAGCGATATATATTTTGTTTAATTATAACTTTCTTTATTAATTTCTTTATATAATAAGTTTAATTTTATATTTTAGAAAGTATTTATATTTATTAAATTTATAAATATATATTTATATATAATTTAGAATTTGATATTTTTTTACGGTTAAGTTTATTCTTTTAATTTTTAATTAAGATTTTATTTAAATATAACTTTTAAGATAATTTTTCTTTATTTATTCGAAAAGATATTTTATTAAATGATTTATAAGCTTTTTATATCGGCGAAGCGTTTTTTCGATAAATTTCCAATATAGTTTTTATTCTTTTTATAATGTTTTTTCTACGTTAATTCGATTTAAGATCTTTAGTTTTATTTTTTATATAAAAGAAACTTTAAAACTTATTAAAAATATAACTTTTTATAGTTTAAATTTATAAAGTTTTAAGTTTTAAAATAAATTTAATATAGGATTTACATTCTCGTTTTAAATTATATAATATAATAAAGTAAATAATGGATTTAATAATAATATAAATAATAGTTTAAATTTAATTATAATATATAAATATTTTATTTCGATATTAACGTTTAGTTTTTCTTTATTTATTACGTTTATTATTTTTAAAATAAATGATATATTATTAATTTCTTTTATTCCTTTAGATTTTTCATTTAGGATATAGTTTTTGGAATTTAATAAGGTATATTTTTCGATTAAAGCCGTTATTTTTTCTATATTAGTAATTTTTAAATCGTTTCGAAAAATATTTAAATTTTCGTTAAATATTTCGTTTTTATTAAAAATAATATTTCTTATATTAATCATTTTATTTAAATAAGATATTTATATATAATATATATTCGAAAATTAATAACCGATTAAATATTCGATTTAGGCTTTTAAACTTAACTTATTTAATTTATTTAAACGGAGTTTTCGATTTTTCGTTATAACGTATATTTTATATTTATACGTTCGTAAATATATTTAATTTAATTTCTTATTTTTTAATATAAGAAATCTTTATTTTTATTTAATTGTTTTAAAAAATATATCGAATAAAATTTTCTAGTTATTTTTAACTTTTAATATACGATTATATAAATAAATAATAACTTTAAATATCTTTAGTTATAAATATATCGATAATTTTACTTTAGTTTATATCGCACGCGTTTTTATTTTTATTATACTTTTTAAACGTTTGGTTTTGTTATTTTAAGTTTATATATTTAATGTTAAAAGTTCGATTTTAATTTCGCGTATTTTTAGGCTTTTTTTAATAATTAATTTATTAATAATTATTTCGTTATTAATTTCTATTACTTTTATAATAATTTCGTATTAACGTTTTAACTATTTTAAGTAATTATTCATTATATTAAAAATCGTTTTTATTTTATAATTTTTAAATATATAATCTTAGGTTATTCTTAACGTTTAATACGTAAAAATAAAATACGAGTTTTTTTCGATAAATGTTTTTTCGTAATTATAAAAATTAAAGGTAATTCGTTTTTTTAATATTTAATAATTTAGTTTAGGAATACGTCGAATTTATTATTTTATTTTAGATATATTATAAGTTTTATATTCGACTTTTATTAGTTTTCGAATAACTATTCTTTAAAATAAACTTATAAGGTATTTTAAGGTTTAAAGTCCTAAATATTTTAGTTTATAATATTATATTTAAGTATTTTTAATTAAAGGAATTCGTTTAATTTATATATTATATTTATACTTTTTTATAATAATATTAAATATATTCCTTTCTTTTTATATATTAATTCGATAAGTTATTATATATTATTTATATATATTTTTAATTTTATTTACGAAAATATTATTTTTCTTTTATATATAAGTTAAGTTTATTTTATTATTTTATTAAAATTCTTTATATTTTAGTTTTTATAACGAAACTAAAGTAATTAATAATAAAAGATAATAAGCCGTATTTAATAACGATATTAACGTATTTCCGATTAATATATTTATCGTTTTATACGTTTAAATTAATAAAGTTTAATTTTTTAATTAAAAATAATCATTAAATAACGTTCGTTTTTAATTAATTAAGCGATATATTTAATTCGTTATAGTAATAATTAATTTATTATTTAAAATAATTAAATAAACTAAAAAGTATTCGTTTATTATTAAAATAAAAAATATAACTGGCATTTTTTTTATAAATTAATCGTATAATTATTTTTATAGCTTTTCGGATTTTTCTTTAAGTTAAAAAATCTTAAATTTCGATTTATTCCTTTTAAATAATCGTATTTATATTTGAAGTTTCGAATTTTCTAAAGCTTTTTTAATTCTAAAAGTTAATTAATTTTTTAATTTAAAATTATTATATATTATTTTTAAAAAATCGTAATAATATTTCGTAAATTAATAACGTTAATTATATATCGAATAATTATTAATTAATATAATATCTTAACTTTTTCTTTATAATTTTCTTTTATTTACGTTTTTATTTTTCGATCGATTAAAGAAAAAATTAATCGATTTTTCTTTATTAAAGTTTTTTTTATTATAAATAAATCCGAAAATTCCTTTAAATACCTTTTTTATTTTATATATTATTTTAATTATATAATTATAAAAGTTATTTACGAGGTTTTTATATTATAAAATATTATTAATAAATTATAATTCCTTAGTTATTTCGTAAATAATAGTTTAGTTTTTATAAAGTTTTTTTATTATATTTAAGAAATTTTTCGTTTATAAACTTAAATATTATATTTCGGATATTTCGTAAAATTTAATTTTAGATATAATTATTTCTTAGGTTTATAATTATTAGTTCGTATTTTTAAGATTTTTAAAAGATATTATTATTTTCTTATATTTTTTTTAATATTATTTCTTTTATTTAATTTAACTTTATTATATCGAACGTTTAGTTTTTAATATTATTTTTATATTAGTTTTTTAATAATATAATATATAATTTTATAATGATTTATTACGATTTAATATATATAATTATTAAGTTTTTTTATCGTTATAATTTATTTCGTATATAATTTTTCGCGTCGATCGTAATAGTTTATATTTATTTTATAATTAGCTTTTTCGTTTTTTATTAAATTTAAAATAAGTTAATTTTTATTTCTTTTTCTAATTTAAAGTAAGTTTAATTTTTTTAATTCCATTATAATAGATTTTATAAATTCGTTCGATTTTATAAAAGCGGTAATAATATTAGCTTTTTTATTATATTTTTTTAAAATTATATCGGGAAATTTTAATTTTTTAAATAATAAAATCTTATCAATTAAATAATTAAAAAGCTTTAATAATTCGGCTTTTAACTTAAATTCGTTTTCTTAATTATACCAATCTTTTAAATTAGTTAAGGTTTTAAAAAAGTTATTCTTTTTATTATTTAATTACGTAAATATTTTAAATAAATAATTTTAATATTTCTTTTAAATATAAATAACGTTAAAAAAACGGCAATAAAACTTTTAATTATTAGATTTAAAAGTTAATTAAATTAAATCTAAATCTTCTAATTAAGAAGCGTATAATCTCTATATTGTTATTATATGTGAAATCCTGATTTACGAGCCCACTTGGTAAGGGTCTATTCATTCCCAGCCACCGGCTAATCCTCGGATCTAACACAGGTCAATTATGATTTTTCGATTTTGGCACAGAGTCAACAACGGGCCACCGTAGGGGAAGAGAAAAGGGGAGAGAAGAAAATAGGGGAAGAAGAGAATAGGAGGGGAGAGAAGGAGAGGGGAGAGAAGGGGAGGGGAGAGAAGGGGAGGGGTTACAGCATTCAAAGCAGCTGAGATAATTAGGATAGGTAGGAGGTAACTAAAGTAATTATGGTAGTTATAGTAAGTGCTATCGCCTTTTCTAAGAGAAACCTCAGGATATTGTGTCACCCGGCACGGGGTGGCCTCACATATTTGTCGGATGAGGTTTTTAATCGCTTCCGGAATATTTTGAACTTCATTGTGTAATGTCTTGAGTCGGCTAGTGGCGCATAGGACCGTCGCTACAACACCACCGGGATTCATTTGTGTGATGACGCACTCATTTAATTATGAGATCTAGTGGGATTCCCAGATTCCCGGCGCCTGGAAACAGCATCGCCGTTCGGTATCTGGCGAACTGTGCCACAAGCGGTTCCAAGGGACAGATCGCTTCCTATTCGTATCCCACAAATCAGAGTCGTAATTATCTCATCTTGTCCAGTCTGCTTCCGCCAACAATGCAGTCGTACCGTGATTATCAAGTTTCTCTCTCGGCTCTCTTAGATCAAAGAGCACATCCGCATCCGCGATAACCTTCTCTTCCGACGGCGACAAGACGATGAGCCGCCTCGAATCATTTGAAGGCAATTGCAGTTCGTCGTAAGTGCTATGGCCATGCCCAGATTCGTGGCTTTGATACCCAGAGGTGATGAACCAGAGAGGATCCGAGAAGTCAAAAGCGGGCATGTCGCGCCATCCTTTCGTCCTGATCGCCTCTTCGATAACAAGCAGTACGATCAGGAAGTTTACGACGGCGACTGCGATGATATATCTCTGCTGACCGACCATGAACGCCGAAATCCGAACTTCCACGCCTGTCTGATCTGTAAAATTTCCAACCATCATCTGCGCGCTGCCATAAGCCACCAAAAGGTCGTCCGCTATAGCAGTGATGGCGTTCTCCACACCACGCAGTGTGGCCTCGCTCTCGCTAATTGTTTGATCGGCGTTATGGCTTAGATTCCAGGATGTCACGCTGGACATAACCGCGTCACCTAGCGTAGAGCGGTAGTACTCAGTCAAGTCGTTCGCGATCAGCTCATACTGTCTCATCAGGACATAAGTGAGGTTGTGTGCGGGGTTGAAGTCGGGAACAGAGTGCTGCTTCGTCACGGTGATGTTGCGACCACTGGGGTCCACGATTACTTGGAATGCCATCGGCGTGAAGTCAACCGCGCACTGCACCTTATCTAGAGCTGCGTAGCTTTCGCCCGCGGCGAATGCCAGGTATCGGGGAGCGGTGGGGATTGAGTGCGCGACACCAATAGCTACAATTGCCTTGGTGTCGTGACCCAGATACACAGAATACTCGGCGCTGAGAGAGCTGTCTGGAAGGAAACCAGAAACTGGGTACAGGTTCGTGAGCGTTTCTGACTTGATGGTGAAGTCACTGGTCGAATTGTAAATACAATTCACATCGGCCAAGTATCCCGACTCTTGATAGGAATAGCCTACGGTCAAGGAGTTGCTCGTGATGTCACTATCCATTAACCCAACAGAGGCACCAACACCATATGAGCGACCAGAGTAAACGAATTGCGTGTAGTCGCCCTTGGAATGCTTGCGGTTGGACCCGTCAGTAGTTGTAGCCGATGCGGCGGAGACAAGAAGATTGCCTATATTCAGCAGGCCGATCGAGTATGTGAATAGGCCTTGGGTTGTATAGCGAGATGGACCGGTCCTGTCGACCTCTGCCCCGTATTCCTGGATAAAGCTCACATTTCGATATGACGGAATTTGTAGTACGGCGTCGGTGATCTTGCCGCCCAAGACCGGTGTCACTGAGCCAGTCCAAAGTGCTGATGATATAAGACTCGCCCATGTCACTACAATGACTGGGAGAAGCCATTGGAAAGGAATGCCTAGTTCAAATCGTGGGATGCTTAAGTTCGTCCACGTCTTCAATGTTTGGAGGCGAACTAGAGGACGATGTAGCAGTCGGATTCTCGCGGCCTGATTGATTAGGCGACAGATGGTCGAGCCGTGGATGAGGCCGAGTATTCCTGATATAAGCTGTATTATCAATTGCGTCGAAGCCCGGTTATTGACGATAGTATCGTAGAAGGAGCCGGTGATTAACCAGTTTTGTGCAGAAGAGACAATGAGCACGAGGCTCAAAACGGTGGTAACAAGTAGAGAAGATAGAAACAGCCATATTGAACTGTGTACCACCATCATTTTTGCTGGTAGCATGTTAGACCACAATCAAGAATTTCGAGACCATTATCGCAGGAAGCGAGGGGAAATGTTTCGGTTGTAATGAAGATGCACAATGCCTTGTCTATATCGCGACTGGGCAAGTCACCGATGACCCCATACCGAATCTGTTAGGAGACGGGAACGATCTAGGCACCCGTGCTACGCCAGAATGAAAGCGGGAGTATTCATTTGGAGAGCGTCGCAATATGGCCCCCATTCCTGCATTAACGTGGTATTGGGAGGACTCCGACTCACCGAAAGCCATCCGACCCGAAATACGTTCGTCCAATACCCCAGACTG
Organism: Hypoxylon crocopeplum; assembly: GCA_022578875.1. Lineage (NCBI taxonomy): Eukaryota > Fungi > Ascomycota > Sordariomycetes > Xylariales > Hypoxylaceae > Hypoxylon > Hypoxylon crocopeplum. Next base: position 1,223,420 of record MU399557.1, read on the forward strand.
AAGCCCTATTTCACTGATAAGGGGCCCCAAAACGCTTATCCTCAAATACTATTCTCAGACCTTTGACGAAGGCACATTCAACGGCCGCATCTTCCCCGACCTATCGCATGGCGCAAACGCCCACCAGTCACGACGAGCCCACCACGCCGCTTCTCTTAAGCCCTAAGAAATAGGTGCCGGGGTCGGAGGAAAGTCCTTATGGTTCACCATAACAAACACAACTCCAGCTAGGATACCAAGTTTTTGTTGAGTCTTCCCAGCCTCGGCTGTAAGCCGAGCATGGAATCCTTTCAGAGTCTCTCCATACTCCTTTAAGGCGACGAAGGTTAGGATCTCGTCCGCTAGATGCTGCCAGAGAGCAGGGCCGAAACAGGTATCAATAAGTCTCACGATCTCCTTCCCATCATACTGCGCTGCGCCAGCAAGACATCGCCTTACATAGGCTGTGAACGCTTGCAGGTCGGGCTGAAATGCTCCGTGATGTTCAATATTTACATGCATAATACCCTTATCTCCTGTCATCTCCTCGAGAATCGGGAAGAATATATCGTTCTCTGTTCTATGGTGGTGCTCAACGCCCTGGTACATTATCTCTATGAACTGAAGGAAAGGCCGTTGCTCCTCCAGCTTGACATAAGGGGCTTGGAAATAAATGGCGTTAAGGGATCGAATCATTGTGTTGTGCGCGTATGTCATATACGTCGCGACGTCGATAAACTCATCGGCCTATGAGTGGGCAGATTAGTGTTTACCATTCGAGAAAGACGGCTAAGACGACTACACTATCGTCGATTATGAAAACATTCACCTGGTCATCATCGCAAAGCTACCTAGTGAATCGGCGTTGGCAAGAGTTGGAAAGGATGATCGGCATAAACTTCGGTCATTTTTCGACTGTCTTTATGATAGCCCGAGGAGGATATTCGTTACCTGGTAGGTGTCGATTGCTGTAGGAAGAGTCGAGATGACGGGACTACCAAATTTATAGCCCTGAGATGATGTTTCCAGGAATCCTGACGCCAAAGGGCTAAGCATCGGCTCCATGGAGGCACACCGGCGCCAAAACGCCCGTTGGTTCGGTGCTCGTGTAACCAACCAACTACAAGGCAGTAGAAATCGCGAGCTGATTATAATACAGATGTGCCGTGGTGTTATTTGTTGGGCCTAAGCTTAGGTAGTTGATCGCTTACGTGGGAACGTTGCTATGCCTCATCCTAACGTATCAGCTACACCACGACAGACCAACGTCTGTCGTGGTGTTGGTAAAAGCGATGTCTTGCTTCATTTGCGACCCCCTACAATTCGAGGTCAGCCGCCGTGCCGAGACGCGCAGGTATCACGGTAGATACGTATTCATTGGAACGGTTAGTGCCAGAACCTATTCGTATCAAAGCGCGCAAACGATAAGGGAGCTACTCAGACTACCAGAAGTTTAACATCACTGCTAGACGAAAATATCATAAACCAGAAAAGCGCTTATCAAGTCGACGAAAGCATCGTCTTCAAGGTTAGCTAGCAGTATATTCCCCTAACATAAAGTCGCCGGGTGACCAAGGGGAAAGACAAGTACTTACCAGGTACCAAGGTTATCTTGTCTTTGCTAATATTCAATACTCATTTGTTGATTGTCCTTTACCTTCTACACTACCATCAGCCAGGTTCAGGGCAGTTGAATCTCCAATACAGAATTCAGCCGCGCCCACATCCTAGCCTCTGGGACATCACTTCATGGCTGTCGGACTCATTGCTAAGCGAGTATAGAAGAGGGTAGGGGTCCCAATAGAAGAGTATACTATACATCATACTAATGATACGATACAGGTATACATGCTATAATCACTGTTCTCTTCTGGTAGATTCCGCCAGCTCAAACTTGTTTAGACTGAGAATAAAAGTTACCGGAAAGCTTTTCCACTAGCATAGTTTTAAGTGGCGTAAAGGGGCGATAGACGAGGAGGTAGGTACCGACCAAATGGTCTTACAGATGACAAATAGTGTGCAATTAATCTTTGACTCCCTAAATCCAGGTCCGAAGTAAAGGGAGAGCAAATTCTCCTTATATGCCTAGGTAGGCCAACACCCGAACCCGTATCTCCCGACACATAGGGAGTAACACCAAACATGAAGATGTTGGAAAATTGAAAAAGGTCGGCAACTGATTCACAGGTCAAGGATATCTTGTGGACAGTGACTTTTCGAGAGGTAGTCTCACTGAAGTTCTCGCTCTTTGATGGCTAGCTGCTTTAGACGTGTGTTAGGAAATTCCTAGAACGCAAAAGGGTACGTAATCGAAGATATTTCCGGACTATAGATCAGACGAGTGTTTTCAAAAATTCAAATCATCATGGTAAGGGCACGGGGAAGAATAAAGTACGGCGCGAGTCGTCTAACGCTTATGAGATACAATTATAGCTTGCTCTTAGAATGACATGAACTAGGATAAAGACAAGTCGCATGATAGGTACCTAGGTACGTATACCGACTCGCTCTAGATAGCTTAACCATAAAAGCACATATCGCTAGAGTGCTTATAAACACACGGGAACTAAATAGAAAGCGTGGCTGAAGTGCTGAGGATAGCCGATCACGATGTTCGTAGCAAGGAGTTTGGTTTGGGTATACATTACCACAGAGCATAACCTTCCTCGGCCAAGTACAAAGACACTTGAAACCCAATACCATATATAAAACCGTGGTGTGTTTAGAACTACTCAGGTATAACTTCCGATGGGACGTCTCGATTCAACACTCCTGCTACCCCTGGCCCGAAGCCACGGGACGGAGCGGAGCGGAGCGCAGGAGAAGATCCCGGCCGCCACGCGGCAGTAAATCGCACTGGAGTCGATGGGGGCCGGAACCGCCGTAGTGGTACACGGCTTACATACATAAATCACACGTGCTACTGTACATGTATGCTTAGGTGCAGTCTGACCCCCGTCTAGCCCTTCAGCTCTTGGCTATTATTGGGGTCGCAGTCTTGTTTGCTCACCTGTTATCGGTGCTCGCGATGGGGCTACCTATCTCCTGAGATGCAAGTACGACATCAATCCTATGCCGGGTCCGAGGAGAGAAGGGAATTTGGGGAGAAAAGAAGATCAAATCCCTCATACGGCAATGGCTGAATATCCTGACTACTACCTTCACATAATACCCAAAGCCTAAGACTCCTCGCCGGCGCCTCCCGATGCGCCAGGTGTCCGTCACAGGCACCCATCACGTCATAGAGTAGATGGGTAGATGAACAGGCTTGTTCTAGTATTCATGGTAGATAAGAAGCCTGGTTCCAGCGTGTGCTACGTCAACACTGCAGCTAGCCGTTACCTACCAGGGCGAGAGGGATCTTGGAGGGCCTATCTATAGGCGGGCGCCGCTTGCGTGAAGGCTGCACTACGACGTGAGCGAGGGGCGAGGGGCAGTATGTTGCACTGCACTCTCCTCCTCTCGTAAGCACGACTTAGCTCTATAGGATGGAGGGATGGAGGGGTTGGTAGCACCGTAGCAAGTAAGGCTACGACACACATTCGAGAAGTGAATATTACACAGCATATACACACACACGACGTAAAAGCAGCGCCACACCCGCACGCACACCGAGGCCCTGCCTCCAACCTCCAGGCCCCGCAAATAGACATTGTCGAGTAGGGCGTGTTGAGATCGCCCGAGGAATGTACGCCATAACTAGGATGGTGAGTCAATTAGGTCCTAGTCGGGGCTATATCTGTTCTGATGACTAGAATCCGTCGTTTTGAAGGACGCCCGCCGTCATACCCACCGTCCCGACCCGGTATGCAAGTTCTACGCCCGTTTAGTAAGCATGGCCCCCTTTATGTGCTTCACAGTCGTCCGAACAAGGAGGGGACTGTGAGGGGGCTCCGGGACATGCATGTTTGAACTTGTTTGATAGAGAGAGAAACACGTATTGATTACCTACCTCTTAGGTACATACTGTACTAGTTGGGTCATAAGAGGCAATCAAAGGGGCGGGGGCAGGGACTTAGGGAGCAAGCAAGCAAGTATGTTAGCTACCTAATAGATATATTGATTGATACTAACTTTTCGTTGTGTCTCGGTGAAAGCTGTAGGGTGTGCTGATGTGACGACAGGGAGAGATGCCATTGGCGGAGTGTTTCTGCTTCAGTTCCCACGTATGACTTGCATAGCCGCTGGTGTTCCCTGAGATAGGCATTCGAGAAGCCCGCGGAGGAATTCTAGACACCATATATTAATTGGAGTACGTGCGTATAACGCGCAAACTGGCTTGGTAATGATGGTTCTAGTTAGGTTGCTACCGAAGACCAACCTCTCTTCACATACCGATAAATTGACTCATAGATTGGCTCTGCGTGGTGGCGATGTTGCCTAACAGCATGCCCGACAGCTTCGTGTACTGTACGAATTTCCTCAATGATGCCCACTTGTCTTAGTTAGACAGTATTTCAGGCTAAAGACTCACGGGAAGCAATTGAGGACTGGAACTATCTATAGAGAAGTAAGTGGGACAGAGTGCCGGTGTTGTTGGGGTTGTGAGTAACCGTCCGACGCGAGAAGAGGGGGAAGTCGGCCGGACCAGCTCGATTACGGGAGCGCGCATATGCCCGCTGCGTACTAAGCCTTACGAGAGGCCGTAAATGTGTGTCCACCAACACAAGAGAATATCTAGAGGGAAGACGACATGATTCTTCCGTTGAACACCCTCTAAGGCCTCTCGTCCTCTCATAGTGTGAGATATGATTGGTCAAATGTAAGGGATGTAGGTAGATATAGAGTGTGAGTATACTCCTATTCCTTTCGTGCGAGACGTGCGACGAAAATGAAGACAACTATGTCATTCTCAGCTCTAGTCGCTAGCCCGATGTTGATACTATTTCGGTCGTGGATGAATGCGACACCATGTATGCACTGCGCGAGCGCGAAGTAACCTGGCGCCTTGCCATGCTGACCTACCTGACTAACACGCCGTACTTCTCGCCCCCAAACTCGCCCGGGAGTGAGGATGCTAAAGCCTCAGCACGCACGGCATGTCCCAGATCCCATCTCCTGATTCGCGGCACACGCGCCTCAGCCCGTGCGTGATAGGACCCGTCGAGAAGGATTCTTGATAAGATGTGTGGATGGATGAAATAAAAATTTGACGTGATCACATCAGCATCGTAAATAGTTCCCTGGTATGACCAGACCAACTGCCGCGATTGACGCGGGTGATTCGAGAAGACGAAGAAGAAAAAGGAAAGGGGGAGGTTGGTTGGTAGCATTCTCTGCGTGTTAGCTACTTCGTGTTGACAACAATAATAACACGGCTTCGACGAAGGCCCAACGTACATTTATTGAATGAGTACATAGGGCCTGTCTGCCCTATAGAATTCGTCGTGTTTTCCGATAGGCCAGTCAGGTATGCAAGGTACTCAACTTGGGTGATGTTGTTGTTGTTCCATTCTCATATGTTTCTTCGAATGAAACACATTGATCATTGCTGATTGATACGTGATCCCAATCCATCCATGCCAGGGATATTTTGACAGAGTCTCGGTCTAGAACACAATTGACACAAAAAGTACTTGAGTCTCAGATAGGAGCATGTACTACCTCGCTGCCCTTGTTTGATACACGGCCCCTAATCCAACATCGTCGGCTTCACAACACCAGCCACGATTCCACGCAGAAGGATTGCACACTGTTTACCTGATTGGAACGAATTGTCTCGGTAGGTATGTGTGTATAGCCTGCCTGCAAAAGTTGACTGACCGACTCCACGATAGTAGATACTACCTCTGTAATGCTGACTTATGCGTTAGCGTCGCAAGGAAGAAAAAGAAAATAATATTTTCCTTGTCGCTCTTCGCGTGGCAGTGGATTCATGTACTGTAACCCATAGAGGCGGGAATCCCAAGAAACTCCAAGCCCGCTGTCCTTGTTGTTGTTGCCGCCGCCTTGCCTTAGTCTGTACATCGCATTACTACACAATCCAGAGGGGCCTGCAGCAAGCCCAGCAGCCCACAATGCAGGGTACAAATACCTAACCTAGAGCAGCGGTGCGCTTGGGCGGATCCCGTTGGCGCCCTACCGACATTCTCCATGTCGTAGGTGCCTAACAGAACAATACTATGACGGGAAACAAGTCACAGCAATCAATTCACTGTGACTCGAACGATAAGTGGTAGACAGCTCATTCGATTGAATTGTTAATAGACCGGAAGGAGGGGTAATGAGTCGGGCGAATGAAGTTTACGATGGCCCGCCCGTTCGACGACCGTGATGGTACATATGTACATGTATACGTAGTACAGGCCTGACGATGTTAGAGGCACGGAGGGAGTATGTAGTCTAATCTTGTACAATACGTACCCTGCTGCAGCAAGGAAGAAACGTGAAGGCTGCAGCTGGGCGCACGGAACACGGATGGGCCTTCTGTCAGAAAAGCAACATGGGTATTCAATCGCTAAAGGGGCCTGTAAGAGCCCCTGGACGAGGCCATTGCGATGAAGGATGACGGATGAAAGTGGCCCTGTAACCCTACCCGGAGAGCCCTAACGCGGCCGTGTCGTGATCCTCGAAGACATCATCGTCGAAGTCGGATACGGGATTCTCGAAAAGACGGGCTTCTCTCGTAACACTTGTTCGGGAAAGCATAGTTGTATATACACCGTTCTTCCCAATGTTCTCTCGTGTTCGGATTCCAAGACCCGGAACGCGTGTATGTTGAGTGGCTTGGGCATGAAAAGCAATTTCGGTCAAATACTCTCCCGTCCGCGCACACAAAATTAAAACAAAAACAAAAAATCAAGAGAAAAGTACGGAACAGGAGGGAATACAATGAGGAGAAAATTTCGAAGGATCTTACTATGCCCATATTAATAAGCCATTATCACAATGCGCCGTGGGAATGGAGGCTGACTGTGCATGGCATCCTTCGAGATTACTTTTTCTCGTACCTCATTTGGGCATCGTTGTTTAGTTCTCGTGAAGTGTATGTGATGATTTTATTAGATACTTAGAAAATAGAGACGGCCTATTCATGATATGAGACAGGGGCCGGGAAAGAATAGAACAGATTGAGTCAACCGTGTCCTTGGGACATATTGTCAGATAGATATCTAAATTGCAAGGATTTGCAGTATTACTCATCAACCCCCCTGTCTTGTTGACTCACGAAGCTATGTAGGGAGCCTTATACCGACACAATGGTATCGCGGCAGGTGGCCGAATTCTTGTAGACCGTCACGAAGATCACACTCTATGCGCGGGTGGGCTCGGCGGCAGCAAGCATATACATGCCTAGGTACGCATACTACATGCAAACGCCTCCTCTCGGCATGCCGGAAGGCAAGTAGCAGGACGGGCACATGCAGGAGGATCGCGACATGAACAGCTAGAATTCAAAGGGGATGATAATGGTCACGTAAACGAATAGTCTCAAACCTCATCTTAAGACATATTATGCCGGGACAGATCACATTCAGAGCAGACGAAGATGTGAAGATGTGTAGAGTGTAGAATAATAATTTGAGTTTTTTCTTCCTGAGATTCCAGCTACTATGAAAATGAAAAGAAAAGGGGTATCTTCCAGCCAGCCAGTACAACCCGATCCCGATCTCAAAAATACAAGAGATCATCTATAAATGCTTTCATATGAAACAGTAAATCAAGATGCCACCGTAGCTTGACGTAACGCCCGCTGATGTTCGCGCACGCTGCTAACTGGCGAAGCAAACACAACTCGGCTGGCTAACAAATCCATCAATATCAAAAATAACCATTAAAACTCTTTTTCTATGGTTGGGCAATAGCCAACCTGATGCAAGTCCCATCAACAACGACCCTTGGCGCCGTTGCGCAAAATCAAATATCCTGTCTCTCCTAAATCCAAACTTTTGAGTGCCGAATAGTGTCCCTGAAGGGTATATCGCTCGTGTCCTCGTCAACTGCTTGCGCGGTGAGCCCGTGTGCAATATAGTCACGCACTTTCCTCTCTTCGTCCGGGGTATCTCGAAAAACGAAAGATGAGACAGGAAAATCCAGGCCCTTCTCCCCTCGATGCATGCTAAGTTGCCCTGCGGCTTGTGTAATATGACAGATGTAAGAAATCCTGAACGGGGGAAATCCTGGTATCGACGTGCCACTCCGGAAATACGACCCAAACAGGAAATCAGTTTCTACTTGTACACGATGGCGTTGCCATCCTTCGTTCTCCAATAATTTTTGGTAGTGGCGATGGTCTGTCCGTGGAAATCCAATGGAGGCAGACAAGCCGGAAAAAACAAATCCAAATGTCCAAATATCTATTGTTTTGGCCTCTTCAGGATGTCTTCACAGTTCGCATCGAACCGCAAGTTCCAAAGGCGAACCTGTTGCATGAAAGCTTCGGTACGCTCAAGCTCCCGCTCGCGACCAAATATGGTCTTGACGAACTCCACGCCGGCGTTCTGTCCCAGGTGGGCGGCCTCCTTGCTCTTGGCGGACCTAAGCATGGGAGCTTCACACTTCTTTAGCAGTGTGCGAAGCTTATCCGTCAAGCGTTCACCGGACTCGATAAAATCCTCGATCATTTCCCTGTTGGCTTGGGTCCTGACTTCCGGTACAACTTCCTCGGCACGCTTGATCTTTCCTGAGAGCTGGATGAGAAGGACCCATAATTCACCGGCCACGTCCGAGATGGGAGTAGCCGCACCATGGTAGTGCACTGTCCAGTCGTAGACCCACTTCCCCAAGGAATTGGAATCGAAAACGCTTCCAAGCAGCATGATGGGTTCTTCTGTTGGGTCCCAGTTCTTCAGTGAGTAACCGGGGGGGATCCTATGCTTCTTAGCATCCGCTTCGGTGGCCTTCCGAGGCCCGGAGGGAACTGCCTTCTTTTTGTGTGAACTTGACGGGCGTGTGGTGGCGGGACGCTGGATGGGGACAGCAGTCGCCGAGGGACGGCGGGTGTGATGGCCGATCCTCGTGGCGGAGCGAGCCGGAACCTCCTCGTAGCGCGGAAAGTCGGCTCTTTCCTTCTCGTAAAACGACGTCGGCATGCCCTGCGAACGGTAGTAGTGATCAGTGCCATGTCCCGGAGCAGCATAGAAAGACTCTCTGCGCTTGCGACTCTTGGACTCCGCAATCAACACACATCTGACCCCATCGATCTCGAAGTACTCGTCCTCGTCGGAATCCCCATGAGAGGCCCGATGGTATGAGAAAGAGCTCCGACGCTCGCGCCTGGGCATGTGATGCGACCCCATTGAGAAACTGTGCTTTCGCGAACTCACATTCGGGCTTGGGCCGGTGGCATACTCGCCGGTGCTCGTGTATCGAGGCGAGAACGCGGTCGACGGTCGAAAATCGGGGAAGCCAGTACTGGCGTTGCGAGTGTGAGCTCGGGTGGCCGGTCGCTGGGGGGTCTGAGCTGGGTAAAATGGGTAGTGACGTGGCGAAGGTGTTGGTGAGGGACTCTGTACGTCGTTGTAATAATAATTCGGATCACTACCTCGAAGAGGCGTGCCATAAGGTGACCCGAAACTCATCTTGCCTGGCTCTCACGACGCTGATTTCCCGCTCGAAGCCGTAGATGATCCGAATCAACTCCTTTTGAACGTGATCGCCCCCGAATGCGACTCGATGATGAAAGTGGTTGTTGTGCTTTGTGTGATTTTTTACTCTTTTTCTCGTCAAAATTAGATGGCGCCTGTGTCGTGACGCTGGAGGAAGTGACACCTGTCACCTTGGTATGTGGTCGGTGGGAAGAGGAGAGGAAAACCTTCTTCTTTGAGAGAACATGTCAAGGTTTGGTGTTTATATCCCCCAGGAGGATTGGGCATCAAAGTCGATCAATGGCCGACTTCGATGAGCGATGAATGTGCTGGAAGTAGCTGGACCGTTCTTTGTCGAGTCCAGAATTGTAAGTCCGAGTGGAAGAGCGAGTGTGAAATACAAAGAATATTGTTGCGATCGATATTGATGAGTCAGTAGAGATGGCGAAGGGCCAAACTTGGAGAAAAGTGTGAACGGTCCGAGGTGGTTGGGCAGAGCGAGTGGTCTCGTTTAATAATAACAGGATATTTGGAGCAAGCACCAACAGAACCGTCGAATTTTTTTTTCTCAGTCGGGGGTTGACAGGGGGTGGAATAAAATTGACCAGGGGGCTTAAGGGCCTAATCCTAGCCTAAAGGTAAGGTACCTTGGCAGGTCTGGGTACGAAGTTGCGGTACGTACACCTTAGCCCAGACGGGGGTGAAAAAGGTCCAAGACAGGGGAGTAGACCCAGTACGACGTAAGTATTAGTCAACTCGACAGTGGAAGACTCAGCCACAACGTCCAGATAGGAATCCGCTCGCACTTTGTAGCTGCTTCGGTACCCAATCAGTGCATTCAGGGCGCTGCCGTGCACTCTCAGTGGTCCTTCAGCGCCCGTTTTTCAGCTGGGATCGCTGTAATAAATATTCAAGTCGGCAACGATAGAGGCCACGCTTCCGCAATGCTGTCGTAAAGCGCCAGCAGCCTGGATCCTCCTAGGCGGCGAATGCGATTGCGTCTCGGCCGACGAATCCGCGATCTTTTCCAAACACCTTGTCACTCGACTATCATAGTTCAGGTCATTCGAATGCTTTCCCTTATTAGAATAATAAGAGTCATCGTATTAGATATGGATCCCCGTTATCCCCTGGTGAAAAACGGAAAACCCAGAAAATTTTCTTGTGCGATGGGTACGGTATGGGTATGGGTTGAATGACGATGCTCTTCAGGATCCTGGGTTCCAGGGTTGCAGAGATTTCCGGCCGCTCTTAGCGAAATTGGAATTGTGGTTTTCCTTACTCCGTTCGTAACAGGCGCACCGACAGTGGAATTGCAATCGCTTCCCAGCGATACGGTCCGTATCAAACAGAAGATGAAAGAAATGCGAAAATTTGCCTGATTCAAGGATCGTCAATGACCCATCGGCAGACTAGGGCCCCTGTCTAGAGATTGAGGCGCAATTGAGACCTGAGACTAATATCAGAGATATATCTCGTCGTCTTGCCGTTTCGCGATGAAAGAGTCCAAGTCGGGTTCAGTTCCTTGGTTGCGCAATTGGTATGAGAGAAATCAAATAATCCAGTCTGGTCAACAAGTCCTAGAGGTGAAGGATTGAGTAGTGAACGAATCGGTCTGATACGTGTGGCAGATGACACGATCCTTATTCTCGAGATTGGACATAGACCAACAGCTTATGATCTGTCTATGTCAAACGGTGTCGGGTGAATACCTGTTGAGTGGTATTCAATCAGATGTTCGGATCACTTTAAATATTGTACAATCCGGCCGCGGGTGTAGTCTCCAACGGGTGTCGGCAGTATGCGGAGGGACAGGTGGTTGGTCCAAGCCGTGGTGTTTGCGCCAGCAGACACTCCGTCTCTATCATACCAGTTACCTACTGACTTGCACGATAGGAAGACGGGTAGAGAAGGTAGGTGACAGGTATGAGGTAAGGGGAGGTCAGGATACTAATAAATCTAGAATGCGACCGGGCGGCCCCGAGTATATGTAAGTGAGGTATGATGTAGGTCAGCCGAGATCTAACCTTAAGAGATAGAGATAGATATAGAGAGATGTATGCAGGTATAAACTGTAGTAGGTAGTAGTTCCCGCGCGGGGAAAGTGGGCAACTGCGGGTAATGCCTAGACATTTATGCATACGCATTACATAGTTATGTACCTGCCTATACCTGTGTTGAGGTATAATACTCTTCAATACCACCACATCTCATCACGAAACCACTTGCATACTATCCTAAGAATAGTTATGAAGGTGATAACCCCCCACCTACCTGAACGAGCCTTGACGAAAACCTGCCTCGGTTCAGCAGAGATGGAGGAGTCAATCTTCTCATCCATCCTTACTTATATTGGTGGCTTACATTCATCCAAACTACTATATGTATTTGAATTATACGTAAACCATTGTTGACTATCTATTGCCTCCTCTATCTATCCAGGCAGCCTCGCTTCTCGTCGGTTCTATTTCAGTGGCGTAGAATATAGTTGCTCGAACTGGAGGGTTGTATGCGAAGTCTTACACACCCACCATTCACCTTCTATGGAGTATCATCCGGCGCTTCTATCCTAGATACGACCAACAAGTGTGTTCCTTTGCAGGCTGAAAGAAGAAAAGTCTCGAGCTGAATTAGAACAGTATAAAACATTGATGCGTCATTCACGAATTCGGTTCATAATCCCGCCTATGAGAAGATCGAGATTGATTTGAGCCTACGAACCCCCTAGCCGACGATGGTTCGTTTGAAAGAGGGTCATCTGCACCTCCATGCATGTCGCATGGCGGGGAAAGCCTGGAAATAGGAAAAAAAACGTGGAGGTCGCAGCATAGGGCCTATCTCCCTTCCCCTCTCCAATCACTTCTTTCGTCGCCATGTATGTATGATGTCGATGGCGAGCAGCTGAATTCACATTCCCCGTCGTTGGCTACTATTACTTACCATGTACAGCTTCAGCCTTTTATTTTATTCTACGAGATAAAACAGGCAAGATGGCCTGCAGATCAACCAGAGAGGACAGCTTGCGTTACAGACAGGCAGCCTATCCGAGATCTCACTCTCTACATGTACCTGCTCCAGATCTACATGCAAGTTGCTAGCCACCTTAATAATAGCCTACCCAGGCACTCAATAAGCATTACTACGCATGGCTTCGTGCCGGATGGGGCCAGTAGGCAACCAAAGTTCGCTGAATACTATCCGGGCACGGATGCGCTTCTAATTTCATATACTCGTCGACGTATCCGGCAATTCATTGGTCATTCAAGGACTTTCCGCCTCCGATTCACCAGAATCGTCCTCTGCCATGATCTCTCACATATCTATTTCCGTTTCTCAATATTGCCACATTAGGGGTTACTCTGTAGCACGTCGCACAACCGCCTCACACCCTTTTGCTCTCTGGGTATGAACAAAGGAATATCGGGGTGGTTGGTCAATCAATCAATCAAGCAGGTCAGTCTTACTGCATCGTACAGGTACCCTGTTTCGGCCTTATTATTCCCTCAGCTCAACGCCTCGAGTCCCACCTATCTTCTGAGTCGTCCCAAGAGTCGAGGCTCCAGCCCATTTGTGACAAAAGATCCTTCCAGCGACACCGATGGCACCTAGGATTTAAGATCCATTTGATTGGCCCTTCAGCCACTGAACCGAAACATAACTAACGGCCCAGTCATCGTTCGCAAGCTTTGTAAACGCATCATGGGATGAATTGGCAACTCAAAGCAGCGGGATTCCGTGCGACAGTTTCGTACTCATTGTTACCACAGGGTCCTACCGTAGCACAATATAGAACCAACCGACGGCTACGCACCTCCAGCCCGAGACCAAACCACCAGACAGGTTCGCGGCTCGTTACGCTAGAGCCTAGTCAGCTCTCTAGTTGAGTACTAGGAGTCCGGGCCGGTTCGGTTCACAACTGCTAACAACTTCCCCGGCGAGCACCACAGCTACGATGGATACTTCGATATTGACGGGGTGTTTTACGACTTCATATGCTCCATACAGTACAGGCGAAACTGTCCCAGAGCGCGGTCAAGCCGCAGATGTTCTGGAGCTATCGACTCGACGGAGATTACACCCACTGCCGCGGGTCAATCCAACGGTGGACCATCTTCGCTGGCGTGCGTGTTGAATCCATGCAGCCATGAGCCAGAGCATGCATGGGTTTTCTACTATGTACCAGCCTTTCTCCTATTATCGCACAGACGGGACAGAGATTACATATCCCCGTGCACGACTGTATGTAACTCACCGGCCACACCTTGACGGCCCCCAATACCCCCTGTTCCTTTTTTCTAGAACGGCACCCCTATTTGGGTGTGCTTCCTTTTTCTCGTCCCGCACCCGGTCTGGATATGACCAATCCACTTTCTCATTTCTCGATACGACATAGAAGGGAAAATTTTTTTATTTCCTAAATCATTCATTTCCTTCTCCTTCCTATTCGCGAGACATGTGAATAGAAAACGATAGGAGAGCGAGAGACCGCGAAGACGGGAATACATTCTGATACCATCAGCCTACCATCAACTGTGACTCATACGAGTAAACGTCATGTATGTTTATGTCCTGATGCCCTGCGCGCGAAGTCGCTGGCTGCAATGATGTCCAATATCTGTAAGCTGAAGACATTCTGCAAATTGTTTGGTCAATGGGGACCCGGCTTAAGGCCACTTCATGCAGCCTATCCACGACCCGATTGGGGCGAGCCGGGGTCCTTGAAGTACACACCCCGTTTAAGCCACCTTGGGTAATGTTTATTTTATTATGATGTCCTTATTCTTCTTTTACTCCGTACCCAACAGCCAATATCTTGGCCACTCTGTTGAACGGCGGCGGTACTCCACCGGCCCTTTCAACAAAACCAAAACAATGGTCGACCTAGACAAGAGACTTCACCAGACGACTTTGGTACGATCCTCGTTTCTGCCACTCACCGACTCTTGATAGACACTGGACAGCATAGCTCTGCAGGATATTCGGAGCCTTTTGTTCATGCCTTACATGCAGATTGCAGATACCACCCCGGTCGAGTTGGCCTTGTGACGTAGCGGGCGACGACCCACAGAAGTGAAATATATAAAAATATTTTTGGAATTGATATTGGCGAAGACGACCCCTCTGCCCCTCTTCTGCCCCTCCGGAGGAAAGGGGAACGAATACATACGTGGTATAGCTATGTCCCTCGAGACGACGATAACGTAGCTGGGAGTCTTGCTCAGGCTTCTTTCGATAGACCTGTGATACAAACCTGATGTGATACAAGACCAGAGACGGCGTCAAAACGGCTCTTGGTGGTGGGCAATATTTCAGCAGCTTGACCTATCAGCACTATAGCGACACCACCATCAAGGTAAGTGTATAGACGGTACTCCAACAATAAGTGAGGCCCTAAGCGCACGTGTTGGTATGTGACGAAAACGGGCGGCTGGCATTTACCATAACCAGAATAATCGTGATAAGAAAGTGCTGCTGTCTATCCCTCTGCGTTGTTCAACCCAGACAGAATATCCCTGTCGTCGCTCACCTGGCCCCCCTTTTCGTCCCTGTCTCGCGGGGCTCCGAGATGTTGATTCGACATTGTCTAGCACATCGAGATTATAAGAATGCCGTTATTATCGGTCAAATGGCAGGATGCCTTTCGAATTTGGGTAAGGCGTTGCCTTCTACTTCTTGCTTATCTCCCTTCATTCGTCTGGCCAATGTTCTGTCTAGGACCTCAACTCATCCGGCGTACGCAGCAAGAAGGGAATCAATCACTCTACGAGACGACGTGGGCCGTGATACACACGGGTAGCTGAAAACCCGGGACAGCGCGCCGACCCCGAGTCTCCCATTCGTTACGAGCTCGCGCACTGCCCGAACATTACGTGCTATCTTTGAATATGGCACAGCACAGTCGTACGCAAAGCAGGCCACCGCTGCATGTTTGCGACTGGCTCCGTCGCCTACGAGATTCCCACTAAGGAATGTTAGAGATCGCGACCCAGAAGCCTGGGTATAGCGTATGCGTTGACGTGTCACCGTCGGCAGCCAGACGAATACACAGAGCATCCGCTGTGGCTGTGCCGCTATGTTTTCCTGTTGTCTCTATCGAGTCTAGGCCCTGGCATGTGACGAGTGAAGCAAGCTGGCACTCTACCTAGGGCAGCTAGGGCCTCCCAGGGGGTGGTTTTCGCCACTCCACTTTGTTCCGGAACATTGCCCCTTTCGATCTTTCTGCCCTCGATTTCATCATCTTTCGTCGAGCTGTGACAAATGCCCAACTTTCTCTCTTTCAACTTCTGTCGGACTCGATCGACCGTCCCATCCCTAGGCTCGTCCGGATCCTTCGGCACCATTGCGTCTCTGCCATAGTAGCAGATGACACACTCTCGCCCTCGGGAATCGAGGAGACCGGGTGCGGGAGCGGGCTAATCACAAGCCCGCAATGGGAATGGGGACATTGGCGGGCCGCGGGCGAAAGAAGCCCCTGCAAATTGATACTTGTGAGGGAATAATGACAATAAGCGCCCAATCTATCTAGGCAGTGGGAGTCAATATTCTCACGCCTCCTTTACTGATTACTATGGTAGTGGTCCTCGTAAGTCCGACAACTATTCTCTACATGACCAGAAGTTCGCACTCATCGGACCCTCCACATAGCAATATCAATATCAATACGACGTATTGACCATACGGACCAGCTACCATGACGTGCTAGCTGTTAGCCCCCATATTGCCTGTACATAGTATATCAAGTTTCACCGCCGAGGGCGGTGACTCACCACGCGCAACTTCAATTCGCTCGACGTCTACCGACCCTGAGCTCGGATGCTCGCTTCAGGGGGGCTTTACCGAATGAAATGGAGAGCCCTGGTATCTTGCGCAATATCGCCACTGCACTGCTGACTGGATTATAGGTCATTGCAGGCAGTACTCGATATTACGACAACCTGGACAACGACGACGATTGCGACGATGGCTAGGTAATCCGAAAGTATTCGTTGAGCTCGGTTGTGAAGTCCGCCGTCTAAATGCCGCTGTCGCGTTCACGTTGAAGCTGAATAGGCAGCAGCCTCGCAAAATCCCACCACTCTGTAATCTCGGCTGCGACGCTGGGGAGGCGAAGACGTTTGCGGCCCCGGTTAAGCCTCGACCCGGGCATTTTTCTATCGCAGCCTCGACGCGTTGTATACAACGCGCTTAGTGCTTGGCCTATCAAACTCGGTAGCATCGCTTGTCGCCCCCAACTTGCGTCATGCGTCAACCTATTGTCCGCCTCATCCTAGCTAGATATCTAGATCCTCGCAAGGCTATGGCTCATCCTCCCCAGACCTAGCGTCGCACCATTCCAATATCCGGAAGGACAAACGGTGACACGGGAAGTCTTCCCTTCACATTCCGTCTACCAGAGAGGCGCTGTTATGGTGCAAACAGTACCCGCCGGGTCTGTACAACCACCATCGCCGTCCTATGAGTCACATGAGTCATTCCTACGCTCACACCCCTGAACCTACTCGATATCTGACGCTGACGACCTCAACACTTCCGTCTTAGATACCGAAATGGTTGACAGTGCCGACGCACTGAGTCGTATATCTTGGAGCGGGAGTGAGATTCGTGGAGGTGGCTGTGCATTCATCTTCGTCGATATATCGATCCCGGGTCAAGTGACGTAGTCGAGTCCGCGACGACGGGGCTTTCGGTATCATTTCACGAAACCCAATCAATACGCTACATCCGTGGCGAACCTGACTTTATGGCTATGATTCACGCTGAATCGTGGTATAGCTCAATGGAGGTGGCGTAGAGAGAATCCGCCTGAGAGAAGACTTGGTTCATTTATCCGGTGAAGATATTGCTGAGCACCTCTCGTCGGATGGATCTTTGAGGCCTCCAGGCGTGACGATGCGGTTGGTCTAAGTTCGACTCCCTCCACTAGGTAGGTCACGGAGGCGATGACTTGCTCTTCGAGCTAGATCTAGATGAAGCACTGCCGTCTTTGGTGAGTTGGCAAGAGCACGCGCCATGGCTGAGGTGCCCATTGACGATCCATATGACTCGTCTCCGTCGCGTTAAGCATGATGATAACTCGCGATATGTTGTAGTTACCTACCTAGGTAGGTAGTCAACGCCGAGCAGGCCTAGCACAATAATCATGTGAATTACAGAATCTATTCCACATTACACTATGTTCGGCTTCCAGTTTACCAACTAGACCTGAGCAGCTATTTACCAATGTGACCGTATAGTGAACTAGAGAGTTATCTAGCTTGACTCAGGTAGAGTTGTTTGCTGTGGGATTTAGATCATACCTGGTGCTACTCGGGCATGTCTTCTCGGCATCTATGTAATATTCTGAGTGGCCTATACACGTATCTAATACACTACATACATGCAGTAGCCCTAATCTCTAGAAAGATATTATGAGTAGTGTGGCGGGGTGAACATGATGGATGTACCTATACGCAGTTTTTAGAACAAGATCCAAGTAGACATCTCATATAGATCACGACACTTGGTTACGAATAGATCTGAGTCTTCGTGTGAACTGATCCGATGTAGGAGTAACTAGGAGGTAGGTACCTAAGATATAATTTATTGTGCACTTGGCCCTAACTGGGACCTATGCCAGCTTTGCTCGTAGTTCGATACGTACGTCTCTTATGTCAAGCTCGCTCTTCGCGGCCTTGTACGACCTACAATCCTAGATCTCAAACCAGCCTCCATCTTCGCTCAAGCGGCCATCTTCAGTATCTCGATGACCTTCTCCTTATCGAGCTTAACAGGGTTTACAGCAGTACACGGATCCGTCAGAGAATTATCCGCCAGGACATCGAACTTATCACTCCCAATACCAAACTTGCTCAGACTCCGGGGCATGCCGAGCGCGCTGACGAACGCAGCCACCAAGTCCCCCGGGTCCTTCGCGTCCCTGTCTTCCGGCTTCAGGCCAAGGGCCTCGGCCACGACGGGCTCGTCCCAGAACGCTGACGCCACGTACCGCAGCGAGGCGCGCACCTTGTCGTCCCCGTGCGCCCAGTTGTACTTCATCACGAACGGCAGCATGATGCAGCTGGTCTCGCCGTGCCCGACGCCCATCGGCCCGAGCTGGTGCCCGATGCCGTGACTGGCGCCCATGCCGTTGAGGAGGGCCTTGACGCTGCCGCCGACGGCGAGCTGCGTCTGCAGTCGCGCGTCGAGATCATCCCATTTCGCTTTTGTCTTCAGCAAACCCACCAGCAGCCCCCGGAGGGAAGTGACCAGCTCTGCGGTTAGGGCGGGGCTGGCGTTGGGCAGGTTCTCGTAGATGCCCTCGACGCAGTGGTCGACGGCGCGCACGCCGGTGGACAGCCAGAAGCGCGCGGGCGTGGACACCGTCAGTGCCGGGTCGAACACGACGATGTCGGCGGTCATGGACTCGTGCAGCAGGTTCCTCTTCTCGAAGGTGCTGAGGTCCGTGCCCGCGCCCGCGGGGGTGAACTCGCCGCCCGACAGCGACGTCGGCACGTTGATGACCGGGATGGTGGCGGGCTTCACGTCGGGGTGCGCGCCGCCCAGGTTGAACAGGTCGGCCTTGCACTTCGCGAACAGCGCGTCCATGCCCGGCATGTCCGACACGTCGTTTGCCGCGAACAGCCGCGCCAGCTTGACGCCGTCCGAGACTGAGCCCGCGCCTAGGGTTATGAGGAGGTCTGGGCTTTTTGTCTTTAGGTCCTCCGCGAGGTCGAACACGTCCTCCCACGGGGTGTGGGGGAGGATCCCGTAACGAACGCCAACGACCTTGTCGCCGAGCGCCGCCTGGAGGGCTGTGAAAGCCTCGGTCTTACTGATAGATCTCGATACGATGACGTAGATGCGGTCAGCATGGAATGTGTTCTCGGCATGGTGCGCACAAGCCTTGTCGAATGTTAAGCCGTGCGAGATATAGGGTTTGGGCTGTGATGAGAAGGCCGCAAAGTAGGATTCACCGGGAGCTGCCATGGTTGTTTCGACTTGTTTCGACTTGTTATGAACTTTGAGGGTAAAGCTGAAGATGGTGTGTGATAGACTGTCAACCCAAGACTTGTGAGAAGGTGTTCCTAGGCGCCTTATAGACAGGACGTCTTCAAGATCCCTTTATATGGAGTGAGTACACTCTGAGCCTCACGACAGAGCGGAGCCGATGCGCTTTAGTGAGATACTGTAAGAAGATCGTCGCCGAGTAGCGGCGTGGCATTGCTGACATGGGTTCCTAACTATCTCCGGTAAAGCCGTCTATTTGTCTATCATGCCACCACGGGATAGGTATTCTGCAAGCATGTAGGCACAAAACAGCCTTTCCTTTGAATCATCTCATCGAGTTTATTGCCCTTTGCGTGAGCATTAGAATTGCCCTGGACTTATCTAGGTAGCTAGTAGTTGGGACTGCGTGGGTTAGATATCAAGTCCTTGCCAATACCCGATGGATTCATGCTCATAGTTATGCGAACTTAAACATCCTATACAAGATACTTTCGGTTCTCACGAGATCTTGACCTTTAGGGAGCTTTACGGTAGCAGAAGTGCGTGTGGAAGGAGTGTGAATTACCAAATTCGGACATCAAGTCTCGATGGGAGCCAATCAGAGTCCCAGAGCTAAAGTCGTAACAAGACCACTACGTGGACAGGGGCGAGTATTCTCACCATAAGAGCCCTCAACACCCTTCTGGGTTTAGCACGAAATGATGTTGCATTTCTTAAGCCGTGATCCAGTGGTTATCAGGAATGGCACCAGGAATTGCATCGGTACCGATTCGGCATGCAAGGACGTACTGTCTATAATTGATGATCAAATAATTACCCTTCTTCGCTCACTCCCTAATTCGTACTCGAACCACAAGCATGCCATATCTCGATATGGGTAGTGATGGTCGCGAATAGGAAGTCCAGGGTGAAATAGGAGAGATCCCCCACCCAGGACACCCTCAATGTCTAGTCCTGGTATGAGGTTAACCAACACACCCACTAGCGGATGTCCCCAGAGATAGTCTCTAGGCATATTCGAAGGTTTAGTACTTAAAGGTTCTATATATTGGTCGGCCGTAGGACCACGCGTATGGGCAAAGTAAATCGTAATACCTGATCGCATTTTTTCCTGGCAAGTCCAACCCAATGTAGCCATGTCGTTCACGGACTCGCTTTTTAGGAATTCGTTCTGGAGCTATGGAACTCATGAGATCGTGCTTCGTCGTCTGAGCGAGCTCCGCGCGCCGCCTCCTGAGCCTGCGATGGCTCATGTTCATGCTCCGGAGCGCTTGTCGAGATTCTCGATCAGCAGCGAGGACGACGACCCAACGAGCTCGCAGTCCTCCAATGCGGTCGTCTCGCCCCTATCACAAGGCCTACAGCCGAGGGCGTGTTGCGACAAGGCCCTGCCCCCAATTCCACGGTCATACAGCCTCGCGAGACTGCAGCGAAGACATACAAGCCTCAGGAGCTCAGGACTGGGTGCCATCGATGAAATGTCCTGGCCGATGCCGCCCGGGATGAAGCCTCCGGTGCAGGCACCCATGGAACCGGTATACCTGGCCGAAACGATGTCGAGATTTCATGTATTTCTGTACGTCACAACGATCTGCATGGTCCAACTATGCGCTCGTAAGTTTCATGATACTAACCTTCTTTATTTGATACCGGTTAACATAGGCCTAGAAGTAGGTATAGGTCAGACTCTAGCAATTCTTCGTGAGATCGGGACCAGCTTCGGCATTCACAACACTAGCGACCTGATTTGGGTCCTGGCCGGATACAATTTGGCAATTGGCTCCTTTATCCTGATAGCGGGGAGACTCGGCGACACTTATGGACACAAGCGAATATTTCTCTTGGGTTTCGTCTGGTCTGCCGTCTGGTCGGCTATTTCGGGGACGGCCGTCTACTCGACCCACGCCCTGTTCATGATTTCTCGAGTATTTCATGGCTTAGGTGCTGCCCTTTCTCTTCCGAACGGCCTTGCGCTGCTGGGGTTGACATATCCCCCTGGAAAGCAGAAAGCCATGGTTTTCACCCTAGTCGCGACTATGGCACCTATAGGCATCGTAGTTGGAGCAGCAAGTGCGAGTCTATTCGCATTAGTTTGGTGGCCGTGGACGTATTGGACGTTTGCAGTGATACTACTCGTCATCGCCGGCATAGGCTGTTTCGCCATTCCCAAGCCCGCTCAGAAAAATGAGACGCCAGCTGATTTTCGCGCTGCCATTTCTGAACTTGACATCCCAGGAGCGATCACAGGAGTCTCGGCCCTCGCGTTGATAAGCTTCGCTTGGAACCAAGCACCTCTCGTCGGATGGCAAGAGCCATATCTCTGGATTGCACTTATCGTCGGTATTCTTCTCGCGATGTTATTCGTGTTGGTTGAAAGCTATTATGCCTCGAAGCCGCTCATACCGTTCTATGCGCTTTCATCCGATGTGTCTTTCGTTCTCGTCGTAGGTGCTTGTGGCTGGTCCTGCTTTGGGCTCTGGGCTTCTTATACTTGGCAATTTGTTGAGAACATTCGTGGCGTTCCTCCGCTTCTGGTATGTCAAATCACAGTCAAGGTAGTGAGAGACGATTACTGACTTGAGTGGAATTGTAGGCTACAGCATATGTTAGCCCATGTATTGTCGTCGGTTGTTTAGCCACGGTGTCGACTGGCCTTATCCTCCAACGGCTGGGGCCTTCTACCGTCGTATTCATCTCTCTGTTAGGGTTTACATTGGGGTCTGTGCTTGTAGCGACGATGCCCGTGGTGCAGGTTTACTGGGCTCAATTATTCTTTTCTGTCTTGATAGTGTCTTGGGCAATGGATACAAGTTTCCCTGCTGCGACTCTAGCCTTATCGAATGTTGTTGAACGGAAAAACCAGGGCACCGCGGCCAGTCTAGTCAGTACTGTGATGAACTACAGTATTTCGATTGGGTTGGGAATCGCTAGGACGGTGGAGTCGTATGTGAATAGAGGCGACCCGTCCAAGGGGAGTAAGTTGAGGGGTTACAGAGCCGCTTTGTATACTGCAGCAGGCTTAGCAGGGCTAGGTGTACTTCTCTGTTCTGTCCTTCTGTTGAAAGTCCAGCGGCGGAAGCAGAGGCGATGCTGCGATTGCCACGGAGTCCTTGAAAGACAGCAGGTCTGACCAACCTCCTACCAACTTATGGGAGCATAATCGCATACCAAGAACGTGGCTATGAGCACCGAATACGCCATACGAACGTCCTGCCATATGGAGCGGAACTCAAGAATATTCAGCTTTATACCGACTAGAACCAAGTTCTTCCACGCCTCTAGCGATGGATAACTCGGTATATCGGAAGCTATTCACGTCAAAGTACCATACCGTACGTGAAGAGCAACGGACCACTCCCCGGACCATCTATCTCTGGGTATCCCATCAGTTGAACCGTGAGGCAAACGTATATGTAGGCAGGCATACCCCCTGAACTAGCATGCAACTCAGGGATGCTAACATTTGGGAAACCTAGGAAGTCTTCGACCACTAGTAGCCATTCTGGCGCGGATTGTTTAGCAAGGTACATCCATTCTGAGGACACGCTGCATATTGTAGAATACAGTGGATGCTGCGTTGGAAAACTTGCAGTTAAAGATGGGCTGACGCGTCGAATGAGGCGAGTGGGACTTGGCAGCTCAGGTACGGGTCTATTTCTTTATGCATGATCCCGATATAACGATTCACTCCCAAAATAGGGGTATCTCAGCTGTCCCTGAAGAAACATCAAGGCCTGATCATGTCAAGATTCCGAAACTAGAAATATAACGATTATCCAATTCTACTTGAATTGTACTCAGAAAAATGATCTTTTCGTATCGTTGGCTTGACGAGTCTCGGGCCGTCAAGTCTGTCGATCAATATACATAGACAGGGGTATCGAAGAGCTCTTTGATAGGCTAATCGTACTCAGATATCTATCTTTCTTACTTCAGCCGGAACTAGAGCGAGAACTCGAGGACATCGAGGTCCTAGTCAAGAATTTGGTGTAAGAGATTTCGTAGATAGGTATACAGTGAATTGCTGCTGCAAAGGATTTGTGCCTTGTATTCGTAAGAGTGCTTTTGCCATTCCTTGTTTTGCCGCTGAATTAGGATATTGGGTTATCTGACTGGAGTTAGTCTACGAATTTAGATTCTGAGAAGATCTCGTCTGTGATGTCGTCTCAGGCTTCTTCAATCTTATTCTCTCGTTGATTCATCTCCGAGAACTACGAGAGAGAATACGTCCCTACGCTTATTCTAGGCTACGCCGAGACGCTTCAGATATCAGTAGACGGGCTTGCTCTTGGGTTTGCTTTGCCTCTGCAGTGACGTGGTCACTATGGCATCTAGGCATAATTAGACGCTATTTCCGGATATGCCAGATCCTGCGCACACGTCGTCGGCAGCTGCGCCCTGACTTAGGGAGTATCCTGCACATATAGGCCTGGTTATGGGTATTCTTTTCATGTAGTGAGAAAACATGGTTAGATATCCTATCGCGCAAGATATCCTTTGATTAAAGATATACTCTGCTGGGCTGTCAATGGTATGACTGAAATGAGACCAGCGCTTCGATTAAACGACGTCATATGATTATCTACATATATGCAATAGATGCATGGTCAGAGAGGTGACGTATCGTCAATATGGGAGTAATCGCCATACCGGAGCTTCAACATGTGTGGAGTCATCACCAGCCACAACCAGTGGCGGAAGCAGGGAGCTATGACCAAATGACGTGTATGTTGCCCCTCGTCCCCTTTCGATACAAGCTTGTGACAGAGAGACAGGAGATTGATGGGAAGTCGCACGCGGACGAGCTTAGGTCTCAGGTCTCAGGCCTCCGACGACTGCACTCTTCTACTTAATTCTACCATTTCCACCACAATCATCATCCGCAACCTCACCAACTACTACGTCCCGTATTCATCTACATAAATAACTAATATCTGCATTCACATATCACTATTCACTACCCCTCAATCAATAACCCATTCAATCCTTAACCATGGCTTCTAACCTCACTGTTCTCGTTAAGAACATCAACGCCGAAGCGGACGATAAAGAGATCAAAGATTTCTTCAGTTTCTGGTAAGGCAGTTCTTGTTAACCCTAAAACGTTACTTCGTACTGACCAAGTCCTATTCAACAGTGGCAAGATCACGGAAATCAAGGTCACGCCGGGCGAGGGCAACACCAAGGATGCCAGCGTCACGTTTGAGAAGGAGACGGCTGCTAAGACGGCACAACTTCTAAACAACACTCAGTTGAAGGGCACGCAAATCTCTGTAACTCCGGCTGATGGCAAGTCCGACGACGGTACCCCTCACACCACCAACACCGACCGCGATACCGACGAGATCACGCAAGAAGAGAAGCCTAGGAGCCGCATCCTGGCGGAATACCTTGCGCATGGATATGTCGTTGGTGACGCGGCCCTCCAGCGCGCTATCGAGCTTGACCACAAGCACGGCGTCACCAACCGCTTCATGAACACCTTGATGAACCTCGACTCGAAATACCACGCCACTGAACGTGCCAAGGCTACCGACCAATCATACGGCATTACCAACCGAGCCAACACTCTCTTCAGCGGTATCAGCTCGTACTTTGAGAAGGCGACAAGCTCACCCACCGGCAAGAAACTAGTTAAGTTCTACACCGACGGCCAGCGCCAAGTCCAAGACATCCATGCCGAGGCGCGTCGCCTGGCGGATCTCAAGAAGGAGGAACACGGCGGTAGTGCCTACAAGGCCTCGGGGCTTGAGAGAGTATTCGGCAAGGAGAAGGAACAAGCTGCCCAACCAGCTGCGACTGGCGATGCTAGCTCTGTTCCTGCACCTGGCCCCAAGGCTGGCACAGAGGAATCTACCCCCTTGAGCACCACTGAGGCTATTCCCGCGAAAGCGCCTGGAGATGAGAAAGCATAAGGAGAAGGGAATAAGGGTAATCGAATACTTTTACGAATGGACATGACTCGGGTTCCAGGATCAGTGTAGCTTTATATTAGTCTTCTATTAGTCCTCTATTACAATGCGACTGCTCTGTAATAACCCTTTTATGAGACTTTCGTGATAATTATTAGTAGATGTTGCTCTCAAAATAGGATCTTGTTAATACCGAGCATTTCCCTCAACAGTTGTCACAACATTATACTAAGTAGTATTAACACTAAAGACTAACGGTTAGTTTTCTACGTACCACCGCTTGAACAAATTGCCTATCGTCGATTACTTGAAAGCCTCCCGTATATGTAACTGTTGTAGAAATACTGGTATGAACAATCACACGTATAGAAGATATTGGTTTGGTTTAATTCATTCGTTTAATCATAAACTATTTAGGTGAATAGGCCGACAACCGAATTGTATCATTACAATGAATCCTTCCTTAGGAATTCCATGTTGCTTTCTCTAATTGTTCTCTCTCTAATCTCCAGACCTAACCTCAACATCTACTCAAGATCTAAGATGACGGCTTCGTGGTTTTGGTGAACTTGCTTTCAACAGCATCCTCGAGGGGACCTTTGGGGTTGGATGACAAGTTCTGCAGGGGAAGTTTATGTTAGTCGGATTTCTCATTTTAAGAACATATGAATAAAGCACTAACCTTCAGCTGGTCTTCCATAGTCTCCTTCTTGTTGGGTGCTTCGTCTGTGCCTTGGCCGGAAGCGGGTGCATCTTGTAATTGAGCCCCGGTCTGACGCTCCGGGGGAGGGGACTGGCGGCCTTCATTTGATGCAGACGACATTGTGGATGTATGTATGGTTGTTTATAATGGTTTAGGTCTGAGTGAGAGTATGTTATTCTGTAACAATTGGTGTTGTTGTTGGCTGTTGGTTTATGAAGATCGAGGTTGAAGAAATGTATGGCTAGGTAGCGTCTAAGGGACGTTATATACAATTCTCGGAACGTTATACGTATGTAAGTGATCGGACTACATAAGCAAACAGTCTTTGAGGCTTTTAACACAGACGAACCTTGAAACGCAGTTTGACATCACAGCAATCATCGATGCCGTCATCTCCCCATATTCAGATGTCGCGTATGGTTACCTACGTCATCGCTCTCTCTTATCGATTATCAACTAAGATGTGAGGTGGGATGTCCCGGAGCTTCTAGACCGGAAGAAGTTTAAGTTGTCAAGCCACCGAGTACGTACCTAAGTACCTAATTGTTGCCTAGTGGGGCTTCGGTCTGTCGATAAGGCTGATGGACCCCGCCCCGCTCTGCCCGCATGAAGCTGGAGGATGCAGGTAGGTGCATTCCAACTTTAGGCCGCTGCCCGTCGACCACTTGACGCGACCGACTTTCGCCAAACACCAATTCCAACCACTTTTGAGACAAACAAACAACAACACTTCTCTATAATTCTCTACGACCAAAGACAGTTCGATCTACCCCAACTGAGCAGTATCTTCTGTCTAGTTGTAATGCTGTTCTTTGAAGCTCTCTTGTACTCCAACTTTCTTTCGTTAGTTGTAGAGCTTCAAACACCTCACAGACCTTTGATCACACTCACTTAGTATTGTGCAAGTGATCTCTGGTAAACATGCCTGACCTCAATTCCGTTCCGCCTTCTCCTCACATCCTTGCGGCTTCTCGACAAGCTTCCAACCAGAATGGACAGTCGCAAGTCTCTCCTCCAGTACCTCTCTCGCCGTCTTTAATCCTGCCTTCAAACCAGCAAACCGTGAACAGAGCGTCTTTCATCTCGCTCCCGTCACCGCCACTACCAATAATCCACCCAATGCAGCAGACGTCTGCTCCGGGACAGGACAACACTGGCGTCGGTGCTGGTCCAGGACCTTTGCGACATCCACGCCCCTTGACAGCTGCTGAGTTGCATTCGCAGCTGGAGCAAGAACAGGAGCTTTTGGTATGGTCTTCTGTTGGCACATCTACAAGGAAGCTGTTAGTCTAACTAGATGTCATTAGGTGAACCGCTTGACACGCGATCTGAGTATGCTACGAGCCGCGCAGAACTCGTCCGTGGCTTCGAATGCCTCGTCTGCGAGCGCATCGACCTCCGCCGATCAGACCCACCCATCTTCTTTCACCGACACTCATCTCCTGTCTGGTCCCGGATTCCCACTCCCATCGACTAGTGCTGACCGCCGGCATCATCGAACAAGCTCGACCGCCAGTACACGCAGCCTGAACCAGTCTTCTGTTGCTACTCAGGGTTCTACACCTGCTCCGATTCCTATTCCTCAACCTCATTCCGGAAGTGCCGCTTCAGTCTTGGAAGCAGCACGAAACCCTAGAGGTGCGCCAGGCATGAGTAGGCAAAACAGCACAGCTTCGCATAGGAGCGAAAGCCGAAACCGCTCTCCTCACCCGTATCATACTAGCGCTAGCGTCGGATCTTCGTACACTCAACCCCATGGTTTCCCTTACGAGTATGGACCGGGTTACTTCCCTCGTGGCTCTGCGTCTTCGAGCACAAGCGTTGCCGCTACTCCTGGCTCGGAACTCTCGCCGGGACTCTTGCCAGCAACTTTACGCTACGAAGAGACAGCTATTTACCGACAAGAATTAGAGTCGGCCAAGCGAGAGAACGAGTTACTTAAGAGACGCATCAAGGAGCTGGAACGATCTCTGCGTGATCGCCGACAGAGCGATTCCAGTCGCGCTAGCGGCGGAAGAGACCGCAGTGAGAGCGTTAGCACCACAGCGAGCGTCAGCGTTAGCGGCGCTACTGGGATCGGAGGTGTTATTGGAGGTGGTACAACCATAGCTGGAGACCGCAGAGGAGAACGTAGGGCTATGGAGCGAGGCATGAGCAACTTGAGTATTTCTGGAAGTATCGGGACTGGTGTCCCGGAAGACGAACTCAAAGTGGGAGAGAGTGCCGCGAGCGCTGGCTTGCCGGTAGTGGGCGAGCAGAGTCAGGAGCCGAAGTAGGGATCTTGTGTTCGCCGAGCATCTGAGGCGTATGATGGATAGGCGGTCAGACGCATTGTTTTGTTGTCGAGGTTGAGCATCGAGGTACGACTAATATTTACCTTGTTGACGAGGATTACGAATGGATGAGTGTATGAATGACTGGATGACTGAATGAGGCCTAGTACCTACCCCCTCTACGACTTAGGACCTCTGCCTTCGTGCGATTCACACTAGCTAGTTGTTTATTGGGCTGACTGGCTTCGTACCGCAATGGATATACCCCCAAAATTGTGAGAGAACATTCTGAATTCGGCCTTTCGTACCGCGCTCTATGTCTCGGTATGTTGAGGTTGTCTCTTCGATAAGGACTCTGGTTAAATGTCTGAGATTCGTTCTTATGCGTACCCGGTATTCCTTTCATAGTTAGAATCATGTTCGTGAATAGTGTCCGCCTGACAAACTTCATGCTTAATTTATGGGAGGCTACCTATCCTACTGGGTACGGAATGGGTCATCTGTCAAGGTGTATTTCTCTGGGGAAGCCCCCTTTAACTATATGTAGAAGTAGCCAAGACAATGTTCATGCTAGCCTCAAAGCTCCGTTGTCTCCCTTATTAATGTTCTCTCGATTGCGCCATCTCACTAACGAGTTCCGTTTGCATATAATTCGCCGAGACTGTGCCGTTTACAAGGAGACCTCGGGACGGTTTGCCCCTGGGGTAGATGCGGCTCTCAAGTTATTATTACTCTATCGTAACTCTCTGTCTGCTTACTCTTACCTGGACATCTCGCCTCTATCCTGCCTTGGTTAACTGTGGTTATATTTAACTTCAACCCATATCAAAGGCCTCTACCTAGGAGCCTTGGCCTCGGCTACATAACTTCAAGATTGACTAACGAATACCGAATTTGAAAGTAAAGAAATGGAAAAGAATGCGGCTCTACACGGGGGTTTGGACTAGTCAGTCTACCGGTACCTGTCAGACTGCCACGCTACGAGGGGAAAGTCTGGATCCAGACGATCACGCAATTGGCTCCACATGAAAATTTCAGGCTCTGCTGCTTCACGATCACGACGGCTATATATGTATATAATGGACGCTTATAAGCGCATGGGCTGTGGCAAGGTGTCATGGAATGAAGATCTAAGTTTCTCTTGACCCCCTTTACTCTCCTAGGGATTACACCTCCTCTCAGGTGGCGTCTTAGACAATCAAGTTCCGCCGTCAGGTCCTTCTTCACCACTCGTTTCTGGAAGATTGTCGGAAAAGAGACACAATGGCGTCCTCGGCCTCAGATCATACCGAGACCCCTGAAGAGGGTATCGAGACCGTGGTTTCCCCGGTCAAACACTCCATCTTCCGGTCCGTTCCCTTCCAGATTGCCGTCGCCTGCGGTGTCAGCTTCACAGCTCCGGGTATGTGGGATGCGCTAGGTGGCCTCGGAGCCGGCGGCGCTGCTGAGCCATACGCTGTATCAGCAGCCAATGCCCTCGTATATGGCCTGTTCTCTATAGTATGCGTCGCTGCCGGTGCCATCAACAACCGCATCGGTCTGCGGTACGGCCTCGCCCTCGGCGCCATCGGCTACCCGCTCTACGGCGCAGGCCTCTACACCAACAACGTCAACGCCACCACCTGGTTCATGCTCTTCGGCAGCGCGCTCTGCGGCATTTCCGCCGGCTTCTTCTGGGCCGCCGAGGCCGCCATCATCATCGGCTACCCGAGCCCCCGAGACCGCGCCTTCTACCTGGCCATCTGGCAGACTGCAAAAGCCGCGGGCCCCATCGTCGGCGGCGCCATCAACCTCGGCCTCAACGCGCAGCGCTCGTCGTCCGGATCCGTGGGCTCCGCGACGTACATTGTTTTTATCGTTATCATGTGCCTGGGCCTACCCATCGCGCTGTGCCTCAGCCCGGCGGGCAGGGTGTGGCGGCGCGACGGCACGCGCGTGGTGGTGCGCAAGGAGGCCACGTGGCGCGCCGAGTTCCGCGCCGTGGGCGCGCTGCTGGCGTCGCGGCGCGTCCTGCTTCTACTCCCTGCCTTCTTCGTCAGCTACTTCTACAACGGCTTCGTTAGCACGTGGCTGACCACGTACTTCACCGTGCGCGCGCGCGCCTTCTCGTCCTTTTTCACCAACTTCGCCGGCATCTTCAGCTCGTTCCTGGCCGCGGCGCTGCTTGACTGCCAGGGTATTCACATCCGCACGCGCGCGCGCGTCGCGTTCACGGCTATTGTGGCCGTCCTTGTTGGTACCTGGATATGGGCCTCGGTCCTGCAGAACCGGTTCTACAACGCGCCGGTAGCACCCGTGTTCGACTGGTTCCGGGGCGGCTTCGGCTCCGCCTATGCGCTCGTCTTCTTCTGGACGTTCGCGGGCCAGGCCTTCCAGCAGTTCTTGTACTGGCTCGTCGGCCAGTACGCTACGGACCTGTCGTCGCTGTCGCACCACACGGGCATCCTGAGGGGAGTCGAGGCGCTGGGACAGACTGTTGCTTGGGCGTAAGTTATTCCTCTCCAGTTTGTTTCCTTTCCTGTGGCGACACCCCTAAACTGGGACGACGCTGACTCTAACAGTATGCAATCCGAGGGCGACGCCAACCACTTCGTTAGCATCGGTCTTAACTTCGGCATAACCGTTCTTTGCGTCCCGTTTACCTGGATCGTGCTCTCAGAGCTCGACCACAGCCACGAGATCAAAGTCACGGAGATCCAAGTTACGGCGGACGGCGCACGTGTTAAGCAGCACGACGGTAACGAGGCGTCGGCTTGACCTTCTAATGCCAGTACCGGGCAGCGGTTTGGATACGAATGAATATACGTATAGGAGAGCGGGTGTAATCAGCTAGAAGGCCTAGACGCCATTGCATACGACGATTAATCTTTTGATATAGACGAGAGTTCAGAGATGTTGGATGATACCCTATTTGATAGACAATGGATCTATAATCTTTCGAGCCGTCCCTCAATTCTTCGATGCTAAGAAGGCTTCCGACATCAGGTATATTCAGGGGCTTTCATCCTTTTGTCTAGAATTCATGGAAAATCAAGGGGTCGGTTGAAACTTGATAGTAAGGCTTCGTGTTTGCTACATGATGTAGTCAACATTGGTGATAGCCTGTGTCACGGTGGCAGCTGTATGGGTACTCGCTTCAGGCTCTCGTGCTGTCAAATCTCGCATGCCATATGCTACTATGCGCGCCGAAGGAAGCGACACGACCTCATGCCTATGAGGAAGCGGTGGCATAGAGTGATAGCTTTGATGCGTTGGTAGCTCATGTGCCGCGCATGAGCCCTTAGTAGACCATTGCCTTCCCATCTGAAGGTACGAATTCCTCGGCAGGTCGAAGACGTTACCACTAGCATCGTCACGCTTTCGCCGACGAATCTGATAAGTTGACTTATCTTCGTCGTGTAGAATACGTATTGATTGATAAGCAGAATAAAGGACATCCTATCTGTATTCGTAAATTTACCCGTCTCGTAAGGAAGCGTCGTAAAGATGTATTTCGGTGTTAAAATGTAACGCCGAAAATGTGGAATATCAACGCGTCGTGAAGACAGTGTCAGTGCTAGTCTCTCATCTTGTCGCGATTCTCTTGATATTTGTCATGGCTATCGGTGATGTGGGATGTGGGATAGATGGGTCTGATTCGAAATGATAGCGGTAGCGGCAAACTGAGCCTTAACTCCTCGTCTGCGGATTTACCTGAATTAGATATGATCGCTCCCTATGATATTGAGCTATTCGAGTCAGGCTATGGCATTACTTGATGGACGAGCAACCGGAAATAACAATTCCATATTATAGTATTTGACGAATAGCTGTATAATCTAGGTAGTGAATAGAATATAGAAAGACGTGACTACCTCTACCTAAGCTTTGTAGAGGCTGTACGTGATAGGTATGAAGAATATGAATTAAACCCCTATTCATCTAGTGCTACTTTCCACCAATCGCTTTGTCGGTTCTAGGCCTCTCCAGGGTCTTTTCGCAACCCCAGTTCATTCATAATGCGACATCATTCAACTATCATCGATCTTTTCTTCGGCGTTAGGCCGGGAACTAGCGGAGACCAACGTTATTAATTATCAATCATGTTTTCATAGCTAGACGTTGCTCATATATCATGAGCTGTCTAGCCTTTGCCGACTTCCTCGCGAATGTTTAATGTTCAGAGGGATTGCCTATAACGAGAATACAATGGCTACTGAAAAGCCCTCGACAGTTCACGGCCTTGGGTCTCATGCGCTACGCCGCTTTATGTGGACGCCGCCATGGTTGAAATGGGATCCGGAAGCGAATCACGACTTGAGTTGGGGAATGAATATCCTTTTTGGATCGGTAAGTGAGATATCTTTGTCTACCGTCTCGCCAATGCTAGAATATCGATATTGAGATCCATATCAAATAATCTTGCGCGATCCTATGCTGACTCTTATCAGACTGCTGCCTTTAGTGTTGCGAACCTGTACTACAGCCATCCCATCTTGAATATCCTTGCAGATGACTTTGGCATTTCAGATCAGCATTCTTCTTTGGTCCCAACCGTCACTCAGGCTGGATATGCTGCGGGTCTTCTCTTCATCGTCCCGGTTGGGGATATCGTCAGGCGGCGGCCGATGATTCTTACCTTGATGTTTATGACGGCCATGATAGTAAGTATAGGACCTTAGCCTAAGTGAACTCTGCTGACCCGTTCCAGTGGCTCGGTTGCACTCTTACTCAATCTTTCTCCGCCTTCCTTGGGCTCTCGTTCGTCGTCGGTCTATTGACCGTGACCCCGCAGCTCATGTTTCCGCTGGCAGTTCAATATGCGCCCCTCCGTCACCGAGCCACTATGATCTCTGTAGTCATGTCTGGTCTTGTGTTTGGCGTCCTAGTCGCGCGTCTCCTCAGCGGCATTGTCACCCAATACACATCATGGAGAAATGTTTACTGGGTATCTTTCGGTCTTCAAGTGGTTGCATGGGGGTTTCTTTTCTTGTTCATGCCGGATTACCCTGTCTTGAGTCCCGGCACGTCCTATCCAGGAATTCTCCTGAAGATTATTAAGATGCCTTTTCAGAAGCCGATCCTTACTCAGATGTCACTGATAGCCTTCCTCACTATGGGAATGTTTACTTCGTTCTGGACGACTCTCACATTTCAACTAGCCGATGTCTTCCACCTGTCCACTTTGGCGATTGGCCTGTTTGCACTTATCGGCATCTCGCCCGTGTTTCTCAACCCAGTTGTCTCCCGGCTGTTAATATCACGTATACATCCTCATGGTACACTGATCATTGCGCATCTGATTACCCTCGTAGCAATCTGCATCGGTACATGGGTCGGCACCTTTTCGCTTGCGGGTCCCGTCATCTGGGCATTCTTGGGAGATCTTGGAATGAACACTATCATCGTCGCGAATCGTGTGGCTATCGCACATGTGGATCCTACAGCACAGAACGCTGTGAATTCCGTCTACATGGTACACACATTCTGCGGCCAGCTGTTCGGCACAGCCGTTGGAAACGCCCTATACGCAAATGGTGGTTGGACGTGGACTGGTGCCTTCAATGTCGCCCAAATGGTAGCTGGGTTACTGATTCTTGCCCTGAGAGGACCACATGAGAAAGGATGGATAGGTTGGCGAGGTGGATGGGACCTAAAGAATCCTAAGACTGAGAAAAGCGCTCAGCCGTCTAGCACGCAGGCTGATATTGAAGCAAATAACGAGGACACAATAACGGAAGTGCCTACGGAAATGCCAACAGAGGACGAGGGTTCCAAGGAGAAGACAGAGCATCACGATCAAAGGGGGGACGGCTCTGGTAATCTTTCATAGCGAGGTTATAATTATAAATTTTAGAGTCTAAAGGTTGAGGTCGGTTCCTACCCCTAATTCATTACCTTTAACCTGAATACATTCGCCATCGAGTAACCATCTGTCCTGTTGGCGACCTTGCGCTCTAGGGGTCGTACCTCGGATGTCGTTGAACTATGGTACAATTTTGATTAAATATTTCTTCCCGTGCCTGGGTCAATATGCTTACAATATTGTCAATTCCTTGAGGTTCTAGAAATATTACGCGTAATCTTTGCTAGTACCCCTACTCCTTCGTGGATACATTTACCCAGCTGAATACAGTGTAAAATCCAACTCTTACTATACACTTCTTTTAGTAGTAATTTGCAAAATCTATATAAAAGGCGATAACTCGCCTACGCGTGACGAGGATTGCATAAGCTCGTCCAAGTTAGGCGACATTTTTCGACCTTAACGAACATCCTTGAGCATCCCACCAACCACTTGTTACGCTTAGGTTACCTAGTCTTGCGCTACTACGACAAGCGCGGCGCAATTTGTCCCGTAGATTCAGGCCAATCTGTAAGGCTACTATAGTACAACCTATGACAGCCTGCATATACCCATACCTGAGACCCTTGTGTGTTAGGCCTATGAGGTTCACTATAATCCTGGAGGCATATCTCTTTCAAGAATTAGCAATCACTTTGATTTGTACATGGTGAGTTCCTAGCTGAACCAGCCAGAAATAGAATTCGAATGATATATATATTAGGCAGTCTTCATTCCCCTTTCACCTTTCACAACATATCTCTCTACCTAGTTATTCAAATCATCAACACTTCGGTCACTGTATCACACTGACCTCTGTCTAAGCCCATATTGCGTTATCACTCCTTGCCTTTGGATCACAGAGCTACGTGGTGATTTCCGACCATGTCCGAGAAACCTTCACTGTCTGTATGGGACTATGTAACGTTCCCAGTGACAATTATTCGGATAGGTACGCTCAATTAACACCATTTAGAGTATGTAGTATTAACGAATATAAAGGAGCGGTAGTGCTTTGGGCCGGATTAACGTCTGGATTTCGAGGGCCCAATACCCCTCCAACTGCTCGAAGACATATTCTGTATACGTTCTCAAGGACAGTCATACAGAGCATAACCCTCCGTCAATATCAGTAGGTTCCACCCTACGAGAGAGGCTAGCTTGTGCTGATTCGTGCTGTGCAGAGCGATTTTCCCTTTGACAGTAGAGGCATATGAAGCATCTGCAAAGGCTCGAGGTTTCAAGCCGGAGATCGTTGAAATTGGGGACGGTACACTGGGCTGTTGGATTGGCGACAATAACGCAAAGACAGTATTGATCTGGTTCCACGGCGGTGGCTATGCGTTGCCGGCATCTCCAGGACATATGGACTTTCTCTCAGACCTCGTTTCAAAAACTGGGTCTGGACTTGCCGCTCTTGTACTCGCATATGGTGTGCATCCCCAAAACCACAGACGCGGATGAATATTTACCGAGTGATTTAGATCTCATTCCGCAAGGGAAATATCCGCGACAGTTAGAACAAGCTAGTGCTACCATCAGATATCTGACGCAGGAACTCGGGAAGTCTTATTCCGATGTGGGTATTGGAATTCTCCTTATTTAGGTCTTTACTGATGATCCCGTAGTTGCTGGTTGGGGGTGACTCCGCTGGCGCTCATCTCGCGATTTCTCTCTTGTCTCATTTGTCACACCCTCATCCAACCGTTCCCGCGCTCCAGAATAACGCATATAAGTTTAAAGGCGCTATCCTGATTTCGCCTGTAGTGACTTTTGACCAAAGCGCCCAGGCTTTTGAGAGGAACAAGCAGAAGGACAGCGTCAGCAGCCGAGCGGTGAAATCGTGGTTTGATGGCTTCATGGGGTCTGCACCCATCGATAACTACAATACGCCACTCAACGCACCTGTGGATTGGTGGAATGACATCCAAGCCGAAAACCTTCTCATCCTTGCAGGAACCGATGAGGTCTTCGTTGACGATATTCAGCAATTTGCTGAGAAGATCGAGGTTTGTGTGCCCTGCCTTTTGCTTAGACTCTTGAGACAGCATGGCTAAAAGACCTCATAGGAGCGTAATACACAGAAAGTCGAGTTGCTGATCGCCCCTGGCGAAGGTCACAATTCCCCTATACATGAACGCAATTTCGGGTTACGCGAAAAAGACGGCGCAATAGAAGCTAAGATGTGTCAGTGGGTTATAGATCGAGCGTGATGAGATGAATGGATTTCGATGGATATTGCACGAGGGAAAGGTCAATGCCATTCCTGGTATGAGCACACACTTTATCTATTCTCATTAGCTTAAATATACATTACTCCCTGCTTCCCTCTACTTAAGTTGAGGACATAATAGTAGCTGATAGATACCTCCTAACTCTGATAGAACGAACTTATGATTATACAAGAAAACACCCGCTAGACTGAAGACGCACTTCTGACACCTCGTGTCGAGACCAACTACCTAGGTAGACCAAGGTCATACTAGTGCTCAGGGTAGCGATACCTATATTTATCGGTTTGTCATTCGTTACGCTATGTCAGGAGCTAATCCTTGAGACTACCTGGGTTGACCCTTTACAATTGAAGACATTATTGACTGCCTACCGGTATACATTTAGATGTATATACCCCCTGATGCGTGATTATGATGCTTGTCAGCCCATTTCAAGAAGTCTAGGTAGACACACTGGAATCTTGATGAGGAACGCCAGGACGTGTTTAGCCCACTTCTGGAACCAGCAGCAACAGGCTAGAATCTAGCCATCTATACCCTTTTTCTGTAACAGCACCTTTATACGATAATGAACAATTTCATAGAGGACTGAACAAAGCTAAAGACTGATTAGGAGTATGTGTTCATTATTGATGAGGATAATGCTTATTCTGTTCCACTTGGTACGCATATATTGGGGCACCTCTCCAGTCCCCTTTTCGAATGTGAAAGGCCATCGTCTCAGGTCACTCGGCGCTAATTTTCTTCAACCAGTATAACCTAAAAGTTCTGTCTGTTGGACAAGATGGAAAGCGTGGTGCCGTTATTTGGCCATGTGTACGGAACATACATAGACGGTACTATAAATCGTCTTACACAGCCGGCGAAATCTACGTGGGATGACCTGTGGGAAAAGCTGGAGCTACCGACGACTACGGAATGGACGACATTCAATGTTCAACTTCACACTATCGTGTCGATCAATGAAGTTCTCATGCGTATCGAAGGTAAGATGCCTGAATTAATTTTCGCCTTTGAGGTTAACAACTTTGACTTAATGCATTCCTGCTTCGTCTCTTTGGAAGACTACTTGGACAACCTCGAGTCACCCCAACTTAACCTAATACACCAAACATTGCCTGAGTTTCTCAAGCCTGGGTGCATCGACCAGGCTTGCAAATGCCTGATGCGCTTCTTCCGCAGGTTTCAGCATACGGCTGCGATGCTCAGGGATGCGGAGATTGACGACGAGAAAGTACATATTCGAATCTCTACTTGCACGAAGCTGATCGAGTCCCTCATTTTCGAATTACTTCGAGATGTCTCACCTGCGCTCGGAATAGATTCAGGACTTCTTTCGCCGCCGAAGACTCCAGAGATAGGCTCCGCATTCCCTAGAGAAGGGACCAGGCCAGTACGGCCTGGTGGTCGTCATCCACTGCCTGCTGCGCCAAGGATATACGATTCCGAGCTACTTGAACGGCAGCATACCTCCTCACCCCCTGACAGGCCTATGAGAAGGGCATTCGACGAACCCCAACGGGAGCCCAAGAGGAAGCAACTAGCAAAAACCAAACCTAAGCGATCGTCCGCGACTCAAGTGAAGTCTCAGATAGCGCGCTTGAGGGAAAGGAAGGAGAGCCTAGAGACTGATGGAATAGGAACGCGAGCGCCAAAACCTTGTGCTCGTTGCGAACGCGGTTTTCGCGACTGTTTTGTCCCATTGGACCCTGGCAAATGTCAATCGTTCAAGTGCGGGTATTGCATTTTGCGAGCGAAACCCTGCAGCTTCAGCATCGAACGCCCAGGTCTCGATTATCCCCCGCAGCTGATGGAGATGCTGAGGGTTAGGTGGAGGGAGACGCAGAGGGGGAGGAATGACCTTGGCTGGAGAAAGCGGCCGCGTACCTCCCACGGCTCTCGGGAATACCTGCCATAGCCTCCCAACACTGGCTGGGCAGGCGTTGTCCCTTTTGCTTAGATGGTTTATTAGCCTCCCTGGTAGTATACTATATTGTAAGATATGACTAGAGTAACTTGTGGCTTTCTAAAGGTGCGAATAGGGGGGCGAAGCTCTCCTTATAAGGTAGGTAGGTTGTCGGAGGTCTGACCTGTCAGGAGGTCTAGCCTAGTAAGGGTGATAGCCCTGAGACGGGAGACAAAGAGCATCCTTTGTATGTATACCCGTGGGCCCCCCGCGGATAGGTTGCAGTATACGTACAATGGGGTGAAGATTCACCTGAATGCATGTAAGAAAGGCTCTTTGAATGTCGCCTAGGTACTTCAGACATTACCTGACATACCCATTGAACATCTATGGAAAGTCTCTCTCAAAAGCCACTCTATGCTCATAGTTCGCCTTCTAGTTTAGACTGATGCGTACTCCGAACGGTGAAGCTCTATAAACCCAGGCTGATGAATATTGGAATGCTTCTTTGAATCAGCAAAGGTTTGATAGAGAATATAGAGTGAAATATAGATCGTTGTACTCGACCCAACCCTCCTTTTCAGACATGTGGATACCTCATAACCCCTATTCCACTAGCCACCATAGCCACACGGCTGTACAGTTCCTGCACTGTCCTAAACGCTGTGCGATCGTGCGACGACGGCCTCATCTGCTTGATGTATGCGCAACCTGAATGGCTGAAGCTGTTCTCTTATCTACAACCCCCTCAATTCAGGACTAAACCTGCGCGATTATACCCCGATGTGAAGTGATATTCAATCGTGGATTGTTACGTTTTATGACAAGTGCGAAGGTATTTATTATTTGTTACAAGACCGCATACACAGTGTAATCCTGTCTATGCGTTCCGAAGCTGCCAATTCGCCGTCGACACGCATATCGCCAGGCGAGTCCAGTATGAAAAATATACCTACCTCTCCATAAGCAGCTTTCATTTAGAACGATATAAAACGTCACGTCTATATTGGGAGCAATGGACCAACGCGCTGCAATTCCAGTTACTCTGCCGAGGGACAACCCCACGCAGAGCTACTGGCAGCTCGAGCCCGACGAGATCGCCGATCTGCGCTCCACCGCTTCGCTGCCGGAGAAGGCCGACACCGTCATCATCGGGAGCGGAATCACGGGAGCCGCAGTGGCTTTCAATCTGCTCGGCAATGGCGCAAGCGACATTGTAATGCTGGAGGCCCGGCAGGCGTGCTCGGGCGCAACTGGGCGGAATGGTACATCTTTGGTCCCCGACTCCCTGCATGCATTCATTCAATGCTGATTACACACCTCGTAGGCGGACATACGAAGGCCGCATCCTATCGCTCGTTCTTGGACCATGAGCGAGAGTACGGCACTGCTGTCGCTGTGAAGATTGCACGTCTCGAGCTGGCCAATATCCGTGCCGTGCATAAGTTCGCGAAGGACCACGGGATAGAATGTGACAGCAATCAAAGCGACACCGTGGACGTGATTTACGACCCGGCGCAGTGGGAGCTCGACCAGAAAGCGGTCAAGACCATGCAAGATGCTATGCCAGGCGATGATGCTTCCGTGTACACTGTTCATAGCGCCGAAGAAATGCGGGATAAGTTCTTCTGCGGCAGTGGAGGAGACGAAGGCGTGTACGGCGGCATATCGTATGAAGCGGGTAGCTTGAGCTCGTATAAGTTGGTCATCGGCGTGCTAAAGCTGTGCTTAGCAAAAGGACTAAACCTCCAGACCAACACTCCCGCGTTGAGTTTGGAAAAGCTCGAGAGTGGGGGCTGGAAAGTCGAGACACCTAGGGGCTCAATTCACGCGCGGAAAATTGTCTTGGCTACGAATGGGTACACTGCACGCCTTTGGAAGAAATTCCAAGGAATCATCGTTCCTCTGCGAGGACATGTTACTGCTCAGCGACCCGGTTTAAACATGCCGACACAAGGCTTGCCTTCGACGTACAGTTTCATCTACGAAAAGGGGTACGATTACATGATCCAACGGCCGAAGGGCACGCAGTTCGAAGGGGACATTGTCATTGGCGGGGCACTAGTCAGAGCTCCTGAAGACGGGCTGGAAGAATATGGAACGACGGACGACACGGCATTCGACGATGTCATCCTGCACTCCCTCCAAGAGAGCTTACCGAAGTACTTTGGCGACAATTGGGGCGCAGACGATCCGGAGGGGCGTATTCGCAAAGCCTGGACTGGTATCATGGGATATAGTCCCGACGGCTTCCCGCTCGTCGGCGAGATGCCCGGTGAAAAGGATCTCTGGGTCTCGAGTAGCTTTCAGGGGCACGGCATGGTCCTCTGCTGGATGTGCGGGCGGGCGCTTGTGGCCATGATGGATGGCCGTCCTGGTAGTGATGAGGAGCTAAACTCTTGGTTCCCTGAAGTTTACAGGATCACTAAAGAGAGAATGCGCTTGAACTTCCATGGGCGTCTGCACACTTGAGGCCGAACTACCTAGGGGTGGGAGTGAATTCTTATATAATGTTTCGTTTGGAGACTTTGAAAAGACATTGTTACGCGTCTGGAGTTGTAGTTCTAGTACCGGCTTTTATTCGCCATTCGATATCTCATTGTAGGCTTGACATCGTCGTTAATCCAGATGTGTTTAGGGTTGTGGTTCTTCCCGCCCGTCTGCGAAGACATCAGTCCGGTGATATCTGACATCAACGGAAACGCGGACGCCGTAGGTATTTGCTGCTTGGTAGAAGCCGATGTGCCATATGTATGAGGCATATTTCTATTCAGATTTTGTTGTTGAGCCGAGGGGCTTGGGTTCAATGCAGGGAGGCATCGATGCGTATGGCAGGAGAGCGAGTCCGCCGCTAAGTCAAACTCTTCTAACGACGTGACTCATATGTCACGGATTCCATAATAAGGAGTATGCAGCGAAATTCCCTTCCTGATGCTTACCTAGGGACCTAGGTAGGTATTGTACTCGGCAGTGCTAGGCATCATACCGTTGCAAAACTCGGGCTCGGACTCCACACAAACAATCGGCCCCGAACCCCGATTTCTTCGGCCGCAAAAAGCGCACCTAGTCCCGGACATCGCCGATGGACTGATTCGATCAACGGAGACATCGTTTCAATCTTGATTGACTGGCTGGGATTTAGTCATGTCCAACTTAAATGCCGAGCCGCAGATGGAATTGGTTTGCAGTGGAGGATATCATACGGTGTGACTAAGAGTTGACCAAGAGTCGCTCCAAACTGCGCACATATCTGTATCTGGATTAGTGATCGCTGCGTTTTACCTATCCCCATGGATTAATAATTTCGTACTTTAGCAATATACGAGGATGAGCAATTGAAATGTTTCCACCGTGAGTTTGCTTCCACATCCCACGTTATTCCCTCGAGGGTGTAGGGGAGAGGGCGGCGAGGTGGCCTATCTTGCTGAATACTACGTTGGTATGCACCTAGGTAGCCAAGTGATTAGGTACAATTCAGACTTTAACTGGCCTTATAACCCTTTAATAACTGGACTCGGAATTGTACCTGGCTGGGAATTATTGACGTCTGCTAAGCATCATGAGCTTTCGTAACGTTCTTGGCATAGGTTAAGGTAACATTTCTCATACTTCCCCGGCGTAGTGGTAATAGCGTATGGAGTGACGCGGCTATAGGAGTCACGGTGGATTAGGTTGACAAAGCGCCGTTCTAGATCGCGGCCCTTTCGTCCTCCTGTGGGCAGTGTACCTGTGACTGATTGGACCGACACGGTATGCTTACGTCCTTGGTTATTATAATCTACAGAGTCATAAGGGACCTTGCAACCTACCAAGTAGTTAGGAGATGCCTGGATACCACGTTCCGCCCCACGATCTCGATCCTCTTTATTCAGCCCTAATTTTATCTGATTAACTCACTGGATGTCACCTACAGGGACGCGGACGCTCGGGCTCGGACGATCGGGGCTAACTGCAGAGCCCTCACGACAATTTGCCCGAATTCTCTTCTTTTCGGAGGTATCTCCTGCAAGACAACTGAGCTGCTGGGTCGTGAAAGACAATTGTAGTGGGGTTTCTGAAGTGCGCAATGCAGTCAGGTTTCTTCGCGTTCCTCGGATCCGCGAACCATGAGACGAGGACCGAGACGGCTGTGACTCGCGGAGCTGAACAGCCCTTGCACCTGTGCTGTTCGTATACGCATGACCGTTGTGGGTGGTACTAGGCAGGTAGATATTGATCAGATATATTTACCGTTCCTGCCATGTGTCTAGAACCAGTCACTCGTAGTTCTTCCAGACTAAACCCATCCATCAATCCCTGCTTCGTCTCATCCTACGATAATTGAAGTTAGGCAAATACCTTAGGCGGCTAGCCAAGCTATACTAGCGATACTACTACTGCAGCTAACACGACGACATCCGAAAATGCCGCTCAAAGTCCTCATCATCGGCGCGGGTATCTGTGGGCCGGCCGTGGCAACCCTCCTGCG
This sequence comes from Hypoxylon crocopeplum, assembly GCA_022578875.1. NCBI lineage: Eukaryota > Fungi > Ascomycota > Sordariomycetes > Xylariales > Hypoxylaceae > Hypoxylon > Hypoxylon crocopeplum. Next base: position 1,266,233 of record MU399557.1, read on the forward strand.
GCGGTCCGATCCCAAAAATAGTGTCACGATAGTCGAGCGCTACTCAGAGATCCGGCGCAATGGGCTGCAGATTGATCTTCGCGCATGGGGCGTCCCGATCATGAAGCACCTCGGCCTCATCGACGTCGTGCGCAAGAGGTGCGTGGAGGAGGACGGGATCGCCTTCCTCGACGCCAAGGGCAAGCAGTTCGGCGTCTTTGGCGTCCAGAAATCTGGTACTGGCCAGCAGTCCTTCACCAGCGAGTTCGAGATCATGCGCGGCGATCTTGCCGAGGTGCTCTACGACGCAAGCCTCAAGAACCTGGAGACGGAGCCGCGAGCCGAAGGTGGTCCCGGCGTTAGGTACAAGTTTGGCACGTCGGTGGCTAGTCTAACGCAGGATGAGAAGGGCGTCGATGTAACTCTTTCGGATGGGACGACGGGGCGGTATGACCTGGTCATCGGAGCAGACGGCCAGTGGTCGAAGACGCGGCGCATAATGTTCGGCGACGAGGCCGGCAACGACATGTTCAAGCGGCTAAACCTGTATGCAGCATACTGGACCATCCCGCGACAAGCAGGGGATGACGGGCTGGCGCGCTTCTTCGCCGCGGGTAAGGGGCGGAATGTCATGTCGCGGACAGGCGACCTCCCCTACACACAAGTGTACTTTATGATACGCACACCGTCGGAAGAGGTGCGGCAGTCCGTCGAAAAGCAGTCAACCGAGACGCAGAAGGAGGTTTTCGAGAGGCTGTTTCGAGACATAGAGTACTGCCACATGGACCGGTTCCTCAAGGGCCTACGAGAGTCGACCGACTTCTACGCGCACTCGCTGGGGCAGGTTAAGGCGCCGCACGTAGTCAAGGGACGCATCGCACTACTAGGCGACGCCGCGGCCTGCGCCAGCCCCGTGTCCGGCATGGGCACGACGCTCTCGCTGATCACGGCATGGATGCTGGCGGGCGAGCTGGCACGGCATAAAGGTGACGTACCGCTAGCGCTGCAGGCCTACGACGCCAACGTGCGCCCCTACGTCGAGGAGCTGCAGAAGCTCCTCCCGGGCATTCCCGCCGTGATGACGCCGCAGTCGGGCTGGGCCATCGTGCTCCTGCGCTTCTTCATAAGCATCGCCTCCTGGATCAAGCTCGACCTGCTGCTCGGGAAGGTCATGTCCGAGAATAAGGGCGGCTTCCAGATCCCGGAGTACCCCGAGCTCAACCTTGGCTCAGCGGTTAAAAGCTCCTGAGAGAGACGATGAAATCACGGGTGAAGAAGTAGGTAATTGGGAAGTTTGACCTTGTGGGAAAATCTGAGCGGGAGACGTTGGCTTCCCTTTATAATTCAGGGGTGGCTGTCGCGCTTCTATCAGGTAGAACTGTGTAAGAACAAATGGAAGATGGGCTCTATGTATACTTATACCAACGTGTATTTTTAGGAGGTAGTTACGTGCAGGTAGACAGATATCCCGCTCTATTCTACGATTAATCTCAAAGTGCATCTTGATGCGCGTGCTGCGACGCGTCAAGCCATTTGAGCCGCCAGAACTCCCAGGGAAAATGCAACTTAGCGATGATCCCAACTTTTGAAGTGACCTGTTCAAAAATGTGATGTGTAGACCAAAGATAAGCGAGATGCATATACTGTCGCTGGTGTAGGCATCACATATTCTAAAGCCGTGCCTATTAAGGCGAGGTGGTTGAGGCTGGTTATACCAGGCTGGAGACTCATGTTTGATGTGTGGTAGATTACTATTTCATCTTATTAATTACATACTAGCTAGGTAGCGTTAACAAAAGACTTACAATCTCTAAAGATGATCGGACTTACAACTTATCACTAATTACCTTACTTCAGTAGATGATTATTAGCGCTCACGCCCTTAGGCCTCTCCCAATGCACTTGAACACCGCCCCAGCTCTCTTCACTGTAGCCCTCCTGCACCTTCTTGCACATCTCAAGGCCCCATTCGGTCACACCGACCATCAAGCAACTCTCAAACATGAAGGCACAGCTGCCCTTGCCAACCAATGTCGGCTTGAGCTCGGCGTTACTCGCGCCTTCGAAGCTCTTCGCATCCGGACCATGCCCACTCATCACATTGTGTAGGCTAGCGCCGCCGGGCATGAAACCGCCTTGCCCCCCCTTCTTCGCATCGTACTCGCCCGCGATGAGGCCCATGAACTCCGACATGGTGTTCCGATGGTACCAAGGTGGTCGGAACGTATCCTCAGCTACTAGCCAACGGGGTGGGAATATGACAAAGTCTGCGACAGCTGTGCCAGAGTGGTCTGAAGGGGCTGATAGCACGGTGAAGATGGACGGATCCGGGTGGTCGTATGAGATGCTCCCGATAGTGTTGAAGCGGCCGAGGTCATACTTGTAAGGGTAGTAGTTTCCATGCCAGGCTACGACATCAAAAGGCGTATGAGCTTGCTTAGTCTGGAAGAGTGAGTTGTTGAACTTGACTGTGATAGTGTACGAGTTGGGGCCTTCGGAGGCCGTGGCGCCGGAATCTTCGGTAAAGCAAGCCATAGGCGCCTGGAAATCGCGCGCATTTGCAAGGCAATTCGATCCGATTGGTCCTAATTCCGGGAGGGCGAAATGGCCCTGATAAAGCTCGAGCGCGTATCCGCGGACTGGACCAGACGGTAGGTGAACTTGATATTTAATTCCACGTGGTATGACGCAGATCTCCATAGGCCGGACCAGAAGCCAACCCAGCTCAGTCCTAACATCTAGGACGCCGTCCTGAGCTACAATGAGAAGATCACCATCGGCTGAGTAGAAAGCCGAGTTTTCCGCCATTGATTTGCCCGCGGCATATATGTACATGCCGATACCCTGCTTCAACGTCGGGTCACCAGCCCCGGCAACTAAATGCAGGCCAGAGACGAAGTCGGTCTGGTCATCGTGGTCGAAAGGGTCCCATCGCAGTTGATTAGGTATATATTCAAGCTTAGCAGGGTCGGTAGGCTTGTCCGACTTGAAGGGCCCGTCTGCCGCACGAGCAAAAGGTGGATGAGCGCACGACGGGAGTATTCGATAGAGCCACGATTGTTGGTTTTCGTGCCGCGGCGCCGTAAAGGCAGTGCCGGAGAGCTTCTCGGCGTATAAGCCGTACGGTGGCTTCTGAGGTGAATTCTGACCAATGGGCAGAGCTCCTGGGATCGCTTCTGTCCTATATGATACAAGTGTAAGTCAAAGAAGGCTTACACGTGAGACATAGCAATGTAACCGACTTACTCTAGGTAGGACCCAAAGCCATTCTGGTACTTGTAGCGCTCGCCGAATTCAAATGTCGTGATGGGCATTGTGGGCAATTCAAGCAAATCTGTTCGTTCAAGTTGGATTGATGTTGTATGCCTTTTGAAAAGGGCTGTTGGGGTATTGATTAAACAGCGAATTTAATAACATTATGGGCATCGAACCGACTGGGGAAATAGTCGGGACTGGAACTTGAGTAGAAGGTAAACGGCTACTGGAGGTAAATACAGCGGAATGCGTAGAAGGTTCATAAGGCAATTCCGATGCAACAGGACAGGGACAGTGAAGAATGACGCTGGAATTGGAGAAAGTGCGGAGATTGGGGATCAGAGTTGTGCATCAAGCCCCGACAGTATCCAGCAATAGCCGCTATGGCGCTATACTGAATTTGGTAAGCACCTGGGGTAGGTATCTTAAAGACTCCAAGTTGTTATTCCTTCATCAATCAGAACACAATACCTCCTTTGTAAGAGTAAATCAGTTCCATTATGTAGGTACGCAAACTTACCTTGAATTTAAGAACATGTTCACTGTAATTTACTTAAGCTCATTGCAATTGTTTTAATCATATTGAGATTGTACTGGCTATCCTTAGTCGCGGCTTTTTGAAAGATCGCACCTCTAACCGCTATGATCCCTGTTGTCTAAATTTCTAGATACAAAGACGCCGAACAAGACTGTTACCCAGAAAGAAATACACAGATATTCGAAAATATTTAAAATCTAGTCTTTTCCCAGAGCTTGTGGCTCAAGAAGCTCTGTGGAGATAGAAATTCACAGACGCCGTTGATACTCGCTACCCACGTGAAGTCGCCTCAGATCTTGCTCCCGCACTCGGTGAGACAACCAAGAGTTCTAGGTCACCATCAGGTCCTCCTCTCGAAGATGATGTTCCCCCTCGTCCCCATGTGAATACCCCCACTACCATGAAGAGGGCAAAGTAAATTGTCCCGAGAAAAAGGCTCACTCCGAGATATTTTGCCTCTGTCTCTAAAATTGCCCCAGCTATGGGTGGACCGATCAGGAAGCCGACTCCTTGAAATCCTTCGACCAAGCCAAGTCGAGCGCCGAAGACATCTGACTCAGGGAAAGTGCTGTGAACAGATGGGGGTACCAATGAAATCAAGCCGCCGACGAAGAAACCGTAGAAGACTATGAATGTAACGATCCCCGCAAGGCTTTGAACCGTGAACCAGCAAAATAGCAGTACGCACGATGCCAGGATAGAGAATTGCCAGACCCAAACAGGCATGGTATATCCAGCTATCAAGTTGAGAGACAATCGTCCAAGTAGAGAGGACCCATTCATGGCGGCAAGTAAAAAGTCCGCTACCTCAGAAGAGAGATTCAGCTCTCGCAGAGCGAAGGTAGGAATAAAATAGAAGGGTACGTCGATTCCTATGTCCATGAAAAGCCCACAGCTGCCGAATAGTAGAAGTTTCGAGTCGAAGAAAGTTCGCCAGTTAAACGGCTTCTCTGCCGACTCTTCTATTCTTTTATGTGGCTTCATGATGAGACATGCGGCAAGCAATAGGACACCGTTCATTAGAGCAAATATTCGACACGTCCACGCAAACCCGGTGCTTCCTAGCAATCTTCGAAATAGAACGGGGTATATGATTCCGCCGATGCTCGATCCGCTTGAGGAGAGGCCTGTAGCGAAGACAGCATGTTCGGTGAAATAGTCTTGCACTATAGCTAGACCTGGGACGTATATTGCTCCACAGCCGAGGCCGACGATCACACCGAATGATAGAAAGGTCCATGAGTACTGGTCGGCGAAGCTAGTAGCTAAGAGGCCTACAACGCTCAAGAATGTGCCGACATACATCAAACTTTTTATATAGCCTCTGTCGTAAAGTGGGCCGCTGATCAGAGCTACGACGCTAAGTAAAAAGCCCTGAGTTGTCCCTATCCATGATATGCTGGAAGCCGAGTGTGAGTTGAGAATATTATGCTCGTAGTAAGTTTGGAAGACTCCGAAGGAGTTGCTTAGACCGAGTGTACATAAGCATGTGAGAAACGATGCAAAAACATGGCTCCAGGCTAGCCAATCCTGGTTCAGTACCTGTTCTTTCCTAGACATTGTGAACTAGAAAACGCTTGAGAGAGTGTGTGAAATAGTTTGTTCGAGAGAGTGTAACCGCTAACTTAGCACTATGATCCATTATTCCACAGCCGGTTTTCCACGAAGCATCAGGATATACATAAACCACCAGGAACACATATGCTGCTCCACTACAGACAAAGCTGTGATGAAAATATTCACACTGTTTTCTGAACTCTTCAGGCAAACAGTCTACCTCTGCGTCTGTGCGTGAGCTACGATGTTGTTCTGGGGCCTAATTTGACGTTGTAAAATGCACACTCCTCAGGGGGTAAGGATATCACAAATCTTGGACGAGTTCAGAGTTCAGAAATCCATCAATTGTTGACTGCAATAGCCTCCATGTCTAGTAGAATTGACCCGGCCCTTTAGGCTTCCAACGGAACATGCTGAATTAGTCTTCAGATTATTCAACATTGACACTGTATAAGGGAAGCATGTAAGGTCTGCAGTTCATGTACTTTTCTTGATTGGGACCATTGATGTCGGTGAAGTAGATGCAAGTAGTGGGCCCAGATGAAACAAAGGAGCGAGAGCAGCAAAAAGCATTATCAAAATATGTAAGAACTATAGAATGTGCCCCCCTGGCCTGAATGTGGCATAGAGAAATACAAGGGAAGCCTGAGAAAAGAAGTGGACTAGAGGTCTAGCTTTTACGTCAAAGGGTAGAGTCTCTCCAATACTAAGCCCCGTGAAGCAAACTTATTTAATAATACCAATCCTTTGTGACCCACGCATGCCCTATCTGGATCCATTGATAGCAGAACATGCCCGTCGGAATTTCTCAAAGCATGCTTAAAATATTTCCCAGCCGCGGCCAGACCATCTCAGAATGGCCTTTCCGTATTGAGCCATGTCTCTAGAGACTCGGAATCTAAGTTAATGAGAAGCCCTTGGATGAAATTCCCCGACATTTCTTTCTCATATTAGGTTACTAAATGTACAGCAAGATCACTAATCAACGAAACTGAGCTGAACTGAATTGGCTTAAACCGCGATGAACCTCCTACCAGTTCACCGGTTTCTGGCTTAACTGGCCAATCCACGTAATTTTATTTTCAAATTGCTAGAGTCTCAGTTAAAAAATGAAGTTATTCAGGCCCGCATGTACATCCGTTTTGCTGCTGTTTTTGAGGTTGGCAATACCAAGCACCCGGAATCTATCCCTTGTAAACCCGGTGGTAAGCTGTCTGTTAATCTTATCAAGTCACTTGGTGGATATCACCAACTCCTGAAGAAGTTTCGAATGTCTGACCTGGCCTAAGCCGCGCTCTGTCAAATTGAGCCCAAACCCTTCCTCTTCTCTCCCACGATCTATATCTGAAACATAACTGTTCATGAGACTTATTAATTTCGTCAAGTCAAATACCTAGCTAAGTACGACGAGTGCCGGATAAGTAATGTCATCTGCTTTCTCGCACTGTATCTCTTCCTCCATAGGTGTGATACTCTGCACGGTTCATATCCAGTCAGACAACGTTCGGTCTAAGTCCTCGATTGAATCCATAGAAACTTCAATGATGTCAATAACCTGCCAGGTAGTAACCAGAACTTCAGCTGCTGAATGTATAAGGGGGCGATTCACGTAACTTCTGCCCTCAATCTTCAAAATATTCAGTCAGCGATAGTAATGTTGACATAAGAAGCCTATTGCGTAAGTAATCTTGATAGTTTTGTACTTTACAATCAGTTGGCAAGGACTCGATCAGCCGTTCGTGGATCGAAGGAATTGCGGTGACAACAGTTTAAAGTATCCAGACGAAGATTTCTATTCGTATCGCTTATGTTTTGAATAGTTTATATGCTGGTGGACTGTACAGCAGTAATTCACCAGACTCTGGATAATTTTCTAGCATAATTTCATTCTCAACGAACGCCGTGTCGTAGCCCTAACCAACAGCAGATTTACCTCCCATGCCATAATGAGCGCGTAGCTTCAAAAGGCTATCGTACATGTTACACCGCTGTTTGAACAAGAAAGCCTTATTGATACAGCCAGAGTCCATCTGCTAATGCATTTCGTTCTTGAGTTTGCCCGCCCTGGTTCCGAATCGGGGGTTCATTGGGTACACTCATCAAAACGCGGCAACAGCTCCGATGAATCCTGCCGCCGCCGCAGCAGCAGCCAGTGCGAAGCCCGTCTCGCGTGGTTGTGCGGCTCCGGCGTCAGAGACAGACGATGACGCGGCAGCGGATGTCTCTGTCGTAGAAGATGATGAATCGGTACCGGAAGGAGAAGGGGAAGCTGTGCTGCCGCCGCCAACCACGGTATCCGTTTGAATCGAGAGGACTATAGATGTGTCGGTCTGGATGGAGAGAACCCCGGTCGTCCCCTCGTCGGTCACGGACGAGGATCCCGACAAGGACTGAATAGGGCCGCCGGGATTTGTTGTCTGGCGTGGCCTGACTTCGCGCTCCACTACATTGGCGGCGTCGGGGGCGAAGGCTGCCGAGGCTAGATTGCTGCCCGCGAAGCCGGCAAGAAGAGCGAGTTTTGCGTGCATGATGATATGGTGCTTAGCTGGTTCACGAGTGTACTGACTCGTAGGTATCGTGGTATGATTATAGGCACCTGGAGCTTAAGTACTATTGAGAATTGATGAGACGGGGCGATGTATTGTACATATATATGTAAATAATCTCCTGACTAAAATATAGCCCTCTAATCGCAGTTGGAATTCCGTGTTGGACGATTGTGGGGAAGATATAGCGTGGGAGCCAGTGACGATCAAACCCCGGTCTGCATATGGTGTCATGCTAACATGACGTCGCTGTAGCCAGGGGTCCCTGATTCCCCGCGATTCATAACAGTAGAGCTCTGCGATATGATTGGATAAAAGCTCCGGAGTGACACTAATGATTCGCGCAGTTACACAACTCAGACAGCTGAAAGGCTGTCTCGGCCCGCAATGCTGTTGCATTGATTTAAACAACTGCCATCAACAGCTTAGATTGTTGCTCATCACCCTCTCAAACATCTGTCTCGTGCGACGTTGATGTAAGCGCGGCGCAACTTGGACGCTCGAGTCAATGTTGATGGCGACACTAGCTGAAATCGTCAACATCGAGTATCTAACCTTCCCGATTCAGATTGCATCACAAGCTGCTTCAGGGACAGCTGGGTTGTGATTGGATACCCATGCCGGACATCCTCTTCCCCCTACACCGAGTCTTGATAGTCTCATAAGCACAATTGCAGGAAGAGGTACAGAAAGGGGAGAGAGATAGAAACCACTTGGAGAATGAATGTCTTGGAAAGTCGAAGCAATATACCTTGACATGGTAATTCTGCGCATATCTGAATCTATCTGACTCTCGGTTCACCTACTCCTTTTCGTGGTGCACCCATCCTAACATCCTCTGCGCCTTTTCCGTGCTCCAGAAGCTACGGTTCCTATCCCAACTCTGCTTGTCGTCCCTTAGCTCTGTATCTGCATAGTATTTCTTGGCCAACTCCGTACTAGGCGTATCCTGAGTCGTATCCGGTGCCACGATATTGAAGATCTCGCAACTTCCCTCCTTGAACCCATCTCTGCCCTCCGCGGTAACACTCAAGAGACACGCCCTCGCCGTTGCCACAGGACTGACCCACCCCCAAAGCTGCTTCACACCGGCGTCCTCCCAGTTCTGCGCGTGCTCGTCGCGCACCGGCGAGCGGTTCGCCACCTCGTGGATCCGCAGGCACGCGATCCGCATGAACGGGAACCAGCGCGCGAAGGCCTTGGCCGCGACCTCGGCCTCTCTCTTTGCGAGGGCGTACGCGTCCGTCGGGTCTGTCGGATACGCCTCCTCGTCGACGGGGAAGTACGGGAACGCCAGCGGCCGGTTGGCGTACGCGAGCCCGATCGCGTTGACCGACGACGCGTAGCAGAACCGGCGGATGCCTAGCTCAGCCGCCGCGCGCAGGCCGTTGAAGGCCGAGTTGACGTTGTTGCTGTGCACCGCGTGGTCGGGCTTGCCGACGGGGTCCGGTATCGCGGCTAGATGGATGACGGCGTCGCAGCCCTTGAAGGCTTCCAGTGTTGCGTCGTAGTCGCTGCTGGCGTCCGCCGTGCGCATCTCCGAGTTGGGCGTCCCGTCGTGTTTCTGCTCCGTGCGATTGATCTGTACCGTTGCGTGGCCCTCTTGGCTGCACAGCTTCACCACCTCGCGACCGACCGTTCCGCGCGCTCCTGTGATTGCGATTCTCATCATTGTTGCTCTGGGGTTGTGGTGGGGTTGAGAGGTATCACAATGTGCTTGGCGAACTGCCTACTCTTAAGCGGTGCAAGACATGGTGATAATCGATGACGTTTGCATGACACCAATATCCATGCTTTTCATTCTTCCTTACCGATCAAATCTAGAATGATATATTATGCCAAGCAACATATCAGTAAAAAATTACTCCTAATTACCTATCTTGTTAAGCAATATTTTCTTTCGGGCAAAAGTCAAGTACCTAACTTCATCGTCCTGTAATGATGGCGGCGAGACAGATACACAAGAGGGATGCTTTATATAGTAACCACACTTGGATTGAATTGATAACAGTATGTAGTATTTCCATTTTACTCGGCCTCTTTTCCAGACGAGGTATTATACCTACCATTCGTATTTATCCCATGTGAGCAACCATGTCGCCGCCTAATTCCGAATAAAGAGTAGAATGTTCCTTCGGTACACAGGCATCTTAAGACAGGCTTGTGTTAACGCTTCATTTCCTCATTGATACCTCTTTTCGAAACGACAAGCAACTGTTGTGGCGGCACAAATTAAAGATTAAGTATCTCAGGCCAGACAACGCCTGCATTCTGATCATTGAGGATCTCACAATTCAAGACTTGTTCGCATTACTCCTAACATGTTGCAATCTTAGCCAAAAATCGTGAAATACTGCAACAACTCTGAGACTCTATCGCTACCTAAATTATCATGGTAAGGCTTTCACATATTCATTGCTATTACGGTTGCCTTGTTCTCGTTACATCACATGGGGTCGTGCTCGAAAGGCATGCAACAAATGAGACACTGTGACCTGAGCACAAGGAAATTCCGATTCAGTTAGTGTAGTAATGGACAAGTTATTGGTATAAAACCGTTGGAAAAGTGATTTAAACGAGTGTATACTAGTTGATAGAGTAGTAATATCAATTTAATCGTTGCTGCACTTTGACTCGGGAACACCATGCGGGAACAAACAAGACATTAAGAAGTATATTGCAAGTTTCCAACCCCTCCGCTCCTCCAGTTTACCACACGTTCCAGGTGGCGGGAATGGTTTTAGAGCCGGAAGGGCTAGAGCACGGGAAGTACCCCTCTGTGAAGATTGCTCCGTCCCCCTTTACGTACTGCTCTAGATTCAACGTCAGGATATCGGCTATGTCCTTATTGCCAACCCAAAGGCCGTCGTAAGGAGCAGCGGCGTCCAAGCCTGCCGAGAAAACACAAGTGTTGTACGCGATGAGTCCGGTGTAGTAGCCGGGAAGAATGCCGTTAGGAGGGAGAAGGAAAGCCCCTTCTGTTTCGAGCACGTAGTCCCTCAACGTCGTGCAATCCTCCTCCGTGCCGAGGCCGATATACTCGTTGTCCTGCGTATATATCTGAGTGCTGTCGCAATAGGACACCGTCTCATTGGTAGGAGTCCAGCTGCTGTCTAGGCCAGACCAGCCAGGGATAGGGGAAACGGGCCCGGGTATGTCTTGGCGATATACGATGCCAGAGCGGCCATCTCGCAGGGTGAACTTAGTGGCGACGAGCTCAGAGCCAGCAGCGCTTGGTGACTGAGTTAAGACGCGCATTGCCTGGGCCATGGAGAGGATTCCGCAGAGACTAGCTGTGATCTGGAGCTTCATCCTGGCAGTGGTGGTAGTTGAGAGAGTAATTTGATTTGAAAGGTCTCTGGGTAATCTGACGACTTTGTTGCTTGCTTTCGTTCGCGGTCTAGTGTGCTAATCCTAATAGACAGGCTTTGGGCATGCGAGCTTCTCTATATGCTCAGATCGGTTCGACGATGTCGTTCCCACCCCAGAATCCCGTGGTCTCGATATTCCCCAGTCTATATTTCCTATTAAATTGGGTTCGTGATGTATATACCGTCTGTAGGATGATACATGATCTCATGATACGACACCATGCAAAGAAACCCAACTAACGAGGAGCCGTGCTTGCCAATAGACGCCATCTTGACTTGTAGTTCCTAAGCCTGATTTCTTGTTACTTTGCCTCTGGTTTTCGACCTTGTTTCTACTACAGTACTGGGAATCGGCCTGGTGCCGTTAGCCCGAACTGAATTTCTAGATTCTCGTACCATACTATCCGATTACGAGGTGTGATCGCGATGTAAACGAGTATTCCGGTAGGCATCTTTTGAGTGATGCAGCGAGGAGGGAAGCTACGAAAGAAAGATCTAGAACTTGCAATATTACCTGGATAGCATAATACGACTGGTGCTCTAGATGGACCCAGAGACTCGCCAAGGATTGATTGAGGCCATTGGCTGTAGGTAACTGTATTCCTACCTGCTTGGCGGATAGAATTACTTGGCTGTTAATACGGCATGGGCAGATAGTCTTAGGTAGCAACAGCTTTATATGAGCACATTGTTGGAGCCGAGCTTATATCTATAATATGACAGCGGTACCTCGCTACGGATGCAAATGATACCCCTCTTAACTTAGGTACCCTATAAGCAATCAAGCGGCTTACCGATAGGGGATTGGGCCTGCGGGAGGCCGACGTCTGTAGGGTGACATTAATCGCGATATTGCATCTATGTCACTTCTTGCCTGGATTGAGTTCGTATTCGTTCCTGATGGTACTATCTACTTACGGTATAACTAAATTTAGACGATTAGAATTAGAGGCTTCGCTGAGTATGGAGGCCTTTGGGAAACATTTGTGGACGCTCTCCAATCGTTCGCTTGCCCTTGCGGAACCATCTGATAGACAAGACGTAGGAAGTAGAATCAGGAAGGTGTTCTTTTACATGAAGAATAAAACGCGATTGATTCCCAACGTAACATTAGAGCCAAGAGAGCTCTTGAGCCTTGTGACATTCCACTTAGGTGCCGTACCTTGATGCCTTTTTCGATGTCATTCTCCCTCGTTCAAGTGAAGTGACAGTTCCTCTAGAAGATCTCACTAGAAGGCATACTTGGAAAGCACCTGGGTATCTATTAAAATTAAAGCAGCTAATAATATGCTGCGGTCACATTCTAGTCTGAGTATATGCACAACACATGAGGGAGGCTGAAAAGTCTCGAAGTCTATCTTCATATGATAGGTGGTACGTATGAGTTTTTATCATTACCTACTAATTAATAGCGGTACTGTACGCTCCTGAAGTGACACTTTATGCAAGCACATGTACGAAGTGATATGTCAGACGAACCTCGGGTGGTCTCACAATTCATTGACAGAGCAATGTGACCAACTGGAAGAAAGTGAGTTGTTTGAGACTTATACTAAGATTGTACCAGTGCAGATAAGGGTTATGAACTGATTTCCGCATGGGGAAGGTTGTTATAAATGCTGACCTATTCAGTGCGGGACTCAGTATCTTCAATCCGACTACCACGCTTCCTAGAAGTTCCAAAATAATTTAGACAATTTAACGGTACCTAGTTTACTGGTTGTTTGAGTAACAGAGCTGACTCTGGTGGGGAGTGGCGGTAGGAGTGACTGGATTGTATAATATGAAGGGATGCTTCAAACTAATGGTGTTGGAGGTAAATATAACATCCCGGCATTCGGCAGCTTACAGCAACTCTCGAGGTACGACCTCACTGGATGGCTACAATTCCAGAGGCCAGCAGCTAAAGACAACATGGGTAGGTAGGTATTGCGTACCTAGGTATTCAATAGCTCCGCTTAAGGACTCGCTGTACGGGAGTATTGCTGTCAGATAGATTGTCTTGATTGAGAGCAGTTGTTTGCAGCTGATAACAGCTGTCATATTACATAATCTGCCAAGATGGTTAGATGTCATGTGATCTCCTCTAAGGACACAAATTACATCAGAGACCACGGCTGTTTGTACACACAACTTTCCAATTCAATCAATCGATCAAGATTTAACCATAATTTGGAACTGATCAGAAGAAGGTGCTTCTGATAGCATCAGCCATTACATTCATTACCTCTGCTACATTGTTCGGGAGCTGCTGCGTATTTGCGTGTAACGCACAAATCAAAAGATATTGTGTAATTGTCTCCTAAATCCGTGGTTCTGTGAAACGGGAGTAGCGCTCCTGTCTTCCTCTACATAGGCACAATATTTCGAGTCCGTAAAGCTACCCTGGGGATTAAGGCTTAGGGATTAAGGATAAGTCCGAGAGGAATCGAGGATGCCCGATATAGGGCGTTGAAATGTTGGTTAAGAGATAAAGTCGTATCGCCGAATTGACAGTGTGGACACCAGTCAGGTATTATTAGGTGTTGCCGATAGCAATACCATAGAGATCAGTAAACAGTCGAGAAAACCGCCAACGGCCCGCAATAAATCTCCCGAGTACCTAACTTATCAGTGTGATGCGTCCAAATCATATTCTGAAACTTACTGTTGTGTTCACATAAAGGGTGTTATGAGTGCAAGGTGCCGGGAAAGCGGAGGAAATCTAGTTAGCTGGGTTGAGCTTAGTGAAAGCCATGAGTTTATTGTCCGACCCGGGCGGTAAGATGTCAATTCATTCGTTTATTAACATTCGCGATATATAACGCAAGCCGTTATATTCGAGTACCACGCTGTTTATCTTGTTGATTCGACGATTAAACACCTACCTGTTAAACTAACGGCTTGTCGAGAGTTTAGCTGTCCGGTAGTTAGGCATTATAGAAGGATCTACCGGCTTTAGCTATTATTCCCGTAAAGCCCGACCCGAGGGTATATATCCTGTTCGAACTTGGTTTACTATAATAGACGAACAATGCATTAGTGTTTACCCTACCTATAAGTAGATGCTAAGCCGCCGGATCTAACCGTAAGGTACCTAGCTAACATGTATATGCTGTATATAGTACCTAGGTACCTAGGGGTAGTTAGTTTCACTGCCGACTTCAAGTATCATGAAAGATATCAGATCACAAAATATAGAATAATCGCAAATATATGATGAACTCCGAGCTCCCTTCATCTAAAATAATATCTCAGCGGGATTCTGTTTAACATGTTCGACATGCTACGTGATGTATATTAAATATAACACCATTAGTTGCCCCCGAGGTACAGTCACATTTCGGGCATCCTCCACTGTATATGTGGTACACCTCCCGGTCACATTTCCTAAAGAGAACACCAATATCGGCTTTATTCGACTTGCATGACTTAAAACGACTAAACATAAATCCGGCTAATGCCGATATTTCCCGCTTGGCAAGGCGGACAGGCAATTTGGGATTGTAGTTTGCTACGTCGCGTGTCTATGCCTACAAAATGATTAAGCGATTTCCGCTTTCTCGATTGTTGATGTCGAATGCTGAAAGATTTGTTAACCCTGTTGCGGGATCGGTCGTGCCAGCGGGTTTCCCATTCTGCTATTATAAAGCCTCGCCTCGCAACGTCTCATATCGATGTCTTAGCACAACTCTAACTCCATACAGTAGCAACTTGAGCAACACGCTAGTAAAGTCAGCAATACCAACATCATGGCAACAGTCCAGAGGAGCATAGAGGATACCTTCAATTTCACCAAGACCCTACACCACGATACGTATGAGTTCATCTCGCCAAAGAGAGTAGACGTCTATGGAAAGTCAGTCTTCATCACCGGAGCATCCAAGGGCATCGGCAGGGAGACGGCCCTGAGCTTTGCAAAGGCCGGCTGTGACAAGATAGCCATTGGAGCACGGTCTGACCTGTCGAGCGTAGTGGGTGACATTAAAGAAGCAGCTCGAAAGGCAGGCCACACGAGGGAGCCCAAGGTGCTCAGCTTCAAGCTCGACGTCACGGATGAAAACAGCATTAAAGCTGCCGCGGAAACCATTTCGAAAGAGTTTGGCGGCAAGCTAGACGTGATGGTCAACAACGCTGGGTATTTGCACGACTGGCGGCCCCTCTGCGACGCATTGACTAGTACCTGGTGGGCGCATTATGAAGTCAACGTGAAGGGGGTCTTCCTATGCAGCAAGTATTTCGTCCCACTGCTCCTTGAAAGCGAGTTCAAGACCCTCGTCATCACGTCGAGCATGGGTGCTGCTGTTGTGATTCCCGGCGCTTCATCCTATCAGTCGAGCAAGCTTGCGGCCGTCCGAATCGCAGAATTTATAGCAACCGAGTATGAGGACAAGGGAATCATCTGCTTTGCTAGTAAGTAATCCTAAGTCGACCTCCCCCCTTTGAACCGTCTTAGAGCCAAAATTCCCTGTTCGATCAGGGTTGGAATTTTTTCGCTTCTGAAATATGGCCTATACCCCTGAGAATTTTGACCTCAAGGAATAATCTTTAACGCCACTGTTACAGTCCACCCCGGTGCCGTCAAGACAGAGCTGGCCAACAACATGCCTGAGCATCAGCATAAAATTCTAGTTGATGAGCCCCGGATGCCTGCTGATTCCACCTTGTGGTTAACATCTGAGAGGCGGCCGTGGCTGAACGGAAGGTTTATCGTCACCAACTGGGATATGGAGGAGCTTGAGGCTAGAAAGGATGAGATTGTCAAGAAAGATTTGTTGAAGTTTAGGTTGACAACAGCGTTTGAAGGTTAGGGCCTTGAAGAGATCCGGGGGGTTTCTTGAGGAACTGGGTATACGTACAGCTACTGTCTGTCATCTAAATGTAGGAAAAAGGAGGTTCTTTCATCACGTTTAATGTCACATTTGCCCTCAATTACGTGAATAGATCTAGAGATAACGGCATACGACGAGAGATAGGAAACACGTGGAGTCCCGGGAATTCATGAGGAGTTGAGCAGGGCTAGCATTCCACGTGTGTGCCAGGACAAAGACCCCTCCCAAAGCCCAGTCTCCGACCTTCTCGAACATATCCAGACCTAGATCAAGCACTGCTACGCACCCACTTCACCGTTTCCGATCATGGCGAATGCCCGCATTGGACGTACCAAGTCCAAATACATAATATCTTACTAGCCGGCCAAGAAGCCCCTGTAGCTCCCGAAATACCTCAAGACTGGTCCGTTAAATGGCGGCCAATCTGCGAGTATGTTTAGACCTACAACGACACGAGATCTACGCTGAGCCCAACGGCGGCGAAGAACTTCATGATGAGCTCTTGAATTGAGATGTCTTGGATTCTGGAAGCCAAGCCGATTTCTTGTTACTCCGAGCACACTAAACAAATCAACGTGAAATAGGCTATAATATTTAGAAGCACTTCTCAGGCACTTGTGTGAACAGGTCCACAGTCGTCTATACATCTAAGAGGAGGCTCAGGTCCATGTCAATTCACTAGTTAGGGCAACTAGAGCAAACGTACACAAGGGACGCTAGTCTTCTACAAGCAAATTTGTCATTGTCACAGGTTTTCACCGAAAACAACCTGCGCATGCAATATCCTTCATTGATAACAGAGCATATCCAGAATGTTTCCAAAAGTCAGAAGTTTAATTTGAAAATGTAGTGCTATCTTGAGTAGTTCGTCACAGATAGCTATTACCATGGGAGCTCACTGCCGCTTATCGCATCCATGAATTTCCCAGAATACTTCTCACGATTGGCTTCGTCGACCTAAGTACATAGGTAAATTAGACATTGAGGGAACCCAGACACGAACAGTAGGTGCTTTGGCTTACAAGTTTCATGACTTTCTCGGCGCTTTGTTCTGGTGTCCAAGGCGCCTTTTCCAGGCCTAGATACTGGGCCGTCTTGTTTCCCATATCGGTAGCGGCCAGACTGGACAACGCGAATGTTAGTTATTACTTCTTTGGTCAGGGCCGCCCAAATACCGAAGTCTTACCCCGGATTGATAGCGACGGCTGTAAGCCAGGTGTTGCCACAATGTGCCGCCCTGTATAACGCCTATCAGCCATGTCGTAATTTTTCTCCTTTGCGATAGCCGACCCTTTGAAAGATACATACAGTGTAATCCAGTTCAGCGCTGCCTTCGAGATGCAGTAGGATGGCGCTACAAAGGTATGGCCCTGTTCCATGCCACTGATAGTACCAGCAGCACTGGAAATAGGCATGAACTTAGCGTTGTTCGATTTTCTAAGCAACGCGTAGCAGGCCTGGTACAAAGACAGAGGGCCCAAGGCGTTGACGTGAAATGTGCTCGACACAACTCCCAGGTCGACCGTTTCCATGGATTCAATCGGTGGGCTTGTGCCTGCATTAGGGATTAGGATATCAATGTGGTCAATGCCTGCGGCTTCCATCTCTTTTACCGCGCTGCTTGCATCCGTAAGCGAAGAAGATTCAATTTTCACTAGGAGCAGACGTGAGCCGTCCCCTTTGGGAGATGCCTCCAACTGGAGGACTCCTGGTGAAGCATAGTCTCGAATGCTTCCTACGACTGTGCAGTTCGACCGCGCGATATACGCCCGGACCAAGGCGTTACCGATGCCTGATAGAATTTTGATCAGTACCCCTATAGTACCTAAAAAAAGAATCTCATGTTGACGAACCTCTACCAGCGCCGGTAATCAACACAACTATCTGGTATGACATCGTTGTATGTATGAATTGGCCTAGGGGCTTAAAAACAACATATAACGCAACGAGTTGAGCAAGTTAAGGGGATCATGAAATGATGACGGAAATGCCGGGAGACTTGTGTGTATTACATAATATTGCGTAATGGCTGGATATCACGTGATCTTCTGCAGGAACATATCAGAAGCAATCTATTCTGATGAATAACAAAAGCCTAGTAGATATTGATCGACTTTTTGAATTAGGAAACTTGTGTGTTCAAACTGCTATGGTCTCCGATGTAATTTGTGTCCCCGTAGGAGATCACGTGACATCTCCCATACTACCATATCATGTACCTAGTACACCAGCTGTTGCCACCTGCAACCATCAATTCTCAGTCCAACCGATCCATTCAGTTTATCTGACAGGCGCCTACATCTGCATAGGGTGATTTGAGATGGTTCGCATCACATACTTAGGTTGATATGGGAAATCGGGGTAGTATCAAACGAGCAGTATCAAATTCGAGTAGTTCTCTCAACCTACCTCTCTCTACGGCACAATGCATATTAACAGTAGGTCTTGTAGAAGGCTTCTCAGGTATCCCTAAGCACTGCCAGCTAGCAGCTCATCGGCAAATGATGAATGGTGGCGTAAAATGGCTATTTCACGTCTCACATCCCTCAGAATTTGACAAGCAAGTATCATTTCTCATACAAAAATGGCCACTGTTAGAGCAAAACTCTCATTGCCTTGTTTCAAATAAGGCGTACATGAGGCAGCACCTGATATTAGATGGATGCAGCCACTCAGCAACGGTGCGGTTACTATGGCGCATAGCTCGGTGCTTAAATACAGCCGGGTCGTTTCATTGCGAGATATCGGCGATGACATCTATGGAGGCACAATCAAGGAATTTGAGCAGACATCATGTCTCGGATGGTTTCTAGAGATGAACTAGAAGGTTTTAAGGCAAATGGTTGCCGACCTTTCTCAAGTGGCGTCCAAATTACATCTTCACGAGATGTCGTGTCACCATACTCCTTCACATCGAACGAATAGAACACCCCTCACACCCACCCTTAATCTGGTTCGGTAGGCCAAATTAGTCTAGTTCATTCACCATAGTAGTTGTTCTGCTTATCACCACGAATGAAGATGCCTGCGGCTGAGATGCAATGCTACCCTCCAGGCAGCTTTTCTAAGCGGCAGCCTTCCGCCTAGGGCTTTCCGCCAAGCCGGGCTAAGAAAGCCGAGGACCTCGAACCGGGTAAGCTGAAGAGGCATAAGCCGCTGGGCACATACACGACTAGCATTATTCACCTAGGTAGACTAGATCGTATGTCCCTTTCCAAGGATGAGTGCGTTGGGCCGTCGTACAAATCAACTATTGGGGATCAAAATCATATATATAATTTAGAGAAGTCTGATATGAACTGATCATTGTGTCGTTTACGTTTGAATAAACACCTTCCCGTCTGCGCATGATTTAGTCCCTCGTTGTCTCAAGGATGTATATATCCACTGGCCTACAATGGCTCCCTATTTTGTGGCTAACGTCGGTCGTGAGCCCAATGGACGTCCGCAACTCGTCGACAGACCTGGTACCTATTTACGAACCGTTTTTGTCAAATCTTAGACCAAATCCAGCAACCTTCAACCCGTATCTCGGTGGGCTTGATTGGAATATGTGCTGCAGTCTAGTAGTTAACGAGAGCTTCGTCATCGAAAACGGCACACTTTCTATCCGGCCAGGGCAAACCTTTTTCACTGGCACAATTGACACCTTGGAGGAATTTCCCAGATTTCCTTGCGGCGCTACATTTAACGGAACTCTGGCGGCGCCACATCAAGAATTTTGGGTCCCTTACTCATGGTGTGATGACCACTGTCCTGGATGGCCAGTAACGAAGGCGGATAATTTCAACAAATGGCTGAAGCCCATGATTTCATTCGTCCTCCCTTCACTCATATTCTGCCTCAACATCCCTCGACGCCGGCGACTCGAACTACATACCAAGCTATTCTCTAATGAATCTATCAACGTATCGAATATTCTCTTCTTTATTGTCAAAGTACCTCTAGCCTCGTTAATTGTTACTCTTGATATTATCATTTGGACATGTGTCGTGTTCTCCGTCGCCGGGCCCATGATCACTTCCGGAATTTATGAAGCGCTCCTCGACGCTAGGGCATTGACCTATCTCGAAAGTCGGATCACAGAGAATACGCTTACCGTCCAGCAGAATGCTCACGCGCTCCTTTCAATCTTGATCGGTAACCTTGATGATGACGCCTGGCATTCAAGCCGTTTGTTTGTGCAGGCCCTCCCTAGGGCCACTGCCAGGAAAAGACTTGGTAGTATTCGATCGGCAAGGGAACACTCTGCATCCACCATACAATCTCCCTTAATAGTCGACGTGACGACACCCGATCAGTCATACAATGCTGATTGGCTTAGTGTGGCTACCGAATCTACTACCGTAGGCGGGCTCAGAAATCATCTCTATAGTGTTGAGCAACAACGACAAACTGCAGCTGCCAAATGGAGATTACGAGCTATGCTCGACTCACAAGTTAGCTTTGGAAGCTCAGTCGGCGCTCCCGTCTTGTTTTATGTTGCTTCTTACATCTGGTCCGTCTATGAAGTCCGCGAGGAGTTAGGCTCGTAGTAAGCAACTCCTATTAAGCATCGGCGTATTGCTCAAGCTCTAAGACACTAATGTCTAGCAATAGTATCACCGCTCATCAACTAGGGTCTGGCATGTTCTGGATGACGATCCCACATGTCGCGCTCGTTAGCTGCCTCCTCCTTGCAGGGAATAATCCAAATATTTGGCAAAGCGCCGTCGCCCAAAACTTTCTCGAATTTAATAACCCCTTTACCAGGGATGTCCGACAGTATGCCGCGACTGGCCTAGATTCGGACTTCAAGAGAGCTCAAAACGGTCTACGAGCGGCGAGATCTTTTAGGTCTTTTATACAACGAATATTCGATCAAATTTTTGCTTTAGCTTATAAGGATTCCGTCTTTAAGCCTGCATGGATGTGGAATAGAGGCCTGAATAAAGCAATGTGGATCACGAGGCTTGGTGAGGAATATCCATACCTCCAAGGCATGCGCGCCGAGGTTTTAGAGAAAAGGTTCGGAATGGATCTCTGGACCTCAAGCCTCTACGGCTTCGTTCTGTATTCCGTACCCACAATCTTTGGAATAATAGTCAGGTAGGTATTGTCCTTCAGATCGTCGAACAGCATACCTGCTAAATTGATATAAGCTACAATACACCTCAAGTCGGTTTCGGATGCCGCTCAATAATCCTGTTAACTTACATTGCATCGCAAATATGCCTTCAAGCCTTGTGGGTACTCCGTTGGTATTTCTTCGACCACAGCATGCGAGAAAACGTTAAAACATTCCGGGTTCCTACAGCAAAGTCAATTATAATTAGGTGCTCATGGTATTCGTTGTTTATGTTTGCCGCTCTGCTCGGTGCTCTGACCAGTATCGGAGGGACAAGTGAGTTCTTCCTATAGATGTCGACAGTGAGTCGAAGGGCTGTAACTGATACTATGGTAGTATTTGTTTTGACCAATGTCTTGACAAACTGTTTCTGCGCAATCCCGGTATTGTCACCAATGAGTTTTGCAAGGCAAGGAAATAGTCTAACGATCACTATATAGGCGAAATATTGGTGGGACAGATGGTCAAACCCCAACGCTCTCATCTTCGTTGACGACGCTACTTATGAGCAAATTTACTACGCTCAGAAGTACTGGTTTCCAACAGGTGTTGTCGGCGTCGTGTTTATGGTCATTGTGACATGGTATGTATAAGAACATACCATTTCCTAATCCTTATCTTTTCTTTCCCGAACCCCCTTTGATGTCTAGTTGACTCTTAGCTAACACATTTCTAGTACGTATACATCGATTTCCTTTATTCTCCGTTCGAATATCTTTCGGGTTGGTCAAGCGCCTAGCGATATGATTCTAGAATAGTAAGGTTTAGTTTACTAACCGACATAGATATTGGATGGTGGTATCAACGTAGCCTACGCCAACGCTTTCATGCCTTGGTGGCGAAAATTGACTACGTTAACGAACGCACCCTGTTAGAGGAGGAAAGACTCGATGCCGAAATGGCTGTCCCAGTTAGAGAAGCAGACATTCATTCATTGGACAACGTGTACAATAACATAAGGCCCGATTAATTTAGAGTCTCGTTTATCCCTTACCTAGCAAACAGCTAGCAAATGATTTATGGGTATCTCTCTTGCTTTCTCCCTCTCTCATCTATACTACCAATAGCTTCAGTAGCGTGTTATTTATTAACGCACGTTGGAGGCACAATGGGAAGCGAGGACAAAGAAGACCCACTTACTGCGGAGATTTCCTGGTTTATATCTAGAAGCCAGATCATCCTCCCCTACAACCTTACAGCACATCAATCATTAACCCTGATCTATCGCGTTGTATTTGCACAGAGCTACAATGTCTTCCACACCAAGTACAATCCTCTCACAGTTACAGGTTGCCGGTTCCGCGTATGCCGAGAAAAGGCCTGGAGCGCGCGAGCAGCTTTTGAACCTTGGATATGCTTTGATATCAAGCATTGAATTACCCAGTGAAGCTATCCAGCGCATGGGGTGGGCCGAGGTAAGACATGAAGAATCTCCCCTTCACGGACGCCGATGCCGACCCGGAATAATTGTTGCAGCCTGCAAGAGCAGCGCACTGCCGCATCGGCGTTGAACTTAAGCTATTTGAACACCTCAAGGGAAGCGGTGAGCGAGGTATCAGCGCCAAGGAATTGGCCGCGAAGGCCAACGCTGACGGTGTCTTGACCGGTAAGTTGATGGCAATCACCTGTTGCTTCGCGTCTTATGTTTCGGATAGAACGAATCCTGAAGCACCTTGCTGCTATGAACATCATCGCAGAGAGCGGGACGGATAGTTATGTTGCAACGCGCTTGAGTGATGCCTTGACCGAGCCAAAGTACCGAGATGGTATCATCTACACGTAAGTATCAACAGGTACTTTGAAGTATACCTACCCCTGGTACTTCGCATATTATTTCCCTTGATCCCAAATTTGTAGAACAAACTCGGGTCAGTTGCCAATTAGGTGCTTATGATCTTTCGCAGATATGACGTGGCTGGCCCGTCGTTCCGCGGCTTGCCTGAGTATCTGAAGAGTATTCAGTACGCGCTTCCCACCAAACTGACTGACGGGCCTTTTCAAGCTGCACATAAAACAGAACTTCCATTCTTCGCATGGCTCGACCAGAACCCGCCTTATCTCCAAACTTTCAATAGCTACATGTCAGCATACCGAGCTGGAAAGCCTTCATGGGTTGATCCGGGCTTTTACCCCGTACTCGAGCGTCTTACCCAGGGGTTTGATGCTAATGCTGATAGCAACGACGGCGAAGGTGTCCTTATCGTCGATGTCGGCGGCGGCATGGGACACGACCTACAGGAACTCAAGGAGAAGCATCCGTCTCTCCCTGGTAAACTCATCTTGCAGGACCGCTCGGAGGTTATCTCAACCGTTTCTGGAACTAGCAGTGTGTTTGAGGTTGTTGCACACGATTTTTTCACGCCTCAACCAGTTAAAGGCGCCCGAGCGTACTATCTTCACTCTGTTCTACATGATTGGAGTGATGAAGATTGCATCCGGATTCTCGAGCAATTACGGCCGGCGATGAAGCTGGGATACTCCAGGCTGCTCATCAACGAGATCATCGTCCCTGATCGAAAACCGACGTGGCCTGTGACGTCAATGGACCAATTGGTGTTTGTCCTTGGCGCAATGAGGGAACGCACGGAGGCACACTGGGACAACATACTAAAGGGTGCTGGCTTTAGGATCGTACGGACCTATAATTATGAAATGGGCTCCGAGAGTCTTATTGAGGCTGAATTAGACTAACTTAATTGAGCATGAAAACTTCGCCTGATTCGCGATAAAAATTTAGAGTACCTATAGGTACCTAGGTACCTAGGTAGGTACTTATCCAACTATTGCCTTACCGTGTTTCAGAGAAGAGCGCGGCTAAGAAATGATACTTTTTATTATTATAAAGTCGCTCCGAGTTCTGACATTGGCACCTTTAAACAAAAGACATCAAACGCCACTTCAGCTACATCTCTCAATATGATCTAGTCTAATATAATTGATTATCGAAAGACATACTCCCAGTCTTCTGCTCTGGTAGATTATCTCAGTAGCAGCCATCATATGGCCGAGGCGATATCTTATCAGCTCATTTCTTTAATACCACGTTTATAATAGCTTGCTGGTTATGAGACCGTTTACGGCAATGTATATCCACCATCGATAATCAAGTCGGCCCCTATCAAGTACCTACAGTTAGCTTGTCTTTCAAGAAGTACACAGCATAAGACTCACCAGTCATGTAGCTACTAGCATCGCTAGCTAGGAAAACATATGCCCCTTTCAACTCCGCCGGCTTACAAAACCTGCGGCCGGGGACCATCTCGTTCCACTGGCTTCTCCATTCGGTCGGGTGGACATCGAGCACTATTGGATTTGTTAGTGACCAAGCCGTCGGCCACGCGCTACAATGCGACGCAGTACTTACTCTCGGTTTCAATAAATCCCTATCATGAAGTCACGTCAGCAAATACCGTTTCTGGAGTGCGTCGGGGATAGTAGCAGGGGATTAACGTACAGGCGAAACACTATTGACCCGTGCAAAGTCAACCCATTCCACCGCCAACGACTTGCCGAGATGGACGAGAGCAGCCTTGCTCGCGTTGTAGGCGGCCTGCTTCTGGGGGATGTTGACCAGAGTGGCCGACACCGACGCGGTGAAGATGATGGAGCCGCGGTGCGGCTGGCCGTGCGCCGCCTGCATCTGCTTCTCGAAGACGCGCGCGACGGCCTGCGCGGCCCAGAACGCGCCGTTGACGTTGACGTCGAACATGTTGCGGAACCTGTCCTCGGGGTAGTCCAGCGCCGCGACGTTCTCGGCGATGCCCGCGTTCGCCACCAGGATGTCCAGGCGCCCGCCGCCCACCTCCCGGGCCACGGCGTCCACGGTCGCTTCGACGTCGGCTTGCGAGCGCACATTGCACTTGTACGCTTTGACTAGCCGGCCCTCGTTGGCCGCGGACACCTGCGCCGCGATCCTCTCGGCTTCTTCTGGAGGTGTGCTTGAGTATGTTATGGCGACTTTTGCGCCGGCTTCGCACAGCCCCCGCGCTACTTCGAGCCCGATGCCTCGGCACCCGCCGGTGACCAGTGCAGTCTTGCCGGCAAGGCTAAAGTGCGAAAGAACATTTTCGCCTGGATTAGGGTGAGATGCGAGAACCATTTTGAAATGATATTATACTTTATATGAATAAGATACTCGAGGTATACGACTTGGAAATTGGCTTATAAGTTGAGGTTCCGAAAGACTTGAATCTCGGCACGGTGGTTTTAGGGGGGGGATGGGGTCCGGGTAGGGACTTGGCAAGCCACTGTAGAAGCGCTCGGCGGGCATTCGTGCGGAAACTGGGATACATCATACCGAACTCCAGACTTACTGGACTGACTTCGGTCATGCATGCGTAACCTCTTTGATCCTCTCCAATCAGAAGTCTCCTGCTTCCGAGCGGCTATCGGGTGTAGCCGGGCCTTAAGTCTTTATTGGACATCACAGAGGATTTCAACATCCGTAGTGAAAGGTCTTCACTTGCGCATGTCAAAATCTAACATAATTATAATGAACCGGCGGCGAATAGTACGTATATCACGATGCTTTTTCTTGAATGATTTCAAAATTGCTTGTTGATAGGTGCAATGTTAGGCACCTACTCCCTCAATCATTACTTTCAGTGTATCCTCCTGACCCCCTTTTACCTGTTCGAATGCCTCTAGCGCCTGTTCAAACTTGAATCGGTGAGTAACTAGGATGCGTGGATTAATCTTTCCGGAAGCGATGAGGTCTACGGCGGAAGGATAGCATCCAGTTGTGTACCGAATCGATCCCTTGATGTTCAAAGCTCGTATGCAAGCTGTTGTGATTGGAAATGTGACATTCTAGCCCCTGTCATTAGCACACTCTTAGACCTATTAAGCTCTTTGCTCACCTCTTTCCCCATTCCTGCTTGTACGTACGTCCCCCCTTTCTTCGCAGCAAATACTCCAGCTTGGATACAAGATTCGGCACCGCTACACTCTAGGACGACATCTGCACCGTCCCCAAGGTCAAATTGGTTCACGATCTGTTTCGCTACCTCGCGAGACGCATCGACTGGGTCAATAGAGGGAGTGGATGGCCACTCAGGGACGAACACGTCGTCCGCGCCAAACGACTTCGCAAACGCTGCGCGCGATTTGGATATGTCGACCCCGATGACCATCTTAGCTCCGTATGCCTTCGCAACCGCTTGGCTCAAAGCGCCAATCGGCCCGCAACCGAAAACAAGAACGGTCTGCCCAGCGCGCAAGCCTGCGACTTTGCAAATTTGAACCGCGACCGCAATGGGTTCGACAAGAGCGCCATCTTCGGCACTCATATGGGTTGGGAGCGGATAACAGAAGTCACTAGCAACGATGTAATACTTCTGTAGTGTGCCGTCCCACGGCGGTGTTGCGGCGAAGATGGTGTCCGCGCATAGGTTGTAGGCTCCCGACCGGCAATAGTCGCATCTGTACACAAGTCAGGACGTCTTCAAGGTATTCTAAGTGAATTACTCGTGGTCACACCTTCTGCAGGGCACTCCAGGCTCAATTGCGACACGGTCTCCGACCTTGACATTCTTCACCTTCCTGCCTACTTCAACCACTGTCCCTGCGCTCTCGTGGCCTAAGACGATGGGGCTATTGAGAACGAAGTCACCGATGCGTCCCCGTTGCCAGTAGTGGACGTCGCTCCCGCATATCCCGGTCTGTTCGATGTGCACTCGAACGTCGTGGTCATCCCGAGGTTTGGGAACTTCGCGGTTCTCGAACGAGACATTCTTCACAGAGTGAAGTACAAAAGCGGGATTCTGGGCTTGTCAGCTAGTATTCGAGGATATCAGCAAGAACTGTTGCACTCACTACTTCGGTCATTTTGTCAACACTAAGTGTTGTACGGGTTGTAGAGACGTCATGTCTAGCGCGACATCTAAAGGACTAGGATAGGGGGTAATGCGGGGAGCTTCAGCTGCAGTATGATGTAGTTCGCTCCATGTGATGTTGCCCAATGAGAAATTGTCATCGACCACGATTGCATTGATTGAAGTTTACCCTGGTGTATCCAAATCTCTAACCGCATGCACGATTGAGTAACCATCATTTTATAATCAGACAGTAATATTATATAGAAATATGTCAGGGTAACGACTAGACTAGTTTTAATAAGTTAGGTAAATAGATAGGCATAGTTAGTACCTGTATAATTGGTGTAATGACAAGAAGATCGCTCTATCCCCCAACTCCAATATCGACAGTTTGTTTTATCCCCTGCATCGTGCCGTGTTGTATCACATTCTATATGCCTTGTAGCTGTTGTCGCCCGGCTTGTGATACTCCGACAAGCCCCTATTCCAACGGACGAGCTTGTCAGTCGACTCCGTGGCCGAGGGCTTGCCTGCCTCATACATGGAGTCAAGCGAAGCCAGTGCCTCATCATTACCATTGCGCCTCTTCCGCCATACCCTTCGGAGGATCAGAAGAACGGCGACGATGATAATTAGGCCACCCCCGCCACCGGCAATGCCTGCTACGGCAGCGACGGGCAGGGGGCCAATCATCCCGCTGTTTGACGTCTCCGCTTGGGTAAGGGCGTTCCCATTGGTGTCGGCGGCAGCGCTCTGTGAAGCAGCGGTGTCTTGCTGAGGTAGCTGTGTGGCTTGAGGGGTCGGCGTCGATGAGAATGTCGTCTGGGTGCTTAGCACACTGCTACTAGTAGCCTCAGGGATGTCGAGGCTTGTGGCCACGCTGTCGATGATAGAACTTGACGTTTTGACGGATGTTACAAGGGTTGTTGGGACCGCTGCAGGCGTTGTTGCGGGTGTTGTTGCAGGCGTCGTTGGCGCTCCAACTATAAATGTAGTGTCCGCTCCGGGATCAGCCGTCGTCTCTGGCGTATCGGGAGTTGCGACGGTTGTGCTCTCAGGAATACTGGGGTTGAGAGCAACGGTAGTCTGAGGTGTTGAGTCGGGTAACTCTGTCGTTGCGGGTTCCGCAACTGCCGTCGTCGATTGATCGTTTGAATTATCTGGATCTGCTGTTGGCTTTGCTTCTCCATCTGACGTCGGAGTAGCGCCAGCAGTCGTCTCGGTTTCTTCTGCTGTCGTTGTCACTTGTGTATTCCCATTATCGTTCCCGTCGTCATTCCCACCCAGAAGCCCTCCACCAACTCCTCCCAAAGTATCACCCAAGTCATTCAGAAGGCCAGCCATCGTGGAATGATAATACGGAAGAAAAGAACACCAGGTCCAAAGAAGGGAAGATAACGAAGAAACGGTGCGATCCTATCTTCACATCGATTGTTGTTGCTCAGGATTCTGAACAAAAGTGAAGATACCTGAAGAGATTTCCTTCCAGAAGCCGAAGGAGGGGACTTCACCCTGGAAGTAGGAAAGCCAAGCGCTACCCGTGGACCATGCTGTCGATGAACGCATGAGAAAGCTTGGTCTCGGTCATGATCCGAGGTTTCGGCACGGTGACGGTTTCATATTCCCTTGCAAAACTGGTCCTGGAGTCGTGTCCCGTGCCGACAGGGGATTGATCTTCGCTTGATCCGCAGATTGTTACCACTGTTACCACCCACACAGGCGGCTCTCACTGAGCCCTGCATGATTATCCCTGGGCGATCAAACAGCAGCAACTATTTCCGGGTCCAATTCGTTTCCTCCACAGCGCCTCAATGGCCACGAGAACCGCCAGTGTTTCTCAATGTGAAGCAAAACCGGAGTGTGCGGCAAAGAAAAATAAGACAGTCGGCCACCCCGACGTCGTCGCGTTCCGTTCTCAATTGAATGTGCGATTTATCTATTCATAGGTACCTAGGTACCTACCCAATGTTCTGTCGATATTGCCCAGTGCGACTTTACAGTTGAATAATCGCTAGTATCTAGAGAAGCCTCCCTCTGACAATTACGCTGATATGTGCAATTCAATTGATGATTGATTTAGGCGAGCATCATGCGAGCATTGCAAGGCCTAATGCACAATTCACTTATGACGCTCTACAGTACTGACATTCATTACGTACTTCATATGTACGAACCATGTGGGTGACCTACTAAGAATGTAACTTCTCGTTGCATTCATTCTTAAACATGTATAATACCCAAGTTCCAACCTACCTGCATGTACATGCGGGAGGAGGATTCATAAGAGTTCTTAGCGAGTTCTACACTGCGAGGTCATTGTTTTCTCACCTCCGCCGGTAGCCATCGTTTTCTCATCTCCGCCATTTCATAGTAATACTAAACTCCAATATGTACAAGCAATCCAAGCTACCCGTTTAACGTGGTTATGAATCTCAACATTCACGATATCCGCGGAGAAAACGCGGGCTCAATTGATGAGTTATGAGGGATTGACCAAAGTGGAAGGGCCGAGAGTCTAGGATCTCTAATACGGCAATCCCGCGATTCATTCGCATGAGGATGCCAATGCCACAACCTCTAAAATGATCTGTTAAGGCGAGGTTTGCATTTCCATGGAAGACTTACACCTCGAAGATCCTCCGCGTCCTTCGGCGTCGTTCACCCAGTCGCCATGCACGCCCCCCGGATTCTGCACGTTCTGCTTGCAGTGGTAGCCATCCACGTGCGCTGTACCATATCGAACCCCATCAACGGCGAACTGCACTCAAACGACGTGCCGGTGGTCGATCTGGGCTACTCCCTACACAGCGCAAACCCGTCGGTATATTCCCTATACCTTTACTTTCTTCACATGTAGCCGGTTCAAGCTTCGTCGGTGCCGCCCATCGCCAACATCTCACTAATACAATCCAAAAGGAAACCAATGCCACAACTTATACTTTTAGCAACATCCGCTATGCGGACGCCAACCGGTTCTCGGCGGCGACATATCCGCCACACCGTGATCGCAGCTCTGTCGTCAACGGAACCCAGCAGTCAATATGCCCTCAAGCATACCCTGCTTGGCAATTCTCTGCCGTCGAGTTTCTAGGTGGCGCCGACCTAAGCAACTATACAACAGAGCAACTGCTGAACACCAGTCTTGTGCCACCTGTTGATGATACGGATGAAGATTGTCTACATCTAGATGTACAGATTCCGAAGGTCGCTTTCCACCAACGGCGCATGGTCGCCAAACGCACTCTCCTACCTATCATATTATGGATTCATGGCGGAGGTTACGTCCAAGGCCACAAAAGTGGAGATGGTGATGGTAGCGGGCTGATTACGAGGGCGATGGAGGTAGGAGGCGAAGGGATCATGTGGGTCGCCATTAACTATCGTCTTGGAATATTTGTGAGTACTAAAACAAACATATGCCTATCACGAACACAGCTAATTTATATCTAGGGTTGGTTGTCGCCCGGTAGTGATGCCTCGGCGCAAAAGGTAACCCGGAACGCTGGCTTGCATGACCAGTTGGCAGGCCTCCGCTGGATACAAGACTATGCACACCTCTTCGGAGGAGACGCAAATAAAATCACGGTCCTATCACAGTCAGCCGGAGCGGGTTCTGCACTGATACATCTGGCAACATCTCTCGCCCAAGGAGAAACCCCCTTATTTCATCGAGCCATTCTGCAAAGTCCATACACCGGAATTTTACCTTCTGTGGAATCACAGACCTCGCTGTATCATGCGGCGCTCCAAGCTGCCAATGTCAGTAACTTGGAAGAACTAAGGGAGCTCGACAGCCATAAGCTACAGGACGTGAGCGCGGCCTTGATTGCCTCTTCAGCTTATGGAGCCTTCACCTTCATACCCGTACTAGACTCAGCAACATTCCTGTCGCCTGTGGCCGAATCGCTCTCTCAATCTAAGAAGACCTTCCCGTTAATAGTATCGACAAACTCACATGAAGGGCTTCTGTTTGCCGCACCCAACTCTGTGGACGAACCTTCCTACCTTTCGGCTTTGGCTTCCCTTGCTCCAGAATTCCCGTCTGATGACTTGGCAAATATGACTGATACGGTATATCCAGCGACACTTTACCGCAGTCAACTCGACCATCTAGAAGCAACACTCGCCGACCTCCTGATCCGCTGCAACGCGCAGTACACATTGCGCGCATTCCCAGAAACTTCGTACGCTTACCAGTACAGCGTGCCCAGCGGAGTACACGCCGCCGATCTTCACTACACATTTTTCAACGGAAACATCGACGACTTACCACAAAAGAACTTGACGGTTGCCAACGCGCTCCAAGGGTACATCGCCAGTTTCGCTCTCGGCGGCTCTCCACAGTCCGCCGTCGCAGGTGTGCCTGGATTGACGACTTTCGGAGAACATGTCGGCGTTGATCTCAATATCACGGGCATTACACAACAAGTACCGGATTGGCCGAATAGCGCGACATGCGATGGGCTCCAAGAAATCCTTAGTGGTGCATTCGCGTGATAAGTGTCTAGTTGGAGGTGCCGGGTCTGTTATATACAGTATCATAGCCTAACACTACGAAGATTCCGTTAAACTAAGCTCGTAGGGCAAATTTGGAGGAGAGAATAGGAGATTCTTAGATTTTGCGGATATGTTGTCATTTAATTACAAATCTGTATCATACATCAATAATGCAGTAGGTAGATGTTTAATTGATAGGAACATCCCTTATATTCAATTTGTACTTTCCTTTCACCCTGATGCGGTACCTATAGGGCTACCTACTGGTTAAGTTTTATGATGTCTATCATTCTGTTCTAGAAGTTCTCGTAGGATCCTTGAAATCATCGCTACCAAGTTGCTATACATAAATCTCCCTATCTTGTACTCTACCAATCCTAGTGGCCCAACCCGTCAATGATGTTGCCATTTTCAGGGGCTCTATCGACTAGGTACTATTCTAATAACTCCCCAACCTTGACACCAGGACCGGCATGGACCAGCCTCTCCAACATCCGAACTGCTACAGTTCCTACCGACTCAGCCCAGTCCAGGTCAGCCAGCGTCTGGTCTATCTCGAGCGAGGAGGAGATCTTTCCCCTGTACTCGTAGACCTGCCAGATGAGCGGCAGCGGGGGAGGCTGCTGGTCGCGGACCTCCCAGTCTTCCGACGGCGCATCCATGCCGATGAACGACTGCACGGTGGACTTGAAATTGGCGTTGTAATCCTCGGGGCTTATAACATCTGGCGGCAGCGCCGAGCTCAGGCTCTGCATCTCGGAGATGTCGAGGACCTCGGCGTGCATCACCGCGAGCCACGCATGCACGTCGGCGTCCTTCGGGATCCGCATGCAGAGCGGCGCGCGCGTGAACATGGCACCGGCTAGGAACGGCGCCGACGGCCACGGCAGCATCCGGCCCGATAGGCTAAGCGTAAATGAGACGACTTCAGACCCGGTGAGCTTGCTCAGCACGAGGCACCATGCGGCGTAGGGGAACGTCGAGCTTGAGATGCCGAGGCTTCGGACCGCGGCGTCGAGAACGGGCTTATCTAGGCCCGTGGGGAAGTGCTTGGTATGCAGGTACTCCGGTGAAGTCAAGGACGCCGACGGCGGGACAATAGTCAACGGGGTGGCGTCTCTCAGGGGCTTCAGCATCTGCTTCCAGTGCTTCAGTGCGCGGTCTAAGTTCTCGCGCTTGTACTGCTGGAAGAACAGAGCGAAGTCGCGGCATCGAGGCGCGGGTGGCAGTGTTTCTCCTGCTAACGCTTTACCCACGTCCTGCAGTAGCATTCCGTTAGTGAATCCGTCGGTGAGAATATGGTGAACCTGCCAGATGACGGCGATAGCTTTGCGGTCTGGCACAGATATACAAGTCATGCAAGAATATGGGACTTCGAGGTTCAGAGGGGTGTTGTCTTTAATTTGCCTCAAAGCTTGATCTTCGTGGATTCTAATCGCGTCGTCGAAGTCCGATTGCTCAACGACCATCTCATTCCATTCGAGGTTTAGCTCGTCGAGATTTGACTGAGTCCACGTTGTGAGGTCGAACTGAGTTTTGAAGATGCTGTGTCTTGAGAGGGCCTTGACAAACGCATTTTGAAGCTCGCTAGGAGAAGGGATGGGTGATTTGATGTACTTGAGGCGCAGTACTATGCTGTTCCTTGATATATGTTCTTGCGACTGTTGAATCAAAACCTTCTGCATATCCGTCATGGGTACAGGGTCCGAATCCAGGACTTGGTTGTCCTCCAGTGTCGAAGGCTCCGTATCATGCTTCATCACCGCTTCGATAGTAGCGATAGTGTCGGCTTTCAGGATCTGAGGTATGTGGATATAGTAGCCACGTTTCAGGAGGAATTGAGAGAGTTTGATAGCTGTTAAGGAGTTTCCGCCTAGCTTGGTGAACGATGAATCTCTGTCAAGATCCCTCATTGGAACCAGGAGGATACTGGAGAAGCCCAACCGTATTATATCATATGCTGACGCATCCTCCCCCATCTCAGACATGTCTTCGCTCCCGTTAATCCTTTCGTCAAGCTGAGTACGAAGGGCGTTCCAGTCGACTTTGCTATTTGTGGTGAGGGGGAAACTGTCCATTGCCAAGAATTCATCCGGGACTATGAAATGGTCGAAGTTCTGCTTCATGTACGCTCGAAGCTCGTCGGCGTTAATGTCTCCTGGTTGCACACAAGCGATCATCTTGGCCCGCCATATGAAGGCAGTGGCGGCTCGGATCCCCTCGTATCTCAGAAGTGCAGGCTCTACCTCCGACTCCAAGTTCACCAAGAAGCCACGATTCTTGACTAGCCGGTCTACTCTCCCTGCCCATACGAGTCCCTTTTCCGTTCTGCGTGCTCGGTCACCGGTTCGGTAGAATCGATCGCCGCCCCAGTTGATGAATCTCAATGCCGTGAGTTCGGGGTTGTTGATATAACCAGTAGCCAAGCATGGGCCGGCTATCATAATCTCCCCGATCTCTGCTTCTTCCATATTCTCGTCCACTAACACGAGCTTAACGCCTGGGATGACCGTGCCAAGAATTGGTTCTTCATTTGGGTCCATTGCAGTTACCGTGACTGCCACCGTCGCCTCAGAAGGTCCGTACGCGTTGTACACTTTTCTGTTTCGCGTAATCCACTGACGAACAACGGGTAGGCTTGGAGCTTCACCGCCCAGGTATATTTCCTGGACGACATCATATCCCGCGGATGGATCCAATGTCGCAAGCATAGACGGGGTGAGAATGAGGGTGTGGCAAGTGGTACTCCTTTCTGGAAAATTATTAGATGAAGCCATCACCAATGTTCCGCCATTTGTCAAAGTGGACCACACAATGCCGGCACATCCTAATTGCAGCGATTAGTCTGCCGTTCTCGGTATGAAAGTTGGAATCGTAGATGCGGAGCTTACCATCAAATGCGATCGA
Source organism: Hypoxylon crocopeplum (assembly GCA_022578875.1). NCBI lineage: Eukaryota > Fungi > Ascomycota > Sordariomycetes > Xylariales > Hypoxylaceae > Hypoxylon > Hypoxylon crocopeplum. The sequence continues at coordinate 1,300,617 of MU399557.1, forward strand.
AAAAGTTAATAGAATGCGTTTTCCCGGACTGGTCTTCATCACATCTCCTTCCTTTAATGAGACAAGGTTGTGAATCGCACTATGGGGCACCATGACACCCTTTGGTTTACCAGTCGTACCAGACGTGAAGATAACATAGGCTAGGTTTTCTGGACTGAGCCCTTGGCGGATCGAATCTAGTTGGTGGAACAAGTTTGCGTCGGCGTCAAATGACAACCGTAGCCATTCCCTCTGGAATTGTACAGCGGAGACCTCAAGCTCATCGATAGAACTAGTGGCCAGGACAACTGGTGACGATACAGCTTCCAAGGCAGCGTAAACTCTGTCCGTACTCCAAGCGGCGACATCAATTGGAACATAACAAGCTCCGGTTCTCAATATGCCTATGATAGCGGGCAGCATTTCCAGCGACATCTGCGTCAGCAAGGGTACCTTATCGCCAGGCCTAACTCCTGCCGACAACAGGACGCTGCTGACGTAGAGTGAAGCATCCCGTAACTGAGCGTAAGTCAGCACATCTCCATTCCATTCTGCCGCGATCGCAAATGGCGTATTTGCCGCCCACTCGTCGACGAGGTCCACAACGCTAATCTCGAGCCTGAAAACAGACATCTTCGAATCGCTGTAACGTTATACTGATTAACCAAAACTATGAGTAGCGTCGAATGCAGGCGGGTAATTGTTGTAGTGTCATAACTATTGCGTTTTCAAGATTATGGCGGTTTCTCGAGAACACAGACGATCCCCAAAAGGGGTACTTCGGTAGCATCAAAATTAGGGACTTACAAGGGTTGACTTTGCCAAGATTCAAACCCATCCAATCAATCGGACTCGGGATTGCCATTTTAGGCGGAAGCTGAATTCTACACCTTAGACCCTCTTATGGCCCGTTGAAGGAAAGACGAGGAAACATTACCGGCCCGTATTATGCGAAGACACTCGGATATTCGGTCTTCTATTATCCTATTGCCCGCTTCCCATTTCGTATCTCAGCTCGCTTACACACAGTTGAACAAGTTCATCAGGAACATTTCACCGAGGTGACCTTGAGCTCCATGTATCTGAATGGTCTCTGTCATATTGATCGACTCTGACCATGTTGTCTACACTAACATTAGCATGCGCTGGAGCGGCAGCATTGGCGGTGTACATTACAGTTCTGGTTCTATACCGTCTGTTTTTGCATCCGCTTGCTGACTTTCCAGGACCAAAACTCGCTGCTGCTACTGTGTGGTATGAATTTTTCTATGATGGCATCAAGAGAGGTCAATACACGTTCAGGATCCGAGAAATGCATGAAAAATATGGTAACATACAGAACAATCACGAAGCAACGGAGTAGAACTAATGCGAAACTTCAGGTCCGATCGTGCGAATCTCTCCAGACGAGTTGCACTGCAATGACCCGGCGTTCATCGACACGCTGTACGCTGGTGGGCATGTCCGCCGCGACAAGTATGAATATTTCGCAAGTCAATTCGGGTAAGTTCTGCTTCTGTACGCTTTTCACGACTGAGATTCTAACTTCTCCCATAGTATTCCAGAGGTATTAATTGAACTATACACTTCGTGAGTATTTCGCTGATCAACGGAACAGAGCGTCTTTGGTACGGTACATCATAATCTCCACCGTCTTCGCCGGAGCGCAATGAATCGTTATTTCTCCAAGGCTTCCGTAACCAAGCTCGAGCCTATTATTCACGACAAAATTGACAAGCTCTGCCATCAGCTGAGTACCCACATAGGGAACAATGACCCTCTGCAGCTCAACATGGCGTTCAGCTGTTTCACTACCGAGTAAGTGGCGTCCGGAGAGCCTCTTCATCCTGTTCAATTTTTCGCTTCAAATGAGGGAATCCTACCCATCACGATGCGGAGACATGAGTCCACAATCATAGAAATCTCCAAGATAAAAAACTAACAGTAGATATTATAGCGTAGTAACAACATATGCTTTTGCAAAATGTTACGACTTCCTAGCTGATGCTTCATTTGAGCGGAATTTCCATGCGCCCATCGTAGCGGGAACCGATCTGGGACCGTTTATCAAACAGTTTCCGTTTATCTTCCCACTAATGCAGTCTCTCCCCGAGTAAGTAAACCACCAAGAAACCGTCTAGATACTTCGGCTAAGTTGTGTTCAAGTTCATGGGTAACGGCCTTAAATCCACAGATGGGAATTTACCTCCAGTTTCAACGGGTTTGTTCTCCCTAGTAGCATAGCGATTCGGGACTTGGCTAATTCTCTTACTAGGACGTCAAGGCTCAGATTAGAGAGATACAAGACCAGAAAGGGGCTGGCAAAGAGATGGCCAAAGAGCAGAACCTGCACGCCACTATTTTCCACGAACTGCTCGAAAGCGATTTACCTGACCGAGAAAAGACGGCTGCACGTCTTTGGCAAGAAGGCCAGATCATCATTGGTGCAGGGACTGAGACGACTGCCTGGAGTATGTACAAGCCTCTCACGGTCCCACTGTGAGGTGCAAATACTAACAGTTGTAATAAGCGCTGTCTGTAATTATCTTCTACGTCTTGAATGATCGCAAGGTATATGACACATTGATGGCGGAACTAAAACGCGCCATTCCCAACCCGACATCTCGTCCATCCTGTAATGACCTAGAGAGGCTTCCGTATCTGATAAGTAACCAGCAGTCTCCTTTTCTGGCACCTGCTAATAAATACCTTACAGTGCTTGTATTTCCGAAGGTCTTCGTCTCAGCTATGGTGTTAGTACACGCCTACAGCGCGTATCGCCGGATGACCCTATGGTTTACCGCCCCTCCGAGGGCGTGAGCGCTTCCGAGTCAGAATATGTCATCCCAAAGGGGACCCCGGTTGGAATGACTTCTGTGCTGGTCCATCATAACCCAGAACTCTTCCCTCGTTCCGATGATTTCGATCCTACGCGATGGTTGAACGCTGAAGGTGAGAGGGATCGGTCTTTGGAAAAGTACATATTATCCTTCTCTCGAGGGAGTAGACAGTGCATCGGTATCAAGTAAGTACCTAAGCCAGCGGCACAAGGCACCCGTCGCAAATACTCAGAGGCTAAATACTGACACCGCTATAGCCTCGCATACGCGGAGCTCTTCATGGTTACCGGTCTCCTTCTTCGTCGCCTTGGGCCACGTCTGAGGCTATATGAGACTGGAATAGATGACGTTAAGATCCTACATGATTGCTTTGTACCATTGCCGAAGCTTGATACAAAAGGGATTAGGGTGGTGATAGTCTGATAAGAGGTACAGGATATGAAGAGCCGAAGAATATGTTGAACTAGTTTAAGATGGTTAGAATCTGATAGAGAAATCGATACCTGTACAATGACAGATATCAACCGTTGAAAGTAGTACATGACAAGAACCACGAGAATAAGGGCCATCCTCCCTCATGTTTAAGACAAATAGATGCACTAGAATAAAGAGTGACTCAGACATAATCCCAAAGGACCTTTTAATTAAAATAGATGCTCATTCTCCATAAATGTTGACACAAGTAGGTATTCTTGATAAACATTAGACATTCTACAGTCCAACTAGAGTTATTCCTTTATGTCTATCAATTCTACATTGAAACTCAGTGTCTTTGGAACTATTCTTCACTTTTCCATCGCTAGAGGCTGCGCTGAGCACGTTTGAAGATCACCATCAGTTCTGGCTTTGTCCACATAACATGCTCGTGGCTGTTTTCTTCCCAATCCAAATCCTTGTTTACTAACTCCAGGTCATAGGTCCAAAGGAGCTTCGATAAAATCAAGTTGAGTTCTAGGTGTGCGAAACTTTTAGATGGTCAGTATTGGGGTTATTTGCTACAAAGGTGGCGGAAGGGATATACTTACTTCTTACCGATGCAACCTCTAGGGCCAAGGGAGAATGGCTGGCTAGCCTCCTTCACATCGTTGCAGTTTGGATCTAACCATCTCTCGGGCTTAAATGTGTATGGGTCATGGAAATATTTTTCGTCATGCGTCATAGTCCATCCGCTAGTATAAACCTCTACACCAGCCGGAACGTAGTGTCCTGAGATCTCTTTACCTGGGGAAACACGCGGAAAGCCACGTGATCCGGGCGGGAAAATGCGTAATCCTTCTGCCACGATAGCCTGAAGATATGGGAGTTGTTGAGCACGTGTTGCGGTGATATCGGAATAGGAGGTGAAGGCGTGTCGTATCTCGTCTTGTAGACGAGTGAGTGTGTGAGTTGTAGTCAGCAAACTATAGGTAGTTGCAGCCAAAAAGGTAGCAATTGTCTCCCCTCCAGCAACACTGGACTGAAGTCAGCATCGGCGTAGGTTATATCTAACTAGATAATACACCTACGTTAAGGTAGACGCATGAGCTGTCAATTCCTCCAATTCCATCTCACCTGTTTCGACCTTTTGGATAAGTAGTGACATGAAATCTGCGCGCGAATCCGATGAATTAAGACGACTAGCTCAAATCAGCGATAGTAGCACGAAGCAGAGCATAACAGACAAACCGAGCGACCTTGCTCCGACTAAGCGCTGTGTGCTTTTCACGTAATGCTGTAGTTAATGGCAACACCAATTTACCAAGCGTGACGAATAAAGGATATCTCCTAAGCATGTCTACGACTGTAATAGCGAAGAGGTGTTCCGTGAACATCTCCGACCAGAAATGAGGATGGCCTAATACACAATTAGAGATCAGCACCTTTTGAGTCGGAAGAACATCATGAACGAAGCCTGACTTACCCTGAGCAACGCTACCGAAGTTCTCACCAAATGACATCTCACCCAATATGTCGAAAGCGATCATTTCGAACCACTTCGTCATGTTTAATCCCTTGGTTCCAGGTCCACCGTCGGCTCCTACACGCCTTACGAACGCGTCGACATTGCCATTTACTATCTCTTCTTGTTCAAGCAGTGCCTTTGTTGAGAATGCGGCGGAGAGGGATTTGCGCATGCGCCCGTGCTCTGTCGGGTTTCTTTCGCTGCCGATACACGTCGAGTTGAATCCGCCCCCGAAGACTTCGTAGAATTCGCTCTTGATGCATGTCTGACGACCAGCGGTTGCATGGCCATAGATGTCCTTCCATGACTCGATGCTGGCAAAGGAGAGTTCGTTCGGTGCTAGTCGGACCACTGGTCCGTACTTCTTATGCTGCTCGTCGACACGGCGATGGAAGCGGCCCGCAACTGAGTGATAAAAGCGCCAGAGCTGGGTAGAGAGTTAGCACAATACTACTAGTTGCTTACAACGTATTCCGGGCATTTATGATGCTGTATTAAACCCAAACTACCTAGGTACCTAAGGTATCTTAATTTCCAACTTACCAATGTAGAACGGCCTAAGAGTGGGCCAGGATACTTGCTTAACGGGTGCAAATACAGATTGTAGATAATATGGCTGCCGGTATAGAGAACAAACTAAACTCAAGATATTAAACAAGGCGTCAATTCTGACTACTATGATGAAAAACTCACAAGTACGACTGCTAGTTGAATGCATGTGCCCCAGGGGACAACAGCAAAGTCCAACGTGAACCCCATGAAGGGCTGGTGAGAGGCAGTCTGCGCATCCATGTCCGTGCGGATGAAGAGTCGTACAGTTGTCCGTTTTCCATTCCTGTTAACACTTACTGGCAGACATAGTATTCACCAACATCATCAGACTCTCTCGTGACATCATGACAAGCGGAAAGTCTAGGCCGAGAGTTGGGGCCGCTGCGCTCCGTTCAGACACCGCCTCATTGTTCTCGGCTCTACTACATTTAGTAAATACGAAGATCTAATTAGACTCCTTATGGAAACTCCTGTGGTTTTATGGGGACTCTAATTACCGTTGAGGTAGTTGAAAGGGGGACAGTTGATGGGTTTTGTAGTACAAACGGTGTTGAAGCATAACAACATATGTATGCCTACATGCATAAATCCGTAAAGGGAAGGTCCCGCTAGGCGAAATAAGAAGACGGACTCTGCACTTTTTCCTTCTACTGCAACACCCGATTCTCCGATACTAAAGCTACGAGATTAGGAAGTTTTACAATCATTACCGCAATTGGAATTACCTAAACACTTGCATTACTTACATCATGTCTGAAGACGCTTTTGCGCCGTACAAGGTGGATGCGAACCCCTCCGATCACCTATTCAACACTTTACAGGTTCACGCCGGCCATAAGCCTGATTCGCAAACCCGATCTAGGGCAGTTCCGATTTATGCCACCGCCGTAAGTATTGTATGCCAAGACGACGTTTAACCTGTACACCCAAGTCGTCGATTCAGGGGTTTTTGAGGCTGAAACTCGTTATAGTCATACGTCTTCAAGGATGCCGACCATGCTCATCGCGTGTGCACGAACGAAGAACCCGGCTATGTGTACTCGCGCATCGCCAATGTGAGTGTGCACCCATGATGAGAAAGACCATTCTTACAATCTCCAACAGCCAACCGTAGAGGTCTTTGAGAAACGATGTGCAGCTCTCGAGGGCGGTTCTGCAGCTGTTGCTACTGCTTCTGGACAAGCCGCTGTGTTTCAAACCATCATCCTTCTGGCTCAATCTGGTGATAATATCATCGCCTCGCGCAACTTATATGGCGGCTCTTACAGCTGCCTCAAGACTCTCTTGCCTCGGTTGGGCATTACGGTGCGGTGGCTTGATGCCGGGGACCATCCAGATAATGTAACCAGTTTGATAGATGAGAAGACTAAACTCGTCTTTGTCGAGACAATTGGAAGTGAGCGCAGCCAGATAACCTTCTCCCAATCTCATTCCCGCTAACAATTTTTTAAACCCTCGATGCACTATCCCAGATCTTCGCGGAATAGCAGATGCGGCGCACGGAGCCGGAGTACCCTTGGTGGTACGTTCCCGAAGTTCATTGTCGTCAATTGGGGGACCCATGGCTGATCACTTTGGTGGTGTAGGTCGACAACACTTTTGGAGCTTGCGGGTATTTCTGCCGGGTGAAGGATCACGGTGCGGATATCATCGTCCACTCTGCTACGAAATGGATAGGCGGCCACGGAACGACAGTGGGCGGTGTAGTCGTAGATGCTGGCACGTTCGACTGGACTTCTAACCCGAAGCGCTTCCCGCACCTGGCCGCGGCTTCTGACGATGTCATGGGATTCTCCTACGCAAAGATATTTGGTTCTGCCGCATTCGCTATGGCGCTACGTATCGATATCGTTATGGAAGCGGGAGGAGTCCTAAGCCCCTATGCAGCGCATCAGTTGATTCTTGGCTTGGAGACTCTCAGTCTGCGTTGCGAAAGAATAGCAGCAAACTCGATGCAACTCGCAAGGTTTTTAGAGAGTCATGACAGAGTCGCTTGGGTCTTGTATCCAGGTATGTTCCGTTCATTCCACTCTACCCAATAATAAACAATTGACATAGATATCCGCGGATAGGACTTCCAAGCAACGTCACCGACCACGATAGAGCAAAGGAGCTGCTCAGGGGTGGCTTTGGTGGCGTGCTGTCAATCGGCATAATTGGCGGAAACGAAGCAAGTAAATATGTCATCAACAATTTCAAGCTTGTCTCGAACATGACAAAGTAAGAAGCATGGAAATCCTCGAAATAGGATACCGAATACTAATTGCCATCCAGCATTGGTGATTCAAAGACGATGGCTACCCATCCATGGTCTTCAACACATGTCATCATGTCCGAAGCAGACCGGATCGCCGCTGGTATTACAGAAGTGAGTAAAACACCCTCTAGAGGCTTCAATACACAGCTGACGAAAACATAGGACCTTATCAGGATCAGCATAGGCACGGAAGCAATTCAAGACATCGTCAACGATTTCGACAATGCTCTGAAGTCGATACCCGCGGAGATCATTAACAATGCGAAACTCGCGGAAGATGCGCCGAGTGATTCGGGATTTGAGTCCTCAGATTCGGAGAAGACTGAATGAGTTTTTGCTGAAGTTTTGGACGTCGGTGAATTTTGGATAGACCTATAGATTGTTATTAGACAGGCAACGACAAAATAGTGGCGTTATTTACCTACCTTTCTAACATATTGAATAATACATAGTGACGTTGCATTTTCTGGAAATACGACTAAATTGTTGTCGCTATTCTTGCTACTTTAACTTCTTGATCAATCCAATAACCCCTATATTAGAAAAGCCGAGCATTGGGGACATAACAGGTAGACACTTCTGACCAACGCTGTGGACCTATACTGGGGAAAGTGCTTTACGAGGTAATGAGATATTTAATTTAGATCTCATTTGGAAGATTTCCAAGCTGTACGCATGAGACTTCGAAGAGCTCGAACAACATGGGCGGCCGATACAAAGCCGCTCTCCACTATATCGCGCTCTATACAATACTCGCAGTTCCCATGCTCCAAGGTACCTAAGTAGCGTATGATGCTCAAACGGAATATTATATGACTACAAGATAACTAAAGAACTATGCAAATACCTGGCTCTCACATTCTACGTCAGACTAAGCTCTGCTGGCGTACCATGTCAGCATATTTCCCATCAAGCTTAACTAATTCTGCGTGCGATCCTTGTTCCACAATCTCTCCATCCTCCATAACTAAATCCCCGCTGTGTTAGTACGCATGTATGGCGCAAGGAGGGAGCACGACCTACCAATAATTCTATCGGCTGATTGAATTGTGCTAAGACGGTGCGCGATGGAAATGGTGGTTCTATTCTTGGCTGCTTCGTTGATAGCCGCTTGGACGACTCGCTCCGACTCGGTGTCAAGCGCTGAAGTGGCTTCGTCAAGTAACAAGATCTTCGGGTCCCTTATGAGAGCCCTGGCAATGGATATGCGCTGTCTTTGCCCTCCAGAGAGCATAACACCCCGCGAGCCAATATTCGTATCGAGGCCCTCCCTATTACATCAAAGATGGTAAGCAAACGGCCACTCCAGGAAAAATTGCCAGGGTGACGACTCACGGCAAAGACTGCACAAAATCAAGGATATTCGCCTGCGTACAAGCTTTCTTGATCTCTTCGTCAGATACTGTCCTCCAGGAGCATCCTAGTTCGATGTTGCTCCTGATTGTGCCGCTGAAGAGTGCCGACTCTTGACTGACAAGCGAGAACTGCTTCCTTAAGTTTCCAACATTAAGCTCTCGTATGTCTCGCCCGTCAACAAGTACAGCGCCGCTAGAAGGGTCATGAAAACGCTCTAAAAGTGAAATTATTGTGCTCTTTCCGCTGCCACTAGCTCCACAAATAGCGACGTACTCACCAGCTCGAATATGGACTAAGTCAACTCGAGTTAGCGATTGCATCTGCTGAAGGTTCCAAGAGTGACCTATCAACAAGAACTAAAGAGTTACGATGGAGGCCCAGTGCCCCGAGAAGGAATAAAAGAACGCATGGGCGCTAACCCTAGGTGTACTCACGGTCTATGTTCTTGAGCACTGCTCTATCTGGTCTGCTGGGGTATGCGAATGAAGTGCTTCGGAGAGTGACGGCGCCTTCACAGCTCTCCACTGCGTCACCAACCCCATCGCGCATCGAAATTTGTGGCTCCCTCTCTAACATTTCCTTAATATCCGACGCGCTCTCTCGCGCATGGCTCACGTCTGGAGCGAAAGAGAATACAGCCCCGGCCGCAAAAGCCCCAGCGATGATACCGCTGTAGCACAGAAAATATTGAAACATGCTATAATTGTCCGTAACAATTAATCGCCCTCCCCACCAGAATGCAAGAGCCGCGCAGGGGTACTTTAGGGATTGCGACAAGCCGAAGAGCGCGGACGATTTCAGCGTAGAAATGGCCGAGACACGACGTTGTCTCTCGAGAATCTTGTGGTGTTCCGATGCGATATGCTCTTCAAGTCCAAGAGACGCCACTGTCCGCATCGACGACGATGCTTCGGATGCGTATGTCGCGGAGACTTGGTAGGCAGCCTTTGACTGCTTTTCCAGGATAGCAAGGATCCTCAGGTGAGCCCAGCCAGATGCGAGAATGATTGGAATAGTAATGGAGCAGACCAATGCCATCTTCCATGCGATAGCCACTGATACCACGAAACCCGATACAATAATTGCAATACCGCTGAGCATTGTGCCGAGAGTAACTGCACTCATCCCCGCGAGGCCGTTTACAGAAGCAGATAGAAGCCCTGCACTTTTTCCAGCGGTCATGGCTCCGCTCTCGAAGAACGCAACGTCCTGGGCTAACATGGAACGCAATAGACGGGATTTGGCTCGAATAACTAGCTTCTCTGTGGAGTTTGCGAAACATAAGCCCTGGATGAGCCAGAATATGAGTGTCAAGAATCCTAACATGAGCCACATCCAGCCCAAGAAACTGATCTGGGAGTCGAACGAGTTTGACCGAGATGCATCTGTAGTGAGTGTCTGAATCGACATCGCGTAGAATAAACCCAGACTATGAGTGGATATCAGCCGCAAGGGTTCAGCTGGGAGGGGACGGTTCTTACAGGGTGATGAGACAACCAGCTAGGACTGAAAAGAGCAGCCCAGCTGACATCTGGAGTAATTCGGGTCGATTAAGTGAAGCGACGAACTTGAGCAACGAGAAAATTGACTCTGACTTGACCTTCGGGCTATGCTGCGGCGGAATAGGGGTTTCGACAGTTTCGATATCAGTTTTCTCCTTTGCACTGAAAGCTATGTCTTCGTCTGGTCCCAGTGACACAACTTCGGTATTGTTGTCAAATTCTTGCATATTCTCTGCGTCGTTTCCGTGCAATTGCTGCTTCTCAACCATAGATGCGTACAATCCGTTGAGTCGAACGAGTTCCTCGTGGGTCCCCGACTCTACAATGTGACCCTGTTCAACGACAACAATCTTATCAGCCGATTTTATAGTTGATAGCCTAATATATGTTAACATTGCATCAGCATGGCCATGGGGAATAGAAGCACCTGTGAGCGATAATAATTGTGGTTCGACCAGCTGAGGCGGTATTTATGCCTTTCTGAACCTCTTCTTCTGACTTGACGTCAAGCGCAGAAGTCACCTCGTCTAATAGTAAAATGCGAGGCTCCTTGATAATGGCTCGCGCTATCGCAATGCGCTGCCTCTGGCCACCTGAGAGTAAACGGCCGCGCTCGCCGACCTTCGTTAGCGGGCCATCAGGGAGTTGGTCGATAAAGTCTAGAGCGTTAGCTTCCCCTGCAGCTTTTATAACCCGTCTTTCGATTTCTGATGGATCGAGACTCTTGCGCAGTTCCTCGTCCAAGCCGTAGCTAATATTCTCTTGTATCGTTCGGTCAAACAGGAATGGTTCCTGGCCGACCATGGCGATATTCTGCCGCAACCACTTGACATTGAGTTCAGAAGTATCCACGTCGTCCAGCTCTATGCGCAAGGGTCAGTTAAACAAGTCGTGAGCTCTAGAATATGGAAGAGGACCCCACCTATGGTTCCGCTGGATGGCTTATAAAACCGCTCGATCAGTTCTACCAGAGTGCTTTTACCAGAGCCCGAAGGGCCCACGATGGCCGTGGTCTGACCCGGTTCAATTACCAAGTCCAAGGAATCTAAAACCTGTGTATCCTTCCTTGAGGGATAGCGAAACGACACATCTCGGAAATAGATTCGACCTTTGACTTGAGGGAGTTTCTTGCCTAGTGTAGAGGACGCATCTGATTGGGACTGTCGTTCGATGACCGTAAAGATCTGTGCAGAAGCGCCAATACTCGCTCCGAAAGCTTGGATATGAGGAGCAATATTTCCAAGAGCAAATGCGCCGGTCGATACTGACAGGAGTGTTGTCACGAGAGCCCCCAATGACTCTTCACCATTTGCTAGCAGGCGAGAGCCTTCCCAGAATGCCAGGCCATTAGACCAGGCTATACAAGCATTCATAACCGCGATCATGACTGCTAAGGCAATGCGACCACGAATACTCGAGCGGCTTGCTAAGAGAACGAGTTCATTATATCGCTTCAGTAGCGCCTCTTGCATGCCCATCGCTGTGACTTGTTTGATCTCCTCAAGGCTCTCTTGTGCTGCGGAAGATGCTAATCCGTTCGCAGCTGCGGTGGTCTTCGCATACCTGACCATAAACCACCCCCCAACAACCATCGTGCCCGTGATGGCAACAATTCCAGACAGCATGATCAGCCCTAGTTTCCATCCCTCCACTAGAATTACCACAAAGGCAGTCGCGAAAGTCGAGATGGAGGTGAGTGATAGCGACAACTTCCCAGTCAGCCCATCTTGAAGTTGATTGATATCGTCGAGAATACGCTGGGCAATTTCACCAGAGCCAAGATTATCAAAGAACCCGATTTCCTGTCGTAGAACTGCGTTGAGATAGCGTTCTCTGAGCTTTTGGGTAATACGCTCGCCGCCCGTAACAAAGCCGACCGTAGAAATGTATACGGAAACAAATTGTGCAACTGTCAAGTAGACGTAGTAAAGGCAGAGTTGCGCAGTCTGTGACGAAAGAGTTGAAGCGTCTGCATTGCCGACGAAGTAAGACCGGGTCGATTGGGCAACGTTACCGACGACCACCTACGGCGCATTCCTTCGATCAGTCCTATCGCATTGGCGGGAGCATAAGGAGTTTGAAATTTGACTTACCGTAACCAACGGCATAATAGCACCAGATACAATAGCCGCGATTCCGCTAATGATCATTACAGTCCAGTCTCGCGAATCTAAGAGCCGAAGCAATGACACCCCGGGAGTCACACCCTGAGCGCCGGCTGCGTCGCCGATCTGACGGCTTCGCTTGAAGATAGCCATAGCCGCAGGTCAGGAGAGCCAGCGAGACGGGTGACGATGTGAAAACTTCAATCTCCTCGTTGACAGATTTCAGAATGGCATAGGTTGGATACGAGGTAGGTAGACTCGCAAAGGCTTGGCATCACATACCTACCGTATGGGGGAATCCCGAATCCATCCACAACTGCCACATGGCTTTGGACCCTTCTTGCATATTCGGACAGGGATGTTTTCTCCTCCGGGCCGAGGCTGATACTTGGCATCGACCGAACGGAAATTGCCCAAGTGAACATCGCTTGGCCTATTTCAGCTAGCTGTAGAAAGAGGTCACCGGTAAAGGTCGATCTCACCGTAGGATGGTACGAATCCACACTAGAATATAATACGAAAGTAGAATGTCAGTCGTACGTTTCCCTTCTTTCTCTTAATGATTCATTCAAATCTTTCTTGCCTTCTTACCTCTTACTAAATAGCTTGGAACTGATCGGACAATGGCAGCACTCTCTAGCGTGCCCTCCTTCGCGGGAAACTCTTTGGAGTCTAAATTGTTGAAAAATGCCGTCGTCACGAAGATTGAGCAACAGACGCCGCCGCGGACTCCTCCTAGTGGCCGCAGCACACCCGAGACCTCTCTAAAAGTTCCTGCTACACCAGCACCTTACTTTACACCATCATGGTACTATAACATGGACCAAGTGATCAGGAATGTCGACCAATACTTCCTCGATCGCTGGGACTTCCCGTCCGAGAAGGCGCGCAAGAAGTTCGTCGTTGCGGGTTTCTCGCGAGTCACTTGCATGTACTACCCTGTGGCTCTCGATGAGCGGATTGAGTTTGCCTGCAAGTTATTGACAGTCCTATTCCTCATTGACGGTGAGATTCTCTCAATGTAGAATGAAAGCATGTGACGCTGACCGCCCACATAGATCTCCTTGAAGACATGTCGTTCGAAGATGGAGAAGTCTACAACGCGGCACTCATGCCCATTATGAGCGGTGACAAGCAGCCAGACCGCTCAATCCCAGCTGAGGCCATTATGTGGGACTTATGGGAAGAGATGCGAGCCTGTGACCGAGAACTGGCCGACGAGATCCTGGAGCCCGTGTTCGTCTTCATGCGCGCCCAGACCGATAAGACACGAAAGAATATCAAAGGGCTTGGAGCCTACTTGCTCTACCGGGAGCGGGACGTCGGCAAAGCCCTTCTTTCCGCATTGATGCGCTTTTCCATGAACCTTCGCCTGACCCCTGAAGAGCTGCAGCTCGTTCGGCCTGTCGATGAGAACTGCTCTAAGCACATCTCTGTTATCAACGATATCTTCAGCTGGGAAAAGGAGCTAGCTCAATCATACGTTGGACATGAGGAGGGATCGGTTCTGTGCTCCTCGGTCCAGGTACTTGCCGATGAGGGGAACTTAACCATCGATGCTTCCAAGCGTGTGTTATTTGCGATGGTGCGCGAGTGGGAACTGACTCATATCAAGCTGGCAGAAGAGATTAGCGCAGACTCTCGGTTGACTGCTGACAGGAGAGACGGCGTCATCAGTTATATCAAGGGCCTTGAGTACCAGATGAGCGGCAATGAACTTTGGAGTGCCAGCACATTAAGGTACATTGGGGCAGGAGCATCATCATGAGCTGGATGGGTGTGACATTTATGTATCTAGTACATCCATATCAGTTTGAATCATATTTAGATGGAGTCTCTTTAGCCAATTACCACGATTTCATAATCCACGGGTCGTTGTCGTAGTTTGATGTCTCATGAACTTGTGGAGTGTGGGGAAGCGAAGTGCACGAGAAGTGAGAAATTGACAATCATGGCGGGCGAGTCACGTGCTTGATGGACCCACTAGGCAATGGCACTTGTACAGTTGACCTTTAAACCTTGCGATGGAAGGTGAAGCTAGCGGGTGAGTTTTCTAGCAAGTCATTAAGAGATGGTAAGAAATACGACACAACTATTGGGCGCATCTATCATTTAGCACCAGAAACCTTTTCATCCTACAACGTCCAATTCCTCTCTACATTTCTATGCTACTGTATATGCAGTTAAACAAGCTTACAGTATTCAATAGCACGCTATGCCGGTTAATTTATTTCTCTTTTAAAACAATCTAATGACGTGAGTCTCTAACATCTTACCTTCTAAATTTACCTAGGCAGTACTTCTTGCATGAACCCTCACCATCATCTCGGGTTTATGCCACAATGTGTGCATCCGTGAATCCCTATGCCAGTCTAGCTCAGTGCTGAGGAGCTCAAGATCGTATTTGAAATGCAGCTTTGAAAGTGTTGTGTTCATTTCCATCCAGGCGAGATTGCGTCCCAGGCATCCGCGCGGGCCTAAGGAGAACGGCTGCGATGCATCAAGGACGTCACGGGCATTTTCGCCCATCCACCTCTCAGGGATAAATTCAAATGGCTTTTCGAAATTTGAAGATGAGTTACTAGCTGCTAAGGGAGCTGTAGACACAGTCATCTGTTCAAGTTAGAATCTCGTTCTACGATATCTGATTCAGGGCATACTTACTCCACCGGGAAGAAAATGCCCATCTACAGTATCACCTCCTTCCGGGACAACACGAGGTAGCGCAAAAGGCAACGGGGCCTAAATGCGCATTCCCTCGTAAATCACAGCATTTAGATATTTTAGTGGTAACGTGCTCTTCGCGTCAATCTCATCGTAGCTCTGAAATGCAGATCGTATTTCTTGCTGGAGCTTGCGAAGGGCCTCAGGGCTCCGAAGAGTATAGTAAGTAATTGTTGATAAAACGGTGGCTGTGGTCTCACTACCCGCAGTACTAAAGAACTGTTAGCCCGGATTATAAGGCCTTCTATGCAACTGGACTTACACAAAATCAGAAGCATGCGCAGCAATCTGGACATCCGATATATCGTCCTTTTCCCTATTCTCAAGCATGCGAGTAAGGAAATCAGGTCTATCTGTAATATTCTTGAGACGTCTACACCATGAAATTAGCTCTGAGCATGTTCAAAGTCGATTGAGATTACTACTGACTGGTCCACCAAGTCTATGGTATGCGCTTCGTGGGCACGAGTATCCTCGATAAGTTTGTCGATCGTTCCAGGCATGAGCCACTTGAAAACTGCTGCGACCATGGGAAATCGGCTCATACAGTCAGCGAGGGCCCCTTGGCTCATAGCACCGGTAACAAGCTTGATCCACGGGTGGAATTGCGCCGACTCGAGACCCCCAAACGGTTTACCGAAGGCTAATGACCCGATTATGTCGAGCGTGAGGAGATTAAACCACATTATAATATCAAGTCCCGCTTTTCCAGGCCCAATCTCGCCGACAAGGCCCTCCTGTTCTTTCAGACTTCTGTCAGAAAAGGCGTGGCTCAGATACTTTCTCATGATCCCATGGTTCGTCGGATCACGTTCGCTCACAATCGAGTGCGCAACGTCAGCAAAACTTCCCCCATCATAGAAAGGACTCTTGACAAAGGTCTTGTGATTTGGTCGAAAGCCGTATATGTCCCGCCAGGATTGTGCGCTGTTGAAAGAAAGCTCGTTTGGCGATGTGCGAACAACTGGGCCGTACATTTCGTGGAGCTTCAACACATCATAGGGCTGACGCCCGGCCATGAAGGTCCATGAATGCAGAGCATTACTAATAGATGCGGAGAAAGGTCCCGGGAACCTGTAGAGTGGGTGTGAGATATGGTCGTATAGGGCTTTGATCAAGCCTAATCCTAGTACTACACTCGTCAACACTACATAGGTGCTGCTTCCAAATCCTCCTCGAAGCAGGACAGGCAAACTGCTGATATCCAGAAATTCAGACATCTCTGCAAATGCGTCCGATCTACTGGCAGAAACGAAGCTCAGGAGCGACTGAACCGTTGCAGACTACCCTAACTATTCGAAATGATTAATCACCCCGCGGAAGTATTGAAAACATTGTCTTTCTGTTCTGATGAAGTCTCCTGGAGGCACACTGGTTGCATGGATAGCATCGGAGTTTCCGCTTCGGGCGAGTGGAGACCGGTGCCCCTGAGATGCGGATCGTCCCCGGGGGCTAGGCCAAGTAGCGGGCCGAGCATCAGCATTGCACGTAGCGCCGCCCGAGCTCCGGATATCTTACAGTGCCTGATCCGAATGTTCAGCGCATCCCATTTAGGAAAGAGGATCTGCATTACTTCCTCAAGTGATAGTTGCCATTTCAATATTACGATCTCACGCCACCCGAAATTAGATAACTCGAAAGTTGGTCCACCGCAGCGCTGACTCACCGCTTCATTTCTTATCACCCTCAGCGAGGAAATGCCACGGTGCTTTAATCACGTCGTGTACACAGATCAGAGCAGGAAGCAGACTTCATCAACTACGAAGACGTCGTCATGGATTCTGTCTCTGGTCCTACAGTTTCTTCTCTCGATGGCGGGTTCTTACCTCCTGTTTTACTGCAGTTTCGCGGTGTACCGACAGCCAAAGGTGCTATTGGAGCAACTTTGGTTGCCCTACTCGTTTGGTTCATTTTCAATGGATCATTCAGGAAACACCAGCGTCTCGCCTCCGGAGTCCCTATCGTAGGTGGATCTGACAAACAGTCAATTTTGAAGAATCGCAAGCGTTTCATTCACGATGGAATGTCAATGCTGGCGGAGGGCTACAAACAGGTAGATGAAGGCATATCCAAAGCGAGAGTCTAGCTAACTCTATCTCAGAACAAGGGAAGCATGTTTTATGTTCCAAGCGTGCTCGGCGAGAGGCTCATGATTCCTGCAAAATATGTCGAGGAGCTAAAGACTGCGCCGATTGACAAGGTGGACTTTGTTGCGACGTGTGAGTCCAATCTATAATTCTTTATTATCTGACCTGTCATACTTTGACCTCCCTTTCAATCATTTCTACTCATTTCCCTTACATCGCAATTTCTTGACATTGAGGCATGAACATGGCTAATAGTATTATATAGTTCAGGAGATGTTCGAGGGGCGGGTTCGTAGCATCCGTCTTTCCTTGTCTCGTCAATCCGCCAGAGCAGGCGACTTCACTCGATGTTTCTAACTCTAGATGTTGTAGTATACTACCATGGGAAGCCGCTCTACGCTTCATCCTCGAGTTGTCAAAGCCCAGCTTAATCGCCACCTTTGTTCGTGCCAGCTTCCCCTGAAAGTAAACAACTGACTAATCATGTATCTTAGCGGATGTAATGCCAGGCGTTCAGGATGAAATTCGGAATGCATTTGCGGAAGACTTCCCGAATTGCGACGAATGGACTCCAGTGCCCGTGGTTGATCGTCTAACTCAAATTGTGGCTCGTGTGTCTTCACGTATGTTTGGGGGAACCATACTCAGCGAGAACAAAGAATGGATCAAGGCGTCAATCTCTTTTGCTATTGATGGTTTCATTGGTGCCCAAGCGATCAAGCAGTATCCCCATATTCTACGGCCAATTATGCAATACACAATACCTACTCTTAGTAAGATATCTGAGCACTATCGTGCTGCAGAAAGAGCGGCAATTCCACTTCTCGAAGAGCGCGAAAGGACGGGCGAAACCGCGTTAGACTTGCTGTATTGGATGGCCGACCAAGCCCAAGGGGATGAAAAGGACAAGACGTTTATTGCAGGAATTCTCCTGAAAGTCAGCTTCGCCGCGATTCACACAAGCGCCGCTGCGCCAGCTCAACTCATTTTCGACCTTTGCGCTATGCCAGAGTACATCGAACCGCTTCGCAAGGAGCTTGAGGCAGTACTGACAGCGGATGGTGAGATCGACAAGAATGGATTCCATAAGCTCACCAAGATGGACAGCATCATGAAGGAGAGTCAGCGCTTCAACCCCCTTCTGTTAATCACATTCGAGCGCGTTATCACTGAAGACTACCCGTTACAAGATGGCTTCGTCATCCCTGCACATACGACCATCGGAGTCCCGACACAGGCCATTTCAATGGATCCAGACTTCTACGAAAACCCAGAGGAGTTCGACGGCTTTAGATTTGAGAAAGAAAGAGCGAAGAATCCTGATAACGCTGGTCGCCAGACTTATGCGGCGAGCAATCATGAAAGCATGGCATTTGGATTTGGCCGACATGCTTGCCCAGGGCGATTCTTCGCCTCCAACGAAATCAAAGCTATCATGGGTTATCTTCTGTTGAACTACGACATGAAATTTGCTGAAGGCCAGACCAGGCCTCAGAGCCACCTCTTCGAAACACAGAATCTACCCGACCATGAAGCGACCGTATTATTCCGGAAGCGCAGATAGATAATGTTCATGAGTGGCGAAGAGGATGGATCGACTGACTCAGTGCTGGCTTATGGGGTGATCACGTGATTGGTCACCTGACGTTCTGTACTTAGTATTACATAGATTGTACCTAGCTTGCAAGAGAGATCGTCATACACGCTGTCTTCGCATTTTGAGATGGCGTCTGTGACTATTCAGGTAAATATAGTACTGAATCACATATTTTATCACGTCCCTTCCCAGCGTTGTGCTATGTCATAGGTAACCCCTTCCCCCTAATGGCACCCATACATTCCTGTCGAGCAGTGAGATATTGCCCTGAAGGTAGAATATATCTTCCAAAGTAGAACTTTAGGGATGAAGGTTATCCTCACCGCTAGAGTCTCTCCTGTTCACCGCCCGTTTACGAGCTGGTAGCGGTGGATTTGGAATGAAATCGACGTGAATTCATAACTATTTCTCATAACCCACTTATAATACCTCTTGAATAAAATTTCGCAAGTAGGTTCGAAGAGAATCGTAACCTCTTTGGGCAACCCCGTAATGTCCCCATCATATCCACGATCTACATAGAAAGGGTAAAAGCGGTGATCGGGAGATCCAACACCGGACGGATACGCAAAATTCCTCTTTGAGGCAGTTCCGGTGTCTCGTGTAACAGCTCTTCTAGACATTATAAATCAGGACGGTCCGAGGATGTCCGGAGTTGTCGAATTCTTATAAGAGGCCCGGCGTGTCCTGGATAGGTAGTTTCGAAACTTTCCCCATCCAACCTTCTCCGAGCCTTCAAGCACTAGTCTCTTCGATTATTTCCTTTCAAGGCAAAATGACGGCACTTAACCTGAAGCTAAGTGATATCCCTGACCTAACAGGGCAAGTGGCTGTTATCACTGGTCAGGATCTACGGTCCTCCTAAGAACAGCTCAGCCGAAGACTGACACTAGCTAGGTGGCTGCTCTGGCATCGGACTTGCCGCAGGCCGTATTTTCGCTTCACGCAATGCCATTGTTCACGCTCTTGACATTTGCCCGCCCCACCCTGAAGACGGTGAGAATCCCCCAAATTGGCAATTCCATGAAGTCGACATCTCCGACTGGAACAAGCTCTCTGCTGTGTTCAAGGTCATTGGACGCTTCGATATTGCCGTTGCAAACGCCGGAATTAGCGAAGACTTCGACTTCTTCTCCAATATTGCGGGGCCTGAAGACCCAGAGCCTCGTTATCGCTGTAGTAAGTCCTCTCCACCATCGCGAGTTGCAACTTCATCATCTCCTCGCCCCGAGGAGATGAAGACGAATCGTTAGGGCTTACTGCTCCGCAAAGACTTCCGATAAGTGTTTGGTACTAACCCTGAATGTCATAGTCGACGTCAACCTAAGAGCCGTTATCAACTTCATACACCTGTCGCTATCTACCTTTGGCAAGCAAGGCGGGTCCATCGTGGTCACTACCTCCGCGACAGGCTACTGCCCGGAGCAGAGTCTCCCTGTGTACTCCGCCACGAAGGCTGGTGTTCTAGGTCTCGTCCGTGCGCTAAGACCAAGCTTGCCCTACACTCATGGCGTTGTAATCAACGGTGTTGCCCCAGCGGCGACGATTACTCGCCTACTTCCCAAGGACTTGGCCGCACCGATCATGGCGGCGGGAAGTCCTGTATCTACTGCCGAGCATGTAGGACTTGCAGTGGCTTTCAGTGCCGTCGGTGTAGAGAAGAATCAGGTAGATCGATATGGAAAGGACCCTGAGGGAGTCCTGGGACATTGGCCTGGGAGGTGGAACGGTAGAGTGATATTGACTTTGGGAGATACTTGGACCGAGGTGGAAGAGCCGATGGCCTATACGAGACCGGAATGGTTGGGGGAGCAACAGGCCAAAAGCACGGCCCATCAACAGAAGCTGACCGACATGCGACCGCTGCCAAATTTTGATTTGAAGAATTAGGGGAATTAGGGGTACTTGGGTGGTTAGACATTTTCTTTTACACAGATATTTACATACCCGGGATTGACATTTCACCCTTACTTAGTCCACAATGCAAGTTTCATGCATTTTTATTTTGTGGCTTTAGGTGATAACTCCGGGGTTACATGAATCCATCCTGTCACTTCTCTAATCCCGTCGCCAAATCTAAACCGAGTACCCTTCCCGGCCGTATGTAAGACAGTCAAACTTGACATTTTCTACAGTCGTATTAAAAAGAATAGCCTCCCATATCTTACAATATGAAGGACTGAATTCTTCAACTGCTTTGGTGGTATTAAACTAGTCATATATGTGTATGTTGTAACCCCCAGCCTGATGCGTCGTTGCGATTGGGTATTACAGGTGGTAATGGTCTCGGCCCTTATATCTCGAGCAATCTTTAATGAGACAGAAAGCAGTCTTATGGTTCTCATGGCTCTTCTCGATGTTTAGAACCTTCATTGTATCGCAGTTAGTATTTACACGCATCTACGTATATTTCCTTTCATCTTCGTTGATACCATGGCGCGAGTCCTACATTCGTCAAGGAGATCCGGCTAATCATGATAGTTCAACAGGAGCTAGTTCGTGTTCGTCGTAGACCTTGACTCGCACATTTTTGTAGAATTACGTCCATAACGATTAAGTTGTCGTCAAGGAAGTCATATGTAACAGCAGGTCTGCCGTATTCCGAGCACCACCGCTATTCCTTAATACGTACAACCTTACAACAGTGTCCTAGAGATGTTAATACATATCGCTTCCAATCATATCATCCCAAGGAGAGGCCAAGTACCATCACATGAGCGTGTTAAGGGA
Source organism: Hypoxylon crocopeplum (assembly GCA_022578875.1). NCBI lineage: Eukaryota > Fungi > Ascomycota > Sordariomycetes > Xylariales > Hypoxylaceae > Hypoxylon > Hypoxylon crocopeplum. The sequence continues at coordinate 1,322,288 of MU399557.1, forward strand.
GGCTACATGCAATACACGCAATAGTATATCTGTCAGACCTCATGTACTACCCTTATTCCCTGGCACACGCTCACAGAGGTCAAAGCCAGGATAGATTGGAAGCCTCGAAAAGCGTTGACGCTAAGTTTAACGCCGCATTTCTAAAGAGGTTAGAGCCAAATGTGTATTAGACGAGTTGTTCGACTGCTTGTTAGCTCCTTCGCGATAGAAGTCAACAACAGATGGGAGTGGCCACTCACAAGGTTTTCCATGCCGTTAGCCCGACAGGCCTAGACATAGAATCTTGTGCTAATTAACATTAACAGCATAATATATCGGTAACATCAATATGAAAGCTAAGACGTCGTCATTTGATGTTAACCGTCGAATTTGGTAGGTTCCTATTGTCCGGTTCCGGTGAGGAGGACAGTAAACCCCCTATTCGGAAACTTGCGGCACAATACGCTATCAAGCAGCTTACCTCTGACGAATGTTAAGCTTTGTTTATGGACGAAACAAGCCATCTGTGCCTTTCTGACCTTTTTTCTGCCGCAAGTTTTCATGTTTGTTACTTCTGCATTGGAGCCCCTTAAAGGTGGTATAAGCATAGAGCAGCGTCAACGATCTACTTGTGCGACAACATGTTAACTACTTGAGGTAGGTATAACTAACACTATGGTGGCGTAGAGAAACAGCTTAGGGAAATTGCCGCTAAATACAAGTTCCAGAAATGTAGGTAGCTATCATTGCTCGCGCAGGCTGCCCATTCTCGAGTATTCCTAACCTTGTTGGTTTACTATTGCGGTATTCTTTCGTTACATACAGATGCATCTGAGATATGGTCATACGTTTCTAGTCTTTTCTAGGCTTTTCCAGTCGCCTAATAAAGCTTCCCAGAAAAGTCTCATTGTTGAAAGACAAAGGGCAACATCGATCCCCACCAGGCACCAGCTTATTCTCGCCAATTCTGAGCAATACTCAATAGATATCATCATTGCTAGATCCTGTCTTGCCGCATGTCTTCTCATCCTCGCACCTACCTTATATCGTGCTACGAGCTTCTGTCTATACTTTTATGCCTCGAATAACAACACTAGCAACGAGTGGTGTCTTTCATATGTTGCTATTCCAAGTTCGAATAGACTTGTATTGCTACGCGATGCGCCAGGATTTGGGTAGATTATCCGATCGATTATGCTGAGCTATGCTAAGTAGGTAACTTTCGGTGTTTGGTACGTCAGCTCTACCTTAGGTTAGTTCTATAGTTGTTTATGGCGACCTATGGTATTCTGTGATAGTTCATAAGGACTCGTCGTCCTGGAGCTTGCCTCGGAATAGTTCGCCCTATTTAAATGACATAGCGAATGATATTCGCTTTACTCTAGGTAGTACTTAGGAGTCTCTAACGTGTCGTCAACAACGTACTAATAAAGTTAACGTTGGGTGACTACAGAATTACACAATTGCTACACTTGAGGCTAAATTGGACTACCGCCGTCCCAAGTAACGAAACAATGCCCCTAGCTACACAATTCGGAGGAAGCGGAGTTAGGTTCAGACGTGTCGAATATATCGGTGATAGGTAAGCCAAATGCGAAGATTCATACGATCTAAAAGGTTGACGATATCGGACAGGGACGGGTAATAGGGGCTATCTTCTTTCATCACTCTACTAGATGAAGCGATGCTAGGTAGTAAAGTCACTGGGCATTGGCGAACTAGTGTTCAACGACTCTATTGGATTAGCTACTAGAAATATTCTTGTCTTTATATCTCAGTCATAGCTCTTCGGATCTTACGAAAACGAATGCAGGACTGAGGGATATCTTTACGTAAATCTCTAGCTAGGTATTGCATGATGGAAGAATTAAAGCTACTACGGTACGCTATTGTGATTTATGCCCTTTGCTTGAACAGTATTTCGCGGGTATGATCCGGCCCACCGATCACCTCGAAGAAGCCATGTAACTGTTGAGGGTCTCCTTCCAATAGCTTCATGTCGTACTCCATGATAATCTTCGATAACAGTATCTTCAACTCTGCGGCTGCGAAGAAACGGCCTGGGCAAGCAGATCGACCATGACCTGTACGATTGTATGTTAGAACAAACCAGTCAAAGGTCATTGCGATGTGGAACATACCAAAACTTAGGCTCTCTTCGTTGATAGACGTGAACTGGTATTTGGAATCGCCTGTTTCGCTCATGCGGAGCTTCTCGAATCGAAAGCCATCGAATTCTGCCGCGTTGCCCCAGATACGGTCGTCGCGAGCCACGCTATCGGCAGCAACCGCGATTGAGGTGTTGACAGGGAGGACTGTCCCATCAGACAGCGTCACCGGTTGGAGCACCTTTCGATTAACAGATACTGCGAATGTTAGAATTATACATTTAAAGTCCTGAGAGAAGCATACCGAGGCCTGGCACGTTCATGCGCTGCACTTCTCGAAGGAAGCTGTCCATCTTCTTCATTTGGTACAGGCTCTGCTTGGTGAATTGCCCCTCCGGACCAGTGTATTTTTCTATCTCGTCGCGCAGTGGTTCGACGTACTCGGGTCTCTTTGCAAGCTCGTATAATGTATTGGTGAGCTACGCATGTTGTTTAGTATACCGGCACCGCCATGTCGAGACAGTGGCACTTACCTGGCCGCTAGTCGTATGGATGGCGGCAATGTTCAAGACGATGTGCTGTCTCGCATGATAGTTGAGGTCCTGTGGATTGCCCTTTGCATGCTGCATCAACCATTGTGTCATATCGGCTGGTGGCTTGAAGTCAGGGGCGCGCATCTCCGCAACTCTCTGCTTGAGAATGGGAGAAATCATGCGAGCGGTCTTTTGCAGATATCTTTTCACTGCTTTCGTTTCGGCCAAAAAGAAATGTACAATAGGCCATGACCAAGCAGGGAACTGCCACATTTTGCCAGACCCTGCCATAGCATTCAAAGTCACATCAATTGCAGCATCGATCCTATGTACATCAGTGGGTGGGGCAACTCAGGGGTGGTTGGTGTTCTCACCATTCTGGTGTTCTGGACAGGGGCAACCCGACGAATGTACGGCCGGATAGGAATGCAATAAGGCGTGTAGAGATTGAATGCAAGGGTACTTTTGTCCACGTCCTAGATGGCAGGACCAGCGATTGAGATATTGCGTAGTCCGACTCCTCGCTTATCAGGGGTAACAGTGAATCGAGCGATTTGGTGAGATCGTTCTTAATCGATTTAACGAGGGCATCTTCGTTGGAAGCGAAGGCTGTGTAGCGACCGAGGAATCTATCGTACATCTCACGCCTAAAGCTCATCGTCTTCTCTGGCAGTTTGTTCAGTTCTTGGAGCGTTTTGATCGGGACGATGTGCATCGGGAGATTCGACGTTGGGATTTGGAAGACACTGTCGCCATTCTGCATCCTCCTTTAGCTTATACCTGAAACCAGTAGTCAATTCTACTTACCTCGCGGTATCCCTCCAACAACATAGACCGGAAGTCTCTTGCATCGTTTGTGAATAGAGGCGTTTGCAGTGGTTTCGGGGATCGACGAAAACTAAGCATCCAAATACTCAACAAGGCGCAAACTGATACTGGTACGACGAGAGCCCTCAGTTCGGCTAAGATTAGAATGTTTTCCATTGTTTAGAGGGCCTCCCGGGGATTGAATGATGAATGTACAGGACAGTACGTCAATCAAGAAATCCTTCCCAGCTGTACCGGGAATCACTGCCTATACGTAAGCCAGTAGAAGAGATCCGCGGAGGTAACCAAATCTCCAGCGGCAATCGATAATGCAACGCACCAACCGGGTTGACACATGGTTCAACGACTAGGGATTGGTAACATTCGGAACCCTCCCACCGCCCCGGTAGAGTACGGGGCTCGGGCCGCTCCCTGCGCACCCGGACTTCCCCTATCCGGAAATACTTTATACTTCCACGGCATATTATTAGAAAATGCGGCTCTTGCGGCTCTTTGGGGGCATTTTTCTATACTTTGAAGGATTTACGTGGTTATCGAGCTCAAATGCTCGGGGTTGCTGCAAGACTCAATAAGAATAGGCCATCATCTACCGTTTCCTCCCCGAGCCCACCAAACCGTATCCTCAACGGAAGAGGGAACCGAAAAGGGTAGTTTCCTAAAGAAGATGCATCTAGAGCAGGTCTACCAATTAAACTCCGTAGGAAAAAGTGCTATTGATAACATGGTGATTACGGTTGTATGGTTACACGAGCCTCCGGCCGCCCCCGGAAATATCAATCGAGGAAACTTCAATCAATAGATCATATAGCGTGCTTTCGTAATGATTTATAGACAAGAGTAGTCTGTTGAGATAGCAGACAGTTCAGTAGAGGATAGCAAATTACAAACATTCTAGTTGACTTCGCTCGCCAGTGCTCCCGACGCCTGCTTGCGGACAATTTCATACAAGAAACTCGCAAGCAAGCAATGATCCTAAGATCGACGAAGAAATCCTTGCAGCCTGTGTGGGAGTAGGCTTCTTCTCTTTAGATTTTAACAACTACGATATCTGGCTGGGTCGTCGGGGATGTCAATGGGGTCCTTCGAGCCTCACGGGAGACTTGTGGATTGTCGATAAGGACCATGGTGAAGACCTACCCGTCTGCGGATATAAGAGGGCTGGCGTTAGTAATGATTCCATCGATGGTAAATGAGATGCCTTCGAAGGCATTATGGTATTCGAAGATGTCTTGGGCACTGGGCCAAAAGATAATGCTCGTGCAGTCCCCGGTCCTCTTGCCGCGCAGCGGGAACTCCTATCGAATAGCATTCGCGATCTTCACTACGCTGTGCTAGCAGTTCTATCCAGCTTGAGCCGGAGCTTACAGCTTCCACCCGGCGAAGGATTTCAGGACTTGCACCGATACGGCGAAACATGCACCACGGCGCTTGGACTACTCAAGTACCGCATGTACGAGCCGGCAGGAGGGAAGATCGGTCACATTGCGCATACGGATCCCGGCAGTCTCTCCTTTGTCTTCTCGGACATCGGCGGACTACAGGTCCTCATGCCTGGGACGGAACAATGGTCTTACATACCCCCCGCGCGAAGGCTGCGCGGTGGTCAATGTTGGTGATGCATTACAATTCCTAGCTCACGGCGCACTACGTTCAAGCTTGCACCGCGTGGTACCGCACGCAGACCAGGCGTAGCAGGAGAGGTATACTGTCGTCTACCTATCTCATGCGGCCGTGCGATATTCACGAATGCGCAAAGGGACGAATGGAAGAGCATCGAGTGGTGCAACAAGAAGTCCCCAGTGTTTAGGGCAAGACTTGGCAGAGCAAGAATTGGGAAGCTTCCTCACAGGCCGGGAAGGGTTCACCGGAATGTCCACGATGGACGACATAGCCCAGCCTGAGGCACTTACTGCCAAATAATGGTTAATATCATGATCGCGATAGCTTAGTACTGTACTTTCTTTTCATAGACTCCGAGATAGAGCTTTTATAATTTCAATCATATACTACTGCAGTTTCTTGTCCCCTTGGCTTGAGTATTCGTTGTGATCATTGTAGGATTCACGGGAGTTTACAAGATGTCCACTTATTCCTGTAACAAAGCATCTTGTGCGTATGGAATGCTTCGCTTAGTCCTCGAGTCATTGTCAAACGCACTACTTCATACCTGGGGGAGGTAAAGATGTATATATTTGTCATGCGGCACAGTCTAGAACGCTAGAAAAACTCGGAATTACTGCTCTGGGAAGGATGGCAGGCTTGATTCTTTAAAAGGAAGTTATCAGCTGCGCGTTGCTATACCATGTACTTTTCCCCAGGAATAATCCATACCTCCTACCTTACCTTGCAGCTGTTTAGCCATTACGACAGCTCACCGGCCTTTTAAAACAGCGTACAAATTCCTCGAGAATCCTGCGCCGCAGTGGTGCAGCACATTGCCTGTCGACCCACAACCACGACTCATACAACGCGATAATCTCACCGGGAGCATTCGCGATCAGCAGTGACGACCGAAAAGAAGCCTAGTGCGATCTCGAGCAGGTCTCGGCATTCATCATCCAGAAAGAAAGACACGATAGCTTCGCGACGATATTTGAGTAGTACACAGCTCAAGTTGAGGTAGCAAACATCATGAGTGAACCGGCTTGTCGCGTACTGCGCACTCGGCGCATCTTCCCAGCGGATACCGCGAAGCAGCCCACGACGACGAAATTGTCCATCCTCGATGCCTCAGTCGTGAGATTCGCTTCATGTAGCGCGATTTGGCTTTACGACCGAGCCGAAGGGGCCGACGCGCATGACCCCGTCGTGTTCGAACGTATGGAAGAAGCCCTGAGGCACACCCTTGACGGCTACCCGCACTACTCAGGTCAGCTTCGATACGCATCTAAGCAACTTGTGGAGGGAGACGTCAATCCCCGCCACGTCGGCCGGCCAGTTGTCGTGTACGGCACTGCAGAGGATCCTGGATTGGAGTTAGTCGTCGCGGAGGATGGCCGGGAGCTCAGTGCCATCGTGCCAAGCCAACAGGAGCGGTCGACCGTGAAGAAGGTGTGGATCGCGACAGACTTCCCTCAGAACGAGTTCCTCGCCAACACGAAACTTGCCTTCTCTACTCTGGCGGACTTCGAAGGTCTGCCAGGAGTCGCCATCCAATTGACAGCATTCAAGTGTGGCGGATTTGCGGTCAGCGTCAAGCTCGCGCACTGCCTGTCCGATGCTACGTGTCTCATGCAATTCGTTCATTCTTGGGCAGCGCAATCACGGTTGCTCTCCGGAGATGACCAATCCAAGGCTGCTCGTATACCAGTGCCGCTGTTCGACCCTCGGCAGCTTGATCAACATGCCAATCTAGCGGCCAACAGCACTAGCCCAGATCCCGAGCGGGTCAGCAAAGCCAGGGCTCTGCCCATGCACCGTTACGATTGGTGGGCATCTGATGCGCCCGGATACCCTAGTTGGGCTGCAGCGTCGTCAGATGCTACAAGACCGCCAACAGAGGAACTAGCCCGCCTAGAGTTAAGCCCTTCTGCCTTTCCCCCTTGGCCAGCATGGAACATGGCCGCCCCCGTAGAACATGTGCAGATCCGCTTCCAGGCGGAGGCTATTGCTAAGATGAAGAGAGCCGCCGAAGCTAGCCTCCCGGAGTCCCTGAACAGCCAACGGGTGTCGCGTCTCGACGCTGCTTTAGCACACATTTGGATACTTGTTAATCGTGCGCGGCAGCTCGAGATGTCGGAGGAGGAGGTGTACATGGACATCACACTTGGGCTCCGTGCTCGGGTCGAGCCACCGCTACCTGAGACGTTCGTAGGATCGCCCATCCTGCTAGCCTATATTGCGAAAACCGGTTCCGAGGCAAGCACTGCGACAATCGGTTCTATTGCTGGTTCGATAAGACAGACGATGTCCCAATTCACGCCCGACGCAGTGTCAGCGTACATTCACGACGCAGCTCACGAAGTTAGCCCTCAACGCCTATGGCAATCCTTCTTAGGCTCTCGACACACTCTCGTCACTTCGTGGGTGCGAGCTCGTGCTTACGAGGTCGACTTCTGTGCCACGGGGCAGCTAGCTCGATATGTTCAAGGAGTGATGCCAAGGCTGGATGGACTCGTCCAAGTCATGGACATTGCAGAAACTGGAGACTTCGATATCAGCGTGTGTCTAGAGAAGGATACGCTAAAGCGGCTTATCCAAGATCCTATGCTAAAGGCTTATGGCATTTGACAGGAATGAATAATCAACCGTTTGTTCTCACAAATTATTGTAGGGGTTCTTAACAGGGATCATGGAATTACGGGGCCTTCTTTTCCTAGCTATCCCGATACATACCGTTCACAACCTTGGAAGCCTGTTTTTCCTTTTCCTATGTACATACAAGGACAGGGGCCGCCTATATTACCCAAAGTAGAACTAGTAATGGAATAGTGGCCGACGGCCCGTCGACAGAGAGATCGTCGCAAGCAGTGACGAAGTTCGTCCGTCTGGTTTAATTCCCATTGGCGCCTATCCGTGTCCACTGAGCCTAAAATATGGACTTTTTCACTCTCCATATCTAGGGCTGCGGGACGGTGCATAGTCTTGTTGTTAGCGGATATGTCATATTGTGTAAATCATCTCCGCCTTATCAAATTCATCAATGATCGACGATGTTGTTTAATTTTCTATGAAGTCATCGTGTCGACCGCTTCATAATGTATAACGTCCGCGTCATACCTCCTGTTGCGGTGTAAGGAGATGTAATGAGGGAACAGTTGTTATATTAGGAGCTGCAATTCGACTCCATTGACTCCATTTGGTTGCAGGCTTGCACGCCCAGCCTCGCCAGTGGAAGCATCTCCGGATGCTATCCCCAACTGTTTGGAACCTCAGATTCCCATCTCCCTTCCTAGATTCGCATTACGAGCACCATTTTCCTATTCTCGCCTCGCGCTCAACGACAAGGTCCCGTACCCACAATCGCACGAGTAAGCAGGAAATTCACCTTTCTCGTCTTCCCTCCGACACACACCTAAGCCTCGACGTGAGCCAAGTAACTCCTCGGCACTCTAATTATGCGTAAAACATCTTTCTCGCATAAGTTTATGTACGTTCGAAGCAATACGGCCAACAGGCTCGTGTGAGTGGTAAAAGCGCTTGCCCAAGCCGTTTGGGCCAGTGAGAACACCGTACAAGACCTGCAGGTGTGCGGCGCAACTAGATGCAGTCAGCAGTTCAGATGGTGCTAACCCACTCTGAAATGTCGGACTTGCTCGATTCTGATTATGTAACTGCACAAAAGCACCGGACAGAAGTGTCCGCGGATATACAACATATTTAAGATGTGTCAGAGCCTGTATCGTGGTCACGTTTTAACAGGGCTGTTGGTCGACCGACGTTACATTTGGAAGCTCATGCCTGCAACGCATGCATCTCCGACGATGGGTCTCTGAGGAATGGGAGTGAGCCTGCCACCCAGTAGATCAGGGTCCAATATGCATCTAGGGTCCTACCTTAAAAATAAGGATTTAAGGGTCTTTCAGGGGTCCCTACCTCGAAGATAAGACTTCCTTGGATATCGTTGAAATATCCGGGACCCCCAGGTGGCAGAAAGGAGAAACTGAGAGGTAGGATTCACACACCTACATGCTTAATTACGTATATCTGAATCTACTACTACCGACCTGACACGGTCGTATCCATGGTCACCCTCTGGATACGTCGAGACAGACTAAACATGTTTGGTACCCTCAAAGCCGGCAAGAAGAACAATGCGGGTAGCATGGTGTTCGTGGAGGATAACAGGCCGAATCGTGGGACGTCGGGGAGTCCTCACATTGCCTGTAAAAGTTGCAGAGAGAAGAAGGCATGCCTCAGCCTCAAAACATTAGAGAGATACCCGTCTAACAAACGGTGTAGTTGAAATGCACAGGTGAACCGGGAGGCTGCAAGCGATGCAAATCCGTCAACGCCAGCTGCGAATACCCCTCGCCGACGGAAGATAAGCGAGGCAACAGAAGTCGGCGTTCTACGCTGCCTCCCGCTACTCGGCAGACACCTCCGCCATCTTCGAAGATTGTTGTTCCCCAACCAGTGCTAGAGTATCCTCGATCCGATGTGCAGTCCGCCATGCTAGGTATCGAGAGCACGAACCCCAACGACCTGAACTTGGACTTCACCGTTCCTTCATTTGTTGACACCGCTCTTTCCACCAGCCTCGACGACGAGTTTGCCATGATGGACGACGGAAGTTTGATGGAGCGCATCTCGCCGAACAGGTCCTCTTCTGAAGAAGATCCCGGCTTCCTCTCGGGACACTTCGACTTGGACCTCCTTCCAGAGCTGGACTCGGCCTTTGATCCATCGCAACTTGCTGACACGTCCGACTCAGATAACAACTTCAGTGCCGGCACTTCACTCAATTCAGGCCCGGACGCTGCACTACTTGACACCTTACTACTTCCAGCAGCACGTTGGCAGCACACTGGGGCGCCTGTTGATTTCATGACTAGCTCGGCTATGAAGCCGTCTCAAACCATAATAAGGCCGCGAATTCATCGAACGGCCTCGTCAACTCCTTCGTCCTCTTCTTCGTCCTCTTCAATGGGGATGAATGGACCAGGGCAGGACACACCCATGACTAGCATTTCGGGGCAACAGCCTCTCAAGAGACAGTCGCCAGACCCTTCCTCCAGCGGAAGTGATAGTGATTCTCGAAACTCGCAATGTAGATGCATTGAACGGGCCTTAAGGCTCCTTGAGAGACTTCCTAGCCTAAGTAGCACATCATCTACATCATCCTCGAGGAGCGGTAGCGATGAGTCGCCAGACGGGATGGACATAGCTTTCGAATGCGGCGACCCGCCACAACCCCGACCACGTACCAACGGACCTGGGGGACCAACGTTCATCAGTGCCGGTTCACTATTCCTCAGTCACTTTTCGCGGTACGTGGCAGTGTATTCAACGGTATCGAGCTGCCAGATATGTCTGCATAAATCCTCATTCGCAATGGTATTGCTCATGCTCGCGCAACGCCTTACTAGTCGCGTCAAACTTCTGCTACGGCAACATTCGCCAATCCGAAAGGGAGATAACAAGGATTTGATTGCAGCAGCAAACGCTAAGTACACATTGACAGTAGGAGAGCACGCCGTCGAGTACGAAGACATGACACCACTTCTCTCCACCTTGCTAGCAGGGAAGATCTGCCGACTCGCCGCTTGCATAGCGAGAGTGAAGGCGATATGTGTAGCAGCGCGATGGACGGTGTATGCCAGGGGATTCGAAGCGCTGGAGCTGCCTCTGAGAGAACGGATGGGTGAACTCGAAATCATGATGTGATGCCGGGCTTTGTATCATGGATCTTGGGGACCGGCGTTTGGGATTGGGAACCTACGACAAACTGAATGACAACTCTCCTAACGCATATATAGATATCCATCAACCACCCGGAGAATAACAAATAGAGGGAACGGAAATCAGGTTTACCGCCGGGGAATAGGATGGCGCCAGCACAAACAGTATCAACGTACGACATAAGAAAATCGAGTATGATGTAAATTTCGGATGAGATACCCTCCAAACCCCCTTTTTAATTGCACATAGGTACCTTAGCTACCTGCCGTATATATATACGCTGGATGGCTCATTGGCGTAAAATAGTTATGCATACTACTGTTTCAATCTCACTTCTGCTTCGGACCTCTTTAGTTAGGTACCTACCAGTATTACATACCTACCTAGCTTACCAAGCCATTTACAACTTGATCATCTAGATGCCCTCATAGTCAAGAATAAACAGTGCCATTATATTAGTAGCCCGATCCGTTCCGAACCATCTCTACAAGTTCCGCAAATATCCTTTGATAAGACGCAGGGTATATCAGGGTTAGGGTTAGGAACACGATAGGATATTTATATTTACTTGTTAACCGACCTCGTATGGTCAAAGACAACCAAGGTTTCCCCCAATCGTCTTGTAAATCTAAGTCACGGATATGCAGTTACACCTGAACGTCGTAGCATACTATCCTAAGATATAATCGGATTATTCTGCCTTTATTTATACAAGCACTAGATCCTGTCTATTCGTGACCCTCAGCATACGCTAGGACCAGCCACCAAAGCCTCTGCGACCTGTTTCGCAACTACATCGTGGATGGGGTACGTGGGATGCAGGTTATTCAGCCAGAAGTACTCGTTCACGGCAATTCCGCACATCGGCATGAATGTGTTGTCGTTCGGTGTACCACTACAGATATTAGCATTTGGTTGAAGCCTTGCTAAGAATGGCAAGTCGCTATATCGATGGCAGACTCACTTCTGGTACGCACTGCAAAAAGCAGTCGTATTCTTAAGCCCGGCAGTCTGCTCGTATGTGCTTGGTTTGTCCATCACGTCCCCAAAGCTCTTATTCGAGTCGTACACCCAGACGTTGACTTCATCCGTATGGTTGCTCTTGAGTGCGGCTGCCGTATCGGCTACTCGCTGGTTCCAGTCTGCAATCGCTGCTTTCTCTGTGCTGACGGAGCTGGCTCCCTGGCCAACTGTCAAGGGGCTTCGGTCTACTGGGGGGACGTTGATGAAGACGAAATTCCTTGCGCCGCTCTTGTAAAGCTGGTCGACGAGGCCGGAATAGACGTCAAAGATCTTCGTGTACAGTGGGCCAGAAGAGCTAGGACCGGAGCCGTACGAGTTGCCGATGTCGTTAATACCGATCCAGAAGGCGAAGACGGAATTGGCGCCCGTCCACTTCGGGGCGGATGGAGCTTTGGGAGAGTTGCCAGTATAGCCCGGGAGAAATTCGTCCTGAACTTGCTGCTTGACCGATAGCACGGTCGGCTGGTACGGCTTGACAAGAGCGGAGTCGACGGTAGCGCCTCCGTACGCCAGGTTGTACGTCTGCAAAAGCGATGCATTATACTTGACGGTAAGATATCCAACCCAATTCGGCCCATTTGAAGACGTCCATCCTGGATACGCGGGATTTCCGAATGGATTAGCTGGCGAAGGCGCTGTTTGCGTGAAATTGAAACCTAGAGGAACACGTTAGGTCTATTCGCCCCTATCTAGCTCTCACGTCTTTCTCGTCGTAGTACCTGTCTGTGTGTAGCTATCTCCACTATGAACCAGTTAGCATGCGCCATGTAGAAGTTCTGCTAAAGCGCTAACAAGATGAAGGCATATTTGATGTCTTTCCACGCCGTCCATTCCGCCGTCGCAGTGCACGCTTCGCTTCTCGCCGAGGGGAGAGCGTGGGCTCCAACCGCCAGCCATGCTAACGCTGTTACTACTAAGCGAGCCATTTCGATCGGCGACGTATGTCTTCCAAGCTACTTGTCGCGAAACACCGAATCTGAACCTGTCTCATAGGGAGAGCCTAGATTTCACCCGAGCGCTGATGGGCAGTCCTTGGAACAGACCCCAACGAGAGCTAAAGAAATCGGGATTGAGTTTCAAGAAGGACGAAGGTCAGACCATGAGCCGTTATATATCCAGGAACGATTTTAAGATTCATTGAGGATATATTTATATTGAGAGCAGCATCTCCAATTGAGGCACTCCCCCTGGCGGCATGTAACCCTCTCCAATATGAAAGGGCCAATCAGGCCAGGTAATGGATTCTCACCACTCATTATTCTATGGATTTCATTCGAAATTGGCCGTCCAGACTTTGCTAGTATGCGACAGCTTGTTGCTCTTTAGCCCTACAGTGGAACATCCCAACAGTTAGCTCGCCATCTTCGAACCCAGACATGGCAGAAAGTTGGAGAAGACGGGGCATCAAGCGCCGTGCCTTTACATCTGGCGACGTTTTTCGCAGGCAAAACTCCACTTTCAAGTCCAATTATAGACCGAAAGTAGCGACTCAAAGTTGCCCACTAAGCGTACGCGGAGGCAGAAGTTCCGGACCACGATCGGATAGGTTGACTAGATGGCACATTGAAGTTGAGTCGCTACGCCGGCTTGGAACTTTATCCGAGATTCAAACGTCGTAAATTCAATGCCTCAGCTCTGGTCAAGACAGTGGTCCTTAGCGTAGCTGGGAAAGACGAGCCTCGGCGATGATTGATCCGGGTGAACGTCTCTTGCTTCTGTCAATATGAAAGGTGGGAGTTAAGGCTTTCATGTCGTCTCTCTACGATATTAATCATCTCAGCCCTTCTTAAATATTCAACGCTCAGCTAGAAGTAAAGGGAGCTCACATCTACTCAATCTAGTTTCTATTCCGAAGGAGGTATTTAATTATAACGTAATACTTCATATCCATAGCTTACCTAGGTACTTTGGTGCATACTCCTACGAGCTAGTTAACGATGTACTTATCTTTTGTAGAGACGAAGCGTGATAGGTATATTAGCTACCCCTATAGAGGGATGTGTGTCAATTCTGTCCTACAAATTGCCACTATTTTGACGGCTGTCTACTGTCAAAATGAAAGATGATCCGGTGCCACATGTGTTCCTGACCCTTTTTCTCACAGGAATCAGGGGTTAAGTCTTTGAACGGGCAAGTTATCACGGACCGTTCGTGTGATTTTGCGTAAATGTCAATAGCCTTCAACGATTCTTAGTTGGTATTCGTGATTATTTGAACGATAGTAATAAGTACCATCGGAATATTTAATGAGTGCCATATGAATTTCCTCCATAAAAGTATACAAAGGAAGTCTTAGGGTTCTGTGGAGGCCAGTGAAAGATTATATTAATATAATAAGGTAGTTATGCCTTTATCGGAGCGTTTATAAGGAACGCGGCGATGACGATATTGACGATAATTCAAAACAGCTGATGCTGGACTTGGCCAGTGCGTGCCAGGACTGACTGGGGTTTAGTGCAGAACAAAGCCATGAAGGAACCGTCCGTATTTGGTTAGGATGATGTATTATGGGGCTTAGGGGGCTATGCAAGGGCGAGCTGACACTCAAACCTGTGTTGGTTCAACGTTCTGTCTAGTAGTTCGCATCCACATCTCAGCGGTGCCAGTGTGCTACTTAGAAGCTAAACATATTCCTACCTTCCTCACCAGCTAAACGCGAAGTTCTTCGTTGCGGACTTTCTACTCGCAGACACCAGACACTATGGCGAACAACAAACCAATACTTCACTATATGGAGGTAATTCGCTCATTCTACCTAGTCACAACATTCAACACTGCGATAACACTACTAGGGCTAACGCGACTCTAGGACTCAGGGTCTCAGCAGAGCCTATGGTTATTGGAGGAATTAGGCATAGACTATGACTTAGTCCTACACAAACGCGAGCGAGGGCGCGCCGCTGCGGTTCTCAAGGATACTCATCCTCTTGGAAAAGCGCCGCAGTTAGTCACAGCTTCGGGGCGAGTCATTGCCGAACGCAGTGCGATTGCTTTCTATCTCATCGAGACATACGACACCACGGGACGATTCAAGCTACCTACCTCGGAAACCCAACCAGGCTTTGATGATACAGCCAATGACAGGACCCGCGAAGAGCAACTCCTTTCGGTAGGCCAGACAGCTTTAAACCAGTTCTTGAGTTTGAAAGTCACACTGGGGATCTTTGCTCGCGTCACTCCATTCTTCATACGTCCAATTGCTTGGGGGTTTAAGTATACCTTCGAGCGAGCTTTCATTGATGCCGAAATAGACAACAGCTTCAAGTTCCTAGATGGTGAGCTCGACGGCCGCTTATATTTCAATGGCACGGGGCATCCAACGAGGCTCGATTTCGTAATGCATTGGTATGTGGATTTTGGGGTCCAGGGGTGCCGACTTGATCTGGATCAGTATCCGAGAGTGAAGGAGTGGCATGAGAGGTGCATTTCCCGTGATGCGTGGAAGAGAGCCTTGCAGAAGGGTAATGGTTATGATCTAGAGTTTTGGAAGAAGCCATTCTAACACGAGATCATCAAATACTTCGCTCCTTACACAAAGGGGCACGTCATATTGGGATTGTGTTACGTAGGGACCTTGTACGACTGCTCTAGCCGAGGGCACCTCTAAATGCCGAATGTTACCTACCGAATCAATCACTATTTCTCTCATTTGTTGATGACGTGAAAGGGTGGGGTGTCACATCCATCAAGTTATGATTCCGAGAATTAGAAGACATAGAATAGGTTCAAAGATGAAGTAGTCCGTGGTAAGCCACGGTCGAGCCACTAGGAAACCACTGACAATTCAAATAGAGTAATCTTGAACCTACCTGATTAACCACTTTACAGCAATAACTGTCTGCCTACTATAATAGGGGGAAACTTCATCAACTGACTGGACTTCGAGGTACTAGCAGAGATAGTTTGCTATCATAAGGCGCTAGTACCCGGTAGAAACTAGACGAATAGGAAGCCCCCCGAAAGTATTGGAGAAGATATGCGAGAACACGGCATCAAATGAAGTCATAACAAGCTTGGGCATGGATGAAATCTTCAGATCAGCATTACGTTGAATGTATGAGCCTAGGAGCTTAGATCCTTAGGATACCCTAGCCAATTTCTATTCGCGTTTCCTAGAGATTGATATATTGGTCACCATCATAACAGATACCCGTCTGGAGGAACAGCTAGGACGGCTAACCATAGAATATATCAGCATATATACCTCCGATCATTAGCAGTCAATCTACCAGGAGGAAGATGCGAAAATGCAAAGTCGGCTAGAAATGGACATCATATCTCGATGAGTTCGATTAGACTGCTGCGGAGAATGTGATCTATAACTTATATGATCGCGATTCCAAGATTCGTACATGATAAGCCTGGGCTGGTATTCGACCGGCCTGGCATTCCGACCAATGACATTATTGATGTAACATACTTGAGGTATGTTATGTGGGATGCCTCGTGCATGATAATACCTCGTAGAGCTGATTTCATTCGATCAAGTCTCCTGAAGGTTAACACAATTATCATTAGCCAATCATTGACTATATGACTGCAGTTTACTGTTGTATCTTGAGCGCCATCTTCGATTCTAGCCCTCAGTAGTCTCTGGTGGAGGTTGGACTGATGATAGCTTGGAAGCGGGAACGATCCACGCATGCTTTTTCTTGGATACCAGGTAGGTAGGTACGTGGTACCTAGCAAGCAAGGGTCGCGTTTACCTGCCCCGGAAACGATAACAGTAGCACGATATATAAGAGCCAGTCAATACCGGAAGCGAGAACTTGATCACTTCTTCAACAGTCTCAAAAATGGAGCTTACTGAGCTACTGAAGATTTATAATGCGACAGTGCTCGTCAACTGCCTTTTGGGCAGCTGGGTACTATACCAATTCCTCACGGCGCTATATAATATATCATCCTTTCATCCACTGAGCCATATTCCCGGTCCGAAGTTAGCGAGAGCAACGTATCTACTTGAGTTCTACTACGACCTCATCAAGTATGGGCGCTACACCAAACGAATCAAGCGAATGCACGATGAATACGGTAATTAATAGAGCGACCACACAGCAGCATATAACTAAAATGAAATCCCAGGGCCAATTGTTCGTATCAATCCCAACGAGGTGCATTGCAATGATGTGAATTTCATGGACGAGATTTACACCACACCTGCTCGCAAACGGGATAAGTCAGAGCATATCACAAACGGCACATCAATGGCCGAATCTGAGTTTGCTACCCCAGATCACGATCTTCACCGGCGTCGACGGAGCCCCGTGATCAAATTCTTCTCCCGTGGGATGATAACAAAGTTAGAAGGCGACATTCACGGACTGACACATACTCTCTGTGATAAACTGGCATCGTCAACGAATGAGCCTATCGACCTCTTCGTAGCTTACAGCTGTTTTAGTTCGGATGCCATCTCAGCTTATTGCTTCGGGGATAGTTTTGGTTTCCTCGACCGGAAAGGCTGGTTCTCTGATTTTCACACTGCAGAGCTCGCTATACTTAAGCCTATGTTCGTCTTCAGATTTTTCCCCGTTCTTAGGCAGCTTGCTAGGCTTGGAGATTAGTATGTCGTCACTTTCTATCGTGTTTCGGACTGTTTGGTTTATTAACAAGACGGAAGTTTTGTCGACTACCTCCCCGCTGACATCTCGCTTCTGATTCGGACTTTAAAAATCGATATACCTAACAAAATTCGAAATACCCGAGACGAAATTGACTCGGGAATCATCAGAGATCGGCCTACTATCTTCAGTTCGTTGCTCCAAATGGATCCACGACAGAGGGAGCAGTTGCATTTGGGAGACGAGGCTGCAACCCTTCTCGGCGCAGGGACAGAGACGACAAGTTGGACTTTAGCCGTTATTACTTACCATTTGCTCAATCAACCTGAACTTCTTGCAAGACTTTCACAAGAATTGCACCAGGCAGTTGATGACCCGCAACATTTACCATCATGGAACGTACTCGAGAGAGTGCCGTATCTCCAAGCAGTCATCAAAGAAGGCTTACGCCTTTCTTACGGTAATACATATCTTGACATTCTCACAAGTTCTACTCTATACTCCTTGTCGACTGCCTTATTAGTACCTAGGTAGCCAACATGATGTATTATAGGTACTTCTGCCCGTTCATCACGGGTCCCAACCCAAGAAAGCCTACTATACCGAGGTGAATGGGAAGGGAAGCAAGTAGAGTATGTTATACCAAGAGGCTACGCCATCGGCGTTTCGAGCGCTATCATCCACCATGACGAGAGCGTATTCCCTAACTCGTCCTCGTTCATGCCCGAACGTTGGTTAGACGCGGAGAAGAGAAAATTGGCCGATCGCGGCATGTTCGCGTTCTCCAGGGGTAGTAGGTCTTGTATAGGCATGAAGTAAGTTGCCATTCTATTTTCAACGTGTGCTAGTAATCTAACAAGACCTGGGAACAGCCTTGCCCTGTGCGAAATCTACGTAGGGCTAGCCGCTCTTACCTTGCGAGTCCTTCCCCGAATGCGCCTTTTCGAGACAACAGAAGAGGACGTACTATATGACTACGATATGCTGATACCCATGCCTAATCCTGCCAGCAAAGGAGTACGGGTGACCATTTCACCCATTTAGAGAAACCTCTCGTTTCCTGTTCCATAACTTTTCATTCGACATTTCCTTTCGGCTTCGGCTTAACTCTCTCTTGGGTAATATCGATCGAAAGGCTGGTCGGCTAGGGCTATCGGACTTCGGATATTTCAGCTGGGACGATGCTAGGGAACAAAGCGTCAGGGGATCATTCTGTATGGAGCTTCCGGATGGCTTACGACTTTGATGACCTTTGGTTTCTAATTGACACGCTGAAGCTGACGATATTAGGATGTAGGAAGTCTTAGGTGGTTCGGGAAGAATGCACGCCGAAAGTCATTACATTTTACAACTCTAGGTCGTTCTTAGTTTAATTACAGTGAAGACACTCGCTAATTACATGTCGTAGAGGGTCGAGTTCATAGAATATAGTTGAACCCATAAGCTGCATTAGTAACCCGAGGTAGGATGTTCGAATTCACCAGCTACACCCCGGTCGGCTCAGTCCCAACCTAACCTCTCCGGAACCACTACAAAGGTTAGAAGCCGGGGTTTAAGAGGTCTGACGATTTGAATTGATTTTGACCAGTGATTTTATTAGTGATTGTACTTCGAAGTGTTAGTTTTAGACTGAACTAGGTACAGATGCGGATAGATAGGGGCTGCTTACAAGATCTGAGAAGATACCCGGGACATCGAATGGCAATTAAGAATTATCTCGGTATGCGATGGGATATGAGAGATATATATATACCCTCGGCAGAGATATGAAGCGACTAGGGGACGCGGACGACAACGTCTGTCTACTCTTGGACCATATCAAGATGAAGTCTGTCCGTGATCCGGCAGCAACGGACGGGAGTGGGGCCGCTTTTCCGAAGTGTTGGGTAGCGTCGCTTATACGCGGCTAGGAGACCTTGAATGGCATAGGTTGAATAGTGATATTATATCGGACTATCCTATGGAATATTTCAATTAGAACAGTTATGTACCTAGCAGTAGCTGTGCGGGTAATAATTCTCGAGATTAACATTCAACGTCCAAGCACGAGGGCTCTACCGTAACGTGATCGCCTGCTCCTAGCGTCTTAATATCGGCTGACCCCGACGGGTGATATGGGGAGTCCAACTTCCTTGTAGCGGGTCCATTTCTCGGCGCTGAGTGTAAACATTCCCAGTTGCCAAATATGGCATTTTGGTTGCTTTGAGACGGGGCCCAAAGACGATACTTGATCTTAGGGGTAAATGCTACCGAGCCAAGATCAGACCCTTGCGAGGAGTAGAATTCCCCCACAGTTCGAGATACCTCATAAAGCGGAGGATGTCGACAGGCGGTAGCTGTTATAGTTTTCCATGCGCCCTTCTCATAAAAGCTCAGCTGACAACAAGGAGAAGTTTACCTCTCGGTACCTAAGATGGGGCTCTATACAGTAGTAAATGCTGTACTATTCGGCCTTCTCCTCCTAGCTTCGGCTCCTTCCAATGCAGCTGCATCATCCGTGACAAGCATTTTTCTGTTCAAGGATGTGCTGCAGTCGAATACCACCGCATTGAAGAGCTCCGGGTTTAACACTCTGCTGATCTTCCGAATTGGCGTGCTTGCCAACGGGGACTTGGTGTATTACTCGACTGGCAGCGCGGGAGAAGCAGTCGATGCGCCAGTCGTAACCGGCGGTTCGTATGTTGGGGGCACGGCGTTGGCTGATAAGGTCAAATCGTTCAAGACTGGCACGACAAACATCGACAGGGTAGAGATATCGCTAGTTTCGCACGACACGACGTTCCAGAATATCCGCGATCTCATTAATGGCGATGGAACCGGTTCGGACACGGCGCTCTACAAGAACTTCGAAGCGCTGAAGGTGGCGTGGAACCTCGATGCTTTCAACAACGATGACGAATCCGTTTACGATGTATCGAGCACAGTAAGCTTTGCCGAAATGCTCGGGACCATTGGGTACAAGTATTCCATCGCGCCGTACACCAACTCCGGCTTCTGGGCAAACGTCAAGGGTCAAGTCGATGCTGCAGTACCTGATCTATTTGACAGGGCTTATCTACAGGTGTACGACGGCGGAGCGGGCAACAACCCAGGAACATGGCAGAGTACGCTGGGCATGGAAGTCATTCCTGTTGTTTGGGTGACCAACGATGCAAAGCCATCACAGGGCACCACGGCCGGGCAGGCGCGGACAAAATTCACTGACTGGTTCTCACGCTATCAAGTAGCTGGCGGAGGGTATTGGAACGACTATGACATTGAAAAGATTGGCTCCTCTTACACCTCTTACGGTGTCGCCTTAACTGATATTTTTCAATGAGCAGCATTGACGTTGCCTTTTGAGTCACTAAAGTGGCCAGGATATAGTCTAGAAAGGCATCCGTTACAATTCAATGGTAGTAATCCAATGCTGCAACAGGAATTCGGACATGAAAGTATTTTGTGCGAATTTCTTTGTCCACAGAGTAATTCAATGTCTACCTAGGTACGCTTCCCCCGTTTCCCCTTTTCCGGGTCATTAACGGCAATCTAACGGTCGAACGCGATAACAATAAGATGGTAGATTGATATCCATATGCGCGTGTATACTAGCAAAATGTGAGTGCTTTCTCAGTATCCCGCGATATTATTTTTAAGGCTTATTCACCAACCAGTTTTCCGTTCGATCCCCGTCGAGTCCATAAGCACCTCGACCATTTTCCCCTTTCCTTTCTTTTTGCCTTAACCTTGATACACATTTCTTTATTATACCTATGTACTAGGTATTTTAGTAAATAATTCCGTGTTTCTTTTGCTTATCAATATAGCTTCGTCTCCTTTCCCTTTGCTCGTTCCTGAAATGTTGGACCCCCTTAGAGATATCGTAGCCTACCACAAAATAATCACGGAACTCGGGGAGGTACTTAAATGCAAAACATAAACCAGTTTCGGATTTTTTATAAACTAAGCTCTTCGTTATGACATTTAAACGTAGCGGCGTTGACGTAAAATTCAAATTATTCCCAATTCAAATCGAATCTGTCGTTCATCCCAAAACAAAAAAACATTAGTTACAGACAGACTTAAAACGTTGCGTTCCTCTGATCCTCGTCAAACTGGCACCAGTCCTTGACCTTCTCGACATAGTCATCACTCATGAACAGAAAGGATCCCTTCCTGATCGACAACATGTCGAGGTGCCTCTCCGATTCGAGAGGCATAGTACTCTCCATCTGAGTGTCTAGTTCATGCTGAGTTGGAATGGGAGGAGATCTAGAACATTTACCTACAGCCCGAGGGCTTGTAGCCCATTCTCTTGACATCGGTTTTCCTAGACTGGGTCTTGTACGGTTCTCCTGTTCTTCGAGTTGAAGGCTTTCCTCTTTATGATCGAAACGTATAGCTACCTTTTCGCTAGCGATGCCGGTGTCTGTCGGTACCATACAAGGAGGTTTCATATCTACGGGCCATTTGCTGAGTTGCCATGAGAGGGCAGATGGCGATTCCTTCTCTCTTCTTGGCATATTGTCCTGTATTTGAGGAGCTATCAGTGAGTCAAGTGGATGTGTCTACGAGTCCGGTAGGCGTAAACAAGAGTTAGATAGTCATTGGTGAGATAACTGCGAGCGGTCAACATAGGCCTCGAGCAACCAATGGTGGAGCTATATATCTATCAAGCCAATATGAAAAGTACTGTCAAACAAAGGGCTTATCAGAATGCATTGTTCATTGGCACCTCCATTGTCTAAAGATTTTGGTCAAAGAACTAAGCCCCTAGATGGTATAATAGTAATTAATATAAATCAAGTTGCTCTTTGACATTTTTGCATTGTAGCTAAATAGGGGTACATCTTAACCGTAATCTTGCTTCACTCCATACCCGGATAATTCACTTCGCGGATTTCGAATCTCAGCTCTCCATAGATCTCCTCTTCCAACGCTCAAGAAAATGAAACGAAGGTAGATATATAAAAACTTATCTGTTGGGAAATAAACATAGATCATTATATCATCAAAACTCCCAGCTCCAGGCATCCGCTCTCATCACCAGAGCCGGATGGTATTCAAATTGAATAACATCAGAAGAAACAAAGACATCCTACTCCAAATCCGAGCTCAAAAGATGACCAGTGTATGGCTAGATATATCCGAAAGAAGTCCTTTCTTGATCCTTTCTAATTGCCAAATCTTAAATCACAACACCTACAGTTTATGGTACCTTATTCAAATGATACTGGTACGGAAAATTTTGTCAGCTCCTAGCGTAGGCGATTTCACGGTTCTCGCCGTGAGGTTTGACGTTGACTTCACCCTCCTATCTTGACTCGGCTCTAGTTCTCTTGGTAGGTTTGTGCGGCGCTAGCAAACAATATCTCGACGGACAATGAAGCGATTAGGTTAGAGTAGCCAGCATAGCTCTCACCAAGCCAGGTGGTGGACCTGTTGAGAAACTATGTTAGCTAGGCTGCTCCCGCATCAAAACAGACTCAACTCAAGGTGAGAACAAGTAGAAGCGCACCTTCGGCTACCGATACTTAGGCACGCTAATGGACATCCTACCTTTCTTGTCCTTCTCAATGCGCACCCCGCGCCGCGGCTCCTCGATCCTCTCCACCTGCTCCTCGTAGAGGACGAGCTCGCCTGTCGGCAGACGCTCGGCCGCGACAAGTTCGCGGTTGGTACTGTGGCTGTGGGACCTATGACGGGAGTGGGAGTGGTGATGGTGATGTCGATCCCCCCTGAGGAGACCGCGCTCTGCCTCGAGCCGAGCTATCTCCATCTCCATTTCCTTGTCGGAACGCCGTCGATCGTTGACTAATGCAAGGGGTCCTATGGGGACTTCTTCGCTATATTCTCGAGGTTCTATGATGAGCGGAGTACGAGTTGTGGAGGTGGAATGACTGCGACGGCTCCGAGTACTGCGAGTGGGTGACGTCTCGCGGATAAATGTCTCCTTAACGACCTCGACAGGAGCTGGAGGAGCAGGAGCGACGGGCGCCATAGTGTGCATGACGGATGGAGGAGGGGGTGCAGCGAGAGGCGGCGGCGGGATGGTGAAGATTTCTTCTCTCCTGTCCTCGACGAGACCGCCAGCACTCGATCGGGCCGCAGCAACCTCTCGCTCAGCCTTCTTGTAATCCTCGCTCAGTTTGAGTAGGTCGTCAATATTTTGCTGACCAAGCGCCTTCTGCACAACGATGACATTACCCTGAGATTGTTAGATTTACGAAGATGGAAAGAGATTATAAAACGCGGCAATGGAACATACCTCTTCAACGAATGGATAGCTAAGTTCAATAAGAACTCGCTTAGAGACAAGCCGGGCTGGGATCCTTGTCTTCCCTTTTTTGGGGTATTCACTCTTCACGCTCTTGATGCTTTTAACGCTCTTGACGGTGACACTAGTACCGCCGCTGCTGCTGGAGTCATCCGATACGGTAGATGCGCGCGAGATACTTCTACTCCGAACGCTGCCGCCACGATGCTTATTTCTCGACGCACTACTATCGCGCCGTCTCCTTGACTTTACGATCTCTTTTTCCCTAACGCGCTCAGGGTATGCGTGGTATTCATCATCGCCGAAGCGATCAGGCTCGGATATTTTAATCTCATCGTATTCTCGCTCGGCATATATCCTCGGGGGAGGCAGAGCTCTTGAGCGAGGAAGGGGAATGGGTTTGTACGGTTCCGGGCGATAGTCGCCGCGATGGGGAGGCGGTCCATATTCATCCTTCTCGTAAAAACGTGGTGGCGGACGTCGGTCGAATATGTCAAGAGATGACTGGCGTCTCAGCAGTTGTCCTGGCCTTCGGGGAGGGGATGGAGGGCGGATCTCTCGTTCGCGATCTCGTTCACGGTCGATGACGAGTCGTCGCTCTAGCTCTGACGGTAGCTCTGGCGGTGGAGACCGTCGGAAGCGTGGCGCCTCGTCGTAGTACCTCTTTTCGCGCGGAGGGTCGTCCCACGGACGAGGTGGTCTTCGCTCAAATCTTTCGTCGACTGAGGTCTCACGAATCCGACCTCCCGGGCCGCGACTGTAGACGCGGTCGTGTTCCTCGATGTGGTCTCTTTCTGCACCTTGCCGATTGCGGTCGCTCTCTACTGTGAAGCGATTTCTGTCCCACCTCTCACCGTACGACTCGCCGTAGGCTAGATCATCGTCCGACCGTCTGTACGACATCTCGTAGGTGGTATAATGTGGAAAGTATTCAAATAATGAATTTGGAGAAGTTTGTTCAAATCAGGCTGGTGGCCCAAGATATAATAAATATAGTTGTTGAATGCTATCAACGTAATAATAGTAGGCGATGGTTAGCGTCGCTGCAGATTGTAGACTATGACGACAGGAGAGGAGCAACGCCGGAATGGCGACGTATTAATTCGATTATGGAGGAAATGGGCGGGGCGGTTCTTATCGTAGGTGGCTTGACCTGGGCAGTCGCAATGCGCCGATGAAAACAAGAACGAGAATGCAGCTTGGCGACACAAGCGTCGAGTAGTATTTTCTTGCGCTGAAGTGTCCGCACGCACACACTGGCTGCGTGTGACCTCGATGCGACTCCGTTCGTAGCGGACTGACCGATGAAGCTGACTGGTAGCACGAGGATGCTGTGAGCCCTCCGCCCTCTCACAAGTTTAGGTGCGTGTAAATGTGTTTGTGTGCGCGTCCGTATATATAGGTACCTGGGCAGATGTTCGGGAGAAGCTGTAGTATAAGATAAGTGACGAGTAAAGCTTCTTTGACAAAAAGAGGGAGTCTCAAGGTTTTGAGTTGAGCGACAAGCGATGCGAGCGTTGTGGAATTGAGTTTGAGATTTGGAGGGGCATCCTGGTTCTTTAAAGCTCAATTACATCACGGAAAATGGCAGACTGGTGACGCTACATACGCCATCTGCCTATTAGCGGCTAGATGCCAGGGTAGGTACCAGGGTATGCCACTCCGGAGAGCAAGCGCCCAACTCGGATGCCTGCATGTGGTCAGGAACTTGGGAGGGAACCCAGGCGGCCCAGGTCGCTCAGGAAAAGGCCGGAAAGTACGACTTTTGCTAGTGGATGTTAGTGTAGTATCAGTTAGGTATTTGGTTGGAAATAGGTTTCGATTAGCGCTATTGGTATTCCGTTGGTGCTTCATCTGTACATGTATGTATCCATGGATGTCGGAACAAATTCGAGCAACCAACGCATACATGTACATACATATAACTTCCAGAGACTTCCAAATATCAAGACCATTCGCCAAATACCTACAATGCCGCCATAAGCCATAGCCTATGGTTATATCTAACTGCAAATAATACGTCTCCGTCTTGACTCTTGAAGAATCGCGATTCTAAGGTGCTAATCACATGCACATCAGTGGTCAGAATGTGTAGGTCGCTCACTAACAGAAAACAACGGGAATTTCTAGCGACTGACCTCTAGCATAGCCTAGAAGTGCCTTGGCAATTTACAATTGGGCAGCTTTCGGGTTCTGCTTGTGGTCATTCAGCTGAATAAGTGACAAGTCTAGACAACTCCCCACCTATGAATTCGCTGCGGGGAGATTCCATACGAAAGTGAGATTCATCAAAGTCGCATTTCGACAATGCCAACGATACCCTATACCTAGGTACCTATCGCATTCGAGGCAGCGCGAACGGGACAGAGATTGTCGTAGGACCTCGCCGATACGATATGATACGTGCCGATTATTACTTGAGTAAGTGGGACTATAACATGCCGCAAGAGTTTACGAGCTAGAATACCGCCAGAAAAGACAAGATATCTGTCTATACGACTGCCGGCTTCCGCTTGCGAAGAGCCTAGACCGCCGTATTTCAGCGGCTGCTCAGGATCTTTTTCCAAGAAATCGAACTTGAGCCAAGTCCACGATGCATAATGACGTCGTCAGGTGGTTTAAGCTTCAGACTGGCATTTCATCCCGCTTGCTACCCCGAAGTGGGTGTGGCCCGTGCTCTAAGGGAGTTTTGTTAGCCACTAACCTTTATGATTAGATCTGGAATTTCCTCCCTCAATTCGCATTCCCTCGCTCTGTCGTATTAGGATTTCCAGTTCACCAATTACCAACTTATTCAATCATACATATAGTCACGCGCTTTAATCCAGTCCTATCCAAAATGTCAAACACCATATTTGGAGGACTTCCCCGTAATTCCCCGTAATTCCTGCTGCCCGACTAAGGCCCTACATTGCTTAGCCAGGGGCTCATGATTCTCGAACTACGAAGAAATTCCTTACGTAGGCTCCATTTCTCATTTCCGTCAAGGGTTTCGAAGTCCGTTGGCTGCTAGGATTCACTGGGAATTTCCGTTTATTCTAGTTCCCGCGCAGTCAAGCGATGATAGCTCACCAATCTAATGGCTGAGCCCACCAACGATATTATTATCAAGATACCTAGGAGGTAGGTATACGGTTTATATACACCAACTCCGAATTCACCAACTATGTTAATATGTAGATCTAGTTAACTGCGGAAACACTTTCTAGGCTGATATTCGAACCTTGAACACCAGCGCCTGGCTGTCGAGATTGTAACCGGTACTGTCGGCGTAAGGAAACTTGCCGCCATCCATATACCCATTCTGCGTGATGAAGTCGTTGTCACTAAGACTAAAGATGTAAAACTCTCCATTCGGAGCGTCAGGGTTGACGGGGACTAGTCCAAGGGACTCCCACTTCTCATTCTACACACCAGTACACTCGGTCAGCATTATATTTCGAGACTGGTGTCACTGCATAGCATATTTGTCCAGACACGCTAAACGCGATCCTCAAACTAATTAGAAAAGTGATGGCTTACTAGCAGATACTGATCTTGATCACCGCCATTGTGTATACCAAATCGGTTCAATTGCGCATTGACGTTGAAGTCAAGAAAGCTGCAGTATGTCGCTGGTGTAATTTTCTTCTTC
Organism: Hypoxylon crocopeplum; assembly: GCA_022578875.1. Lineage (NCBI taxonomy): Eukaryota > Fungi > Ascomycota > Sordariomycetes > Xylariales > Hypoxylaceae > Hypoxylon > Hypoxylon crocopeplum. The sequence continues at coordinate 1,349,554 of MU399557.1, forward strand.
AGCTCCCCGCTCTTGGACTTCGCGATGTTACAACCGACGCAGTCGTAATCCCCTTCGGCCATGATGTCCGTCGCACCCGATATGTCGAAGACGTCAATCTGACGGTATACGGAGAGCGAGCTCTCCAAGCCGTGACCGGCGTCAGAGTCCCGAGACAGGACCAGGAACTGACCGTTCTCTAGGGCGAGGATCTCGGACTGCGCCGCAACCTTGGGATTCTTTGACTTCTTTGCTGTAGGATCATTGTAGAGCGGTAGAGGTACAACCCACTCCCCGACATAGACGGGAGCTAGTCGGTTCGTAATATCGTACTTGAGAAACCGAGTGTATCGCTCTGTTTGCTTCTCCAAGCCCTAGGCCATTATTAGCCAGTAGAACAAGGACAAGTCTCTTAGATCCCAAGGAAGCGAATGGGGACTGCGATCAGGGGATGTGGAAAGTTTCCACCCTGTGGCTCATATCCATACAGAGATCGAGTTTCAGCAGACATTACTCACTCCTTCTTGGACGGCCGCAGCCTGCAGAAGTACCCACAATGACTTCCCATCCTCTGAGACGGTGAGACCCTCGAAGCCTGGATATCATACATCTTAGCATCGCCATCATTTACGCAGAAAGGGTCATGACTGAGCTTACCATGATTGTTGTCGCGACCACTGTCAGGGTCTGCGGGGTCTACATCATCACCTTCACCATTATCGACATAAATCGGCGGGCTATTGGCAGAAAACGAAGTGGCATCATTGCGGACTGGCACGATCGCGTCGTTAGGCCGAATCGCACTGAGCATCTTCCCATCGGGACCGAATAGGTCTACTCTACCCATTAGTAGACATTCTCAGTGTTCGATTGAAGGCTAGGATGAATCGGTACATATGTATGGTCCATACTCATCAGACACCCAAAAGCTCGAGTCGTCATTGACGTAGAGTCCCTCTGCATCTACTGGGATGCGTTTACCGCCCGGTCCATCTCCGCCAAAGCCGTCACCCGTATAAGTAGCAGCAGGCAGATCCGGGAAGCCGGTGTATGAGAGATGTCCACTCGGGTCGGCGTCCAGTCCTGTGCATGGTGTCCCATCTGGACCTGAGAAAAGTATCGTATCCAGATACCCGAAATACAAGTTTGGGCCTGACGGAGTATCCACGCTTGCATCAGGTTCGGGGGTGAAAACAATATTGAACTTCTGAACTCGCGGGTTGAAATTCAGCGTTCCTTGTGTATTCCTGTCGACGGTGGTTAATTGAATCTAATGAACGTATCCAGATATATTCAAGCAAGTCTCTCTGAAGCTGACCTTCTTTACTTGTCGGCGCTCGATCATCTAGAATAGACTCTAGAACCAATGCAGAAGCTGGGAATCACTCACCAGCCGCGGTCTGGCAACGACCATAGAACGCCTGAATAACTCCCGTTATCAAGTTTCTTCCACGCCCCCCTTTCCAGATGTATCGAAGAACCCAATCCTCCAAGAGTGTCACCAAACTTATCAACAGCATCCGAGATAACGTATCCATAACCAGCAAGCTCCTCATACTGGTACTCTATTCCGTTGCAGGTCGTCTTGTTTACAACAGCTGCTACGCTACCGCATGTTCGGCCGTGGATCGTGGCGCCGATGGCGCCAGCGACCAGAGTGGCTGTAAACAGGAACAAATTCATTCCCAAAAGCGAGGGCGCAATACCCGTTGGTGGTGAGTATTAACGACATGTCAGATTCACCCGACTATCAATACTTTATATACAGCTCACAGCCGATTTCAGCTTTGATCTTCGGCCCGGGTGTAATCTCCGTATGCTACCTAGACAGCAGGACCCTGCAGTAGAGAACCAGCTATGCTCCTAAACCCATCGTCTAGAGCTACATTTCTTCATGACCAAAAGCAATGAATATACTGAACTAGGTAGGTCGCAACGGTAGGTTGTGCACCGTTATGCGGCCACCCCGGCACGGCGGCGCTACTTGGGAGAGCACGTTGCCTGAAGCGGAAGTCCTATTCGCCGGAGTTCTCAATCGCCCAGTCCTCGCTAGCTGAGCTGAGCTACCAGGCGAGGGGCACCCGCTTACATCCAAATTATTGCTTTCAACCGCTTTCGAACTCAGTGAAGCAGCACGTGGGGTGTTTCTTCAATTGACCAAAGGAAATATTTGGAGTTGGTAAGGATGAGTTGAAATTGGAAACCCGAAGAAATTGCGATAAACGTATGACAACTGGTTCTTGAAGAGAATTGTACCAAGAGACCTTTAAGTAAACGATATATAGACGATACTTTCTCCGAAGACGAAGCTAGCTGGCTATAAGAGACGAATATCTCGGGCGTTATTAGTCATGTCGTTTTGAGTCTACAAGCTGTTTGAAAGATAATGCCACGACCCTTGCCGGGTTTCTACCAAGCCCCCCTAAACTTGATTCTGTTAAGTAATTTGCCCAGTTCTTCTCTTAGTATATCTCTTAGCCATGCCTCAAGCTGTCTCGTAGACTAGGGCACAGGGAGGCCCAGCACTGGCGATCCATATCGGTAGCTCACCATACGTCCGCGACATGTGGGTTCGCTTAAGATGGTGTTTCCTAGTCCCTGGGTTTAATGAGAGATTATGGTCGGGGAACGATGAAGCGACGTCTTCAAGTATCGAATGCATTACGGGGACTATGCTCGTCTATCACCGTCACTGGGCCCGATATTTCTTGACTGTTACATATAAGAGCGGACAAAGTTATATTCCACGTTAGCAAGATGAAGTCACGGGGTTTATGTCACTTCAGCTAAAAGGATTCAGGCCAGCATTGCTACTAGGTTTTTGAGAAGACTGCGCACCTAGGTAGTTGATGAATTACGTTACATCACCCAGCCAGAGACTAGCAGAAGCTAACTATGTAAAACACCTGGGGTATTGAGCATAGTATTGTATTCTCTTTTCATTATCGCAGCATGTTGTACAGCAGAATCATCAATGTTCCTCTGCTATGATACAAATGCCTCCGTGAATTCGATTACTTCCTGAAGGCGAAGTGGTACTATTAAAGAAATAAAACAGCCTACATACCATATTTCTCATGTAACCCAAAACCCATCCAATGTAGTCAAGGTAATCATAGAGTCGAGCTAAGGTCTAGCGAGGGCAAGTTATAGTGGCCTTCATCACCCTGAAACCTGCCCTATTGAAGATAGATAGAGAATAAAACAAGTGAGGAATAGAATCGGTATGGTCAATGATGCCCTAGTGACAATAATTATAAGGTGGTTGGAGAATAGAGGAATATAAAGAAACGATGTCTTAGTATACCGGTATATCCGCGCAGGAATGGAATTAACAACATTGGATGATAGTGTTGCTATATCGATTTGGTGTTAGACAACGGAATTATATTGCGAGGAGTATCTATGCCTGTCACTTCTGTTTTTAGTCTCAGCGTCATCGTCACTGCTGCGCTGTCGCTACCCCTATTTGTGCTACTTATCACTACCGTTACCTAATTAATGGTATAGCATTTGAATTTTGGAGGGTAGTTGGTAATTTTCTCCCCTGTCGAACGCCTACGCACTATTTGCAATCCGCCTTCTCCGCCTTCTAACTACGAGCTCTTTTCGATGAAGGTAATGATGGGCTGATTTAACTGGGATCAGGGGCGGGAAGACGAACAGGAATCGCCCAAAGGCCAACGGGATGAGACGACGCCCGAATAGTAGCTTAGTTCAGTCATGTCACTTTAAAACTGTGCATCGTTCCATTAAGTCCAAACTGATTCTATGGACGAACTGATCGCTAATTGGTGGCTATCCTTATAATGCACAGTGAGAATCCTCTTTCTGGCTGCATCTAGGTACATAAAGCAAGTGCCGTAGGTACCGATGATTCGTATCGCAGCAACGGATCCAAGCCAGTTAACCAAATTGGTGGTTGATTAAGTGTATGGCCACGTACGTATCCTGCATAATGTGTAACGTCTCCTCTAAGGTATCAGCCGTTTTTCAAAGATGACATATATAGGGCTGTGTAGGGACTTGGTAATGTGGGCCAAATGCGATCTTTGGAGTCTATATCAAGTCTTGAAGCATCAGTATAATTGCACGATGGATTAATGGCCCTTGCACGCACTTCCTAGACTCTTCGCAAGGTCGGGAGCCAAGCAATGAATTAGTTCGTGAACCACCTTTAGATACCTAACAGACATACGCCAGACACAACGTCCGGGGATCGCGAGAATTTATGGAGAGGTTACACGAGAGAGCTCGAAAGATTCACGGTACCTACCTGTTGTGGGACTGGAAGTGGAAAATCGGCTTGGTTCAGCAACTGTACCAAGTAAATTAAGTCAGGCTTGTTGCTCATCTTGATTGACTGGTAGCATATACTAACTTATCTGAAGAAACTCGTCACCCATACCAAATTATCGTCCTGAGTCTCTGCCAAGAAGTGAGCACGTCACCAACAACGCCTACTTACATGCATCGGCCAACAGCCCTTACAGCGGCGATAACGTCTTAAATACCTCAATTGTAATAACGCCGGGCTTGATAGGCCCATTCTCTGAGATGGTACGGAGTTACAAGTTATTAAGGGGCTTATAAGGGATACGTCCCGGGTGATGGGTTATGGGGGTTTCGAACGTTGCTAACCTTCAAATATATTACCATAATGGATACATATGTGGGTCCGAATAGCCTCATTTTCCAACTAATAGACAACCATTTCGAAAAGAAAAATTACCAAGGCTAGGTAATTAATCAAGCCGGGACTTGTAAACTACTTACCTAGAGTAGTTCGGTTAATTGGTCGACTTAGGACAGGTGTCGTTTCAGAGGGTGATGTGATATTAATTGTCTAGGTATGGATAGCGGCTCAACGTACCACGGCGATCTGTGATCTAAGCGTCAAAATCTCGTACTCGCCGAGTATTGGCCCTAATATTCAGTTACGCTGTTACTAGTGATACCTCATACGTAACTTCCCCGTTAGTGGTATACTCGAATGTTTATAGCGCTGCCTTATGGCAGTATCACCGTTGCCTTTGGTCCTCGGAGTTATCTATGGGGTCTAGAAGTATCGTGGCTGTCCGTGTCATCCCTTTGGCACAAGCCGAGCCGAGCTACACACAGACCAAAGAGACATACCCACAAGGGATTCAAACCCACTCTTCAAGACAACATAATTTGCCACAGCTGTTATAAAGGGGACGATCCTCCTACCGGCAGAGCTGCGTCCCATTTCGTCAATGCAGTCAGTTATCTAATCGCCTTGAGGAACATTGGATGTGATGCTTTACTGACAATATGAATTCTCCAGCAGCAATTTCACCACCGCTGAGTACGCCTCCACCTCACCTTAACCTCATCCATGCTGTGGAAGAGGTTATTTGGCCGCGGGCAGGCCAATGGTGCCTCATTGCCCTCACACTTATCATGGCGGATAGAGTTGTGAGGACACTACTCCGTAAATATAGCTTCAGCCGCTTCGCGAAAACCAATGGATGCCTACCTGTTTCCATAGCAGCGAACCCATTCCCACTTCCCTGGAGCATTGGTCGGAAATATGAAGTGTACAAGGCATCTATCCGCGGCGATTTGTTCGAAGGGCATTTCAGACGGAAGTATGCCAAGTATGGAAATACTCACGCCATCGTGTCTCCAGTCATGAAGGCCCAGAAGGGAATCAACACGGTCGACCCCGAGAATATCAAGACAGTCTTGGCTACCCGATTCCATGATTACAAGCGCCCCGAGTTCAGAGCTCTAGCCGCCCAGCCTATGCTTCTTCCCGGACTCTTCACGACAGATGGGTATGTAGAGACATGCCAACATATGTTATCGCCTGACTAGATTTGCTTACGAATTTTCAGACCCGCTTGGGCTCATTGGCGAGGTATGGTTAAGCCTCAGTTCACGCGGAGACGCTTCGACCAAAATGTTGCCAACAGCGAGAGGCACATGCAGCTCCTGTTCACGGCCCTCGGCGAGCCGAAAGAGGACGGATGGACAGACGATGTCGACCTATTGGTACTTATCCTCATCACAGGTTGTTCAATAGAAGAACTAACGGAATCACAGGGTCATCTCTACCGGCTAACAATGGACACTGCAACACAGTTCCTCTTCGGCGCCGCTGCCGAAGCGCAGACAGCGGCGTTGGTCCGCGCGGGGAAGATTCCTACCAAGGGACACGTCAAGTCGCTCCTAGATGGATTTGACGAAAAGTTCCTCGAAGCGGGCAGTTACATTGGCCACCGAATCAAGCTGTCTAATATGTATTGGGTGTGTGATGGCCTTCCTTTCCGTCGAGCCTGTCGCGAATTGTACGTCATGGTAGATGCCTATATCGCCGACGTTCGAAAACAGTGTGCGGCGCGGACGCAGGAGGAGAAAGAAGACGGACTGCACGCGAGCGTAGTTGAGGAGATGGAGGCGCAGGGCGCATCGCACAACGACATGGTCCAGCAGACGATGCATCTTCTTGTCGCGGGTATGGACACCAGTGCAGGGGCTCTTGGCTGGACTTTCAGCATGCTTGCTGCGTATCCAGACATATACCAGAAACTCCGCGTGGCAATCACTGAGAAGTTCGGCACCGAAAACAACCGACTAGAGCCGTTCACGTTAGAGACTTTAAAGAGTTGCGAGTACCTCCAGTGGGTCATTCAGGAGACTCTGAGGCTCTTCCCTGCAGGACCGATTAACGCCCGCGAGGCAGTCAGGGATACTGTCCTTCCTGTCGGTGGCGGGCCGGATGGCAAGGGCCCCGTTGCTGTCATGAAGGGAGCAAGAGTACAGATCGGCACTTACTACACACATCGGAGAAAGGACCTGTGGGGAGAGGATGCCGATGAGTACCGCCCTGAGCGCTGGAGTGGAAGGAGGAAGGGTTGGGACTTTACTCCTTTTGGTGGCGGGCCTCAGATCTGTATTGGCCGTAAGTGGTTCTCGATGTGATTTTCTATTCACCGGGCACAAAGCTGACACATTACCACGCAGAGGGTTACTCGATAACACAGGTCTCATACGCAATCGCTAGATTTGTCATGCACTTTGACAAGATGGAGCCGTCACCGGGCAGCAATAATGCGAAACGCTCATGGATGACTGTACTCATGCCGGGGGATGGAGTTAAGGTCCGTATGCATTTAGCGGCGAACGCATCGGCGTGAATGTGCGGAATTATGTTCTCAGGGATGGGATTTTGTAGATTTCATCAAGGAACACGGGTGTGTCGGCGGGAGGCCAAATTCGTGTCGTGGTAGCATCTGTATTTGTGTGAGATACACATATAGAAAGAGGGCGAATGATACAATATAGAAGATACTACTCGAGATATTCACCTCCTGCAACGGTAATGAAATAGATCTGAAGTAAAATATTAAGTTGCTTGCGATGACAATGTGACCATTGAAACCCGGGGTAACGAACATGACATCCATCCATCAAAACTTGACGCCAGTGCCTCCGCAGAACCATAGGATGAGACTCATCGCGTGCCCTACCTAGCGATTGGCCGCAAGCGGTGGCACCAAGGTACACATCAGTACACCCTGTGTATCTAGACACTAACCGTGAGTGTCTGAGTCTGGTAGCTCTTGTCCTCCTTCCCCTGAACATCACTACCTCCCGGTGGCGACAGCCTCCTAGGCCACTTAGGAGCAAAGGCCCAGAGGAAGGCAACGCCGAAAGCAGCGGTCCCGAGAGCCCAACCACCATGTAGGCCGTCAAGATACGCCGGCCGCACACCTCTAAGGGTTTCGCCGTGATATGCATCTTCGATCCCGGCAGCGCCCACCTGCAGTACGGCATGCGGATCGATGCCAGTGACATAATAAGGCAGCTTCTGTAGGAGCAAACTGTTGAGGATGGCGTTTGTCACCACCACCCCCCACCCACCAGCAAGGAGCAAGAAAACTGCATCACGGGGAGTGTGAGTCTTGGACGAATAGGAATGAAATTGGCCAGCCGGGCGTGCTCCTTGGGATCACTCACAAGAAACAGTAGCGATAGCCATCGACACGTCTTCTGCAGAGCTCGTCATGGTCGCGATAAGGTTGGGTACCTGGATGCCGATCCCAGTCCCGAAGCCGTACAAGATTTGGTACCCGATAACGGGACCTAAGCTAGTGTCGATGCCGAATGTGTAGATGAGGCCGCCCCCGAGAGCGGCGAGTGCTCCCGTAGCCAGTATGAAAGGCTGGAAGAGTTGCAGTTAGGGGTAACGACCACAAATGGAGGCAGGTAAGTGTAGTAACATAGGGCTAGGATATTGTTGAAGGGTGGGATAGAAAGAAAATCGGACTTACCTGTAGACAGGATCGATGGTATCATCTTCAAGCCACTCTCTACAGGAGTGTCGCCTTGAATTGCTTGAAAGTAGATGGGAAGATTGTATTGGAGCGCGATATTGGGTGCGTTAAGACTACGGTTGAGTGTTAGTCGTTGAGACCCGACGTGGGGCTTGACATAGGGGAGAAATGATCACTTACAAGAACACAAAGCCAGAGCCTGCCCCAATCGCTCTAATGCGCAAGATCCAAACACAATAAGAGCACGGTCGCCTTGATACCACTCATTGACCGCAAAGGCGCTCAAGAGGAGAACACAGCCAACCAAGAGACCGATTATGTCGGCGGAGTTCCATAGCTTTGTCACGCCTCCCCATTGCAGGGCAAGAAAGAAGCAGAGGACCCTGAGAGCATCAGAATCAATCCAATGGGATCTAAACTCGCTAGGATCTCTTTTATAGGCGCCTTCTGGTTTGACTTGGCGTGAGCGGGAGTTCTGAAGAAAATGAGCATGCAAGCGATTGTGACGCCGCCAATTGGCAGGTTGATGTAGAAGCACCATCGCCAGGTTACAGACGACGTAAACACGCCTCCTAATAGCGGTCCCGCGATACTGGCTATTGTAAACACGGAGCCGATGAGGCCGATAACGATTGGCACCGCGCTAGGCGGTACGACGAAGGCCGCGATAGTGTAGCCGCCGTTCGTTGTACCTGCGGCCCCGACGCCTTGGATACCACGACCGATGATCAGGGCAATGCTCGAAGGTGAGAGGGCACAGACAAGATTGCCAATCTCGAAAATGAGAATAGAAGCGAGGTAGATGACTCGTAGAGAGAAGTATTTGTAAGCTTTACCCCAAACCGACACGAATGTAGCCAGTGAGAGGAAGAAAGCACTCCGAGACGAACAAAAGTCAGTGAATAGACATCGAGTCATGGAGAGATTATATGGTAAGCTCCGCTTGGTCTTTTCCGATGAAACAGCATAGACAGAACTTCACGACGGAGTGTATGGTCTCCAGAGGAAATTTGTTGTCGCTCACCTGCCGTACCAACCCGCGTCGGCCATGCTATTGAACTCGGTCGTAATTACAGGGATGGCGGTACCGATAATACTCTTAAACCAAGGTCAGACAGAGCTCTCAAGTTGAATCGTGGGACTAGACATGCCATGTCGAGAGCAACCTACAAGAGAGGGTTAGCTACTATCACCGCTCAGGGGTTAGGGTTAGGGTTAGGGTTAGAGTACAAGAAAGGTAGCCAGCATGAGACCAGCAACAATTGCGTAGCGGGCGAAAAGGGGTGGATAGACTATTGAGGGTCGTCAAGTGTAGCAGTATCAGTAACCGACGACGCAGTCGATGCAGTGTTCTCCCCTTGGAGAATAGCGTCTTGATTGACAGACGCATCGGATGATAATTGTCGGCGCTGGGGATGCAAGGACCTGGCACGCTGTCCCTCAAGGCCGGTCCTGCGAGCTGCTACATCATCTTTGCGAGGCCTTCCAAAGCGTTTGGTCGGGCTGTAGATGCATTGCAGGCCCTTCTTGGCGCATCGTTGACATTCCGGCTTCTCTTGGTCGCATCTGACTTTGGTATCCTGACATCTATCGCATGAGGTTCGCAATTTCCCGGCTGTTGGGCGGTTGGAACTTTGCAGAGAATCCATAGGAAGCGCTGGTATTATTTGACATCCATCGCTAATATTATGATTTAGGGAGGGGTTCGTCACTAAAGACGCTGTGCCATGGGGAGTACAGAGCCCCTGTCATAGTTAGATGTGGCTTATGAATTGGTATACATACATACACTCTTATGAGGTACACACCTATCATGTTAGGTCTCACCTGTAGGTAGATGTTGTGACTATTATCTCTATAAGCCTAGAATAAGTTGACGGACATCAGACTTTATTAGCAATGAATAGGGGATAATAGATGAAGAGAGAAACTAAAGCTTCCTACAGTTGGTCTTAACGTCTGCATGAACACCAGCATGAAGCATAAGAGACAGGAATACAGATCTAATCTTATCACAATAGTGATAACATAGAGGTCAGGGTTTATTTAGTATATTCTATGAATTTAACCAGACAAGCTTTCCGGTAGGCGCAATAAAAATAGACGTCTACGAACGCTGTCCTTGTCGACGGCAATTACCATGTAGATACATATAGGTACATGTGGAAGAGGTTAAACCCGACCGTCTGGATCTAAGGGTCGTAAGATGGTAGCGGCGTATTTAGCGTAGGCTAATAATGATAAGCTTTGAGCCGTTGAACGTCTATTTGTGACCTATTTCCACACCGATTCTCGTAGCCACTCGCCTACAATTTTCTGGTACGCTACCTCCTTCAACTTCGCATCTTCCAGAGACTCTTTCCCGTGCCAATTCGCAGGCAGGCGATCGAAGCCATGAAGCTGATCCGGGACGAGTAGCCACCGTACACTGCTCTTCCCTCCTTCGTCGACGTGCTCGAACGCGAATCTCTCGTCGTCTAGGATGAGCTGTCCCTTTTCCGGTGCCAGCTTCTCCTGGCCCACCTTGTCCGTGAACAGGGGCTCTGGTCGTCCGGCTAGTTTGTTAGCCATGCACCAGGTTTCATGTGCGAGTTGGTCCAATTCCGCCGCGACGAAGAATATATGCGGAGGCAGAGCATCGCGAGGTGCGAAATACGACGAAAGTAGCGGCTCCTTCATGCTGACACCTGGATTTATGTAGCTCCATAGGAATACTGGGGAAAAGCTCGCCAGGTAATCAGTCGGGTCGGTGCGCATCCCCGGACCGAGGCCGGGCTTGTAGTACCGCGTCTTGACCTTGATTTCCCCAGGTATACTCTTGTCTACGATGGCATAAACGGGTATCGCGGCCGAAGGTTTGACCTTCTCTCGGATCGACGGTAGCTGGCATACACTGAGGGTTAGACTACCGCCCGCCGAAAAACCGCCGACTGCAATGCGACTCTTGTCTATCGGAAGACTCTCGTCGTCGAATGCGGCTAACAGTAGGGCTTCGAGATCATGGGGCGCGGTCGGAAAGGGATGATAGGGAGCCTTGCGGTAGTTGAGGGCGATTACTAGCGTGTTATGCATGTTGGCGAAGCGCGCGTTCCACTCATCGTCGTCGCTTGGCCGCCCCAGGCAAAACCCTCCGCCATGAATACTGAACAGTGTTGGAAGAGGCGGCTGGGATTCATTCGAGTCGTACGACTGTGGGAAAAATATACTGCGAGAAGAGCCTTTCGGTTAGATCTGGGCTAGAAGTCATGTTGCTGGGCTAATCGATCCATTGGGCGCGCGGGTACGCTCAAGGAGGGGATCGTACCTGATGGGCAAGGATGGCCGGCATGGGTACGTCTTTACGAGGGTCGGAGGAGTTTTCGGAGGGTAGAACCAGTCTCTATACCATAGAGCCGGCGCTCCTAATATTTGAATGGCATAGATGGTAGCGCCTCGAGAGAGTCGTGTCAGAAGGGGAAGACGCGGCTGCTTGTCCACGCGGACATCGGATTGCCTAACCTCATTCTCCATAGTTAAATATTTGTTGCAAGATCAACTCTTTCTCAGGATGTAGATGAGATCATAGCTATGTCAAATTGCAATTACATACATGTATGTATAGGCATGCGATACGAAGGCATCCGGCGTTACGTCTCTGAGGACGCGGCCCTTGAACCCCCTTGTTCCCGCCTCGATATCGCATAACGGTCGCCGGTCATATTGGTATCCCGATATGCCCTATCCTAGACTAGTGTATTGATAAGGTAGTATTACGTAGTACTATCTGCTTATGTCATGATAGGACTGGCTGCGACTAGGCAGCCAGATAACGCTGGCTTCACCGTATCAGTTCCTAGATACGGCATACTGCGGAATACAGTCTTCGGCATTGTGCCGTATTTAGCCAAGTTGTTTTGTTCTAGTGAACCTCGACGACTTCTAGCTTATAATGTACATACTTTACTTTCAGCCTGACTTCATCATGCATTTCCCTTGCGTAACTCAGTCTCGGACTCAATCGAGTCATACCGGTAGTAAGTGTTCTGGGATATATACAACTATAATACATCACCCGGACAGGTGCAGAATTGCTTCCGTATGATGGTACCCCTATTCATTTTCATGCCAAACAATAATTGACTGAACTAGGATGTTGTTTTCTGCCTGTAAAGATACCAATGACCAATCTTTTGGACCTAATGTCGTGGGCTGTCGAGGCGACTTTGACTTTACAGTCAAGTTCGAGCAGTTATTCTTCTCCATCACGCCCTCGGTGATCTTCATCGTCGCGTCGTTATGGCGGACTGCCTTGCTCATACGAAGACCTATCATGGTCGATGCGCCAATGCTGAGACTAGCAAAACTGGTGAGCATGTTCCTTTCGAAGCCTTCCTCAACTCAGGTAGACTCATACGTCGACTCACTAGGGTGTCCTCGTGTCATACGCTTCTCTTGAGCTTTCGCTTCTCATCCTAGTTGCGGTACTGTCTTTTGGCGCAAGTGATGTCGACATCGCCTCTTGTGTGCTTCGCCTTGTCGCTGCTCTTTCCATGGTTGGACTGTCCTACTTCGATCATAGCAAGTCGCTGAGACCGTCTATCTTCCTTAGCGCTTATCTATTTTGGACACTTTTGTTCGATATCGCCCAGGTTCGAACATATTGGCTTGCCTCGTCCACAAGGCCGGAAACCGCCTTTGCCGCCATATTCACAACCGCCCTGGCCATGAAGGTGGTCATGCTCTTACTCGAAGCACAGCGGAAAACCAAATGGATTGTCTGGGACTCTAAGGATCATAGCCCTGAAGAGACTAGCGGCATATACAGCTTAGGCGTTTATTTTTGGCTCAACCAGCTGTTCCTCGAGGGCTATCGCAAGGTTCTGGAAATCTCAGATCTCTACCCTCTCGATCAGAACATGGCCGCTAAACGTCTCTCTCAACGCTTCGAACAACACTTGGGCATTGCAAAGTTCAAGGGTCATAAGATAGGCCTCGTCAAAGTCTTGGCTAAGTCGCTCGCGATCCCCCTCATTCTTCCAATTCCGGCGAGACTCGCTTTAATCGGGTTCAACTTCTGCCAGCCTCTATTCATCAACAGCCTAACCGAACGTTTATCAGAGCCCGAAGGCTCGTTCACTGCAAATGCTGGCTATGGCTTCATTGGTGCTAGCATTTGTATCTATACCTCAATCGCTATTTCAATGGCCTTGTACGGGTATTTCCATCACCGGATGCTGTACATGGCCCGCGCCTGTCTGGTCACGGCTATCTATACGAAGACCACAGTGGCTCGTATTGCTAGTGAAGACGAGAACGCAGCATTGACACTAATGAGCACTGATATAGAACGCGCTATGATGGGTTTTAGGTGCTTACATGAACTTGTATGTCGTTTCCTCTACCTCTCTATCAAGGCCTCTGTTTCCTACAACGCCGTAAAGCCACTATCCTACGTCCTAAATCAAACCCCAACGCCAAACTCAAGTGATCAGCTCTAGCCTCTCGGTTACGACGAAGCCTTCTTCCGAAATGTAGATGGTCGCTAATTTTTATCAACGCAGTGGGCGAACGTGATCGAAGTTGCACTCTCGAGCTGGTTACTATACAACTTGCTTGGTGCAGCGTTTGCGGCGCCTATCGTGATTGTCATAATCTGTGCAACCGCGATTTCCTTCATCATGCGCTTCATGAGCGACGGACAGAAAACATGGATGGCCGGCGTCCAAAAGCGCGTCGGGCTTACCTCAAGTGTCATTGCGAACATGAAGAATATCAAGATTTCCGGCATTACTGACCCCATCACCCGATTTGTCGAACAGCTCCGGGCCGATGAATTGCAATCAGGTTCAGCATTCCGAAAGCTGATGCTGACCGGTGCAACTTTTGCCTTCGTGCCACTCCTCGTTTCTCCAGCTGTGACCTTCGCAGTAGCTCAACGGAGTTTGGATGCCGCAAGAATCTTCACCTCGTTGAGTTATCTCCTCCTAATGGCAGTTCCACTCAACGCTATCTTCCAGAACTTGCCTCTGTTCGCGGCGGGACTTGCTTGCTTGTCCCGCATCCAGGACTTTTTAGAGAGTGAGACACGAGAAGACTTTCGTATCATACCTACAAGGCCAGGCAGTGACATAGAAAAGCCCTCCGTGGACCAATCCACTACCCTACCTGCCATAGCTATCAAAAATGGTAGCTTCGGTTGGGAGCCTGATAAGATGGCACTCAGCAACATCAACATTGAAATCCCTAGAGGCTCACTCACAATGGTTGTAGGACCAATTGCGTCGGGGAAATCATCGCTATGCAAAGCGCTCCTAGGAGAAATACCTTATCATCGAGGAACGGTGACAATGGCCGCCAGATTCTCGCGAGTGGGATATTGCGAGCAGACGGCATTCCTGTCCAACAGCAGCATCAGAGACAACATTATAGGGTACTCGCCATTCGATGCAGAACGATATGCTGAGGTTATCGACGCGACAATGCTCGGCATTGACTTCGAGACATTACCTCAAGCGGATAAAACAAACGTTGGCAGCAATGGCATAACTCTTTCTGGAGGTCAGAAACAGCGTGTATCTTTAGCTCGGTGTCTTTACTTGCAGTCTGACCTGTTGATTATGGACGACGTCTTCAGCGGTTTAGATGCGGACACCGAAGATCAAGTCTTTCAGCGTGTCTTTGGAGCCAATGGAATCATACCGCGACGACAAGCGACCGTGGTTCTATGCACTCATTCCGTTCGGCATCTCCCGGCCGCCAGGCACGTCGTTGCCCTTAGTTCCGATGGAACTGTTGTTGAGCAGGGGACTTTCGAAGATCTCGTTGCTAACCGAAGCTATATACATAGCCTCGGCGTTAAATCCCCGTCGGCAAGCCAGACTGCTAGCGAGAAGAATGAGTCTGACAAGGCCGACCAATCTCAACCAAATCTGCTAAGGAAGGTTTCTACGCGACCTGTTCTTCCAGAAAGCAAAGACATGGCGCGGCTAGATGGTGATAAAGAAGCCTACATGGTGTACCTAAGAAGCATGGGGATGGTGCTTACCGCATGTTTATTCTTGTGCGGCGTGTGTTTTGGCTTCTTCTACAACTTCCCGACAATATGGCTAAAGTATTGGTCGGACGACGCTGTCGCTGTTGACCCCTCCCACTCTTTCGGATACTATGCGGGTATCTTCGCTCTGCTCGAACTGAGCGCGTTGGTGTCGTTGCTATGCCTTGGCTTTCTTCTCTACATTACGGCTATCACTCGATCAGGCACCTCCCTTCATCATGATGCTTTGCAGACTCTCATCCATGCGCCTCTTAGCTTCTTTACTACTACCGATCAAGGCATCATCACGAATTTATTTTCTCAAGATCTAAATCTCATCGATAACGAGTTGCCGAACGCCCTACTTAATGTAATATATACCGTCTTTGTTGCCATAGGCCAAGCGGCCGTTATGACCACTTCGTCCCCGTATTTAACAATTAGCTACCCATTCCTGGTGTTCGTATTGTACGGGATTCAGAAATTCTATCTTCGGACTTCGAGGCAATTGAGGTTACTCGACCTAGAGGCGAAGAGCCCACTCTAGTAAGTAGCATGCTATTTCCGATTGATTCCCTTCAAATCTCAGTCCTCAGCCGCCTCGGCTTAAGCCAAGAAACCACTGTACCCTCGTAAGCTCCGCTAACATCTCATAGCACTCATTTCCTTGATACGTCCAAGGGAATTATCACCCTTCGTGCCTTTGGTTTTACCAGCGAAGACAGTGCAAAGAATGCTTACCTCTTGGACACATCTCAACGACCCGCGTATCTTCTAATTATGATTCAACAGTCAGTGTTCCCTACCCTCCAGAGTCTTTGCTTTTAGACGTTAGACGCCATCCAGCTACGCACCCACTCAATGCTCGTGCACTTCCTCAACTATTGTTATTTGCTTTAGGGATCACTGACATTATACCATAGGTGGCTAACTCTCGTCCTCAATTTTGTCGTCGCCATTATTGCTGTTGTACTTACCACGCTTGCCGTCCGCCTCCGCTCTAATTCCGGGTTCACGGGCGCATCTCTAGTGACGCTTATGGGATTCGGTGATATGCTATCGGAATTCGTCAAGTACTATACCCAACTCGAAACATCCCTTGGTGCCATCAGTCGGCTGAAGGCTTTCGACAAGACTGCCGAAACAGAAGATCGGGAGGAAGAAGATGTCATTCCTCCGGAGGAGTGGCCCCAAAAGGGGGAAATTGCGCTGAATAGCGTATCGGCTAGTTACGGGTAGGAAGTTGCCCTTTGTTATCGGATCAAAAGCTAACAAAACCTCCAGAACTGAAGACCCAACTGAACCGCCAAACCTAGCACTAAAGGAGATCCAACTTCAGATACGCCCCGGAGAGAAAGTGGCTATTTGCGGACGTACTGGGAGCGGCAAATCATCTCTCATCGCCCTTTTACTCAAGCTCCTCGACCCCGTCGACGACACGCTGGATAGGGTCTACATAGATAAAATATCCCTCCGTCGAGTAGATCGCTCATCCCTCCGTCAACGGATCGTCGCTATACCCCAAGACGTAGTCTTCCTACCAGATGGGTCGACGTTCCTAGAAAATCTAGATCCTTTCAACGTCTCCACCATCGCCGATGCGCAAGCCGTCCTCGAAGCGGTGGGCCTCTGGGCCTTTGTGCGCGATCGGGGTGGTATTGAAGCGGGAATGACGGTTAGCACACTCAGCCAGGGACAACGGCAGCTCTTTTCGCTTGCTCGGGCGGTCCTCCGCAGACGAATCCGCGCTCGGAGTCTCGGCCTTGGCGGCGGCGGTTCCGAGGGCGGGATCCTGCTCCTCGACGAGGTGAGCTCGAGTGTAGACCGGGAGACCGAGAAGACGATGCAGGAGGTGATCCGCGCCGAGTTCAAGGAGTACACCGTGGTGGCCGTGAGCCACCGCTTAGATATGGTCATGGACTATGACCGCGTCGTCGTCATGGAGAAGGGTGAGATCGTCGAGGTGGGTAACCCGGCGCAGCTGGTCCAGGAGACGGGGACTAGATTTGGCGAGCTCTGGAGCTTAGGTAGAAAGTAGGTAGTTGTGTTAGCTTAGGGAGACTCCTAGTACGTTATAAGGGGGACTTGCTTCCGGGTATTTAGAGTAAATATGACGAAACTGTTGTTAATTCATGTTTACGTAGATCGCATTGGGCTTTTGGAATATTTTAACTAATCCCATTTCGAACATATACCAAATATCGGAAGCAGAGAGGATGATAGATGAAAAGTTCAAAAGATGAAGTTATACCCGTAGATGACCCAATGCCGAGATACCGGATGTCGGCGTAGATATAGTGTAACCCCTTTACCAACCGAGCAGATGACTTGGGGAGATAGGGAACCTTAGGAGGTACCTAGGTATCTGACTAGCTGAGAGTGGGGCAGCGGGATCAGCCGACTGTTGATGCACTAGTCTTGATTCAGATAAAGCAACTCAATGGAAAGATTCTGATTGGCTAACCCAGGATTTCATGATTCAGCTTGCACGATCGATAGAGAGATACGTACCATTCACGCCCCCTTGACTGTCAGCACTACGTGTGTGTCAAATTCTCAACATCAGGTGTACCTACATGCAGGTAGTGTATATAAGTAAAGTCAAATGATGACAGGAGTCACATAGAGTATTTTTTACTGTAATTTCATGAATCCGGAACCGAACTTAAGTTATGCTCGCCATCTCTGGAGGATCCACTCGTATATATGAACAAACATAAACCAACTAGCTTGAGTTCTTTCACAAACACCTCGCCTTGTTCTACTACATAGAACCATTACGGACGTCTCTTCGTTTTCCGACCAAGCGCACTGAATTTTGAGAAGATTGTCGCTGATCGTCACTGGCTATTGCCTAAGGCACCATGGAGCAGCAGAGCAGGGCCTTTGAACATATGGTCTTATCACCCACACGACCTGTATCGTTCCTCGACCTTCCCACCAACATTAGGTACCGGATCTATGAGGATTCAGGTCTCTTGGTGAGAAGTAAAATATCCTTGGGATGCCACAACAGCCTTGCGGGTTTCACGTATCGCATCCTCCAAACGTGCAAGGCGGTTTATTCCGAGGTTACCGCCATTCTAGCTTCTGAAAATCATTTCGAGATACGCCGGAGCGAACTGGATAGCGGCCTAGCACTTTTACGCCGATTCTCACCATATCTCTGTTCTCAGCTGACCACCCTGTCTGTCTATCTATACCGCGATGAACATCCAGATGGTGCACAGGATCCTCCTCTCTTAGACAGACACATATCAGCATGGCAGGATGCTATCTCACATCTCCTATCTCACGTGGGACCCCCGAGGCTGAACCTCTATTTATTCTGCGATACGGGCGACAGTGAGAAGACACATGCCGTCATCAAACCTCTTCTCGCATTTCCCGGTGCACTGAAAGGTTGCGCTCTTCGTCTCCACTATGTAAAGCAGCGAAAGCTTTCTCGTCTAGCCTCGGACACAGCCTCTCGAGCAATGGGCACACAGCGAACAGGATCCTTCCCTTTTCTCTCTCTACCAACCGAACTTCGACATGCGATTTTGGAGTATACCGATCTCGTCATGCCTTGCAACCACGTCCAATGGAGCATATTGAAAGGCTTCGAAAGAAGAAAACTCTTTCGCCTCACAGATCTTCCTCGTGGCCCTTGCTGTGCTGGTTTCCCAGGAGAATACGATTTAATTCCGCCATCTCTCTGTCCCGCCACTTCGAGTGCCTATTCCTCGGGCTGCTCCTGCTGGGCTGCTCCACTGTCCTTGATGCTTGTCAGCCGATCCATGTGTGTGGATGCGCATGCGGTATTCTATTCTCTTAACCGCTTCACAATTGTTCCATATTCTCAAACCTTCGGTTCCCGCACTTTTCGTAACCCTGAAGGAGCCTTGGACTTGACGAGGTTCATCAATAGACAAGTACAGCCGAATCCGCTACAATTCATTCGATCTCTCGACATATGTATTCCAGTATTCATGCGATCATATGACCCATCGCGTTCCAATCGTAGCTTCCTCAGCTGGCAGGACGCAATCGACCAGCTCAAGACTCATGCCAACATCAGTGGTCTCACAATCATGATCCGCATGAATACAGATATGTCAGAGAATACATTGGACGAGTCCAAATTTAATCTGAGCGATCTCTGCAACACAATGCCATCTACAAACCTTGACTCGGAAGGTAGCGATATACCTACACAGGAACCTATACTTCGCCGCTACGTTGATTTCATTAGGCCTATGCAATCCTTGGAACACCTGCGGCATTTCTTTGTCTACCTTGAGAGAGCATGGTATCTGTCTCATAATAGGGATAGTGAAGACGACATCCACCGCTATGTACGTCATATGGAATCAGTACTAGAGAAAATGGTCATGGGCGACCAGTATGATGGCTACACTATGAATAAGGCCGAGTTGGAACCGAGCTATTGGGTGAGGCGCCGTCAGGTTAGGCACACCTCCTAGTAGCAAAGGGTAGTGCGCATCCACCAGCCGCATCTCTACCAAACTTGAATAGAGGTTGTCCAGGCAACTCCTATTCCACAATCGTATTGGCGTAGAGATAATACAGCTTATGCAGACTGTTCGGTTACTAGACGCTATTACGATTCTTCTAGACATATTCAGCTCTCCTTTAGACCCTATAATAACGTCTTCCCCTAGGAATACGGCTAGTAATTAATCAACGCCCTTGATATGGAAGATGGCGAGGAGGGGGGTCACAGGATTCGCGTTGTACGTTACGTACTTTACCGCGATAATTATATCACCTCATCCAACCTAAAGAGACTACAGTAGGATTTACTTCATATCAATATATCACATATTAATCCAGAAGGTTTATATTATATATCCGCAGTTTGTAAGATTGTCTTGAAATACGCGTGCCTGCTGTATCTATCATGTACCATTGTACATTATGTGGTATATGTTCGAGTATACTCCTCCATGTTTGACGCTTCAGCCAGACTCTGCGGGTATAGTGAATAGTCATGGAGAAGTGAGATCCCCTCACTTGTAGTGATAACATCTAATCGAGTGAACATCTGGGGCGTTGAACAGGCAGTTGTACTCCCACTGCTCGTGGTTGTCGTAGCCTGAGTACTGAATCGTCGCATAGTCGCCGCTGCAGTTCTCCTTGTAGTACAGCAGACAGACACACCAACTGCCAGCGTAGCAGTCCGAGATCAGCATTGAGGAACCGTAGTTGTAGTTGTAACAGTTGCTTCCCGTGCTGGCCATGGTGTCGCTCCAGGAGACCTTGAGTTCTGCCTTGTAGTTGTTGCAATAGTGGTCGCTGTAGTAGTTGATCTTCAGCTGCTGGGTAGATGCAATGCTGAAGAGCGACAAGAAGGCTACCAGAGCTGGTAGGAAGGCTGAGCGGGGAGACTGCATCTTGATGCTAGTGCTGTCACCCGGTTAGCGATAGCCTTCGCGTATGGTAACGAATGGAGATGATGTGAGGGTTGATAGCAATGCTTGGGGACTAGCAGTCTTAAGAAAAGTTCACAAAAGTTCGGACCTACCAAGATAGTGACTCAGATCGAAGTAGCTTAGGCAGAGTCTTGTGATGGGTGATGGGTAGCTGGCGAAGCCCCTTTTGAGTGTGTGACAAGTCAGATAGGGTAGAGTCTGTCTTTATAGTCCTGAGCGAGATGCCGACTAGGATCTGGATGCCCAAAGCGAAGCGGTGACTACCAGGTACCTAGGCAGGTATACATCAGTCATTCAAGCATGGCATGTTCTTTACGACCGCCCTCCAATAATATCCTCTAACATGCCTTTAATTACGATGCTGCTCATAAGACGGTCCGCGTAGCCGTACATAACCCTATCTTGGCATAAGGACTTTTGTTGCTATATAGAAGCAGGTAATTACCACAATAGGTCTATTGCACCGACGATAGTGGATTACCCATGCAAGGACGTTTTTCTGATAGCCTCGTGAGGTTGAAGGACTGACTAGTAGATTGAGGCTTACCTGATACACAGCCTAGGCTGTTCTAGATCTCACTCCCCTGAGCTGAGCGCTGTGAAGATGCTGATTGGCTGTAACCTACGAGCACTATAACGTCGCGAGTCATGCAAACCCCAAATTGGCAATTGGTATCCTTGATTGGGCCTTGTTCGACGCCAGGATGATATTAGTGCACCTCAACTATAAGTTGATGACTAACCGCTAATCTTTGTATAGTTAGTATCGTACTCTTTCCAGTCTTACATAGGTGGTATTTCTAGTCTTTGCCAAGGCCTGACACGAGAACTTCTTTTGATAATTGTTTCTATATGGTCAGATCAGTCAATGAATAGATGGAATGATGGCGCCAGCAGGTCACTTGGGCTAATAGCATCTCAGTTTTTACTTGCCGCATAGCCGGCTCAACTGCTTATGTGCTTGATAGGATGGTTGACTTCGTAGGACGATACTATAGCTCAGACCGTAAGTTGCTATTAGCTCGAACAGGCAATCCCCCGGCGTAACGATGCAAAAGTACCTAGGTACCTAGGAGGTAGATATAAATCAACACCACTGATAAGGGGTAACATGGTAGTCTGAGCATGCCAAGGATTGTGTGAGCTCGGAAACTATATTAGAACGCTGAGGACACTCGGAATTTGATCATAACACTTGGGATCCCGCTGTATGTCTAATTCATCTTGGAAACTTCTCGTGCAGCCACTCCTTCGTCATTCAAGATGCATTCCCTTGTGTCTAAGCTCTGCCTCTTTATAGGCTCTTTCATTCTCATACACTCCTCCCACGCTTTTCCAGATATCCATAATGACCCAACTTCCGAAGCCCCAATGAATGGATCAGATATTCAAGTGTTCTCGTCCGAAGACATGCGAGCCAATATCTTAGCTCTCTGGCCAGAAGATCATATCATCTCGTCTGATGAACTTGACTCGTACATCTTAACGCGTATTCAAAGCTCAAGCAACGAGCCAATTTCGCTTTACCTTAACGATACGGGCACTTTTGTGACCTTCGACCCTACGACACAAGGTAACACCAAACTGGACAGCCGGCAGGTCACAACATGCAATCCCCATTCCAAACAGGAAGTTGTCTTTGGCCACGCGTACTGGGCTCCCTGGCAACACATGACTAGTTGTGTGTTCTCCAACAAGGGATCCGGTGGATACGTGGCCTACGAGAATGGCGTGTCCTTTACTCGGTCGATAGGGGGCTCGTGAGTACACCTGAGACCGTTGACCTTTACGAGTAAACACTGACCCGCATCGTAGTATCTCTGCTGCTACCCCGTTTGAGGCCATCCTCGGTGCAGCCTTCAGTTTTGAGATATCGAAAACAACCGAAATCACGCGTACCTACGCCTGCAACTTCGGCGAGAACGACTCGGGCCAGATTTGGGGCCGGCATCGGATGGGCTGGGCTGCCGTGAGGACTCAGGATTGTACTACTTGCTGCTCCAGCTTCTGCTGGACCGATTGTGGTGATTGGAAAGGTGGTTGGATCAATTCGCCTGCGGCGACGGACGACACTACAGGACAGCAGTGGGGATGTAGCGTTGGGTCTAAGGCTAACCTGAGATGCTCGTAATTTTCATAGCGGTTTATAGAAACCTGCTGCATGAGACACAGGGACGAGGTCCAACAGTACCTAGATTAAGGGGTCACATAAATTACGGCGTTCAACTAAATATAGCTGATTCGATGTAGAGGCTTTTATCTCTAGCAGGATTCAGCAGTAGAAGAGCGATCGCTTTGCCATTTTCAAGTTATGTAGTTGAAATTGATCATCTATACATATATAGGCACCTAGGTAGAAGATGAAATAACTGTATCATCTCTCATAGCATCCTCAGGTAGCCGGATCAGCAGCATAGAACTGGTCTAACTACCCGGGGAGATTGTGACTCTCCAATCTGCCGTAAATTTCCAAATTTGCTGTAAATATAAACGCTAAAGCTGGGCCTCGCCGAAGAATGTCAAGAACGGCTCAATTTCAGGTCAAGAAGTAGGGGGTAACATCTTGGCGTCCTCCAGCTCCTTAAAGGTTCGCTGGAACTCGTCCCATGTGTCCGCATATCCAGTCCACCCCATCTTGCGCGCCTTGCTCATGCTCGCGATGCAGCTATAGTTCCGACCAAGCAGGAAGGCCAGGAAGCCCCAAGTGGCCCCGTCCCAAGCGGCCTGGTCGAGGCCATACCGGTCGCGTACCGACTCCCACGCCTTCACCACCTCGGGGCGCTTAGCCCACTTCTCGAGGTCGATCTGGCAGAAGACTTCGCTCTGCTTAAACTCATCCTTGAGCCCGATCTTATCCGCCACTTCGGCCACGGGGGGCCGCGCATGCAGCTGCATATTGCTGCTGTCGAAGCCCGGGTACGCCTCCCACTTGTCCCCGGCGGGGAACATCTTCTCGGGGACGTTGCACCCGAAGCGTGCCGCTAGTCGCGGCCACAGGTCCTGCCAGCTCTGCGTGTCGCCGTTGATGACGTTGAAGCGCTGGTTATTGGCACTGGGTGCCTTGCCGGCCCAGAGGCAGAATTCGGCGTGGATTTTGGCCGAAGTCCAGTTGTTAAGGGCCAGGTAGTTGGTTTTGTTCCCCGGAAACACGAGTTTCGAGCCTTCGAGCTCTTTACTCACAGCGCAGTACTATGTCAATCAGGGGTCAGTAATCTTAGCATTTCAGGGGTTAGGTCAGGGGCTTGTTGTACGGGACGCAAATTAGAGCAAGGCCTGAGGTTCAAATAAAGAAAATGATGTATAGGTACAATGGTATGTTCCTAAAATATGAGATACTCACCAGACCAAGCGTGGTAGCAAGGTTCATGAAATTCGCCTTGGCGAAGCCGATAACATCTTGGGGATATGTCACGGTCCAAGCCCACTTGTTGTGGTAATCTGCTGCGTATTTTTCGAGGATACGCTGCTGCGTGTAGTAGAAGTTGGGTGGTCGATCGTCCTGTTCGAGCCAGAACAGCGAGTCCTCGTCGTCTTCGCGCATCGGGTTCTTGGGCTGCCCCTGATGCACGCCGTACTGCTTGAGGCCGCAGGTCAAGCTGAAGTGCTTAAGCTCTCGAGTCTGACCAGACTTTGTGAGGGCGTCGAGGAAGTTGGATAACATGGATCCGTTGATTCGCGCCGCTTCCTTCTCGTCGGGATCTGCCAGATAGGCGCAGAAGTAAATATGCGTCACTGGCGGAATGTGCGACAGCGACTTGCCCATCTCCTCTACCGAGGACTGCAAATCTAGCGTCGCATGTTTGACCTTGGGGTGCTCTGACGACTTTTGTGACCTTGATAGAGTGTAGATTTCCGTGTACTCAGGGGCATCGACTAAGGCATTGACCACAGCTGTTCCGGTGATGCCTTGTTGATAAGAGCCATTAGTATTGGACGATGCATGAATCAGAGTACACTCTAACGGTTGGCCAAGGATAGTAATAGTGCACTATGTGAAAGTTGGACTTACCAGTAGCGCCAGTTACTATGGCTGTCGGCATTGTCTAAAATATGCAAGTCTCGTTATACTGTAATCTACTTCGCTGATACTCATAGGGTAGTTCAGCAAGTATGTAAGTTATGGGATTTTCTCAGAGGTAGAAAAGACATTATTTAAACAATGCTGGCCCTTGCTGTCGTGGAGATAATACTGTTGTCAGTATGACGTCGTAGAGTGCGATGTGGGGTGTGCTCCACGGGATCACGATATCGAAGAGGATACCAAAGAATATAGGTGGCAATGTATTAGAGTGATGCTAGGTGTACCTTGATTTTCAGAATAGCTGTAAACAATTGCCCACCAATTTTACTACTGTTTTAATTGCATCTATTTCTATACTGCGATTTTCAAGGAACTTTCGCAATTTTATAACAGCGACAATAAATTAATTCATTCTTTCAATATATTTATAATAGCTATTATAATAAGAAGTCGATAAGCATTATAGTTTAAGAAAAATAAGTATATTGTAATATATGAGGTTATTTTTAAATAGGATATATAAATAATATATTCTAATATCCCTTATTCTGCCCGACCCCCTTAATCTTCAGTATAATAGTTAAGAGATATCTTATTATGCCTCGGAGATAGCCTTTTAGTTCGTGAATATTGTAAATAGTTTTATATAATTAGAGCTCCCTCCGTTGCGTTATATTCGCCGAGTATATATTAACCTCCTGAAATCTGAACTGCATCTTAGTCCCTGGCCGCTTACTCTCTTACCATTATTAGATATTTAGGTTTAGAAGGTACTCGTTAATAACCTTTAGGACTAAGGGCATTTTAATAGGGGTTGCTAAAGCCATTAGGATGTTATAAGGCTTATAGATTTGTGTGGTTGCTATTATTGTTATTTTAGGAGTAGAATTGCGAAAGTTTCTTGAAAATTGCGGTATGGAAATGGATACAATTGAAACACTAGTAAAATTGGTGGGCAGTTGTTTAAAGCTGTTCTGAAAATCAAGGTACACCTAGCACTACTTATGTATTATACCTGCCACGATTGGAGTACCAGCTCATTTACTTTCTCACGACTGCTCTAGTGTGTTAAAGTCATGCGATGTGTCACCCCTAGGTACGTATGAGTATCACTTTTTAGACAATAATAATTATATTAGAGCTATTTGTACCGATATATGAGTTAAAATGTGGTCTGGTGTCAGACAATAATGGAAGGTTGAGGTAATTCAAGTCTAATGCATATTATCATACCAGGGACAGCATCATGAAATGTAGAAACCAGTGTACTTCACTTTATATCAAACTGAGAAGCAACAAATACTATGAGCAGCACTTCCCTGTTGCAGTATTTCCTACATTAAGACGGCCTTACTAATATATGGAAAGTAAGTGTATCTAAGTGCAACTAACACACGAAGGTAATAGTGAAAGGCAATGAAGGGAGCGAGCTGAATGGAATCCCTGACCTCGTTCGACGATCTCCCTTCATGGGGTTCCTCTCTATATTCAAATTATTCAATCACAATCTTTCTAGTAAAACATCCAGCGGCTTCAGAAAGCCGTACTATGACTTCTTCACACATGTTCACGATAGTACTGCGTTCGTTGCCTGTATGAACATATCCGGGGTCTTCTATTGAAGGTGTCACGAGGCGGACCATATGGGGGGGTATGAACCTAGGTACGTTGTTCCGTGAGGGACTACAACTTATCTGGGGGAAGAAAAAGGAGATAAGATACAGGGCACCGACAGGCCTAATAGGAGTTGAACCTAAACCTCTATATATCTCCACTCCAGTATCTGGGGAGACCCCTGGTATACATGCAAGAACCTCTTTGTCTCCCTGCCCAAGTCCCATCCTGACAGAAGGCAGATACAGGTAGATTCTCAGCTATATTTGGAAGGAATATATGGCACTTAGATTGGAGGGCTAGGGTAATCACGCTTTACGCGTCATATCCATGGATCATTTCTACATATATACCCATTTTGTTCGTAGCTGTGGTTTTTTGATCCCGTCGCTAAGACAATTAGTCCATGGCCCGTGCGCTTCATATAACTTGTTATGTACCAATGTATCATGCGAACATCTTGGAAAGTTTAGAATAAGATTCTAGCTGTATTTCTCGAGAGTGGAGTTTTATCATTATCGAGATATTCAACTTGTCTCCATCCATCATCTGTGGACGAATAGGCAGACACAAGATATTTCTACTCTCACCATTCAAATCAAGGGACGATCCTTGATTAGTCATGCAGTAAACAGAATCCAGGTACAAGGAACATGGGTATCCTTGGCGGCCCGAGCTTTCACTGTTAAAATCTTGAACCGTGACACATCACGCCAAGGACAAACATCACGGCAGAGGTATTGCACTGCTTGCCGGCTACGAGAAAGCTGCAGTTTCTAACATAGTCTACTCGCCGTGCAGCTTTGGACAAGCCTAGCTCTCTTGTCTCTTGGTGTCTCATATGGCCGCGATGCACTGCTAGGAATATATTTAAGCCTAGCTCTAGGCGGTGAGCCTTTCATTCCCCAGCAACATTTCTTATATACTGACAGCAACAGTACCTTGGTGATCAATACCTCATAACAAATCATTTCCTTCATAATACGCCCGAAAAGTACCTAAAGGCATCTCCACGGACATCTACTTTATCAGAACCTCTCCTGCGTTGGGCAGTCTAGACCAACGGCATAATTCCAAGGCTCACAACCTCTTCCGTCCATATTCAACAACTACCAGGATGGCTCAAAACGCAATCGTAAACCAAGGCTTGACCCAAGTCTTTACCGTGAGTCCCACCCCCCGTTTCTATGGTCCTGTAAAGCGTGATGAATGCTAAAGACCTGATTTTGTATAGGGACTTGGAATCTTGCTTGGCGCTGGCAGAATCTCTACCACAACTCACGAGAAAATCTTGTCTCTCATCAACGCGGATCAAGGCCCCGCCACCATCGATAGTGGCAGAGTTGACGCAAAAGAAGCACCTAATAGCCTTCCTCGCCCTGGCAAAGACACACCAGTCTCCATACAGTCCCACGATCTCATTGGACTAGGCGGTGAGCTTGCGTAAGTTACTCTGTGATTATGTTCCTAGAAGCCCACCTAGATACTGACAACGGTCATCAGCGACTTAGCCATCACCACTAAGTCACCCCGTGGCCCGGTTGGAAATCCTCCCCACAAACATGCCGTTTCAAGCTGGCACCCGGCGCCTAGCGATACTCCCAAGTCCGGGAATATGCCCAAGATCATCTGCCCTTGGTGGTCTACAGATGGTTATAATTGTCGCGAGCACGAGAAGGGAAGGTGTCCGATGATCCACGAGGACATCGCGGACGGCCTGAGAGATCCCCTCATATGCCATTTCTGGGCAGATGGAGGCCGCTGTACTAAGAGCGAGGCCAGCTGTCGCTTCGCACACTACCCGGCCCAGCACCGCCTAATTGCCCCCATGCCGGCTAAGAAAAAGAGCAAGAAACCTCGAGCTGTAGCCGAGGCAAATCACGAGGGATGGTCGAACACATCGCGCCCCGCCCACTCGGTCGCTGCAAACGACGACGACTACTGGGGAGGGAATTCACGCGCTCAGGCCAATAACGAGTGGTAATGGAGCTGTTTCGCGATGGTAGTGTAATGATTACACCTTCCACATACGAATGATTTAGGGCATCCATACGTTACAAAAGCTGAATCGTTGCAGAAAGCTCTCCTGCCCCCTATTATCTCTACCCCACCCGGAACTCCCTAGCATTGAGCTTACAATCCTCGGCAGCACAGTCTGCATATATGAAGAGGTCTAAGATCCTCCTGTGCTGTTGTACTTAACGTTAGATTTAGGCATGACACCGAGTTAATAAAAGTATGCATGCGACAATGACAATTGGGAAGCCAAGTGTTATGCGTAACTCATGTCTTCCTAAGGAAATTCATAAGGAGGATATCATGGGTATGCATTCCGATTCGGCATTTTCATGGTGGTAGAGCTATATCTATTCCGTACAGAGCTGTCCCCCGCCGTCTATTGTTATTTTTATCTTCATGGCGCTGGATCCAGAGACTCCCATGTATCCCCAGGGGGATACTTGGGCTTTTCTACTAATACGCTCAAAGTATCACTGAAAATAACATCAGGTCATCTAATCTGCTTGAACAACACCATCTTCGTAGGATCTGCGAGAACGTTGACTTCGAACATGAAGTTCTTAGGCCGTCCGACGACGCTGTCCTCAAACTTGATATCGTAGTGCGAGAGGATATATGCTAGGATGATCTTGATCTGGTTGCTCGCGAAGAAGCGCCCGGGACATGCGTCGCGACCAAACCCGAACTGCATGCTGTCGTAGGTCGGGCTCGCGAACTGGAACTTGTTGACATCTTCAGGCGACCTGTTGCGCAGCTTGTAGAATCTAAAGCCGTCGAAAGCCTGTGGGTCTCCCCACTCGCGCGGCGCCTCGGCCAGGATGTTGGTGTTGCACTGGACGATCGTGCCGGCTGGGATGTGGAAGCCGTTCGAGAGAGTGATGGGGATCATGGCCTTGCGCTGGAATGTAGCTTTATGGGGTATCAGTTCACGGTCTTGACGGATGTTAAATAGTGCGGGTTATGTGAGTTTCCTTACCGACTGAAGGTGGGCTATGCCTTTGAGATTCCTTCATGAAGCTGTCTAGCACTTTCATCTGAGTAAGATGTTGTTTTTGCAGGACACCTTTGCTATCCTTCGTCACTTCCAATATCTCGTTCCGTAGAGGTTCTACATATTCCGGACGTGCTGCGAGGTCGTACAGAGCATGGATAATAGCAAGCCGCGTAGTGTGTATCGCAGCAGTCGCCGTGAGCATTTGCAAGTTAGCCATCTCCTTATTATCGAAAGCCTTGTTGCCTGTTTTACGTGCGCGCTCCTGCATCCACTGGATCATGTCATTGTGAGGCGAAGCATCGGGATTGGCGGGTTCTGCTAGTCTCCTGTTGAGCTCCGGTAAGAGAAGTTCGAGAGCACGCTGATGATCTCCGCGAATTCGGGTCATTTCCGGTACGAAATACTGGGCGATGGGCCGCAAATACGGATGCCATTGTTTCAACTTCTCGCCTCCCGTCATCACGTCCATCGCGAACTTCGTGCTGCAGTCTAGCCATTCTTCGTTGCGGCACATAGGGTAGCCGACGAAGATACGTGCTGACGCTTGAGCTACGACGCGAAGCAATTTGTCATGAAGGTCAATTGGCGTCCAATCTTGAGGTTATTAGTGACTTGTAAATACCATGATGCTTTAGTCTTTGGGCTTTCATACCATCACATGTTGGAAACTGAGTCTCGAAGCAGTAAGCTACCTCGTGCTCGACGTCACCCACGAATGTCCCTAGATTTCGATTCAGATCTATCTTGATTGAACCTAGCATAATATCGCTCTCATGATCAATGGTGGTGTAGTGGCCAATATGACGCTTAGCAAGACACTGTTAGTTACTAGTCAAAATCAGCTTGTCCACGAGACTCACATCTGCGAGGGCCTTCATCCCACTTGCTTCATGACGGTTATACTCTTTCAAATCGTGCGCAAGCTTCCTCGGCAAGAACACCCTTGGCCCATCGGGGGTTACGACTTGGAAGATCGCATCCTTGAACTAGAATGAGATTGTTAGATAATTCACCCCTTTTACATAAGTTCATTATTCAATGTTGGGACTCAACCTTCTCATATCCTTCACGCAGAAGAGCATCTGCTTCCTGCACATATCGTCCTTTAAGGGCGTTAATGTCCCCTACTTCTGCACCGACAACGGGAAGGTTGAAAGGCCTCGGTTTTCGAAGCCATTTCGTGATGACGGCAACGATGAAGATTACAGCTGCTGTAAGAGTGGAAATCCACAGTGTCGGCATATGAAGAGACGACATCTTCCCACCACGACAGCCTGCGCTCGGGTATGAATGAACCTCGACTTAGATCCTAATCCAGGGAGCCTTTTTCCTAACTTTCATGTTGGTCACAGAGTGATCACACACAATTGAGCCAAGCAGTCAAATCTCACCAACAAATATGAAATTCCTCAATTGCACATCCAAACCCCGCGTATCACATAAGCGTAGATACTCAGGGTAGGATTGTCCCCCCTGGTTCATGCAGTAGCGGTTGTAAGGTGGACAGAACCACGAGAAGCATGTTCCGGCACTGCAACGTGACATATTTTGGGGGGATACTGCGCTACCATCATTTGCATCCTTCGCTGAGAGATGCATAATGCACCTATCGCGCCACTTACGAAAAGCGAGCCCGCCAGGATGGACTGAACAACTACACAGGTAATGAACTCTGAATTCGTAAGCATGGCACAGTTCCTGCAGTGTGAGCAGGAAGAAGTAGCTAACCGACCACTGAAAAGAAGCACACATGAACAGCACGTCTCACGGATTACGTTATAGGGGAGCACCAAGTATTCATATCAGCACACGATTCTCCACGCCGCATCGCTTTAAACCTATTGCTTTTCAAGTCCAATATACACATAGGTGACAGCCCCTGACTGTCTACAGGTAGGCTCTCCTTTAGTAATCAGGATGTTCACTAAGCGCCGTTCGATCCCTCACCGACATGGCTCTTATGCAGGCCTAGGGTTGTAATCCAGACTGCACTAACTCTTCCTGGAACTGAAATATCTGCTCCTGCTATTAGCTAAGCGTATTCTCGTAAAAGGGATGCGCTATCGACTCCCGTCCTGCATTGAGTTGACGAGACTCGCTGATCTCCCTGTCGTGGCTTTGCGCCACTGTAACTTCAAAGACTGTAATAGACGTAACGTAATGATATAAATGCTTGAAGATACCCTCGTAAACCTGATGTAGTGTATCATTGTCTTCCCCGATTGTTCTTCTTTGTGTGAGTTCAAGGGATTTACAAGTCCCAGAGTGTCGGTGTGGAAGTCCAGTACCCCTTTTCAGTAAATTCCGGTCTCTTTCCACGAACAGAATGGCACCTTCGGCTATCGAGGTGGCTCCTCAGCCGAGCATAACCTCCGCCGATACAAGCAAAGTCGGAGTGCCGCCAGGGCTAAAGTTAATCTCGCCCGAAAAGCTCGACTTGCGCTCCGACGAGGAGATCGCTACGTGGCTCCAGGAGCGTCACCCCGTCACATCGGACAGGAATATTTGGGCATTCTGGCACTCCGGCTACAGCCAAATGCCCCCCTGGGTGAAGCGCAATATTATCAATTGGGTTCGTAAATTAGGACCGGACTGGACTGTTCACCTGGTGGACAAAGTGCCCGGATCTGAGACCAATATCAGTCATTTTGTTGACAGCTCCTTCTTTCCTGACGCGTTCAACAATAACATGATGGACGGTCCATCCGTTGGTCCGCACTCTGGGGATATGGTCCGGTTACCGCTGCTTTGGTTGTACGGCGGCATCTGGCTTGACGCCGGCTCCTTCTTGTTTCGCCACGTCGACGACATTTGCTGGAAGAAGATCGAGGATCCGGAGTCGCCATATGAGATGGCTGGTTTCGTGATCGAGATGCGCCCGGGTGTTGAGATCATGATAAACGGCTTCATCGCCGCGAAGCGTGGGAACCCGTTCATCAAGCGCTGGCACGAGATATTCAAAGCGCTATGGGATGACGCCACGAATTGCCAGGGCTTTCATAAGCATCCCCTGCTCAGACACCTACCTCTCCTCTGTCCGCCCGCCAGCAAGTTAAACTTGCCGGGCCCAGGTCTGAATGTCATGATGGAATTTTTTACCGACTACTTATCGCAATGCATGTGCTTTGAGCGATTGCGTAAGCTCATTGATCCGTCAGACGACTTCAATGGCCCCGAGTACTACTCGAACAAGATGTTCCTATGTTCGGCGCTTCAGGAGACCTTTTATTTTCAGCAAGTGACAGAATGGTCGGGAACTAGACAGTTCGAGCTGTTGACCACAAAGCGCACCGGTGAGGGAGTTGCAAAGGATAAGCAGTGGCAGGCGGCGGAGAACTTCGTTCACGATGCTCTCGCCAACACTGCCACCATGAAACTATCACATGGACCTCCAGGGGCCCTAGACTCCTTCCTGGCAGACCTATGGGACTCGGATGAGCACCACAGCAAGGATAGCGAGGAAGGCACTTTCGCGGCGTATCTAAGATACGGCAGCGTGCACTTTGACCAAACGCGCCAAATGATCCCGATCAAAATGGGATGGCCGGATGAGGAGGTGTTGCATGCAGGTGTGCTCGAGCCAAAGAAAGAAAATTAGATAGGCTTAAAGAGGGTCGGAAAGGAAAACGAATTGGATTAAAAGGCTGGCACGCAAGGATACATTGCGTATGATCTGGTCTGAATGAAGGTAGATAAAATAAGCATAAGAATACAGGCATAACGAATAATGATCGTGAGGTAAACCAAAAAGTCACGATATGTAATGTCATGATGCGCCCAACTGATCTCATTCTTCGTGGCGCTCATCGAATATAACAACTGCACCGCTAGCCAGCGCGTCTCGTGATACCGTTACATTTTCCTTGTAGGCTTATTCATATGACAGGTCCAGGAGAACCTCCCATTTATCGTTCAACTGGCTCTGTTTGAAGTACCTCTCACACGAGTAGCTATGATCGATAATCAGCTGACTGGCATCCAGTCAATATCCATGTTACTTACCTCCAGTATGCAGTACCAGTTGCCAACCTCTGGCAACCGCGGACATATTCTCGAATATCCGCGTTGAGTTTCTCGTCGTTTTTGCTCCATGGGAGTCTCTTTTCGGCGGCAACGCAGATTGCGTAATGCTCTCGAATGAGATCCAAGACCTTGTCGACAGCACTCTGGAGAGTGATGTTGTACTTGTTCATGAACAGAAAAACGATGTTCTCAAGCTGCGATACGCGCTTTGAGATTTTTCCAGTCAATAATTTGTTTTCATAGTCTTACTTTAGAATAGGGACCTACAAATTCTTTCTGCATAGAGAGTATGTCGTTGAGGAGGATGGTCAACCTAGTACACTCTAGTACAATAGCCTCCATAGCTTCGTGCCTGCGGATCCACTCAGGTAGCTCAAACTCCATGGCGTATTCATTTTGTGTGATGCTAGGGATCACACCGACGTCATCTGCTCGGATCTTGAAATGATACCATGGATCTGGTAGGCTATCACCCTGGCGGACCTGCTGTTGCCTCCCGACCCCGTTGACATAGTCGTGGAGCTCGAGTCGGAGGCGTTCCGTGGAAATCGGACTAAGACCTGCTCGAAGATCTCGTAAGATGGGATAGAACATCTCCACTGTCCCTCGCGAGTTTGGTGGAGGGGTGTAGTTGGGGTTAGGGCCAAGGCAATCATCAATGCACCTGTTCGTCTCCTCACAACATAGGAGCGTGCCCTCCTTGTCCTCAGTAAGCTCGCCCCCGTTGTCAATCTCTGAATTCAACGTTAGTATATTTCCGTCATATTTTTATTGCGATGGTTCATATACCGTCATCCCAAAAGAATATCTGTTGGACTATGTTAGTTTCTCGCAACTAGGGTAATGTTGATGCTGAAGCCACATACCCAGTAAAGGAACTGTGTCAGAGGAAGCACCTTATCCTTCTTGCAGTGTGGGTAGTATACAGCCGTGAGGAATGTATAATTACCCCGAGCACGATGCTTGGCCTTTTTCTTTTCGGCTACATTGACGCTTGTAGTGATGTTAGTATAGAGGGATAACAAATGTCTGGAAGAGGAGCTTTCAGCTTACGTCGGGAGCCACTCGTCTATCTCTTTATTGATCTCATCGACGTCTAGTTGCACCTCACTAGGCCATTCCGGCATCAAGGACAATATACTCGGGACTAGAACCTTCTGGTTCAAGGCCTTCTTGATGAGGCTCTTGCGTTCATCAACTGCAGCATCAGGAGTAGACGACCAAATCCGATCAATATCAGGAGCCATAGTGCAAGATACAATGCTGAGGTCCGCTCTAAACTAAAGAAACCTCGGCTTTTGTGGTAGCACTTTATCATATGAAGACTCCAGTGACGCCAGCGAAAAATGACCCAAATGACGCCTCAGCAAGCGTCTATATAATCTGTTGGTCTCATCGTGAGACGTATGTTCATGTGACTGCTCTGCACCGTTCAATATGTCTTACCAACAAGGGCCAACCTTGCATCATCGTAAGGCAATAACATCTTCAATGTGACCTATAAGGTTACATGAAGCCGATCCCCGAGAAGCAATACTGGTTGGCGACACGTGAAGGACTCGAAGACGTGAAAAGGCCGCATCCTTCAACCGAGTGCGACCTCAGCACATGTGCATGAACATAAGCGGCGCCGGAGAGCCTCGCATCCCCCCCTACACAGTTTAGAAAATGTCCGCTGAGTCAGCTTATTATGAGGTTGACAATACATACCTCCTAATATCATGGTTCTAGAAAGCGCACATTATTTCCCCGGATAACCTTCAAGGGTCACTAAGAACAATGGGGAGCCTGGACATTACCAAGGAGAGCACCTCCCTGTCATGTTCCTAACATCCCGGACACCCAGTGTCAACCATAATGACAGTGGTGTTACCCATAGATCATCCTTCGGTCAAGTTTCGCGGGTTTTGTTAGACGGGCCTACAGACTGACCGGAGTATGGAGCCGATCGAATTAGCTGATTTTCTCCAATCGCCAGCTATAGCCCAGTATGGTTACACGGAGAATCCCTCAGGGCTTGGGAAAATCCTGGAACATTGCCTATACTGTTATCGATACGGAAGGTAGTAACCTCGAATATAAGAAGTAATACAGGGGATTATTGAAAAAGCAGAACGTACCGGTTTGACATAACCCGATATACGATGGAGCTTGCATTAGTTACAGTGGCTAACGTTGCAGAAGACCGTCTTTCGAACCTCCTGTACGTGGATCTTACTCAACACTAGTCCTGCGAAGACCAACTAACTGACAACTCTCCCCTGTATCAGTTGCTTCACTTTCAGTTGAGTCTAGAAGATTTAGATCAAACAGAGGATAAGCCCTGACAGATCTAGGTGAATCCTGGAGCCCCACTGCCACGGCATCTTGTCATTCCTTTCTAGGCTGAATCCTACAGTTAGTATAGGGAGATTCGAGACAGCTGTGTTCGTGATTTGTATATGCACCTTTTGGCATGTTGCAGAAGAATGTCCATATCGGAGGAACGGAATTTGTTAAGAGGTAGGCCGGGGTCTACAATGCAACGTTCTTAGTTCCATGGTTTTTCTTTTTCTTGTCTCCATTTGTCTGCTTTTTTCTTCGTATATCTGTGTCTAATCCCGAGAGAAGCCTTAAATAGCATGTATACCGATGCTGTCAAAATAGTATGCATGCATTCCCAGAAACAGGCAACCTAGCACCTGACCGTGATGGGCGTTGAGAAATTCACCAATGGTAATTCTCCAAGTATGTGATGAAAAGCGGCGCAGGAATTGGGTCCAACGCCAAACCACACTTTGACACTTCATGGAACCGTGTAACACCATAGCCTGCCAGGGCGGCCAGTGATGTCAGATCATCACCCTCTTCTGGTCTGAACAGTTGCGGAGGTTTTCGAGGGGTTCATTCATTATCTTCCGAGTCACGTAATACTGACCTACATATACACTATCTCAAGTCGCATTTAGGCGTATAGCTTCGCTAGCGAGAAGAATGTACAACGCTAGATCCTATCAATTACATTACTCAACCCACCAGTCTAGTGTCTAGCTGTGTGAAAGCGGCCCTCGACGGCATTGAGGGATTACACCATCCCTATCACGCGCCTTTAGGACTAAACCGCAATTGTTATCTTATAGGTGAAGTAGATAGGGTAATATGCGACTGCCAAGACGACTCCTCTCGCATTCCATTAGATGCGACCCAAGAAGAAAATCGTCAGCATTCCCAGTTCAGACTCATCACGTAAAAGCAAGAAGGATTTCGGAGTGGGGAAAAAGTCTAGGCGTATTACCTCGGCCTAGATCCCCCATAACTACAAATCGCTCATATGTAAACCAAAGTAGAAGTTATTCGGCATCTTTCTTGGCAAAGCTATTACGAATTTAGGGGACCATTAGGAATTTAGATATGTTCTAGAAAACAGTGGCTTGATAAAATTACGTGTCGATTTAGAAGCGAGATCTCCAATAGGTACCTAAGTATCGTGATGAAAGGAGCATCCCGGGTCATAACAGGCTGTTATATGTACGGGTCCATTGCAAGCCTCTAATCTGTACCAGTAGTGTCGTAAATCTGGTTCTCGCGTGGGCCGCGCCCCAACCGTACCAGCCAATGCTTCACTGGCCGCGACATACTTTCATTACTAACGTGCCAACGTCGAACATTTCCGTAGCATTTCGGCAGTTAGCTGCAGGTTGATATATTATGACCTAGAAATATGTACAACGATGACTCCCTGAATTTACTGACCGCCTCTATCTACAGCCATCCCGCGCCGTTAAGCCACGTACATCACTTGCATGTACGACCCCGGAACGCGTCGGCTGCAGAGCTCTTCAACGGAAACAGCTCCGTTTGGACTCGTTAGCGCGAAACGTGATAAGAGCCATCTCTCAGTTTGAGAGCCAGGCCGAGGGGTCTGAAGTGGGAATTACATCACAGAGCAAAAGGAAGAGAAGTTTCTTAGATCAAGATCATCGTGATACAGTATGTGTATTCTTCCATTGCTTACCTACCTACCTCCTAGGCACGTAGCAGGGACCCTTCTAGCGTACAGGATTTACAGGCTTCTATTTATATTCGCAACGTGTTGATCCGCAGCATTGCCGAATCCCCACTGGTATCGATTGCCAAACGACCCCTGACGAATACGCAAGCATGCGAGGTAATACTACGTACTGTGATAATACTACCGTACTCGGGGTCAAACTAGTATGATCTACATGATTGTCCGGAGCTTGGTTACGTTCGTATCAGTAGGGCTGCTACTAATCTCCTATAAGGCGATAAGACTTAAGCATGATAACATGGCAATCGCGTTTTGGAAATTGTTAGTACTCGAGAACTCTAGCACGTGCTATGTCTTCAAGACCGCCGCAGCATGATCGGGGAATATAACTCCTCTCCTGAAGAAGACAATTCCCACCCTTGGTCTTGTATAGGGCCACCCGTTCCGATAGAATAGCGGTGAGTCTTTACGCTTCCATACAAATACCGCTATGGAGAACTGCTTACAAGTTTTAAGTGCGTGCCTAGGTAACATAAGAAATGAGCTTATGCTGCCATATACATATCCCATAGAGTCAAGCAGAATATAATATAGAGTGCCTCTTCTATAATGCGAAGCTCACAATAAGACGTAGAGTGTAGTTGATTTATACGGAGACTTTATCAGATCAAGCAATGCATCAATTGTTATGGAACGACCGGAATGTTGCCATCGCGAATATGGGGGTACGATATTGTGAAACAATAAAGGCGCCTTCGCTTGAATAGGCCGCGGACATATTACCATGGCAACCCCTAGCGGTATACTCAGCCATATTGCACAGTTACATCTAAACTCAGTAAAAGGGCTTGTAAGCCGACAAGAGTCAACTTAAAAGTTCTATTGCCCTAAATGTCAATTACATGGTAAGTTTCATAGAGAGCTATTGCCTATCCTCTATTGGAAGTATATTCGCTTGGCTAATCTACTATCTTAGAACATGTTATTCCTAACGACAATTTAGTATGATTGTTAGGCTCGAGCGTTGCTTGATGAATTGTACATAATATTTTGTTCAACCTATCTCCTACGCATTATTAGTATAACTGCCTGTGTCTAATAATAAATAGAAGCAAGCCTATACCAAATTTTTGGACTATCCGGCAGTTTCTTCGCTTTGTTGGGATGAGTTCTGGAGTAAAACATTCGATTAATAGCTTTATTTTATTTCTTGATCGGATTAACTTTTGCAATTACTAATTTACGTATTAACTAATATTTAACTTATATTTATTTAAAAATTTCATAATAAGTATATTATTTTACTTACTTTATATCCATAAGGCTTTATATATAATTAATAAGTAAACAAACAGGGGTCCGATAGAGTGGACGAACGTGAACGTAGATTCATAATGTGGCCCACGTGTGGGATAGCGTGGAGTGGTTGCCAGCCCTGTATGAGTACTTCTACGCTATAGAACTCCGAGTGTTAACACAACTAGGCACCTACCTCGGTAGCAGCCGGTCGTCCAAGAGCCCGTCCAAAGGCTCGTCCATTTCGCATTCAGAAACCCACCGAGACTAGCCCCAACACTGGCCCCAATACACCACAGGCGAGCAAGGGGCTCCGAGACATCGAGAAGCGCGTTCTTCAACTGATAGACTCGGATAAGGAGAGTGATAACAAGAAAAGCTTCGAAAAGATCCTTCAAAGATACCCTGAAGCCATAGTAGGTCGAAAATATACATTCGTCTCATCTCTCGCACATGTTTATACAGGCGCTAACGATATTCTTACAGGATGTACCTATCGATCACCCCAACCCCGAGGGTTGGATTGACAAGGATGGAAAGTTTCGGTGTGCCTGTGGAAATGGGTCAATACTAAACAAGGCTTTAACTATCGCTATTCACATAGGACAGCACAAGAAAAGGGCCAGAGACCCGCGCGTTTGTGCCCAGTGCAAGAAGACCTGCATCTGCTTCAAGGCTTTCAAGTCACACATCCTCGACGCCCATTCATATTCCGGCCCCTCGAAGAAAATCTGGGAGGCTTGGTGCAATGGCAAGGAAGGTGACCAAATAGACTACCGTATCGTTTACATGCCCTGACCGGGACGTGGAAAGTACCTATAGTATAAAATAGACTGAAATCTGTTAGATTTGTTTGGCTTCGCCTAGTTAGCTAGACCTATATTCTGGGTAAAGACGAATATGAAATGAAGAAAAGTAGGCCCTCTCAGTTAGCTCTCGTATTCTAACGAAGACTAAGCTTCCCAGTGATACTCTTACTGATAATGTGATGTAAACAGACGCAAATCATAAGTCAATGATTCAATAAGTAACACATACATACTACGACTTCAACTTTGGCAGGCTATTTATGACCTAGAATATGTTTAAGCTATCAGATTGATTCCCTTACCTCCTAGATAAGTAGCCTACCATGCTCTGCGACCGATGCTCAGTGGAATCTCATAGCGAGGAGTCTTGTCAGCGGGACACTGTCGAGACCATTCTTCAAATCGCTTGTGACGATAGACTACCTACGCAAGATTATCTCATATGTGATACTCCCGGCACGAAGGCAACCGTGTTAATTAGAGGCTATGATACGTATATTCTTCTTAACTACCTCATCACACGAACCTAAAACTTCACAAGTCGAATGATGATCAATCATCAGTTAGAGTCAGGCGACGTTCTCAATGAGAGCTTAGACGACACATGGCCGCAAGGATGCAGTAGCATTCGTGCCCCTTTCAACCCCTATCTTACAAAATAGGGGGCTGGTAGTTCAATGTCGGGGTAGATAAGCCCTATACCCCACCTTTGTAACATATCAGTGGCTCAGTACGCTACTAATCTATTATAGGTTTAGTGTATATGGCTCCTTAATTAGCTGCCCCGTCGGTCGGGGGCTTCTGTGCATTCCGAGTCTACGGGCGTTACCCCTCGGCCCGGACAGTCATTTCGGGAACATTCACACTTACCTCATGCATATGTCATGATCGACATCTTTACGCCTCAAAATTATGCCTTCAGCGTGCCAATCAACTCGGTCAAGCATAGGGAATCCCACTGCGACCAGGGTGTTGAGCTTTCGGCCGTTCGGTCTTCTTTGCTGTCAAGGCCTGGAGAGCATTCTAGAGCATCAACTTACCGAAACACATCAAAACCAGAGGTCAGCTGTTCACTGGATTGATTGATGCACTACGTATACGACCGGAATGAACAGACCCCACTTCCTCGTGGCAATGGAAAGCGCGTGGTTTGAGCCAAACGGTTAATTTCTCAGATCCTGACAATATAGACAAGTAGACAGAAAGGGGCATGGGCTTTAGAACCTTGAAAGGACTAGCCACTCCTGCCCTTACGACTGTCTCAACAATAATAACTATCAGCAATTGGGAATCACAGACGACGTATTCCAATGTGAATCGGGGTTTATTTGAATGGAGCAGAAAACAATAGTCAAAGTACCAGGAACGACAATTCCATAATAGTTCTTCCTCCATATCAAATTTAGTACAGTGACCTTCTATTCTTTCGTGTTTATGTGTTCCAAGTGAAGCCGGAACGTCGTGCATTTATGAGATTATTTTCCCATTAACTAGTACCGCGAAATTAGTAATGAAAATAGGTTAAAACGCCTGACTTATATTGTGAAGAAATTGTTTCTCGTTAGCGATTAATCCCCTTATGCTTCACGTTTAAAAGGGGGGGAGGAAATGATCAAGCCACTAGTGGCTCGTACGCAATTAGATCCTACGCCACCTCCTTAATCCAGCTATGGCCTTAGGCATATTCTGGTCGATGCCA
The DNA here is from genome assembly GCA_022578875.1 of Hypoxylon crocopeplum. Classification (NCBI taxonomy): domain Eukaryota; kingdom Fungi; phylum Ascomycota; class Sordariomycetes; order Xylariales; family Hypoxylaceae; genus Hypoxylon; species Hypoxylon crocopeplum. The sequence goes on from MU399557.1 coordinate 1,390,749, forward strand.
CCTCACATTGAAATTCAACAACTTTTCAACTCAATAGCTCAGTAGTATATTCTAGTCCAATCCAAACACAGCTAAGTCCTAATTTAAATTCTAGTAAACCGAATGTCCGAATGGGTAGTAAGATCATTTCGGCAAAGTGCACTGAAAACTTCGGCCAATTCCTTCCAACTTTCGATCTGAAAATTAGGTAGCTAAACAAAGCCCGAAAGCTCTTAGCGTACAGTCTCGGTCTTGATTCAATTCACCTCTTTAAAACAATATCAACACGGTAAACGGTATCACGAGGATGAAAATGGTCTTTCGTCTTTGATAGTGTCAGTGGCGACCCTGACTTGGACAACCCAACGATTTCAGAAGACTCAGATCTCGCATACTGCACTGGGCGACGGTCACTAATGCCGTCGCTACACAACGGATGGGGTGTAATTTGAGAACGACGCAGGCGGTTGGATATTCTTTAGCGACATCATCTGTGTGTCGCAGGCCGGTTTACGAGACGTGTTTGAAGAAGACTGCAAGTCGGTTACGAAGACGCTAGACGGCATAGAGCTCAGGAATTTAGGGAGATATCTTAGGAATAGGCTTGACTATGATCTTCAACTCCTTGATCGAGAGTAATGGTTATCCTGACTTCGACAAACTGTTGCGGTAAAACAAGAGAAACATTTCATTCTTCCACTAATGTACATGCTTGAAATGGACCCTCATGGGCCGCCGCCAGGGTTCAAGATGCTATCGAAGCGAACATCATCCAGTTCATCAATATCGGTTTCCTACCTAGGCCGACCCCGACTCCGGCTCGACTCCGACTCGACCCCTAGGTCCTTAGAAGGCAGTACACCAAATGTGATGGATGCTGTTAACATTCAAAGCGTGCGTGAGAATTTTCCAGCTCTGCAGCAGGGAATGGTACCCTTTAACAATGCCGCTAGAACGGTTCTGTATAAAGGTGCAATTGAGAACACAAGAGTACATGTCCTCGATTCATATCGATCTAGGCCATGATGACCTGCGGAGCTATGAGGTAGCAGAATAATTTGTGAATGCATCTGCTGATGAGATTGGTCAAGCATTCACTACCACATGCCCCCTACGACTCGATGCATCTGTTAGTCCATTCCAGATGATCCTTACTTGAAACATTCGAGGCTAGACTGGCCATCACTATTTACGAGTCTTTCTCTTCCATTGTTTAGAACGTGTATGGCTAACTATTAGATAGCTTTTGGGCCCTTTACTACCGCTAAAGACCTAAACATCGCCATCAAGCGGTGGGCGCCACCACTAGGCGATGACTCATGTCTATCCCTAGAAACACTGGAACCCCTCCTGACACCTAAAGCGCGGCTAGTTACTTGCAATCACGTCTCAATGGTGGTCGGCACAATACGCCTCATTCAACCAAGTCGTAGATATGATCCATAGCACCCCTGGCGCCATCCTGATCGTCGATGGAGTTGCATAGGCACCGCATCAAGCCGTTGACGTTAAAACTCTAGACGTCAGCTTCTAGTGCTTCAGCGGGTATGAGGTCTTCGGCCCGTACATCGTGCAGCTGCATGGGCGGCGCAGTGTTCAAGGACGCATACTGTCGAGCATTAGCCACTACTTCCTTGACGAGATTAGTCCCCGCAAGTAAAGTACAAGCCGCCAGGCTCTCAAGTGCAACGGCGGAACGAGGGTTACTATGATCAGATCCTACATTCCCATGCCGAAGTCCTAGTTTCGAGGAGTAACTCTACCGTAGATTTTCCACGCAAGGTAGAACGTAGAGAGAAAATGGTTTACCTCTGACCTCATTCAGGAGATGTGATAAATAGTATTCCACTCACACCACTAGCTTCGACTTCGTAGCCGCATTTGTTATTCTCGGTTCCGCGAGATTTGATGAGCCATGATTTAACAATTTCACAATAGTGCTTTTGTGGGACCTTCCGTATATTGCACCTCTATGAACCAGTCCGAATTATCCCAAGGGCCGATCCCCACCCGTTGAAATTAGATGTACATGCATGTGCAACGACACCGTCAATTCCCACCCTTCACGCAATATGGGTTATTATTAAAACACGCTCAAGCCTGATCCGTAACCACCTTCTCCGTGACCTTGCCGTCGGCTTGCACAATAACCTTGTCGACCTTGAGAGATGCTTTAACGGGATTAGGTTGATTGTAGACCCATTCGAGCTGCTCGAGAGTGCGGCCTTGAGACTCGACACTACGCGATATGAGTTAGAGGGAAATAAGAAGTATTGGATCGACGTTGGAGAACATACCCGAAGAGGTACCACAGAAGAGACTCGACTACGTCCCAGCCAACGAAAACCTGTACATTCCTGGTTAGTATTTTACTGTTGAAAATGGCGACTAGAAATGGCTAAATCTTACATAAATATACTTATACCCAATATTTCCTAGGGCAATGGGTCCGGCGAACTGGTTGATGAAGCCCATGGCATAGACGATGACGCTAGAAAGCGCGAGACCCTTCGCTCGCGTTGTAGTCTCTAAAGCCTCGGTGGGAATGACACCCTGGAGGGGGGTGTAGGTGAAGGAGAAGATGATGTTGAATAGAAAGTATGACGCCAGTGCGCCCTTCGCGTACGATGGTTGGATGTTGTCGCCTTGAGCATCGAGAGCGGCCGAAAGGCCAGAATTCGTAGCAAGGGCCGCGGCACAAGCTATACAGGAGTGAATGCCGTTAGCAAATAGACAATCACAACATTCAGATGAGGGACTACGAACTCAGTGTTCCAATGACTAGTACTTTACGTCGAGGCATAATGTCGGTCAGGGTGACGGCAGCTAAGGCGCCGACGGCGGAGAGGACAGAATTGAGCAGGTTGTACGCTAGTTGTTGCTCAACAGACGTAATGCCGATAATCTGAAAGATAGTCGTGTTGAAGTATCCCAAACCGTTACCGGAGAATTGGCCGAAGATGGAAATCATCAGAACCTGAGCTATTCGCCAACGCCCGCTGTGGGTCAATACGAAGGGACGGTCTATCGAAATCATTAGTCGCAGTTGTACGAAGTGATTGGGTTACGGAGCGGTAGGGAGAGCTTACAATCCAAAGGTCGCTTGTCGATGCCGTCCTGGCGGATACCTTCCTTCATCTCTTCGATCTCGAGTTGGACGAGTCTAGAGCTAGGATTGCCATTGCCGTGATACTTGGCCAGAAAGGCAACGGCCTCCTCCTCGCGACCATTGGCTATGAGAAACCGAGGCGACTCGGGAATGAACCAGACACCGAACATGACGACGACGCAAGCAAGGGCTTGCAAGATCAACGGAATCCTCCAAGAGTAATCGTTGTCGATTCTGTTGCAGCCGTAGACTACGGCAGCGGCAGGAATGGACCCTCCGAAGTAACCACAATTGTAGAAACCTGTAAAGATGTCAGTACATCGCGGTCGTGCTCGTCCTAAGTCAAGCGGGTGTCAGTCGTACCGGTAGCTCGGCCTCGCCAGTGAGGAGGTGATATTTCAATCGCGTAGGCGGGGGCAGCAACTGTCATGATGGAAATTCCAGCACCCAGAATGAAACGGCCGACAACGAACTGCGCAATTGTGCTAGCGGTCGATACGATAATCATGCCGACGATGATGACAATGGCGCCGCAGAACATGCCAATCTTGCGACCATACTTATCGGAAAGGACGGCAGCAAAGGGAGAGCCAACCATCGCGCCACTATGGTGGAAGCTCCTATTAGTTTAAGACAAGGAAACGGGATCCGCGAAGAACTAACACGGTGTAGAGAGAGAACATCAAGGCGACGACGGTGCCCGTTGTACCGCTGTGAAAAGTCCTCTGGAAATGGTCCATGGCAACAACGCCCGTGAGGAGGGACCCTGACCGTCCGAATAATCAGCACATGTAGAGAACCTACATGAATCTGCAACATCTCACTCACCATCGTATCCATTGGCGCAAGCGCAGCAGAACGCAATAAGGATAGAGCCTGCGAAGGGTTAGAAACTCGTTGAAAACAAGGCGAACACCGTCTCATCGGTAGTTATTTACAGTAAAGATGTATCGACTCCTTGCTCTTGTAGTTGATTTTGGTTTCCTGGATAGCGGCGTAGAGCTCGGCCTGGCGTCTGATTAGACATATTCAACTAGCGCATGCATGGTACGAAGAAGGCATCGCGTCCCTAGGAATACGGTAGATAGTAGAACGAGAACGTACATTGTGGACCACCTTGGCCTTAGCGCCAGAGGTACTCGCTGTCGCGCCGGTGCCCTCGCTGACGGCCACGTGCTCGTGAGACACCAGGACGCCGCCCACGTTGTGTTCCTTCTCTTCCATGGGGTCCATGTTTTTTCAATTGTCGAGGATGCACAAGGTCGATGAGAGAAGCCTGACGCGTTCCATTGTAGAACGACCAACCCTAGGTAGGGCACGACGATGATTTTATTCCTCGTCCTGGAGACCCCCAAATTTCCCCAGCTTCCCCAAGCAGCAGGTCCCGAAGAGGATGGCGGGTGAAAAGCCTCCGCGACCCCAGATTGGTACGCTGCGTTACCCAAATAGGCTGTCGTGTCCTGCTAGCCATTCCACCGCAGCTATCGCGCAGGGGTGACACGCGTGCAAGATCGGGTTCTAGACGCCAAGGCACTCTGGGGAGTGGCTCGCTTCCATGGCCTTGGCAAACATCTCGGCCATACTGCGTCGCATGAGTGAGCAGAGACAGTAGATCTGCCATACACCCTCGTACTCGAAGACCGTCCATCGCTGTCAGCACTTATGAAGAACCGGCAAGGATGGTGAGATCAACAGCACGTGCTTTGCGTTCGAAGTCGTCCTTTGACAACGCCACAGGAAAGATGGCGCCGGGATCTGACAGCCTCGAAGCCGAAATCTGACCAGCGCTAGACAAGAACCCAGGGCAAGCTAACAGTGTAATTGGTGGAATTCGAGAATATCTGTAAGTAGCCAGCCCCCTAGCACTTCTTCAACAGGATCATACGCGTCGTACGTGTTTCTGTCCTGCGTAGCTGGGAGAACGGTCTACCAGCTCGACGTTCCCAGCGGGCCGGTTCAGAGCCACTTGACGGCATCATTGCCGCGGAGCTTTAATTAGATCCGTGCGCTCTGGCATCGAGGCTCTCTGGCGCCGGAATATCGGGTCGTAGTTGTTCAGCTCTATGGGGGTTTCTTCCTCCTGTGCTAGGATCCAATCAGAAAGGGAAAACTAGCCGAAATCAGATCTAAGGCGCAGGAAAGCATTGCGTCTAGGTTAGCAATCCTCGTGCAATATGGCTCTGACTCTGTAATGGTTCTTTTGTCCAAATCATCATCGATCGTTTTCCATTCCAATTACGCCTGCTTGTAGGCCCGAAGACTTCGGGCCGAAGGTATTGGCTCAAGGTAGAGGCTGTTAATATTCGTCGGCTCTGGTGTTCTCGGAGCTGACCCCTACGCGAGCTACAAGTCATAGTGGGAGTCCTGCAAGATTTATTAATTGCGTATATAATACTCCGATCGATATACCGAAGACATCATTGTTCACTTGAACGCATTGCGATGTTGTGAGGCTCTTAATCCATGCGCGATGAGGATAGACATCTTGAAGGGTTGTAAATTGCAGTAGTAACATTGATTTATTACGGGCACATTTCGCAGCATTGGCGTAATTTACTCCTACATGGCGGCTTCGACTACGGTTGCACTCGGCAGGTACCGGAGCCTTACCCGTCCATCCCCCTGCTTGTAGATAATCAAAATAACCCATTTTATATCATCACCATGCTTCTTCATAGCTCAATTTCTTCTCATCCGCTATACCTTCTACTCAAATGCCCTTGCGAATGTTACAAAGAACGTGATAGTTGCTACCCTACGATATGGGTAGCCCTTATGCACTATAAACAGACCTGCAGCTATATCAACCTAGGTACGCATAGAGGGCTCCGATATAGGAGTGTGTCGTGGCGTTCGTGCAGAACAACCGAGCTAAGAGACTCGGCATATAAAATCTATATAGCATAGGCATACGATCTACTTCTTTCTTCTCCCTCGGGACAACAGCGGTTCGCTTACCTGTTTCTAGGTACCTTAGGTAGGTAGAGGTAGCTATGGTACGGTTACTAACCTTGAAAATAGAGGCATTCATGACGAAACTTCTTAATGTCTTATGAGCATCATTTGATACCTTATTGTAAACACTTCAGACCCCAACACTTCATATGCACTCATGCCACTGCTAGATATCGTGTAGGTATACGCACTCGCGTACCTCCTACCAAGGTATCTAAGTGGGTCTAAGCTTATAGCAGTTGAAAGCTCCAGTACTAAGTGAAAGAGCAGCGGAACGGTGTGATAGACAAGAGAAACATCCTCATTGTTGATGAATAACTTTCACATTAACACTAAACCCCTGATCTATGCCGAAAATAGTGGGGGAAGCCTTCCTCATCTAGACGTAACGCCTCGACGCCTCCCCCTGAATCCCACACTAAGGGGTTAACTTAGGCATCTCCCTGACTATTGGAGGTAGGCACGTAATTCATATTGAAAAAACAACGAGGCCATCCTAGACAATATACCAGACAGCAGTTAATCGAGACTCATGCAAGTGCAGCTATCATCCCTGCTAGTTGCAATTAGGAAGAACTCTAGCAAGGAGAAAAGAAATTGATCAGCCGGCGAGCCAGTCATCAACCAGATAGAAGCTAAATGTCCAGTCTAGATTGTATAATTCTAGGTAGGTGGTAGCTAAACGGGAATTGAGCAAAGTGCCAATTCAAATCATCGTGTAGACTTGAATTCTGAGTACGAGGAGTAGCAAACATTAGAAGTCACATTATCCACTCGGTACATATGAACAGTTAAATCAGGCACCAATACTATAACTAACTATAGCGAGTTCTATATATATGACGTGCAGTCCTTTATTATATACACCATCCCCCCCACATCCGTTATCAATGCGCCAAAGCATTTTCAAAGAGTCTCCTCAGCTGGTCCCTCTCCTGCTCGAGTTCCTTCGCGAGACCAGGGGCCAGCATAAGGACCCGAGCCTGCGGTATCGTGCCCTCGACCAGAGCATCGATATGGCTCGAGTCGAAGCCCAGCTCCTTCAGCCCCTTGGGCTGATCGCCTAGCTCAGCGAGGAACTCCGTGATGGCGTCGGCTAGGACCTCGCCCGCGTCCTCGCGCTTCACATTCGTGATATCCACGCCGAACGCTTCCGCGGCGGCGAGATGGCGGTCGGGGTTTGATGGGCCGGTAAAGCGGAAGACTGCCGGCGCGGATACGGCGACTGAGACACCGTGGGGGATGATGGGGCTGTCAACCTCATACCCGGCGTGTTTGTAGCCGGGGTTCTGGCCGGAGATGGGGTATGACATGCCTATGACACCTGTCAATTCGAGCTTTACACCTGGTAACGTCTAGTTCAGTTTATTTCACGTACCATGGCAGAGATGGACTCCAGCATTTCCGAAACCAACGCCGGCGAGGGTTGCGGCGAGGAGCATCTCGCTCTGGGCCTCGTAATCCTCTGGATCCTTGACTGCCCTCGGGAGATATTTAACGGTACTGCGGAGGGCGCTTAGAGAGAAGATATCACTGATGGGATTCGCACCCTGGTAGGCGGGTCTCAAGATGGGGTTTGACGGTCGAGGTACCCTTTCATTAAAGGGGATGGCGGTCCATGACTCGAGTGAGTGACAAAGCACGTCCAGACCTGAAGCCGCTTTGACCGCAGAGGGCATTGTCCTTGTGTTGAACGGGTCACAAATACCAAGGGTAGGCTTCAAGTTGCGATGCGCGATACCGGTCTTGGCTCTCTTCGACACAAGGTCGAAAATCGCCGTTCCGGTCGTCTCACTGCCGGTACCTGCTGTTGTGGGAATGGCAACAAGGGGCTTGAGTTTCCTTTCAATCGGTAATCCCTTGCCCAGCGGGGCGTTGACGAAATCCAGGAAGTCGGCGTCGGGGTACACGGTGTAGAGATTCATCAACTTGGCCGTATCCATGACAGAGCCGCCGCCCACAGCAAGGAATGCGTCTGGGCCATACGGCTTGGCGAACGCAATAGCCTCCTTGATGCTAAATCCGATTGAGCCCAGACTCATTATACCTTTTGTGATACAGTGGTTACTTACGAGCTGTCCTTTGGTTCGACTCGGACCTTGTCGAATATCTCATAACTAATGCCCTCATTTAATAGGGCCTCTTCCACTTGCTTCATAGCAGTGAGCTGTCGAACCGTCGAATCGGTCACGACACAGACGCGTTTGGCACCCATGTTCTTGAAGTCCATACCGACTTCCTGGGTGACTCCAGGACCGAATCGGATCGACGATGCGGCCATTTCAAACGCGTACTCCTTCTGCTGAGAAGGATCCATGGGAGAGGCAAAGCCGCGTCGCCCAACGCGTTGGTGAGTCCGCCGAGCATAGGCATCAATCTGAGGTCTTGCATGATGGTGATGGTGTCCCGGGTTTGAGTGGCACGGACAGTTTGGCGGGTGAGCGTACTGGACCGTCCGCAAAAGGCTGACCGCTCTTGAGGCAGCCTAGTATTTCCTCAAGTTAGCATGAGCCCAACTGAACAAGTCGATGTTGAGGATCTCACGCTGGGCGCCACCCGAACTGCGGCGACCATCTTGCGGTGTATTTAATAAATCCGATCTGCCGTTTTTGAAATGAGATGTGTACACTTGTTTGATGTCAATTGACTATGTAGTCTGACCTATGAAGTTTTGAACTGAAGATATATCCGTCAGCCTCTCTTAAAATTGTCGAGTATGTAATTTGTAGTTGTAGATGAGCGAGGTAGTTTTGAGATGAAGGTCCCTAATACCGGCACAAAGGGTTGGGAACCACGATGTGGGGTAAAGTAGGGGAATAGCGTCCCGCTGTGAGGAGTAGGCCCTCTTTCCGGGTCATGAGGTCGGTTAAGTACGACTCCGCATATGATAGTAATGGAAAGCTCGGCTCAATGTTTAGTTGTATTAGTGATATCTGGTTTGCACTCTTACTCAGCTTAACGAGTGCTGGTTTAAACCAACCTGGAGCTATAAAAACGCAAATCGAGTATAAAAATCATCTGCGTTTATGTATCACCCAACCTACGTCTTGATAGGCCAACAATGTCTTAAATGCCACTAGATCCCATAATGCCATTCACCTCCCTAATTGAGCTACGCTAACCATCATCTAATTCGTCAACCACCGGCGTGAGTCAGTAGAGGGAAAAAATGGAGAGAATAACTGGAGAGGCACCATGACCAGGAACGTAGATGTTGGAATATAAAAAGGGTCTCCAAGTAAGGTTCAGCTTCAGTAATGTTGTAAAGCCAGGAGCTAGAAGCTAGAAGCCAGAACAATACTCAGTCTTCAATTGAACCCTCCAAGTTTATTCAAACCATGTCGTCAGCTTCAGATTCAGGCACAGAATCTCGAAAGCGGCTCAGAGATTTATTGCCTGATCTACACTTAGGATACTGGAAGCCGGGCCCCCTGAACTCCCTGACTGATGTTCCTGGTGTTCTGGTTCATACCCAGGAGATATTTGCCGACGATGGGAACGTGAATACTGGCGTCACAAGCATCATGCCTCGGAAAGATTGGTTCTACAAGGCTTGCTATGCTGGTATTTTTAGTTTCAATGGCTCAGGTGAGATGACCGGGAGCCATTGGATCAATGAGACGGGTCTCTTGCATTCTCCTATCATCATCACCAACTCGTTCGCCGTGGGTGCTGCATACCAGGGCATCTACGAGTATACCATCAAGTCTCAAGGCGTGGCCAAGGGAAATGTCGACTGGTTCCTCTTGCCCGTCGTCGCGGAAACCTTTGACGGGTACTTAAATGACCTTACCCAGTTTGTTGTCAAACCCGAACACATCATCAAGGGTCTCGAGAACGTATCGAGTGACCGAGTCAGGGAAGGAAATGTTGGCGGCGGGACTGGTAGTAAGTACCCTGTAACCTTTTTAATCTGGCTAGGAAATTCTAATCAAACTGTTGTAGTGATCTGCCATTACTTCAAGGGCGGCACTGGTAGTAGCAGTAGAATTGTCGAGGGCCTGGATAGCAAAGGCGATCCGAAGACGTACACTGTGGGTGCGCTGGTACAAGCCAACTATGGCAGGCCACAGCACTTCCGCATCACAGGCGTACCAGTCGGGAGGATCCTAGCTCAGGAGGCCGACGAGGCTGCCGAGAGTAACCCGGCAATAAAAATGGCTCGAGAGGCGCTCCAGAAAGAGAAAGACAGGAAGGATGGGAGTATCATCGTCATCCTCGCGACAGATGCGCCGCTGCATCCTGCCCAGCTTCAGAGGCTAGCCAAAAGAGCGACGGTAGGGTTGTCCAGAGTTGGGGGTTATGGCCACAACCCGTCCGGCGATATCTTCTTGGCATTTTCAACTGGCAACGAAATTCCGGTTCAGTCAATATCAATGGAGAGAAGGGCAGTCGACCCTTTCAAACCCACGCCCATAACGCTTGACGTAGTTGACGATTCTTCAATCAACGGGCTGTTCGAAGCAGCTGCAGATGCCACGGAAGAGGCCATATATAACGCTGTGTGCATGGCCGAGACGTTGGTTGGGAACCAGGGACATAGAATTGAGGCGCTTCCGCTTGATAGGGTCAAGGAGATTATGGAGAAGTACATTTGAATATGATCCTTTTTGCGAGGTATTCTCTCGCTTGCGACTGTTATCTGAGTTCATGGCGTCTTCGCTCTTGGGTTGGTGAAAGCGACATTGTATCTACCTCCGTGATAGTCATTGTGTATTGGGGTGGATTTAATATTGTCTCTTCATTCTTAAGCAAACCTGATATCGTGTTAATCAATATCCAGGGGTTGACATAAATCTAATCGGATGATATTTAATAAACGGGAGTTGATAAGACCGATAGGTGGCATCAGATGTGGCGTTACGTAAGATTTGCGGCGTTGATGCCAACCTAAAGCCATTTGAAGTGGAACCTGAAAGCAACAGCCTAAGGCGCTTTGGCCCCAAACTCCCTGAGACGCCAAATTATAACATCATCAAAGATCAAAACGTTCCCTCACTTGATATCTCCCTCGCCCTGCTATCACCGTCCTCGCGCTCGTTAAGCTGATTTCGAAGCCTTGGAGACTATCCAATTGGCTGGGCATCTTATAAGCTTAGTCACAGAACCCTTGCGCCGTTGTTCGCTGAGGCTTCGAACCCGAGACGAAGATGATCACTGAACCTCCACGAATCGGACTGGACCACCTCGATTCATGAATTCGTCGCAGGATAAAATCTCGTAGCAATGGACCTGCGTCAGAATGGCGGACCCGGCTTCGGCCGTGACTTGAATAGGGCTGAGAGGTTCGAGGAGGAGAAGAGGCGCATCGTGGAAAGCTGCTTCAACAAGAAGGATGTTGACGGTTCTAGTAAGATCATTGCTCTCCCGTGTCCCTTTCTCTATCGAACCCTACTAGAAGGCTGACTTAAATGTAGTACTCGAAACCTATATCACCCACATTAGAATCACCGAGTTCTCTTCCCACCCGTCCTCTCCACCGCCCCCCGAAACGCGAGCCCAATCCGAGAAGCCTCGAGTCATCATTGTGGCAGTGCGAAAGTCTGGTCGGGTGCGCATGCACAAGTCCAAGGAGAATGCAAATGGTTCATTCTCCATCGGCAAGACTTGGGATCTAAACGACCTGAGTGCCATCGAGTCCTTTACCTCCCCGACCGCCGACCCTCAAAAACGAGAATGGGCCGGCGATACCGGATTCATCGTGAACATCGGAAAGCCGTACTACTGGCAGGCTCAAGCCGACAAGGAGAAGAAATTCTTCATTGCTAGCATAATCAAGATTTATGGAAAATACACTGGCGGGAGCGTACCTGAGTTGAAGGGCTTCGACCCACGTGAGTTAGATCAAGTGCTGGGATCGAGAAGGTTGACGCCAGGTCGATCTCCTGCTCCTGATTCTACTCCCTCGTTACGAACTGGACCTACGCCTCCGCCTTCAACAAGATCAACGTCAACACCCCCGCGAATGGAACCTAAACTATCTCGACCTGACCTTATACCATCTCAACCTGACACCATACCTACACAGAACCCTTCCAATACTATACCTCCTATGAATGGATTCCAGCCATACCGTCCTAATCAGTCCCCAAACTCACCCGCACGCAACCTAGCACCTCCCAATGGAACTTCTTCGCCTGCGCCCCCGACAGCACCCGGACCGGAGTCTGCTCGGGCTGGTAATCAAGCTGCTGCTCTACGTAGATTAGCTGGGAACAATAAAAGTCAGGACTCATTAGCTGCTTCTATCTCTACGACGAGGAGCGATGACTCTGGGAGTGTACCTCCGCGCTCAAGAGGTGGTATGCCAGGGCCTGGCGCATTTAGCAGATTTGGCGATTCTTCCGAATCTCCCGCTCAAGCAATGGATCTGCCTGATAGGAAAAGACCACCGATGGATCCAACTAGACCTAAGGATGCTACAGATAGCGATCTCGTACCTGCGCCACTGATGAGTCAAGGTGTTCGGCGAGAGCCACCTCCGCGGAACACAGAGCGGATGTCACCTCGAAAGAATTCTATTGGAAAGCGTGCAGACACCAGCTCGCCCGCGGAGAGACAATCGCCAACTCCAGTTCCGGTTCCGGTTCCTGATGCTTCTCCCACCCCAGTTGCTAGTCCTAACGGCGCGCCGACAGCATCAGCTGCTGAAAGTCCAGTGGATTCAACACCGCCGACCGAGACTCTGGAAGATGAGGATAATCGCCCAGGCTTAGGACCTATGATCAAGGCAAAGAAATCTCAACGTGATCTGGCTGGCGCTTTGTGGAAGGCTGCATCGGCCGCGGCCGCCTTCAAGCCCCGCCCGGGCGGTGCTGGAGAGCGACTACGGGAAGCGCAAACTAAGGCAAATCCTGACGGTCCGGATGGGATAACGAGCGTTGTTCCAGCGCCGCCACGTCCCGAACCTAAGCCCCAGACACCGAAACCTGTTGAACCTGAAAGGAAATCCGTAGACAAGATTTCTATCGTTCCTGAAGTCAAGGTCACAGTGCCTAACTCAAGTCGACCCACTAGCTTGCAAGCTTCCATCAGAGAAAGCCAAAGAAAAAGTCAGGAGACCGTTCGTCAGGAAGATACACCACGACGTTTGACGGTAACGGGCAATGATTCGAAATACTTATCTGCTCTAGGCATCGATACAACATTATTAGCTGACAAGACCTCGGAATTCGCGAGGTGGTTAGATCATTTTGGCTGGGTGCCCGGCGAACAGATGCGAAGTCGTAATTTTGAGGAGATGAAACTTGATATTGATCGTGAACTCAATAAAGCTCAAGCTGGGGGCTGGGTTGTGCGGTTTCAAGAGGAGGATGATCGAGTCGAAGCAATCAAGAAGGGTCTCGATGTTGCTATTGCAGAATGTGATGAACTCGACAATCTGCTCACGTTGTATAGCGTGGAGTTATCTGTAAGTTGTGAGCCGACAATCTTCCAATCCGTGCCACTCACCAGTGTCCTAGACTCTGTCCGATGATATTGCATACATAGAAGCTCAAGGGCAAGGTCTACAAGTACAAGCAGCAAACCAGAAGCTCCTTAGGAAGGAGTTGGAATCCCTGCTTGATACCTGTGCCATTACTGCCGACGACTTACGAGCTCTTACGGTGGCACCCCTCGAGACTACTTCGGGCCTTGAAGAGATTGAAGAAGCACTCGTTACCCTGTACAAGGCGATGACGAAAATTGACTCCTCTATTGCTGGATCCGAACTTCGGAAGAGCGAGGATGCAAGCTCTAGTGGTCAACAATCCAGCCTCAATACTGATTATAGCAAAATGCGTATTGTTCAGGAGAAAAAGGAGATGTATCGCTCAGAGAGCGCGGCATTTCTACAAAGGTTTAGTGCCTTCATGTCTCGGCAATTCGGCAAGGCAACCCAAGAGGTCAAGATGGCTTCAGATGGAGCTTTGTCGAAAAAGTTCGACTCGAGTCATCATGATGTTGGGCGAGATCTGCTCTGGCGCTACAGCCCCCTCGTTCTCTATGCCAGAGAGGTGGACCTCGACGGCTGGAATCGGTGTCTACAAGTCTATCAAGAGACAAATCTACCACTCTACAAGATTCGATTTAAAGGTATCCTAGACTCGTGGAAGCGAAATGCTAGGAAGCCTACCGGCGAGGAGGCGGAGCTTCTATTTACAGCCGAAGTGGAGAAGCAGCAAGAAAGCACAATAACCACTGCTAGAAAACTCACTGTGAAGCGAAGCCAGACTTTGGCTAGGACCCTACGAAGTCCTCTTGGCGATGGCGGTAGTAAGACAAGCTTAGACAGGATACCAGACGGTCGCAATTTCCCGTATGAAGTATTTGCCGGCATGATGGACGACCTCATACCTCTTGTCGAGATCGAGCAAAACTTTATTGTCGACTTCTTTCATGCCACCACTTTAGAGACCGCCGACTTCTCAGATCTCGTGGCGGCATCAAAGCCGCGAGATCGACGAGGTGGCGACCTAAAACGACATAGGCTCATGGAACCTGATCGGGAACTAGCGAGAAGAGTCACTCGAGCTATGGAGACGATCTTCTCATTCTTAGAGCAAGACTTGCAAAACACCGTGGACTGGATTTTATCGCAAGATCCATTGTGAGTATCGTCTATTCCCAACCACTTTGGCCTGGCCTGGCACCAGCTAATTTACAAATAGACAAGGAGTTGGTGTTCTTGCGATACTCGAGCGGAAGCATTTAGAAATGACACAATCTAACCAAGATTTCCTAAATAATGTCTTACAGAAGCTTCATAGTAACCTCGAGTCCCGATTTACAAAGTTTGTTGAGGGACAGATACGCGCGATCGAGGAAACAAAGGTCAAGATCAAGAAGCGCAAGGGTGTCATATCATTCATGCGAGTCTTCCCGCATTTCTCTAATGCTGTTGAGACTATGCTCTCTACAGTTGACACAAACTCTTCAGCCAGGAGAACAGTAGACCGAGAGTACGACCGTATCATTAAAACTATGTTTGATTCACTCAAGGTCATTGCACGCGAGAACCCCGCTACTCTCACGAACAGCGGTGCCGACCCAGAGGACAAGGAAGCGCTAAACTACCATATCCTACTTATTGAGAACATGAATCACTTCCTCGAGGAAGTCGATACTCACGGGCTCGAAATTCTCGAAGACTGGAAGGAAGTCGCCTCTAACGAGATGTCTGAACATATGGGTCTATACCTCAATGCGGTCACGCGCCGGCCACTGGGCAAATTACTCGAATACCTCGAGAACATCGAGACACAACTTGCCACGGGGAAGAGCCCTAGCATCGTGGCCGCACAGCCGAGCAACGCCAAAGGCACGTTTAACAAGATCCTCAGCGGCTACGACGGCCGCGAAGTGCGCAAGGGCGTCGATGCGCTGCGGAAACGGGTCGAGAAGCACTTTGGCGACGCCGACGACCCGAACCTGAGCCGCGGCCTCGTCAACCGAGTCCTCAAGGATTGCGAGAGGTTCTACGGTGAAGTGGAGGTACGCGTCTCGACGGTCACGACGACAGTCTACAGCGGCGACGTGCTGTTCGAGTGGCCGCGTGCCGACGTGAAGAGCGCCTTCTCCAACACTGGTCGGTAGGTCGGATCGAGTGAGGGGAAGTACGCATCTTCGCTCGGGCGCAAGTCGACGGGCAGCGGGCGGTCCCGCGCCATGTCATCGGCAGATGGATGGAATGACGGAAGTTCGGGCTACAGCACATATTCACGGTGAATTGAATTGTATAAAACGGGTTTCTTAGTCGTTGTTGCCGCCTTCACGCGTGGTGCTGTTGTATGTTACATGGGTATTGCGGCCTGGGCCTGGACTAGACCGCTACCTACGTGTTGTATAGATAGCTGAGTACCTTGATTAGGGTTAGTCAATTATACCCGGCATCGTCAGAATGGGACTTGTTTGAAGTAGTGCTTTGAGGCTTTCGACTAGGTACTGGACTTGACCTATCAGGAAGATGGGCGATGAAGCAGGAGGAACGCAGTCATACATTGCAAGGGCAACTTTGGGAGTTTTGACCACCTCTTACTACGTATACGTGCCCTCAATCTATCAACACCTACCACCTAGGTACTTGAGGATAAGTTCTTAACGCAATTTCCACCATCCAGGGGCAGGGGGCAAGACCTCACCCATACATCCTCGAAATCCTAAAAACGCCGTAACCGCTATTCTCAGCGGCCCACTGCCTCAAATCAATATCGACATGCTTCGCTTCCCTAAAGCCTCGCTTGAGAAAGAAGTCATGGTGATTCGGCTCCGCACAGATAGTCAGCGGCACGCCCGCAACCTGGGCTCGCTCACGACATAGCTGTATCAGCTGCGTACCTATTCCCCGGCGTCGACTCGAGGGCTTCACGTAGATGTGGGTTATTTCTACAGATGTGTGCTAAGATTAGCTATGCGGACACAGCTTGGCAGACGACAATTTGAGCGAGTGGTGCTCACCGAAGTAGTCGCCCTCAATCGCCTCCGGCTCTAGCTCTTTAATGGCGGCAGTCACTGCCCCGACGACCGCTGGAACCAGGGCGTCTGCAGTTTCGCTCTGGCTTCCTTTTTCGTCTGTTTTGTCGGAGTTGGAAGGCTTCTCTGCGTCGCTGCTCTTATTCCGTCGCGTTAGGAATAGGTGCGCGACAATTTCCCCCGACTCCTCGTGGACTACTTTCAGGGAGGTTGTCTCGGGATTCTGGAGTCCGGAGTGGACGGCGGCCCCGTAGTTTGCCCGTTGAGCTGCCTCGGCTGGCCAGTCCTTGAACACGAAGCGGTTGATGGCTAGCTGGAGCTTGGAGGCGAGGAGGAAGTCTGTGAGGGTGGGTTCGTCACCCTCGACGATTGGAAGGATGCTGTGATCAGGGATGGACGGCATGACTGATGCCATCTCCTGAGTAGTGCCGAAGTGAGTTTTCAATGTTCTAGCGTTAGAGAGTCGTCCGTGGATTTGATGTGCGCTCTTTTGATTCTCGGTGAGCTTCTGCTACTTGGGACGGGACGAAGGTGAGGAAGCCTTTAATATCTGACCATATTAGGCACCTCTATTTCTATTATGGAGAGGCGTGCACGTAGCTCTAGGATTTGCGACGCGTCTATTTCGTCTTGGCATCAGGCTGCCAACAAAGGAGAACAGGCAGTCACAGATCGGCACTCTCCGTCTATCATTCCGTTAATGAGAGGATGAAAATCTAGATCTGTTCGGTTTATAAAGAGAAACTCTCTCCGGCAGCTTCATCGTAAATTCAGCTTTATTTCGCGTACGTACCCGATCATCTTGGGGGCCTGAGACGGAACCTGGGCTGCTAATGGCTTTACTTTTTGCATATCAGCCATAACTTTTTATTTGATTTAGTTTGAGACTCCGGTTTGTAATGTTCAGCTATGTATTTCTATCCAGTGTACGCCACGACCGGGATGTTTCCCATATTCGAATCTTCGGCGGGATATTCCGTCGTCTCGAGCCGGCATATCATCTTCTTTGCTTCTCTGCAGTGTTTCAACACATTATAGGATGTAAATCGAATTGTCTCAAGGTATTAAGTGGACCGGTGTACCTTTGTTGCAAGTCCAAGTACCATATGATGCTTCCAGTTGTGCTTGACGGGTTATCTGAGTCTTCTTACTCTGAAAAGAGAATATTCTGAACATGTGTCGTACAATACTTGAAAAAGCATGAAGGGGGCAATAGATGTCTGGTGATACGCCACATTCCATACTATTTAGCTATTGGGCGGCTGAAGTCTTAGACGCGCATACATCCGTCGGCGCCGAAGTGAATGGGATGTGGGAAGTGCTGACCGTAGAATCTACCAAGATATATTATAAATAAGGTACTTTGACATCGTTGTTGCATCCAAACGACAAAAAGAGAGCTATAAAAAGGCCATGGTAGGTAATGATAATGGTAGATGGGTTACAACTGGTCAGTGTCGTTCTAATGGACGACTTCCTCGGTGAGCTGCAGCAGCGCCCCCTCCAATGCAAGATCCTACGCAGGCGTCTGTACGAGGTTGCAATGACATGCCGTCGTCACACGATTGGCGCACCCTTTAATCCCCGATCCTCGCGTGATCTGCTGGTGCAAGGTATACTGCTTGATCGGCTTTTGCGATGCGGGGAAGTATATAAGGGATGATATGGTACTCTGGTAGACTAGGTATTGCTTCGAGCATCACTCCAAGATTATTTCAATACCATCAATGATGAGCCTTCTCAGTCAGCGTCTGGTGAGATCCACGGAACGGAATTACCTCCTTCTCGTTAGATCAAGTGTCACCTCTGGTGTTCGTAATATCCCCGGCGCTAACTCGGGCAGGAGGGATATACGGGCTGCCTACTCCTCACTCTCTCGTGAACGTAGCGAGGGTAAGAGCGCCATTGTGACAGGTTCAAGTAGGGGAATTGGGAAGGCTATAGCATTACGCCTCGCTGCCGATGGATACGATGTCTGCGTTAACGATCTGAGTGCAAACCAGGCGGGCTGCGACGAGGTCGTCAAAGAAATACAAGACATGGGGAGGAAAGCATGTACCGCAATTGCGGACGTGACGAAGAGGGATCAAGTAAAGCAGATGGTCCAGACCAGTGTCGATAAGTTAGGACCCCTGAGCACCATGTAAGTTCTATAAAGTCCCTATGTGATTATTTATCCAATTCTCCGTACATCCGTCATATATCCGTATTTAAATTATAAGTATCGCGCTGACATTGCTATCAGGGTAGCCAATGCCGGAATTGTCCATGTGAAACCACTCCTCGAAGTGACGGAACGGGAATTTGAGCACCTATTCGCTGTCAACGTCTTCGGGGTGCAGAATTGCTTTGCCGAGGCGGTTGGGCAGATGATCCGTCAGGGGAATTGTCGTCCTGACAGCCCAGGCAAACTCCTAGCTGCTGCATCCATTGTGGGCTTCAAGCCCTTCGTTTTGGTATGTATAAGTTACACGACAGACTCCAATTCTCGAACTCCCCTGGTTGTTCAAATTACTCCAGTTTCCCGAAGGAATACGAAGCATTAAGTTACTAACAGACTGTCTCTACACACAGCTGCCACACTACAGCGCTAGCAAGTGGGCCATCCGTGGGCTCACTCAAGCATACGCCATGGAGGTTGCCGAACATAATATCACTGCAAACGCATATGCCCCGGGCATTGTCGGTACCACCATGTGGGATATAATCGACGCGGGCGCGGCAGAAAGGAAGGGGTTGCCGAAGGGCGAAGTCATGAAGATGATGGTCAATGACAACACCGCCTTAAAGAGAGTCAGTGTGCCGGAGGATGTGGCCAAGTTGGTTAGCTTTCTGGCCAGCAGCGACAGTAACTTCATTACGGGACAGACACAGCTTGTCGATGGCGGGATTATCTTTACTTGATGTGACGAATCTCAGTTGACTAGAAACGGACGCTCAGGGGCTGAACAGTTCTCAGCTATATCATCTTCAATATCTAGGAGTATCTCTGGAGAATAATGCTCCTACCGTTATATTATTGTTATCTATCGTCTACTCGTTGTCAGACTATTACGTATTCATGGACTGCCATCTATTGCTTCAAGGTCAACGCTTTCCCATCCCTTTTCACCGATGCCGATAATGATCCCCTTGCCCTCATTTGATTCTTGCCACCCCAATTTGCGAAGTCCAACGAGCCCCTCTTCGGCAAATACTACGTATAATTCTTGCCATGCTTTCGATACCTTCTTTTCCAGGTCCGTCGAAGGGCCTCTGAACCAGGAATGCGTACCAAATACTAGAGGAAGGTCCGAGCTATGGTACGCTCGTTGCCAAGGCCGAGGTGAAATATTGGGAAACGAGCTTACACCTTCTGGTGCCGGATCTTTGAACAGGCAACGGAATGTTGGCGCATGAGCTGAGCGGCATCTGTACAAGTGAAGTTTGTAAGATACTTGCCAATGATAAACCATAAGCACACGCCGGAACTTACTGTGCCATTTTCGCAGAGGGCTTGAGAAAGTAATTTTTGGTGATACCGTCCGCAATTCTTTTATCGACTCCTTCTGGTTTGTATGGGGCCAAGGCATTTCCTTCGTCATTGGTGGTTCCAATAATAGCCGGCTACATTCAAAGTAAACCCCTGAATCTCGAGTGATCTCCGCCAGAGAAACAAGTTTCGGGCAACAATGTAAAAGGGATATGAGGAGTACCTACAAGTTTGCTGAAGTTTCCCGCTTTGGCTCGTTCTTCAAAATCGGTAAATAAGGTAAATCCATCTACAATTGGCCTAAAGCTCAGGAACGGTTCTTTCTTCGAAAAAGTGTGAGCTTTGATGAATGCAAGCAACGCTTCGGCCGACTGTTGCCTCATAAACTCCAACTCAGCAACAGGATCACCTCCTTCAAATCCGAGGCTCTTAGCCACGAAGGTGAAGAATTTGTGACCCGGATCAGGCAATGGTAAAACCGGCAATGCAGTACCAGAGTTCATGATCTGGTTTCGCACCAATGGCTTGTCTGGGTACTGGAAGGAGTGGACGTCAACACTCCGAGCCCCTGCTGACTGTCCAAAGTGTGTCATGCGTAAGGGATCGCCACCAAACGAGGAGATGTGCTTATGTACCCATTCCAAGCCCATACGCTGATCAAGGAAACCGAGGTTCTGCTCGTGAGGCGCTAGTCCAGCCGCATTAGGGAAGCCGAAGATTGTAAGCCGATAGCTATTTTCATTAGAAATGTTTGTCATAGTGTTTTAATTGAGATCTTACTTTATGCTGACAACAATGTGTCTTTGACTAGTCTCGACCCACGGCGTAGGATTTTGATACGGAATTGTCGAACCACCAACCAAAAATGCACCACCGGTGATCCAGACGATGACAGGCAACTTGCTATTTAACGGGTCTCTCACAGCCTTAGTCGGTGCCCATATGCTCAAAGATAAGCAGTCTTCCGACATAGCATCGTTGATTCGGAACTCAGGGACGTCCGAGTTGTATACCGACGGAGGTCCGTCGAGCCACTGCGGGCATGAAGACCCGAACTCGGTTGCGTCAAAGTGATCGACTGAGCCTTTTGGGACGGGTGGTAGCCATCGTCTCGGGCCAACAGGCGGCTCTGCGAATGGAATCCCTAGGAATTGAGCGACATTTGGATACTCCTTGTTCACAAAGCCACGAATTGAACCGAAGGAGGAATTCACATCCAAGTACTCGGCATCCGATGTGTTGTTCTTGGCACACGCCATCTAGTGGTTTATAAACCATAAAGCTGGCCAAATACCAAGTTCAATACAAGTTAACATGTGAATACACGTTGAAATAAATGTAGATCGTGAATATATTAACAATTTTTGTTGACTCCAACACTTAGGAGGTACATGTACTACCCCTATTAATCTGCACATGCGGGGCGGAAATAGGAGAGATAAGAGACCTCGCATGCTGCTAGTAAGGCTAGGAATTGCACTAAAATGATTCTCGGACTATGGATGCAGGTGCTTATATACCTTAGGTACCTAGATAGATATATGGTGTACATATATCACTATACTTCTTCAACCTACAGTTTAGGTACCCCTATCTGGCATCCTGGTTCCCCTGCAGTTATGATTTCGAATCCGTAGACATGATATAACTCGGTGTTTTTCAGGGGTCCCTTTATTTGTCAATATATTCATACCTCTGTATAGTTGCCTTTTCGAGTTGCTCCTATATATTCATATCATTAGTATCGGTAAATCCCGAAGTGCGCATATCGTCCTCCCCAGTCTGCATTCTCGGACTTGAACTCCGCGCATGATAGCACTCCATATAAGGAAAGCTGCAATCTTATGCGGAATCGTCTTCCGTGTTATCTGTAAGGACGAGTTTACAACTTAACTCCTATGTTAACATGCATATGGCACAGTGACAGAAACACCCGATATTACAAGGTGTTATTTCAGCATAATATCAGCGGGAAAATATGAGATCGTATTTGAGCACTCTCTTCTAAAGGCGAGCGCCTAAGAATCAGGTATTATATGGCATTTATATGAGGTGACACAACATCATATGCATGAAAATCAGTGCATAACTTAGGTAGGCACTTAGTTGCTTAACGAAAAGTTCTACAGTCTCCCGAATCGTGAAATCAATAACAACGAAACACACATATTGGCGCTTAGTTAGAAGTCATAATAGCCTTGTCTGCCTTGGGCTCCTGGTCTTCCACAAGGTTGTGGGTATCACTATCAAAAAAGTCCAGTCAGCGAACTCATCCCTGAATGTTGGGGCATGTCAGAGAGTGGAACATACGTGAGCTTGCGATTTGGCAGATACCATGCAAATACAATTCCTGGGACGACCGAGCCGAAGGCTACATAGGTGAAGTAGGCCATGATTCGGTTGTACTGTCAACGTTTAGCTTCGTGTCTATTTAGGGAGCGAAAGGGGGATTAGGAATGACTGGAAATGGGTCTACTTACGGCTGTTGCAATGGCGACCCTCTGCGGACTTCCCATAGGCGGCAACGCTTTCGTAATGGAGTTGAAAACAGACGCTATAAGAGCAGCCGCCCCGTTGGAGCCAAGCTCCTTTACAAGCTCAGCCTTGAAATAGCTCGTGTAAATACCGCCGCCGATAGCTGTGCCGATGGTTGAGCCAAGTGTAGAAAGACAGACGGCCAACGAAGTCATCTGCGCCACTTCCCTGTGCGGGACTGCAACCGTAGAGGCGACAAAACTGCAGGTTCCCACGAGCGCGTCACCGAAACCTTGGATGATTTGCACCACGATGATCTCGGCGGTGCTCGAAGAAGAGTTACGGACTCGGAACATCAGTCCGTAACCCAGGAATCGAACGGCCACTCCGGCGAAAATAAACCACTTGTAGCGACGAGTCCACCAGAGCGCTGCGCCGAGGATGATTCCGAATAGAAACTGAACGGCGCGGTTGATGGCGGTGATAAAGACTGCGTTTCGTATGGAATAGCCGCGAGCGATAATGCACCACGTGTAGAAGTAGCTGTGTGTCACTCCCAATGCTAGTCCATCCGTAGCATATAGCAGCAGTGCCATGGTGATGTTAAGATCCTTGAGGTAGCGGGTCGGCATAAACGGGTGCTTGGCGACGAACCGCTCATAGAACGGTAGCGCTACGAGGCATAAAGCTCCGACAACGAGACATGCAATCACCCAAGGGGTCTTCCATCCATTGTTGAGCGTGCCGGCTAGGGTCGCCGGCAGCAAGATAAGAGCTAGACCACCGGAGAAAAGACCCATACCTCCCATGTCGAGCTCGGAAAAGAACCCGTAGAACGTAATCTTGTTGTTCAGAATATAGCCGGCATTTTTGGCTTTGCGTTGCCAACTTAAGAGAAGGATGATGATTGGCGCAAGACCGACTGGCATGATGATTCCCAGCATACCGATACCCCAGCGCCAGCCAATGCCGTTGACAACCTTTTCAGTGACGAAAGCGGACGTGAAGCTAACATCAGAGTTAGGCGATTTCAGTTCAGAGTAAGGTAGCAACGATGATTTCGACTTACGGCATGAAGACATATGGAAGGAACTGTAACTGAACCGCAAAACCTCTCTGCCTCGCCGTCGATACATCGGCAGCCAGGATATCGTTCATGGTGTTGACGCCGGTCTGGGCGAACATGTGGAGCATGTAACCAGCGGCGTAACTTTCATAATTCGGCGACTTCGCGGACAGGATGGCCGCAACGACATAGAAAAGTAGCCACACGGGATATGTTTCACCTCGGCCGAAGACATCGGAGAGTTTGGCGACCAGGGGCTTGAGGACTGCAAAACATAGTCCGCCGGCGGTCTTGACGGCTGCCAGAGCTGCGATCTGGTCAAAGTGCGATTGGGCGTAGACGAAATATGTATAGATTGTCGAATTATCGAATTCACTATGTCAACGTGGTTAGCAATTTAATCAAAAAGTTAGATATTCTTCCGAGTTTCTAGTGCTCACAAGGCGATCATCGAAAAGCACAACCTGTATTGACATGTTAACATTTTCTTAGTTTCAAAACTGCAACTTCAGAGGTACATACGCTAGAATGATCATGAGTTTGCCGTGCTTTCCCCAGACGGCCTGAATGGCCTCGATCTTGGTACTTCCGGATGCATCGTTGCCTTCGGCGATAGATATCGAGTGCTGCTGCTCGACGTCGACAATCTTAGCAGTGTCAACAACCTTCTCCGTCCTGTTGTCCTCGGATGGACCCCCTAGAGCCTCGATGCTGTTCCTACCCATGACTGTTGAAGTAAGCAGGATTGGGCAAGTGGACAGTCTGTTGAAGAGAGTTCGTGCCGTGACCTCTGGCTTGTCCGAAAAATCATCGAGGCACATTGAGGTAGATCGTCACAGTATTATATCCCAGCTACCTATCGAATCATATCAAGTCTGCTAAGGATGAGAAGGCCGAGAATGTTAAGAACCGATCCGAGAGCCTGGATACCATCCTTGGACTCTACTATCTTGCCCAATCAGGGATGCTCTAAATCTGATGATACCACTGGGCTCGTTCATGTTATCATCGCCCCCCGCGAAATGCCTTGCCATGTTGTTATTGACGACCCCTGAGGTCTGGCCGTGTCAGTCATTAAGCGATGATATTTTTGAAGCTAATTCGATAAGCTATTAAGATGGGGTGTGGATCTAATGATGCTCGGCACAGCTAGTGTTACTCGAACTGGGTCTTCTAACGGAGTTGGAGTCCGTCAGTGTGCAACGCTACCCTCCACGGAATGTGACGTGGTGCCGAATGCAGAGTAACGCCATCGGATGCCCAATACCGATTCACGGAGACCATTTGCGAATTCTCGTCGAGTCTGGAGCATCTTTCTCGTGTACCTACGGTATTAAGGATTGGGATTGCTCGTGCAATGCACGAACACCAAAGAGTGCTGTACGCCGGGCTACTAGTGGACCGACTGCAGCTGAGTCAAGATGAGTGTACATAACGGTTCAAACAAGACACTCGTGGTCGGCGTAGACGTCGGAGGTACTGATGAATCGGCCCTAGTATACCGGGCTCGAGGCTGACGTTTATCAAGGGACCAATACGGACAGTGTTCTCTTGGATATTTCCAAGTCTAGTGGGGATGCAGTGTTAGCATCCCACAAGGCGCCCACGACTTCAAATGTGACCCTGTCTGTGCGGGCTTCGTTAGAGGCTCTCTTAAGTAAATCGGACGCGAAACCTATAGATATTACGGCTCTCGCTATTGGTACAACACATTTTCTCAATGCTATCATCGAGAAGGACACCTCTCGTGTTGAGAAAGTCGCAGTGCTTCGTCTAGCTTCGCACAGCTTCTCGAGAGGTACGCCACCATTCGCGGATTGGCCGCGGGGCTTGGAGAAGATAATCCACGGCCATTCGGCCATCATCCCAGGCGGATGTAATATCGACGGAACCCTTATTGGTCCAGTCGACGAGACGGCCGTTCGAGAGCAAGCCGGGATAATCAAGTCTAAAGGGGTCAAAAATGTCGTCGTCGTTGGTATCGGCTGCGCGACAGATGAGAAATACCACCAGGAAGAAACAGTGCACGAGTGGCTCCGTGATGAGCTTGGCAACGGCGTCAACATCATTCTCTCACACAACATTGCGGGCCCAGGCCTCCTTGCTCGCGAGAATGCTTCTATCCTAAATGCATCGATCATGAACTTCGCTAAGCGAACCATCCGAGCATTCATCGGCGCAACCCGTCGCATTGAGTTGCAATGTCCGTTATATCTTACATCGAACGTCGGCCATCTCTTACCATTCTCTGAGGCTATGCGGACACCTATCCGAGTATTCTCCTCCGGCGCGACCAACTCCATCCGCGGCGCCGCATTCCTAGCCAAGTCGTCGATATCGCAGGCCGGATCTATAGTAGTCGACATTGGCGGAACTACGTCGGACGTCGGCTATCTCCTTAGAAACGGATATCCACGGCTGGCAAAGACATACACCGATCTGGCGGGTGTCAAGGTAAATCTGGAGATGCCATCGGTGGAAAGCATCGGTCTCGGCGGCGGTTCCATCCTACACGTCACCGACGACAGAGTAACAGTCGGGCCTGACAGTGTTGGTCATTATCTCACTACCAAAGCACTCTGCTTTGGAGGCGGTACCACGACGGCGACTGATATTGCAGTCGCATCGGGGGCTGCTGTAGGCTCAACCAAGGTTTCCCTACCCGAAGAAACCATAGCGAAAGCCAACGCCCGGATAAAGAAGATGCTAGAAGACTGCATCGACCGTGTGAAACTCAGCCCGGATCCGTGCACGGTCATCCTAGTCGGAGGCGGTTCTATCCTCTGTCCTAAAGAACTCGCGGGCGTGAGTGAGGTGATAGTGCCCGAACATGCCGGAGTAGCAAACGCCATCGGAGCCGCGATTGCCAAGGTCTTCGGTTCGGCGGAGAAGATCGTCAAGGGACATGACATCCAGGAAGGAATCGCAGAGGTCAAAGCCCGAGCTGTCCAAAATGCCGTCGCTAAGGGCGGCTTCGCCGATTCGGCCGTCGCCCTCTACGAGGAGGTGTCCGGGGTACCGTATACCACGGACCAGACTATGATAAAGATCGAGGTTGCTTGCGAGGCGGATCATAAGCGGGTGCACGCGGAGATGACGAACACGCCTATCCCTGACGAGCTGATTGACCAGGTGCTGTACGAGGAGACGAAGGAGCACGAGATCCCGGCCAACAGCGAAGATGAGACGAACGACGCGCGGGTAGAGTACAGCAGTTACCTCCCGACCGTCACTGCAGCCGGCGAATGGATCCTATCTGATACCGACGTACGATTCCTAGCCATCGGATGCTACATTCTAGGATGCGGCGGCGGAGGGTCGCCGTACGCCCCCCATCTGCACATGCGCCAGCTTCTACTCGAAGGAGATGCGATCCGAATCACACGGATGGAAGACCTCAACGACGACGACGTGATGCCGCCTGTCGCCAGCGTCGGCACCCCGGCCGTAAGTATTGAACGTCCCGGCGGAAACGGCTTGTTGTACGCCATGCAAGCGATGGAGAAGGAAATGGGCGTCAAATTCGACCACATACTGGCAACCGAGATTGGCGGTGCCAACGGAGTCGGAACATTGATTTGGGGGAGCACGCGATTTTATAACATGTCTATCGTCGACGGTGACATGATGGGTGAGCATACGACATCATACCATGATCAAAGCACTCACTTCCGTTTGCTAACATTGGTGTCTCTCTCACCATCAGGTCGCGCATACCCCAACTTCGAGATGGTATCGCAATACATCCACGCCTCCTCAGTGAATGAGATGCTTCCCGTAATCCTATGCAGCGGCAGCGGGGAGCGCGTCACCATTCCCGCACCGCAACCTGACGTAGCTACTGCAAGTTTGGAAATCCGAAACGCTTGCGTGGGAAGTATGTAAACATCAATACTCATTCCTCCGTTTAGTTTATCTTGGAGCTTGGTATTTCCTGATCAAGCTAATTAGGGAGTAATTACTCCTGAGATATGCCTACGTCCTGTAGACCTCTTAACGTAGTTACTGACTTTGGTTCTTATAGTGGGTTCCGCAGCCGGCGCCTCTGGTCGTCCTATCAAGGGTAAAACCATGCGTGATATTGGCATACCAAACACATACTCTCTAGCCTGGAGGCTCGGTCGTGCTGTAGCCATCGCACAGCAGGCAAGAAACGTTGTCGATGTCCCTAGGGCGTTGATCGCGGCTGCTGGCGGTGACAAGAGCGCACGTGTGCTATTCCAGGGGAAGATCCGTAGCGTCAAAAGTACTCTGACAACAACAGCCCATAGCCTAGGCGAGGTAACCGTCGAGAGGCTTAGCGATAGCGAGATGGAGACCGAAGTAGACAGACTTGGAGAAGGACTATTAGAGGTTGTCGTGCCGTTCATGAATGAGAACTTGGTTGCCATCGGGAAGAAAGAGGACGGGTCTGAACAGGTACGTTTGGTCCCCTTTCCACCTAACTGCTATCGCTAGCTCCGCTAATGGTTGACGCCCCCAGGTTCTCGCTACCATCCCCGACTTGATCTTCCTCCTCGATACCTCCACGGGCGAAGCGGTCGGCGTGCAGGAATATCGATATGGCCTGAAAGTGACAGTCATGATCATGGCCCCTCATCCGCTCTGGGCTACAGAGCGAGCGCTTGAGGTGGCTGGCCCGAGTGCCTTCCATTTACCATACGAATACAAGACGACTCTGGAATACACAAGGCCAGTAAGTGTTATTGACGAATTTCGTCCCAAAGTATAGGTAGCTGCAGATATAAAAACAATTGAACATATCGTATATGCATCATAGCATCGATATAAATCCCTGCAAGGGCGTTAGCTAGAGTCCTGTCCTGTGTCCCAGTCTTACATATCGCAGTTCCAATTAGGGGAGCGGACCTTATATATCGCTATTTAAATATACCTAGGTAGAATGCCCACAAATTCGTACTACTTTCCGATTGTTTAACTCGGTGGTCGTTAGCGATGCTCTAGGCATTCGATTGATTAATTTACCCCGGATTGTGAAGCTGTGTCGGTGCCGAAGAAGCCCATAGGTTCCCATGAATATTGTTCCGGGCTTTCAAATTCGACCGCCTGGACCTGGTCTCCGTAGTGCACAAGGTCCGATTCATTCGTCTGTGGCCACCGGAACATCTCTAATGGATCACCAATATTCCGTTCCATGATATCTTCGCTTGGAAAAGTCGGCGCGTGTTGTTCTGGTTGCCGCCAGTTCAATGCTCTCTTGAACCTTGCCCTTGCGTCACTAGCCAGCGTCCATGACACAGACATTTCGTTTAAGGCCTCGTCTAAAATGGGGAAAGGAGTATCCTCAAAGAGAGAACCTGAATGATCCGAGGTTTTTGACGTGACCAAAACAGAATTGGTAGCGACAATGGCGCCCTGGACCAGAATCAGGGGGACATTTCCAAGAGTGTGCTGACCTTTGAAACGGTCTAGGACGTCGACTATATCTCCCGCAGCAGATTTGCAGATCCTAATAGACTCTGTAATAGAACTGGAGATGGCGCCTGGTTTGTCACGTAGAGTATGTGACTCGATAGTAGTAATGAATGGGAGATTCAGGCAGATTCGGGTGCTATGATACAGCGTACTGCGCGAATATAGTCAGCAATCCAACCCTTATGAATGAGGTTAAGTTCTCTTCATTACTGTAAGACAGCCACATTCGGTTGTAAACGATCTTTATTTGTAAACCACTTCTTCCATCTCATGTCACTGGGGAGAGCCTCATGCCAAGCAAGAAGTCTCGCATTTAGCTGTTGAAGAGCTGCCGTAGTCCACCTTTTGGATTTTAAAGCGCTCTTCCGTTTCGGTGCGAATACATTAGAGAGCATATCGTGAATAATACGCCCGAGTTCGACCTGCTGATTAAATAGCAATGCCAATTTCGGACCCGCCGGTCGGACAGTCTTGAGGAAACTCATGTCATGTATCTCGAGCCAGTTATCCCATATGGGAGGGTCATGCCTTTCATTGAAAATTAGCGGTGTAGATGGGCTTCATTCTCGCACACTTACGGTAAAGGTTCACTCGTATCAACATCCGCGTCGTTCTCATGCATGAAAGTCGGTCGTCCGAGGAAAAGACTGAAGATCCTAATAGTATGTAAACATGCGGTTTACGCAATATTCACTCTGATATCCACATACTTATCAGAAAGAAAGCATCCCCAGTATATCCGCCTGCGAAATTCATCGTCGAAGAAATATGGTGTTCTTGACTGGGCCTGGCGCCCCCAGTGGGTCGGGTCTCTTTGTATTCCTAGATCTTGACCCATTCGGAAAGCCATGCCTGACATCATTTAGAGTGATGTAGTAGCGAACTACGAATTCATTCGAGCACTTACCAGAATACATCCAGCCCTTTGATAATCTCCCTCTTCCTACTTCATAAAAAGCACAGCATAGCAATGCCTGCACGGAAGTTATTCTGGGAATTGCGAGGCCCTGTTTCACAAGTACGTTCTCAGCGGACTCGGCGAAATTGGCTGCCAGGGCCCTGATATCTGCGTCCGGTGACATTAATGCGCCCAAAGCACAGGCAGCATGAATCAAGGGCGGGGAGCAGAATTCTCCGTCAATAGGGTTCAAATCGAATTCTTGGACAAATCCTTCCCGATCAATAAACATGAATTGGGGGTATTGCCAGTAGAAGAAGAGGGCTAGACAGAGCCTTATTGTGGGGTTATGGTAACTTGCTTGATCCTCATATGACAAGGCAAGAGAGGCTGGAAGGTTGACCGTCATTGAATTCTCGCCTAGATCAGTGTTGAAAATGCTCGTAGGACCATGATATATCATTGAACCTTCACAGAAGAACTATATCAGTACATTCTGCGCAAGGGTCGGAGATGCAAAGGTGCGATATATACCCTCGGTGGTTTCTTGCAAGGAGGCTTTGGCCATTGTCTCGCTTATTTCCTCGTCTTGGTTCTTCACTGGGCTTTCAAAAGGGGCCAAATGGTCATAGAAGACGACATCTCCTAGAAGAGCATCGCGCTCATCGTGCGAGGCATCCTTCAGCTTTGCCAAAACACCCTCAAGCGTAGCAACACGAGACTCAAGGGCGGCAGCGTACTCGCGCGATACAGGGGGCCGTTTGAAGTCATTATCTCGAAACTCGCATTTGACGTTTGCCGCAGAGCAATTACCACAAGGATGGGTTCGCGAACAGCGGATCTATTTCAAAACAGTTCAGTCTCGCAGTCCCCGGTATAAAAACGTCTCATTAGGGCGAGACGAGACATTGAAATGCCCGCACCTTTCTATGTTGGCAACGCTTGCATCTACACAGGGCGTTAGTCATAGGCGGATTGGCGTGGGATCCTGGCTGGCACTCACGATATGCGCCTCACAGAATTATTGTCCATCTATTAAAAGCAGCGTCCGGTTTAACATAAGATATCTAAACATGCATGTACAGCGAAAGGACATGAGATTGTTGAGAGAAGAACTGTCTAGATAGAAATTAGGTGTTCTAGTAGTGAAGATGGTCACTAGACTTGTTTATTCTAGTTAACAGCCCCTTGTAGATTAGGCACATGTACCTACCTAGTAGGTACAGTAATTACACCATATTGCGACATGGATGTCCTACATAAAGATCGCTAGTGCTGTTCCATCTTATCTAATCAGATGCTCGGGGAAGACCGTGATTCACGTGACACGGATGAAAGCTTCAGGTACATGCACTTTCTAACGCATTTGAAGTTTTTAAAGTCAAACAACATTAACTCATTTTGTTCTCTCCTTACATTTAATCTCTTAATCTCCACCCTGCTTCATTGAGCTATTGATATTTATGTATTATAACAAGGTAACAATATCGCTCACGCTTCACCAATTTACTTACGTAGTCAAAGTTACTGTCTTTACTCCCATACAACGCCCGCCGAGCTATCCCCTTCTCAACAGTCATAGCTCATCTCCTTCGACATATCTTCATTCAATGACCCCGAAAGAGCTCCTTGCAATTAGGGTCACAAGACTTTGAGAGGATCAGGCGGTGCTGGGTTCTGCTTCAAACTCTTCTCAAACTCCCTCCTCATCCGAATCATTGGCTGCGCAACCCAAGTGTTGTATGCCAGTATGTCCGTCTCCTCTTTTGGATCACGCGTGGTGTTGAACAGGTAAGGAGATTCTAATTTCCCCGATGATTTATTGACTTGCGGCTCCCAAACGAAGTGCATCTTCCAGTCTCGCCACTTGATCGCCCGTAATTCGTTCTTGATGTAAAATAGAAAGCCTTCACGGGGAGACTTTGCCTCAAGGGGATTGAGAAATAAGGGGGTTTGGTCGATGCCATCGAAAGGTCGGTCGTCAGGCAAGGGGCATTTCGCGATACTCGCAATGGTGGAGAAGATGTCGGTGACGTGGACTATCTCGTTGGAGGTGGTTCCCGGCGGGACATGATTTGGCCACCGAATTATGAAAGGCACTCGAAGACTGCCCTCCATCGCCGTATGATAAGTCCCTGACCAGGGCCCCGCAGTCCCCTTATAAGGAGGACGGAACTCGGGCCCATTATCTGAAGCGAAAATCACAACTGTGTTGTCGGTGATTCCAAGCGAATCGATGTGATCAAGCAGTTGGCCTACGCGGAAATCCATCTCAGCCATGGAATCAGAAAAGTCGCCGTGCTTTGTTTTCCCGACAAAATCGAGATGGGGCAGGGTAGGGAAATGGAGATGGACCAGCGGGTGGTAGAGGAAGAACGGCGTGTTGCCGGCTTCGACTTGTCGACTTAACCAGTCCTTCGAGCACTCGACCAATGTCTCGTCAATCAGTCTTCGCTGTTCCAGATCATACACCCGGACATTCTCAGATGGCATTCCGGCCTTCCCCTTCATGATATATGGCATTTCTACAACTTCAGCCGCAAAGCCAACCGCCGATGTAAATTGACTCTCGTCCGTAGTTCTAGGAATTCCGTACCACTCGTCGAACCCTCGGTCGCTTGGATAACGGCCTGGGATGTCGCCCAGATGCCATTTTCCGTGATGCGCACTAACGTAGCCGTTCGCTTTCAGAACTTCTGGGAGGGTCTTCTCCCATGGCGTTAGACCTTGGGGGAAGCCGGCCGGTACTGAATGCAGACAGCCAGTGCGAATCGGGTGTCTGCCAGTCATAAGCGCCGACCGTGTAGGTACGCAGTCGCTCTCGACATTGAAGTTGTGTAGAAGGAGTCCTTCTTTAGCAAAGGCATCGATCCTAGGTGTAGTAGCACCCCTCAAGATGCCACCGCCGTAACAGCCCAATTCCCCCCATCCTAGGTTATCTGCGAGGATGAGAACGATGTTGGGCCTTTCCGGATCTTTGGACATGACTTAGTCTATTCGAGAGCTCTAGGTAAAGACACGGCCAAAGAGCAAGTGCACTTGAGTACGTATTCACCGGGCGGCTCTAACCAATATCACCGATAGAAGAAATAGCATCGATCAGTTCGGACATGTCTTCCGTGGTGCAGAGCTAAGCTATATTAAGTGCAAGTAGAATTACTGGCCTCATCCTACGGAATCTAAGAGTTGAATTCGTCCCATCTTTACTAGGTACGCTTGCGGATAGACTCTCCGCCGCATTATAACTAGTCGGCCTATCTAGATGTTGATTTGATTGTGAAAAACTAAAGGCGGACATCAACTCCGTGGGATCCATTGCATAGAGAAGCACGTATATCGGAAATATAGGGACACTCTCGGCGTATTGATAGGTTAGGCTAGGTTAGGCCAAGCCAAGCGCCCGGGTCAGACAGCCCCTGTGAAGCAAACAGCCCCAGTGAGGCAAACTAAGGCAGGTGGATCGCGCGGGGTGTATCCGATCCAGGGGGTTGTATTATTTCCGAACTCATTGAGGGACCAGAGTACGTGCTGGTAGAATCCTCACGATAAATAAGAATCTGGATCTTACTTGGTTACATTAGGTACGTGAAATTAGGATTGAGCTTTTGTTTAGAGAGAAGACCTGGCTACCAGGTATTCATGGCGCAATCAACTAAACATCTCTTTGTTGGCGGGAAGGTGTTTCTGCACGCCAAGCAGCCGGGGCTCGAGACGGAGCCTCAATTTGGGGATGCAATTTACGTGCAAGACGGGATCATCGAGCACGTTGGATTCGAGGGCGAGGATGCAATTTCTAAATGTCGAGCTGCTGGTGCCGTCGTCCACGAGCTGAGTGGTCGGACCATTCTCCCAGGCTTTATCGATGGCCATATTCACCTACTGCGGCTAGGGCAATCGCTGAAGAAGGCCGCGCTAGACCACTGCGAGAACGAGGACGATGTCCGCAAGGCCATCAAGGACCATGCCGTAGCAAATCCCGATGAGCCACGTGTTTTGTGTAAAGGCTGGATGAGATACATGTCGAAGCCTCTAGCAAGCCTGATCGATGATCTAGACCCCAGGCCTATCTACGTGGACTCAAAGGACCTCCACACCACCTGGTGTAGTACTTCTGCGCTGAAGGAACTCGATGCCGAAAACCTAAAGGATCCAGAAGGAGGCAAGATTGAGCGCGATGCCGATGGGAAACCAACAGGCGCCTTTGAGGAAGCCGCTGTTTTCACAATCATCTGGCCCTTCCTTGCCCAGACAGCAACGAAGAAGAACCGTGAAGACTGGATCAGAGCTGCTGTCCAGGCATATAATGGGTCGGGATATACGGGCGCCATTGACATGGCAATGGAGGAACAAGCATGGGCGACTCTCCTTGAGATGCGCAAAGAGCAGTCAGAGGAACCACTGCCGTTTCGTCTCGCCGCTTATTGGCTCATGAGACCATCGACATCCGAAGCGGATGCCCTCGCCCAAGTGGACTGGGCCATTGAGGTACATAAAGAACTAAACGCGGAAAAGTCACCCGATCTCCACGTCGTTGGTATCAAGGTAGTCTGCGACGGTATCATCGACGCTTGCACCGCCTACCTGTCGGAGCCTTATCTCAAGGGAGCCGACGTGGTCAAGGCTTCCAGTGGTCAGCCGTTCTGGGACGCCAAGATCCTCAAGGCGATGGTGAGCAAGGCCGACGCCGCAGGACTTCAAATCGCCCTTCATGCGATCGGAGATGCGGCCATCACCATGGCTGTTGATGCTCTCTCCACCTGCTCTCCGAAGAACCGCCACCGAATAGAACATCTCGAGCTCGCGTCTTCCCGGGATGCTAAGCGTCTGGGTGAATTGGGGATGTGAGTGATACCCCGTACATGTCGCTCGCTCAAGAATCAGTCAATTATGGTGCCGTCTACTAACACTAGCTAGTACGGCCTCCGTACAGCCCGTCCATGCCGACCCATGGATTCTCCGCGCATGGCCAGGCCTGCTAGGTCACCGCTGCGAACGCGCTTTCCCCTACCGCGAGTTCTCCGACGGAGGCGCGGAACTCGCTCTCGGCAGCGACAGCCCGACGTCGCCGTGGGACATCATGGCCAACGTGTACGTCGCGACGACGAGAAAGTCTTACCGAAACACCAAGTACGACAATGTCGTCAATTATAACTTCCGCCTAGGTATATGCGAGTCGGTCGTCGCGGCGAGTTACGGTTCGGCGAGGAGCGTGTTCTGGGATAACCGCCTGGGTAGCTTGGAGGCTGGGAAGGTGGCGGATCTTACGATATGGGATATGGAGTGGGAGGAGGATAAGCTTCTCGGTGCCTCGATTAAGGAGACTTGGTTTAATGGGGAGAAGGTTTGGGGAACGTGAGATGGGATGGGGTTATGGAATGTGTAACTCAGCTAGCATATCTCATTCTTTGTGTTGTGGATAGAACTGTGGTAGTTAAAACGTAGAGTAAAACAAGTAGTGGCGAGATAAGTCGGTGTAATAGCAACATTGGTGGTTTAGAGCATGTGCTAAAGTAGGCTGATGTACCTATATCTTTACTAAGGAACTCTTAGTTACTTTTCATTGTAATAATTCAGGTAGGGTTCTTTCTGGCGACTGGCAATATACGATAATGAGGTTATTTGGCGGATACTCGGCGTAACAGGACAGTCAACTCTCCAGTCCAACCCGACCTCCCAAGTCTCGGCCATCCCATTTGCCAAACCAAGTCATCCGGCATGAACCACCATAGGGATCTATGCTCCCTTCGGTGTCTGCTTCGTAGATAGTTAACAACGCAAGCTCCTCATCACCCTTGATGAAGCCCCCTTATCATAGACCCTCAGCATCAAGTCGGCTTTGACCGTGCGCGGAACCGGATATGCGCCGCCCCGAAGGTCGGTCTCGCTAGCCCGGATCATCTGCTTGGTGCTGAGATGTGTGAATTCGTACTTCGTCGTATCGATCACGCGAAACCCCTGTCGATCCAACTCGTGGTTGATGGACAGATACAGCCTGGGAAACGTCGCAATAGCTATCGTCCGTGAAAGCTCGGCCCAGTGGACGGCGGTCTTGATTATGACGGCCAGAACGTCGTCAGCCGGACCATCTACGTGGAGGAGTATGTCCCGTATCTCTAGTCCATGAATGCTAAGTTAGTACTGTATCAACGTGGAACCCATCGATGGGGAGGCTCACGGTAAGCTGTGCCTTGCAAGTGAGCGAGTCGCCCGTTTCTGAGTTGTTTCGTCGTATCCACGAAAGACCTCTTGCGGTTGTTTATACTCCTAGAAGACTCACCGCGTAATGCATGGTCGATGAAGTCGTTGTGGTCTCGTGTCGGGTCAGTGAACGATTCGTTGACGGGGTCGTCAAGACACGTCCTTGTCCATTGGCTGATCCACGCAAGTCCGAGGACACGACTGTCATGATCCCTAGTTACCATGAGGAGGTGGACATTCCCGCTTTTGCCGTCTCTTATTAGCGCCTCTTTGATAGGTGCGATGTTCTGCTCTATGCTGTTATTGTGGTAATTATACGTATTGTCGGTGGTGCATGCCTGGAGTAGCGAATTGTTTATCTGCTCAGAGACAGTGAACCGATTGTGTTTTGCAATCCAGCCTGCAATGCCGTCAAGTAATTGCTCACTAATGTTAGACAGGTCGACCTCCTCGACCTCAAGCTTGCCTGGTATTATCGGCATGGTGTCTCGATTGTAGTCTTAGGTGCACTGAAGGCTTCTTGTTGAAATCCATCGACCTTAGGGTTACAAGCATGGTATAGGAGAGCTATATATGTCTTGAAGTGCTCGTTCAGCTAGAATTGGCAATTTATCTGCCTAATTCTGCCATTATATTTTGCAATGACTCACTACGACCATATCAATATAATATAAATGGCTTGTGACACATGGTTTTGTCACCTAAATCCCTATTCACTATTAGGGAGTTTATTGTCTGGGCTTGGATAGTGAAGACTTCAATGGAGGTACAACTTAAGATCACTCTATCCATACTCTCTCTACGATGGCACCACTCGTGTCAATAGTGACTCGATTTATATATCGAAGTTATTAATCTCTATATTATTAGCTAGAAGATCTATAATGATAAATTGGCACAGTCCTCTTACTCAATGAGCTATTTCAAACGGCAAATGGAACCTGTGAGAGATACTTGTAGGTTACGGTGTAGTGTAGGTACTCAGGGACTAGAAACCCAATGCTATTTACATAGAAAAACGGGCACCATACCTCTAGTTTGTCAGTGACGACTGAGTCTATCTGAAGTGCAGCGGTTATATGTGATTCCGAGATCTCGAAGAAAGCCCCTGACCGAGGCCATCGGGGCTTTTAGTGGAGCACGGGACTCCCTGTCGGTAGGGCTGACCGTGAGCGCGGGACTTCCCGTCTGCCCGCCTCGGGCTGTCAATAAAATGGATGGAATGATCATCTTTGTCTACCTCTGACTGAGAAAGTCCCCTACGTCACGACTTTACAGCAACATTTTAACATACTAGCGCATGCGATGCTAATATATAATACGTAGCTCCATCTCAATCTTTACATAGCACAGCCACTCAGATAAATATTTCCCCTAACACTGAACCCGCTCTCACAATGGCGACGGGACTACTGCATAAGCTCCTCCACCTGACCAACTTTCGGAACCCACTCCTGCGGACAGCGGTGCCCAGCGTAGCAGCAGCATTCGCGCTGCAGACCGCCGTGGCCATTCCCTCAGTCTTCACGCAGAGCGAGCGCTTCTACGATGCCTCGGGCTCCGCCACGTTCCTAGCCGTGACGCTGCTGAGCCTGTACCTGCCCAGCCTCCGCGCGCGCGCCGCCGCTTCGCTGGCCGGCCTCCCTAAGCCGCCGTTCCCGAGCTTGCTTGCGAACCCGCTCGCGGTGTATGCCGGCGGTTTTCACTGGCGTCAGGTTGCGCTGAGCGCCGCTGTTGTCTTCTGGTCTGTTAGATGTGTGTAGCCCATTTCCTACCTACCTACTTTAATCACCAAAGGCTCCCACTGTATACGGTGCTATTCTATTCTATAGGGAAACAGAGTGTAGTAGGATGTTTTCTCTTGCAAGTGAAAGTACTGGTTCACTAATACCGGACTGTATGCAGTGGGCTCGTACCTCTTCCGCCGGGTCCTCGAACACGGGCATGACTCTCGCTTCGACACCATCCGGCGGGTTCCGGGGAAGTTCGCGGCCGCGTGGGTGGGCCAAGCGACGTGGGTGTCGCTGTGCTTGGCACCTGTTCTAGCCGTGAACGCGGTCCCGGCGGCAATTCTCGCCGCTGTCCCGTTAGGAATTGCTGATGTCTTGGGCCTGGCGTTGTTCGCGGGTGGCTTCGCATTTGAGATCGTCGCCGACCGCCAGAAGGGACGCTGGCTGCAGGGTAGACGCGAGAAACTGCATGATGAGCAGTTCATGACCAAGGGCTTGTGGAGTACGAGGTGAGTTCTACTTAACTCCATCCAATCGGACTTAGGTGCACCTGGCAACGTTAGGTTGAACGACGACTGATCTTCGAGAAGCCAATACCCGAATTACTTTGGCGAATGTACGCTCTGGACAGGAATTGCGACTGCGTCTGCCGGCGTCTTGGTTACGCGACCAGTGCAGGTTGGACTTGGACTATCGGGTGGCTTACTGGGAAAGCTCTTGGTCGTTGTAGGATCATTTGTAAGCCCGGCATTTACAAGTCTCTTGCTATTGAAAGTGACGGGTGTGCCGTTGAGCGAGCGGAAATACGATGCGAAGTACGGCGATCGTAAGGACTATCAAGAGTGGAAACAGAACACTCCCAAGTTCTTCCCAAAGTTGTTCTAAGATACCTACCTAGGCAGCTAGGTTAACATGCTCCAAGTAATGATATGCACGATAGAATGTAACGGCTGGAACTCATTTTCTCAGGATGGTTCTCTAGTAATCATGAATCAAAATTGGCAGTTCACTATATATGCGCCTTGCTCCATTGCCTAAGCCTCAGCGCCGAAGAAGCAGTTCAAAAATCTAGCTACCATCCAACCTTACTATGTCGTTAGTTGAAATCATTTGTAAAAGCCCTTGACCTTTTCGACTTCATCGTAACTGCCCAAGAAGATACCTGATCGATCGTGAATGTGTTCTGGCACGACCTCGAGCATTCGGTTCATCTTACTGTCCAGCGCTTGTCCACCGGCTACTGTCTGTTAGTCTCGACTGTATGAGCCTCCGGGGAAATCACATACCGTTCTCAAAAACCATAGCCATGGGTGCGCACTCGTACAAGATTCGCAGCTTACCCTTGGGACTCTTCTTGTCTGCCGGATAAGCAAAGATGCCGCCGTATAGCAATGTCCGGTATGCATCAGCAACCATGCTACCGATGTATCTCGCGCTATAAGGTTTGCCGTTGCCTTGCGGGTACTTCAGTGAGTCGAAGTATGCCTTTGTGCTGTCCTCCCAGTATAGCGAGTTGCCTTCATTGACAGAGTAGATAGCTCGCGACCTGGGGATCCGCATGTTCGGATGTGTCAAGATGAACTCGCCAAACGAATTATCTAGCGTAAAGCCGTTGACACTGCCGCCCTTCATAGTAATGACTAGTTGTGCCGACGCGCCGTACATGGTGAATCCTGCAGCAAGCAGTTCCGTTCCAGGCTTCAGAATATCCTCCTTTGTGCCAATCGAGTCGTCGGCGAGTTTGTGAACACCGAAGATCGTTCCAACCGATACACCGGCATCCAAGTTGGAGCTGCCGTCAATAGGATCGCAAGCCACCGCATATCGCGCCCCGGTCTGGTCCTTGAAGTATATTACCTCCTCTTCCTCTTCAGACACCAGGAGCGAGCACTTCCCTGAGGAATGCATGGCGGCAATAAAGAGGTCATTTCCAATGACGTCAAGCTTCTTCTGGTCGTCGCCCGTTGCGTTGGATTGTCCAGCAAGACCGGTCAGGTTCACTAGTGTGGCTCGGCGAATGTAATGGGAGATGGCTTTGAAGGAGAATTGAAGGGCGTGGCATAGTAATCTGTTTAGGAGCCATTAGACTGAGTTTTTCTAACTATTCGTAGGTAAATTAAGACTTACGTGAAATCTCCAGTTGCCTCTTTGTGCTTTACTTGTTCTTCCGTGAGGAAACGAGTCAGTGTAACAATGTTTGTGTTGACAGCGGCCGTCTCGGCCGGAGGCATATCATTCCCGTTTCCATTCGTCGCCATTGCGTCTAAGAAGTTCACGAAGAGATAGCAATAAGTCGAAAGAAGGGAGGAAATAGAAAGATAGCTACAAGAAGCGTGGAAGATTATCTAAGATATTTATCAAGGAGGAATTGGGAGACAAGACCTGAGAAGCAATGGGGAAGGTGATATGACAGAGATAGGTATTAATAGGTTAGGCTCCGGCAAGTTCTCGTGAGAAATGTTAAGCGGAAGATTAGTGAGTGTAAAGATATATGCCGAGGGGAGAGCTGGGAGTTTATCAAGCATCGAAAGGACGTCAGGCACTTCCTTTGTTAGTATCCACACCCCTGTACGTCTTCCTCCAACTGGTTTGCTCGGTGTTGCGGGTAACAACAGTACGATGACATACGGCATCCATCCCGAGGTGTCGATCTAGACCCGGACGAACCAGACGAACCAGACTCCAACTCCCATGGCCGGCCGAGGGGAAAGTGTGGGTTGGGGGAACTAGTGGATGGCGCTGAAAGAGGATTTCTCGGGCCATGGCATTTAAGCCGCCATCGATTGTACCGAGGCGGGACATGCCGGCGAAGCTCGGGCATAGAACGTCACCTACAGCTTTGTTTTTGATCGTGTGAGCTGCCCAAGCATGTTGGGCAAGCTGATTCGTTTGATGCTCCTCTCCATGTGACACAACATGGCGGTTATTTACCAGGCCCTAACAGCATTCGATGCTGATATTAAGCTTAAGACCGAATCATGAAGTAATACCGAGAAATGATTGGAGCAATTAGTTGCTAATGCTGAAGAAGTTGACAGGACTATGATGCAGATGAGGGGCAAAGGTAAAGGGAAAAGGGGGAGCTGTGAGAAATGCCAAGGCCGGAAGAGGGGCACATCGGACACAGACCACCTATGAATAACACCTTGGCATCGGAACAGCAAGTCACAAAGTACCATAAGCCGAGGTTTATCCTAGTGTCGGATTATTAGCTCTCCCTTTTCCGACGTATTTGCCAAGCACGCCCCACTCCGCGTAAAGCTTGGTTTTCTGGGGACCTACAAATAATTTTCTCCTTCGTGAATTACTTTCTTCTCCTCTGCCAAACCACACACAACTCCGAACTTGGAACGCAAATGTAAGTGCACAACAATCTCTTCGACCCGTCCTTCGTTGATGACAGTATGTAAACCGCAAACTAGAGTCTTTGACCTTTTTGGAATGAAACCGTTTTTACACGTCAGTCTGAGCAGAAAACATCGAATCCCGATTTATTAGCGATTGATCTATAGCTTCGTTTTGCTAACACGTCGCTTAGGTAGTATGTCCTTCCGGTGCGCAAGCTTCCTACAAGCATGCCATGGTAGGACTGTATGTCAATAGAAAGATGTAATCGGTATGCTCACCCTCTCATCCTCGTACCCTCCCCTACTTGTTCCCTGATGATCACTTCTATGCTTTTGCATAGCTGGAAATTACCGTCCGAGGCAATACCCTTGACGAAAAAAACTGGCTGTTGTCTGATAGTATCAGTTGTATTTCAATGTTTGAAAGCCAACCGTGTTACTGGTTACTAATGCCATTCATAGGTGAACTTTGTATGGTTACGAAATGGTATGCGAATCCTCCAAGTCGATCTAGTTGCGTCTCGATATGATGAAGCGGCACTGGGCTCCGAATCACTACTACATGAGTCGATACGCCATTTTGTGGCAGGCCTAGAAAACCTCGCCCACTGATCACAACATCCTCGTCCGAGTTCTCTTGACCATGTCTAGCAACGTCTTGGCTGACTTCGAACTTCGTACCTAGTGCCACAATGCTGATGCGCCCAATTATACCATGGCCACCACCTAACATGGAGTGCTAGCTAGGGTTAGCCGTGTTAGCTGATCGCGTATGATACTACGTTCCAACCCCATCACAGTCGATGTTCAAGGCCGAGGTAAGCGAGCTTCTCTTTTCAGCTCCGTTCAATTTTACCTGATGAACATAGATGACGAGTCTGATTCGGACTTTCCGTTGTAGACAACCTTTTTACTACCATTCATGCATTTTCTGATCCTAAAATACATCTTTATCACCTTGTCTACCATACCGATAGCAAAATCTGACTGATTATAGATGCCAAAGCAATTCATTATCGAGCTACTCGTTACTGGTCAGTAGCTATTTCAAGCATGGAAGACTAGAGTACCACTGCAACATGATGATTTGACATAAAAATTGACAAGCATATGTCAGAGCTTCACGGCGTTGATGACTCCAGTCATGTCTGACTGCAGTGGACTCTTTCCAAGTCGATCTCAAACATTGCTCTGAGCTAACTAGCTGAACAGTGGCCATTCCGAGCACAGTCCACTGCTCTCCTATAGCTTGTAAGGTAAGCGAATTCCCTGAGTTCATATTTCTACGATCCCTACAATGATGATCCAATAATTCACGACGGTCAACATAGCTCGACATAGCTTTGATGATATTGCCTTTGACAAGGCTTTAACCCTGATATTGGGATCTTAGACTTCGTTCTGTTTCGTTTAATCATGGACAAAGCTAACTCAGCTCATAGTATACATAGGAATTCACGCATTGACTATCATGTCCGCTTCCAGAGGTAGGTAACGGTAAGTAAGATACAATGGATCACGAGCAATTATATCCTACCATCTCAATACCTAGTAACATACGATATACAATACAATATTAGGTAGACATCTGCTTTAATTTCAATGTGCCGCGTCCCATATATTTAATAAACCGACTGTTGTACAAGCAGTATGGGTCGTTCAATTTACTGCCCTGCTATGTTCAGTGTGTAATAGCCTCAAAGATGTTCCAATTCTGTCTAGTGTATGTATCGCCTGTAGAAAGGAGTGCAATTAGACGATGTACATACATGTACACGAGATTGCCTGTCTGAAGATGAACCTATTTTACTAGTGGTCCAGATATCATGCCTCCAGTTGAATAAATGGCTTATACGTTTTATGAATTGGAACATTATATTGAGATATATATAGCTCATCACACCGCGCAAGTCGATACTTTTGCTTCACTGCCTAGATACCTATGATTTCCCCAAGATATTCCAATTCTCGTAAGACTATGAAATAACTAGCATCACGATAGCAGCAGCAGCCCCTAAAT
This sequence comes from Hypoxylon crocopeplum, assembly GCA_022578875.1. NCBI lineage: Eukaryota > Fungi > Ascomycota > Sordariomycetes > Xylariales > Hypoxylaceae > Hypoxylon > Hypoxylon crocopeplum. The sequence continues at coordinate 1,433,886 of MU399557.1, forward strand.
GTAAACCATCCACATTCGGCCTCTGAATAGGACTCGCCGCACTCGACGGCGTAGCCGTAGCCGTAAACAAACCGGTAAGCTGTGTCGTCATAGTCGAAGTAGCAAGAACAGTGGTAGTCGATGGCGACGTAACTGTAGGCCCGGTCTGCAGGGCGCCATTGACGACGAAGCCTTTGCCGTTCAGGATGGCGCTCTGCTGGTCCTCGCTGCAGCTGCCGGAGACGTCGCGAAGCCAGCAGGTCTGCTCGGGGCTCGCGGGAAGATTCAGGGAGCTCGTGGCGTTGGCGTCGCCGTCGGTGCCGTAGGCCCCAAGATCGACATTCTCGCCGGTCGACACGCTATCGCCGCGAATGATGCGCGCGAACACCTCGAAGGCGGTCGCGGGTTGGTACGCCGGGACGAAGTGCCCCGCTTGGTAGACGCGGCTGAAGGACAGATTGCCGAACTGGCGCACGGCGCCTCCGATGTACGTGTCGTTGACGATGATAGGCGCATACCCAGCCGACGGGAAGGACGACGCGTAGCCCGCCACGGACTGGGCTAACGCGAGCGAGACGGCCTCGCCGCCTAGCCAGTTGCAAATGTAGTCGCGGTCGCCGTATATCAAGCCCACGCGGACACCCGCGTTAAGGAGGGAGGCGAGCTTAGGGACCATGGCTTCGCGCTCGTAGTCGCCGGTAGACACGAAAGCTGCTGCGACTTGGTTGTTTGTCTCGGTGTAGTTGAGGCTCGTGCCGATGGCAGCTTGGAACTCTGGCGTGTTGACGTACTCTAGATATTGTCTAGGCGGAAACGAATCAGGTAGCAGCGCCGAGATGTCGTAGACGCTACGCCCGGCATCCGAGTAGGGCAGCATCACGTTATTAGTACAGTTGTTGTAGGCAGATTCGCAGATGCTGTTAACGTCTGGGACCGAACCGTTGTTATCCGGGTCCTGGCTGGCGACGGCGGATCGGCATTGATTGATAAGATCACGACACCCGCCATCAGTGTAGAAACTCGCGTTGGCCATGCGCGCCCTAATCGAATTAATAGCTGCGAGGCCGTACGGGTTGTTAACCGCCATAATAGGATAGTATGGCGCTTGGATTAGGTCGTCGACGCAGCCGTTTACAATTCCAAGCGACGCAAGGCGGATATCTACCGTAGTAGCATTGGTGGTAGAGTTGGGCATGGACTTATTGCTTCGAGCAGCGTTCATTTCCTCCCACTTGTATGCGAACGCAGGACCGTATTTCCCTCCGTAGCTCTCCGAAAACAAATTCACACCCAAGATCTTGTCTCTTGGAGGATTCAATTCCGGTAAAGCACTGAGCAAGCCTTGTAGCATATGCCATATGGCAACAGCAGCCGTCTCGGTTGTATTGGCCGTATTACTAGCATTCATAGAACTGAAGGTGCCATTCAGATACGCGGCGGGCGGAACCGAGTTCGGTCTCTCTGCGGGTGGGATATAGACGCTGTTGGTGAGCAGGTCGATGGAGCCGTTGGTAGGGACATCGTAGGAGAATCCGACCTGATTCGGCTGGTCGATGAATAGCATGTTCGATGCCCTATCCCAACCCCACTCGCGCGCGATGGTGGTGAACTTGTCGGCGCCATTATCGACTACCTCGCAAGGACCGTTCTCGGTAAAGAAACCGAACATGGAGCTGGAGCCCGGGCCGCCATTGAGCCAGATGGTCAGGCTCGTATTGGCCTGCTGGTCCCGCGCGCCGACAAACCAGAAGAAGGTATTGGTAGGGAAATCGCCTGGAAGGCTTACCCAGCCGGTGTATTGCGGCTGCGACTCGAAGGCAGTGTTGCAGGCTCCATGGGGAATTTTATAACTGATCTTGATGCTGGGATCAACCGGCGAGGCTATAGTAGTCAAGTTTAGGTGCTTAGGCGAAGCATTGGGATATTGCGCCTTAACGAGGTGTGTCAATGTTGTGGTAGCAATAAGAACCGCATCGATGCAGGTCAGTCGCATTATCGCCGTCTGACAGTCTGCATTCTGGTTCTTAATTGGCTCTTCAGCCCAGGCGGGTATATAGGAGAGGTTACGAGACCCAAAAGAAGCCGAGAGGGAATCAATAGGGAAGTGCGCGAGAAGAGATAAGAAATCAATTCAGTATAAGTCAATGTCTAAGATTTGTGTATGTGTAAATGTTGGGATGGGATGGCAGGTCGAAGACGGCAGATTCTGTGGATTCGAGTGGGTTCGAGGTTGCCGTTCGAACCGTTCTAACCTAATATTGCACTAGTGTCGGGTACCTTGCATTAAAGGCTCCAACTATCAAATCATCGACAAAATAGGGGGAGTTTAAGGGAAATGAGAAAAGGGTTCGACATAAAATCATTGAATATAAAATTTACTCTTCGAAAAAGGTTTTCGAGTACAATCGTGTGTACACGTAAATCGACAGAAATTCGCTTTTAAAACGGGCATCAACGGACGTCCATTAAAATGAGGTGCTGGAGAGCAACGCCACGATATGCACCAGCGCCGGCGCGCGTTAGCTCGCAGTTCAGCTGGGGCTGAACATGGAGCGCCAATAATGAAACAACATCGACTTTTCCTCATGTTCCCATCTTGGTGGAAGTTGTGATTGTCGTTTCCTAGACCATTTCGCGCGCATGTCCGGGAAAAAGGCGCAAAATGTCTTCGACAGATTCGGGCTACTCGGCCACCGACATCATCACGTACATCGGTGTGCCCCTAGCCGTCCTTGGCGTGCTGCCCATCCTGTACAATACCGTCGCCACGCTAGCCGCCCTGTCTAAGATTAAGCGCATGCTCCGACATGGCCGACTGACAGCGTTGACGCGGAGCGACGTCGTAAACCGAGTCATCGAGGTAGAGCTGCCACGCTACGCCGTCACGCCATGTGACCGTTTCGCCGAGACCGAGCTGTACTGGCGGCCCTCGCGGCAGCCTAGCTCCATCCCCGGCGGTTCGTGGACCACCTTCAACTGGCAGTCCCGCGCCATCGGCGCCAAGACGCAGCGCGTTGAGTACGCCGATCAACTCCGCCAGCCGCAGGTCGATGTTGCCTTCGACGAGCTCGTAGCCTACATGCTCGACTTGGGCGCTGTCCCTGAAGCACATGGCTGGAAGCTTCTGCGCTCGACAGGATTGTGGACCCCCACAGGCTGTTCGCTGATGAAGTCCCCCGACGGATATCACGATGCTTTGACTATCGCCCCCCTGGACGATTCCGATGGGCATTTGTCCCTGAAAGCAAATTGGTCTCCGGATTGGACGACTCGGGACTTTTCTTCGCTACCACCTTATTGGATAAGGCTTCCGCCATCGCCACGACCGGAACCGGAGCCGGCGGAAGCCCCTGAATCTGTTGAACTTGCAGAAGGAGCATCCACATCCCCGGAAGATCCCAAAATGGAGGCTGAGGAAGGGAAAGCCAAGGAGAAAGAGGAAAGTAGTTTACGCAAGGAATCTCTCGACTCGGTCCAGAAGCAAGCAGACAAGAACTCGAAAGCTACCATTACGTGCCAGATATCCGTCGACGGCCTGATATCCGCAATGAGCCAAGAAGACGGAGCCCTCTTCTCGTCCACTAATCTGCAAGGTCTCTATATCGAGCACCTCCGGGCCCGCTCCGGCAAATCCGACGGCATGTGGTTTGCAAGTGTCGCGACGGCCTTCGGCACCACGAGCCAGACCATCCTATGGAACTACAAAGTCCCAGACGAGATCCTCAACTTCGCGCGGCGGGACACCGTGCCGTGCGGCGTCCTAGTCCTCTTCGGCATCGTCGACGAGTCCCAGACGCCAGAGTGGTCCACGACGTACGACGCGAACGAGGAGGCGCGCGAGCTCTTCTTCAAACGCAGCGCGGAGCAGCGCGCCGCCGTGATGGCCGAGGCCCAGATGGCGCCTCCTCAGAGGGAGGCTGCGGCCCGAGAGCGGATGCAGAGGGAGATGAGGGAGAGGATGCAAGACAGTCAGTTTGCCATATCATATCATCTCATCTCATCTTAATATGAATGTTCACATGTATTAACATATATACCTATTTAATAGTGCGCGATCAATCGCGTCTGAATAACCAACGCCGCGAGGCCCGCACATCTGAGGCCCTGCAGAGCCCGAAATGGGACGCCAAGCTCGTGGCCGAGCACAATCTGCGCTGGCTCAGGCAGAAGAAAGAGCGGCCCGCCGCCGTCGGCGTTAACGTTGACGCTTCGCTAGCGCTGCGGGAAGTCGTCGGCATGCTGCTGCACCGCATGGTGCTAGACGGCCAGTTCGCGTCTTCTATCTGCCGGATGCTGGACCTGTGGAAGGCGTGGGCGGAGAACGGCGGCATGCGACGGTCCGACTTAGAGGCCTTGCGAGAACAGTACGAGATGTTTGCCCTCGCTAGTTTACTGGTCGCTTTGGTTAGGGACACGGCTACGGCCCACGAGGGCACGCTGTCGCTGGATCTGCAGGAGTGCTTGCGCATGTGGAAGATTGTTCGGCTGGGATGATGTGGACACTTTGGGGGTTTTTATATTTGTTCTACGGCTGATCGTCTTCGGCAAGACATATTTTAGATCGTCGTCTTGTCGGTGTACGCTCATGGGGACTCGGGAAGATTTTGATAAATGAATGATAGCCGACACAACATGACTGGGCTGCTCACAGTCGGCCCTGACCAGACTACTCCCCGCCCCTTTTTTTCCTTCTCAAATACGAGCTACCAACCTTCAGTTGGTAAGGCCTCAGCTGGCTTTCATTCATCGTCTCAGCGTTAAAGACCAGCTGTGATTCATTATTGGCAGTGTTGAAAATGCCGCATACTTGAAAGCGACCCTCCCTTTCCCTTGTGCTGATTTTCCCATTACCTATCCCAGCCCTACACTCTAATTCTGTAGGAAATGCATGGGGCGCATCAGTCATGGCCATGCCGCGCATCTCTCCTTATCAGATACCCCATAGGCGAGCGAACTGCCTCTCAAGTTCGACACCTGGGCGACTAATATCGTCAAGGCCACGCGCAATAGGAGGCGACCTTCGTATTGAAGTGTTCCCGGATATTTGCCAACTGGTGAAAGCCAGCTCGACGACTAGCCAGAACGACGCACTATGTTGGTCTTGTGAGTATGTCTTAATTATCCGATGAGAATTCATTCTTACATATACGACGAGGGTGTAAGCTACAAAGGTCGTAGCATCGGGCGTATTACTGAAGAACATCTTGGAGATTGGTTCGAGCCTCACTAAGAAGGAATGTAGAATATGAAGTACAGATCCTTAACGTGAAACTATCGCGCCGAGAAGAAGTCGAATTTCCCGATTGTCCGTTGGTGGCGTCTGCGGTGTCACGAACCCCTTACATCTAGATGCCCTGTTCCGACGTATATAAGCTCACTTAAAGGCGTGGGCTTCGAAGTCAAGTCGAACATAGTTGTCCCAGCTGCGACCGACAGCCTTGTACCCACGCAGATACTAGACTTGCACAAGCCACGATACGACGTGCCCCCTACAAAGTACAATTATGCTTCCGGGGCTCAGCCTTTGCATAAATGACAATTTCTCTTGAGCTCAGTCATCAAGCTGTAACTCTCACGGGAGCGAGAAAAGGACCCCGTTCAAAATGTGTCTAACCAGGATTTTATTCCTCAAAGTATACTTAGGTACTTCACAACCAGCCAGACAAGGTGTGTCGGGCAACAGAACTCATCACAAGTCTCGCGTCCCTGAAGCTATCTCTCTTGACTACAAGCTATACTTTTCGGTTCTCTCCATAAAGCAACCTAGAGCGTTTATTTACCTCCCAGATGCCCCAACATTTCATTAGATGAAAGGTTGAGATGGGAAAGATATTATAATATCAGTCTCCAATGAATTAACGGGATGCTCGGCAAATATACGCTAGAAATGTCCAGTACGAGGCAAAAATATGAATACCTACCGGTAACTAGGTGTTTTATTTCATGACCCTCTTAGTCAAAGCGAAATCGTGCCTCCATGACGGCCGCTTACAACAGCACCAATCACTGTGAACATACCATCAGAGCATATACTTACACCTTGACTGCTAGACAGTGAGCTCGAAAAAGATATTTGTGGCTTGACGAACGGGATACTTCTCAGTGAATAGTCTTGATGGTGGGATTTGTCTAGGCGTAGGCCCCGCCGGTCAGGGGAGAGGCATAAGGCTCGAAGCGGCAACTTTGTAATTTGGTGATAGAACAGGTAGGTTCTATTGGGTACCGGTAGTCAAATCATTCTCCAAATACGGCGTAAGCAGATTATCAAGAAAATATCGAAGCTTATCCTGAATTTTATCTCATTGGTGACGCCTTCATACTTACCTACCTACTGATATAGACAAATACTCTACTGGAAAACGTACGGGTGATATAAGGCAGCCCAGTTCCATTCATTCCGTTAGCCGGAGCTCAACGTATACGAAGGTTAGAAATTTCGTCTGTTACGCCAATAGTTCCATAAGCTTAACTTTATCTACGCTTTGCAAGTGCTTATGTCAGGGGATAAAAGTACCAAGCGTTAGGGTCGCCCCTGGTGTGTACCTGCTTGTCAGTGTTAGCCTATATACGGTTGGCGCTGGCCCCCTATTCAGACTTTTAGAAAGCCTTACTCTAGTCAGCTTACAATACAGTATACTGCTAGCGAGGCTGCTTCCCCTGGCCTATCATTCTATTGCACCAAACCCCCTGACAGCCTAAGTACCTGATCCAACTCCCGTAAAAATAGATAATTTATCTTCTGAACAACAAGGTAGCTTCTTGATATCTGAGGTTATGGATATTCTATGACGCAACTTTTGATTAGGGGCCTACTCTTTCTAATAATAGAGCCAAGCTATGCTATAAAACTGGCGAAGCAGACTGTATCTACGCTCCAAGTGAAACGACCTAAGTGAGGATAGCTGGCCAAGACGCTATATTGTCGATAGATGACATGGATCAGCCAATCAGACGACTATAGTTGTATGTTGCTCTCTAAATAAGGCCACAGCTTTGTGACAGGCTTACTAACTACCAGGTAGGTAATAACTTGAATCATGAACTGGGATCATCGCTTCGGAATGTTCGTCGGGGATCAGGCACCGAGTACAAGCTTGTCTCGGCTCCAGGCATGAGTCCCGGAGAAAGCCCCGATGAGTCCACAAGTCACATGCCAGCTGGCCGTGATCATCAAACAAGACATATCAACATCCAAGAACTCGGTCTTGTTGAAGCAAATCAGATCGCATATTTTATATCCCCTGACCCATCCATGGGCCGCTGCATAACCAGTGATCCACTGACCCTGTCTCGGCGAACTATCAGTTCGTCACCTAGATGAAGAATAGCAACCCGCGGTATGACAAGTGTAACATGCAGTGTAACGGGCAGCCGCATGAACAGCTTCCAAATCGTGACGGGATCCAAACTCATCCAATAAACATCTCGCTTCGAGTTCCATCGTCATATAATATATGTACACGTAAATTAATCAGAAGAAAACGAACGCCGTCTCTATGCAAAAGTACCTCTTAGCCGCCTATCTCCAATCACATTGACTAGATCTATCCAAAGATACACGCGCGCACCTCTAGATCTTCAACCCCTACGTAAATCTAAAGATTCGTTCTAGATCGGCGTGCCCTTGACCAGGAAGGGGTGGGCCTCGGTATTGAAGACCCAGGTGTTGTCGTGGTCGGCGCTGACCTGCCAGGGGGCGTCGTCGGCCTGGATGAGGTAGCTGTACTTGAGGACCTCTGCGAACCAGAAGCTCTCCTGGAAGTCGTCGAAGCCGCCGCCGCCGGCGACGTTGACGTTGTCGATGGAGCTGAAGCCCACGCCGGCGCTGCACGTGGCGTTGATGTTGAGGAAGGCCTCCCACGCCCAGTCCTGGTACTTGGTGTCGCCCGTCGCCCGGTACGCGTAGTAGAAGCTCTCGATCACCTCCGGCCGCAGCACGTAGCTCCCGCCGCCCGACGGGATCCAGAACCCGGCCGCCGTGTAGAAGCTGGTCGCGTCGCTGGGCGGCCCGCCGTTGTTGCTCGCGTTGGCCGGCAGCTTGCCGTCCTGCCAGTAGAAGACCTCCGGCCCGATGCCGGTGACGGTGGCAGTGTAGGTGTCGTGGCACGATTCTACTAAGCTCAATCCGAACTGGGTGTATTCGTCGCTCTCAAGCGTTAAACCGCCAAGGATGAAGTTTCCCCCATCAAAGCAAGCGAGATGCGTCGACACGAACGAGAGATCGTCGGGTCCGTCGTAGGCAGCTAGGAATGTGATATCCGGGCGGCTTGAAGGGTGAGACGCTAGGTACTTGATGCTAGAATCGACGGCTGCGATCCATCGGTCCTTGTACTCGCCAAACCGGTCCTGGTCGTACACGTACATCTTGATCAGATATTCGTAGAACGAGTCGGTTCCGCCGTTCCAGCCACCACCGGAATCCGTGAAAGTGCCGTCGGTAATATTCACGTCCGTTCCAATCAGACCGGGGAACGGCTCACCCACTTCGGGATTCCGCACATTGAGAAGGTAGTCTTCAGCGACCTGCGTAACCTCCGCATACCTGTCATCTCCTGTGATGTCACTTAAGTGAGTCCACTCGAGCACTAAAGTCCCGATGGTGGCGATGCCGTTTGTGGTGTCTCCGCCGACGTGGTATCCGCTTGAGCTGTAAATCAGCGTATTTATGGGAACTCCGCTAGGAGTGTCAAAAGCTATGCTGAGAACATCAGCCAGGCTGATAGCCTGCTCCAGGATCCTGTCCACAGAAGCTTGGTCCGGCGCATAGTCGCTCAGCGGACCAGTCAAGAAGTCGTACGCTGCATACAAATGAGCTAAAAGTAAAAGATATGAATTTTTAGGTAAGCCTACCTGAGAGAAGGCCTCCCAAGTAACGAATGGTAGTCTCAAAGAGAGAAACGCTCTCGGAGCCCGGGACGGTAGCATTAAAGTTAATCGTCTGAATATGGTCTACGATCTGGGTGATGACGTCTTGGTTTCCCATAACCAAGGCGGTAGAGATGGCATCAACCGCGCTGGCTCCCCATCCGTTCCTGGCCCCCGTGTCAGTTCACATTCTAAGTACTTCTCTAGGATGTCTACACACCGGTCATTCTGGGAGGTCCTTGAAATAGGCCTTAGGGTGTCATTGGGGAACGCGTATTGGTAGTAACCATCCCAAGAACGCTGGAATGCTTCCTTAACAGCATCTTGTCTATCAGGATGAGATACGTAGGAGGGCGCGGCTAGAACGTGCCAGGCACCGCCTAGGATGGCAGGGATCCATCGTGAGTTGACCATGGTCAATAAATATGTAGCAATTCAGCCACAGCAGACTACCATGGAGGACACGAGGAAATAAAACCTGCCGTTTTAACCTTACAAAGGGTCTAAAGTGCCGAGGGCCAGAAACAAGAAACAAAGAAGCCAACGGGGGACGGGACCGAGTCTTATAGATGGAACCCTAGAGCCACCTAGGTATCTAGACCACCAGGCGGGTGGTAGGGTGGTTACAATCTACTTACAGGAAGTGGACTGCATTGTCCAAGCTCGCTAAAGAGACCACCCGCGGCGGGAGTGGAAGCTTGGTCGGAAGGCAATTCATGCTTGCTGTGAGATAATAGCAGGGATTTATGCCGGTGACTTGGTGTGTGGCTTGGGTAGTTTAAACCAACCCATCCCAAGCTTGGCTTGCAGACTGCCTATATGGTAAAGTAGTCGTTGCGGCTCGCGAGTCTATTGGGGGGAGCGCGGATCAATTCCTGGCGCGTAACAGGTGCCCGACTGTCCAACTGTCCAGCAAGACAGGGAGGCGAGCTAAGGGTCGCTGCAATGCGACTCTGATGATCACAGACCGCAAGCACGAGGATATCCCCAGTCTCACCAGAGATAGAGCATGTGGCACAGCTCGCACGTCATGGACACATTCGACGATAGCTCATATGATGTTGTCCTAGATAGAATACCGAACGAGAGTAGAAGCTCATTCGGTGAAGGGGGGAAACGTTACCTGGAGATTCCAGCACGGTTCTCCCGTTCTCGGCTTCGAGACAATACATACCTAGGTATTTGAGCAGATACCGATAATTGGGGACGTATGACCTTCCAAAAGGAGAAACGGATATGCAGATCGAAGAAGTCTACAATCCAGACGGCCAGAGAAGCAGGAATCAGGATAAGGGGGTTGGAGAAGAACGGGCCGTAATAAAATGAGGAAAAGTAATGGAGCTTCCAAGTTGAAAGTGTGTGGCTTGTGACCAAGACACAAGAAAGCCCGGTCAGATTAGACGGAGATATTGTGACGATGTCTTAAATCACCTAAGTACCGTACCAACTGTAATTGTAGGTTGGAGATGATCTGGAGGTAGGTGGACCGGGGCAATAGTTGGGAGTTAGCAAAAGTCAGTGACGCCTAGAATCGTTAGACGATTACAGCAGCTGAGTAGATCCAACGTTACTGGCATCCGCGACTATCAAATTTAAGATTTTAAGCTCCGGTACCTTACCCCTACCCCAATCCCAATCCCTAGATTAGGTTCGGTACCTGTACCTGTACCTCGTTGCACGCCGGTATGTAGGAGTTAGCGCAGCACTTATCTAAGCTGTTTGTGCGGGGAACCCATGCGCATGTGAAGAAAAGCGCCGAAATTGAAGACTTCGGACTGGATCTTCAACAGAAGAAAGACCGACGATGGGGTCTCATTGTGGATATACTGCACTTGTGTACTTATTAAACCACACAATTGTAAGTCAACAACATAAGATCGAGCACACAACGTATCGTATATGCACTATAGAGGTAAGGCAGCATGTGTAGTGACCTCGAGTCCATACTCGTGTGTACCAAGTAAAAAAACTAGCGCTTTTTCCTACCCCGGACTCTATTTATGTTGAGCCAGGTAAGCACTGCGCGTGATAGTCTGTTTGTTGGAGTAAATTATGGACTGCCGCTGCCGTAGTCACCTCACGACGTCATATCTTCCAAGGTTAGCATAAGAGGCCCTGCGAGGAATGCCTGTCCAAGATATTTCTCAAGCTATCGAGAGCGCTAAATGGAAGGCAAACCTGAACAGACCGCCTCGTCCGTTATTTTTGGAGGGATTGGCCAATAAATCCGATTAGCGCCCTTCAGCCCTAGTTCCCCGGGATGAGTGGCGCCCTAGGGATATATTGTCCATGCACCAACATATGAGAACATGCATCACGAACCGACTACCTCCTTGCTTCGATGACTCCTACGCGGGGTATACTATATAGGTAGACAAGCAACATGTTGTCCAATATAGTAAATGTCCACTCCTCGGTAGGATTCTTGAAGTTGTACGCATCTTGCGGAATGCTCCGAGCGTTTTGCCTAGCTCGCCTGAACTAGGCAGGTATCATCATTATCCCTTGTCCCTAAGCTTGGCCAGCGCTGCTGCTATTCCTTCGCTCAGCTTCTCTTCCTCGCGGGCTTTCGAAGTCGAGCTGGACGACTGTTCTTGCGCCATCGTCTTCTTTGACTCTTCAATGGCGGCCGCTAGCATCGCTTCCTCATCGTAGTCATCCATTGGGGCATCCCGAGCTGGTCTTGGTCGGTTTCCCTTCGATTTCGCGGATGACTTCGGCTGTGGTTGCGGTGTTGCATTGTCTCGGGACAGGCTCGCTGATAAACTTGGCATGTCTCGAAGAGGCACCCGACTCAGCGGAATAGTCTTGTCGAGGGTAGTACTGCTCTCGCTCTCGACGAGGCGACTCTTCGCAGCGCGCTGGACTCGGAACGGCTCCTCCACGACATCGCACCATTTCTTTACCTTCTTCTCTCCCCAGCCGCCGATGATGGCGACTTGCTCAGGGTCGGCATTAACCGCATTCTTCAAACTGCCAAACGCGCTAACAAGTGAGATCGCATCTGCCTTGTTAATTCCCCTAGGTACCGTGACGAACTCGACGAGCTTCTCGGGGTAACTTGTGGCTTGTTGACCTTTGATGGCATTGAAATTTGCGTGCTCGTAAGATTTGTATAACTCGAGGTATCTCGCTGCTTCGGCCGCAGACCAGCAGAGGATAACAGTGACGTTGTTGATCATCGACGTCTTGGAGAGTTCGCGCAACGAGTCTTCGTGGTTGGGGATATCAACCATGGTTAAGAGAATGCGCAAATTGTATTTGCCCTGTAGACTGCGAATTCGCGTATATATGTATTCGGGGTGTAGTCGATGGTATTTGAGACTCAAAAATAGGGCACACGTTGTCAGGCCTAGGCCGTAGTCAGCTGGAATATCGCTGTATTCCCATGGCACCGATCGAAGAGATGCCAGCACTGGATTCCCCTTTTGGCGAGGCGACACTAGAATTGATGAGCCGGAAGAGCGTTGCGGAAGGGCTTGAGGTGTCGGCTGAACAATCTTGGGTCCAGAAGAGCCGGATGACGGTGGTGACTTGTCTAACCGTTGAGGCGCTGGCTGCTGTATTCTTTGAGGCGTCGGTTGCTGGATTCTCTGGGGAGCGGGTTGCTGGATGCGGGTCGTTGGTTGAGATCTAGCCTGGCTAGAATTATTCTCAGCCGCGGAGGAGGCTAGGGCAGAGAGAAACTCGGCATCTGCACCGAAATCGTCGTCGTCCATCTTCACGATGGTTGACAAGAATAAGATGTTGAGATAGACAGACTGTTACCTAGAAGCTCTAACGGTATAAGTCCAGTACCTGTAGGTCATAGCTTCAGCTAATCTTAACATGGATTAGCGCTAGATTAGAGATCTAGGACAGCTGGAGGTGGGTCCTTCTACAGAGGTGTCTCATCAGCCACACTAACCACGCCACAAATTCAGAGGTGCAGTTACCCGGCTCCGACTCCTGTAACTCCTTATTGAATTAAGACATCTGTTCAGTTTAATCCTCTTTAGCCTGTAACCACCTCCATAAACGACATGAAAGCGTCAACAGCTGGCTGTTGAGCTTTGAAATCCTCAATCTTAAGTCGTTTTACTCATTCTTTACGGTATCCTTGCGATATGTCAAGATAGGAAAGAGTTGCTTATTCCTCATCATCAACTGGTCTCGCTCATTCTTAGCTTCTCACAATGCCGCCGCGGAAACACCCCGCAAAGAAGGGGCCGTCCCAGGCCGGAGGTCCAAAGAAGCCCCCGGAGACCAAGGAGGATTTCGAGGAGGAACTGAAGTTACTAGCAGGCCAGGCCAAGGAGGAGACCTGGGCTAATTGGGCTAAGGAACAGGGCGTCGTCTACGGCAAGGGAGTGGCGCTCATCGCGCTCATGGCCGTTTATGCCAACGTCTCCCTGCTGACGTTGTCACCGGTGTATGGTCAGATTGCTGCCACCAGACTACACCAAATGGTCGTATGGACGGCCTTGTTCGTGGGGTGGGGAGGCAATATACTTCTAAGACGGACCCTGCCGGTGAAGACGATCAAGCTACTGCCCCTGATAGCCGCATACATCCCCATGGCCCAGTTCTTCCTCTTCCAGCTGAGCAACACGTTCGGTGCATATTTTGGGCCTGCTATCACCGAAGGGCTGACGTTACTTCCACTCGTCACGCTCACCACGGCGTGTCTTGCGGACGTCCTCGAACACGCCGATCTAAGTGGTCTGCCGAAATCCATTGCGGGCTCCGTGCCGGGTCTGGGTTCATACATGATCTTCAGTTTTATTGAAAACAACTCGATGCGACAGTTGATTGCACAGATTGGTAAATCGGTGCTGCAGACTCGCATTGGTCTGGAGCTGGTGCTCACTTCGGCATACGGTGCCTTGGCTCGGTCGAAACTCCTCGTCTGGGCAGTTCCGGCGCTTGTGCATACTGCTTTCTACAACACGCATCTTATGACACCGATGGCTACAAGTTCTTTGAACTCGACTCTCCATGCCAATTCATGGTCCATACTTGACCGTTTGGAGTCTACTACGGGCTACATCTCGGTCCTGACCAACCACAATGAGGGATTCCGAGTGATGAGGTGTGACCATAGTTTACTCGGCGGTGAGTGGACTAAGTTCGAGCGGAAAATAGTCGCCGAGCCCATCTACAGTGTCTTTACGCAGCTTGAGGCTGTACGACTTGTCCAGGTACCCAACAAAGTCCCTGACAACGAGGCGAAAGCTCTGAACATGTAAGCGTTGTACTGGATCAACAGTTTAGTGTATAGTTACTAATAAAGACCTAGCGGCCTTGGAATCGGAACTAGTCCATCTGCATTGATAGCTCACGGCATCGACACGACCATTGTCGAGATCGACCCCGTGGTTTACGATTTCGCCAAGAAGTACTTCGGGCTGCCGTCGAATCACACAGCCGTGATCCAAGACGCCATCTCGTGGAGCCAGTCTAGCAAGGACGAGTTTCACGAGCACTTTGACTATATCATCCACGACGTGTTCACGGGCGGCGCGGAACCGATACCCCTATTCACCTACGAATTCTTGGCAAGCCTGAGCCACATGTTGAAACCCAATGGCGTAATAGCTATCGTAAGTATTCTTCTTTTTGCTGACCACCACTCGAAAAAACTAACATGGATAGAACTATGCCGGCGACTTCACGCTCCCTCCCCTCGGCATCGTCATCAACACCATCAGAGAAGTCTTCCCAACGTGCCGGATCTTCCGAGAAGGGGCGCCGCCTTCGGCGGAGACGGTCGAGGAGAACGGCCGCGACTTCGACAACGTCATGGTCTTCTGCACCAAGACCGGCGGCAAGGTTACCTTCCGCCAGCCAATCGAGGCCGACTTCCTCAGCAGCCTGGCCAGGAAGGCATTCCTCTTACCAAAGCACGAGGTCGACGAGTCCGCCTTCGAGGCCGCCGAGCACGCGGGCATCCTCAGAGCCAACGAGACCGAGAAGTTGGCCAAGTGGCACGACCAGAGCGCTCTCGGGCATTGGGCCGTTATGAGGACGGTCATACCAAGCCATATCTGGCAGAACTGGTGAGAGACGTTGGTACAGCCTATTTATGGCGACGGTTTCATACCCCTTTGAGCAATAGTTGGCCTGTGTCTTGTACAATTTAAAAAAGTGTAGGGTATTTATCTTAAATACCGTGTACCCCCTTGGCTTTGAGGAACTGTCGCCCGTTTCTTTTCAATCAATGTGAATGCCACTATTGAAGAAGTGGATATATTTGGCCTTCTAATTCTGGATGGTCTATTTACCTACCTACCCTGGGTACTTGGTATGCATGAGGTTGAAAGAAGCTGCGAGACCTATAATAAAGAGATCCCGAAATTTAGAGAAAATGACCAAACTGCTGTTGGGATACGGTAGCTATGTTAATCAAGGCCTCAGCGGCCTTTCGAATACACCCATGCAGTCTGCCATTGAAGATGAAACATACCTTATATGTGTCCCTAGGTATCTAAGAAGAAATCGTATATTATTAATTACCCCTACGTACATACTTAGGTAGGTATCTAGGTAAAGTAGGAATCACAGCAATCAGACCGCTAGGCCACAATGTTCCAGCTCAACGAGCTACTAGATCAACTATCGCAAGGCTTCCACAGTCGTTCTCATCACAAACAAGATTAATCATCATCATCATGCTTCGCCTTCGCCGCCTTCATCGGTTTCGTAGCAGCCTCCACGGCGACATCCTTAGCATCACGATTAAAATCCGCCCTGAACTCCCCAAGGTACGGCGGCACATCCGACACCCGATTATAGGGGCCGGGGACCGGATCGCCCAGGGTATAGTGGACGGGCACGACACCAGTCCACACGTGGTCCAGCAGGGCGTTGTCCTCCTTGTCGGCCTTGTCGTCGTTCGGCGGGCCAGACCGTAACTTAGCACTACCGGCGGTAATGCGCACGCGCAGGACGCTGGTGCTCTGCATCTCGGCGGCGTTGGGCGGGACGCGGGTGTGGCGGTAGCGGTCGCGCACGACGGAGTCGGTGATGAGGCGCATGGCGTACAGCTTCTCGTCGGCGTCGGCGACCACGGCCGCGTAGCCGAACAGCGCCGCCGACCGGTAGTTGTAGCTGTGCGAGTTGGGCGTGAGCGCGAGCACCAGGCCGTCTATGTGGCTGGCCGCTACGCAGATCGGCAGTCCCTCTTCCCCTGAACTTGCGTTCCGCGACATGTTGATGAGACGCGACGACACGTATCCGTGGAGATACAGCTCTAGCACGTCCCCTGTGTCGGCGCTGGGCCGCGCAAAGGAGCCCATCTGCCCGATCATGGGGAGGATGGTGGGGAAGGGGGAGTTGGGGACTGTGAAGGAGACATGGAGGATAGGGCACGTGTTGACGATCTGGTGGATGGTCTCTAGCGCGTAGGAAGCTTGAGGAATATTAGTCAACCGTCTTGAATGATAGACACGGGTGGTGTACCTCTCGAGTCATAGCGGTTGACCTTGCTATAAGGCTGCTTGGGATATTCTAGTTCGACTAAAGGCATATTGAAGCGCTTGCGTCTCTTGGAATTTATACAGATGTCTAAGGTAGTAAGACTGAATTAAGGAGGCTTGGGAAACAAACTAAATTTTGGAGCAATGATAACGTCTTTGTAGATCATAGACATCCCGATCTTCGACTGCTCCTTATATGACAATCTCAAGAGGGAAATGAAGCTTGAGTCACTCGCATTCTCTTGCAAGGCTTCGACTAAAGCCCACTTAGTTACTTACCTCTTTAGACGACGAGCAAAAGTGCCCTACGATACTCATATCAAGCCTGTAACATAACAGAATGGCAAATAGCAAGTAGACGATTGGCTGCGTTGATAGAAGGATGGGAGCTAGATCGGTGGGGAAGGGCTGGGGAAAGCACTTGCTTTGTCTCTTATTGGAAAGTCCATCCGATTGCCTTGGGCAAAGATGAAGCGAGTTGGACGAACCAATGTAGAAGAGTAATAATAGTGCGAGGTCGCAAAAGCTAACGAGTCGAAGCTCCAGCTGTTGACCGTTCTCCGCGGTGGATAACACCTGCAAGCCACGCGTGGCTTAGGTATGGTAAGTCCCGAACCTCCGCCGAGATCCGCAGCATCAGCCACATCTTCAAGCCCCACCAAAAACTTCATCGCAGCGCATCGCGAACACCGACCAAACACTTCTGTCAATTGGAAAGTTGAGTCTTGCCGTCATCCACCGACGGCTACCCATCCCAGACAATGGCGAAGAAAGGTAACGTCCACTCCTCCCCAGGCGCCATTACGGTATACCATAGCATCTTGCTAACCTTCTATAACCACGCCCGCAGCCAAGACCCGTATCATCCCCGTACGCCTCATCTCTATGGCCATGACCGGCTTCTTCTACACCTTCACGCGCCCGCGGACGTCACGGCCCATGAGCATGCTAAAATATGACCCCGTCGGTACGTTTTTGTTTTCGTGTTAGTAGTGGCCATCGGTGGGAGCAACGGACAGAGAGACTCCAACCTGGAATATGTTTCCGGTGTGAGCAAAGGAGGAGGATATATTGAATGTGTTAGCAAAGAGGCGGATACAATTATTATGACCGAGTCCTCGGTACAATTGATACCTTTACTAGTTGAGTCGAGCTGACTTTCCGGTTTCTTTCCAGTACGAAAGAAGGTACTTTTTCTCGAACAGAAGCGGAAAGGAAAATAGTCGGAACACGCACCTCCCATAGTTATACGACACCTCATCATCCTACAACGAGCGGAGGAACCTTGAATATACTATAGAGCTACCGCTACTCGCCCATCGCCGAAGACCTCAATAGACATATAAGGGGATTGGTCTGGGCACCCCTGTGTGGGCGTCGTCAGGGCTGTATCATACATATATCTGTATTATACGAGAACGAGAACTATGTCGTGATAGCTTCCCCTAGAGCTTCACGGTGTGTATTAGGCGGCGTACTTAATTAGAAGCACAAATGTTGATTAGTACATCATCTGACCCCTCCCAGCCACGTCAAGTCGAACCGTCTCGAGATCATCGATACTCTACATTCTCACATCTTGACTAACCTCCTAGCAAATCTTAGCATGAATAGCTTCAGTTCCGTCTTCAAGATCCATCTCTAGCTTTTTTCTCATTTCAAACAACCTACCAACCCTCGAAGCGAACCATCCCGAGTTATATAGAAGCAAAGCAGAATTCTAATCAGATATCGTGTCATAAATGCGTCCCGCAATCACATGGAATAGTGTGCTGTGGTCTGGGCCTTCTGGAAGATCTTATCATGCGATTCAGTCTTGGCTATCCGACATTTTAATAGTTTGAGAAGAAGCAATAGTCGACTGGCTGTCGGTTGTTTTCACAATGTCGGATGTGGTGAGTGACTGGCTATGTGATTGTTTGTATCCGGGACTCCGTGAACTCGATGACTTCCTCTTTAGATGACCTCGTGATAATGAGACTTTCGGTTCTAGTGTTATTTTCTCGGTCGATTCTAGATCTTCGGCGCTCTGAGCTGGAAAGTGCTTGGATGCGGAGGGAATAACTTGGCTTTCCGTGACATGCGACTCACGGTTTAGCCGCCAACTGCTTCTCAAAGTCCGCTGCCGCTTCATGGGATTTTCATCCATATCGTCGCTTTCGCTGATTTCGTACGATAAGTCAGCTACCTTTTCGAGCTTACCCTGATCAGGGGTGACACCATCTACAGCAGCATCGCTCCTGTACCCGTGAGAGCTGGCTTGACTGGTATCGACCTGTCCTTTGCTAGTTCCTGCAACGGACCCTGCAACAGGCCGGTTGTACATGCTATGAGTAGTGAGCGTCGTTTTTGATCCACGATTCGCTATTTTCCTCTTAGCTGGCGGCTGTGGCGCTACAGGAGGCTGAGCATCGGCGTCAAGTGTACTTCTGTCTGCGTCAATCTCCCTGTAAGTACTAGGGGTGGCCACCTTCATAATCCCTCGTCGAGGCACTGAGCGTCGCCTGACACTCTTTTCCTGGTCAACAGACATCGGAGATACGTGACCGTCCTCGGTAACTGGGGATTTCACAACAACCCTTCGCATAGAATTTCGTAATTCTTCAGTTGATCGAGCTACTTCATCCCGTTGATTCTCAACAAAAGCGTAACCATCCCCCGACGTAGTGGCCGTCTCGCCATCTTGAAGGCTTTGATCGGTGATTAGGGATGCTTCTGTGCTGGCCAACTGCGCCTCATGATATTCTAGAGTGCCTGACAGCTTTTTCTGAATTTCTAGCAATTCCTTCAATTGGTTGTTCATCTGAATCGTGTTCGGTTGGCTCCTCGCTAATCGTCCCAGTATCTGCTGCATTTGATCAATCTCGATTCGATCGCGCGACCATTCTAGAAGATTCCCTTGCAAAGCATCTCGCTCTGGCTCAGATTGTGCCAAGTCTGCTGTTAACTTGGTTATCGAATTGATTGCTACAGCCATTTCACCTCGAATTTGGTGTAGATCTTCATCAATATTCGCTTGAATCTGAACTTCCGATGCCTGCCGGGCTTTGGCTAGTTCCTGCTGGAGTTGCGCGCCGGCTTCATTCGCTTGCCGGAGCCGTTCCTGTGTATCTCGACGTTGTTCGCTGAGCTCTTCTGTCACTTTAGTGACAGCATGGAGTATTGCTTGTTCACGTTGCTGGATGATCGATTCAAGGTCCAGCTTGTGTTTTTGACGCTCATTTTCGATCTGCTTCTCCTTATCCTGAAGTGTCCGCGCCTGTGCCTTTAATTCTTCCTGGACCATCTTGAGCTCCTCGTTAGAGCTGGTTGCTACCGTATCCTTCTCTGTCAGCATCATCTGGAAATTCCTGACTTGTACTTCTAGGTTGTTGATTTTCTCGTTTGCGGCCTGCTCGTTGCTTGCGGCAACTTCTAGACCACTCAACTGTCTCTTGAGCTCTCGCTGCTGTTCCGATTGTTCAGTCGTCTGAATATGTAGCTGGTGAAGTTCATCTTGTAGACCTTGGATTTGGTGGACTTGATTCTGAACAGTCATGCTAGATTCGTGAGCACTTTGTTGCCATCGTGAGACATCATCAGCACTGGCCATCCGTTCATAGAGGCCTTCGCATACTACGCGAATGTCACCAATATTCTCATTCAAAATGGCCTGGCCCTCATTTAGGGAGTTTCCACTTGACTCTGCTGAGCCCTGTACTTCCGCAACGATCCTGATAGCTGGTCAGCGCTGCCATATTGAGAGATTGCTCAAATACATACGTTGCGATTGCGTTATTGTGGGCATCTTCTATATTCTCCATCAATGCCACCGGGTCTAGTGTCTTCAATCGCGTCTCCTCTAGGGCCTTGAGAATAGTGTCGATTCTATAAAGTTAGCGAAAATCAGCAAAATTTTCGTTCCAGGAGGGCCCTTACTTTTCATCTTGTTTCTGAATGCAAATCTCCGTATTCTCAGCCTGCTTGTAACTCTGTTTCATCTTTTCTAAAAGCTCTTGATTCTGAGCAGCGAGCGATTGGAGTGATTGCTCATTCAGTTCATGGGTCTCAGTTAGCTGTTTAGTAAGATCATCGGCATGCTCCCTTTCGTGTTCAAGATCTTTCTCCCGCTCTCTCAACCTATTTTCAAGATTACCGATAGTCTTACTCACTAGCTAGGAGTTAGTGTCGGCTGTATGGCTAGAGAAATTGGCTGGCTCACATTCTTCCACTCGGATCTTAGTATCCTTGACGACTGTGGCAACCTCTTGCTCAAGCTTAGCCCTTACACGCTCTGTAGTCGTGGAAGCTTCCTCCACAAGCGTCTTCTGTTCTTGGCTCTCTGCTATCATTGCTGTAGTTACGTTCTGGTAATTCTCCTTGCTTAGCAAGAAAAGTCGCTGTTGCTCATGAATGGCGTCATTCAAGCGATCTTTGCAAATCCGCAGCTTTTCTTTCAGCTTGTCACGCGTAGTGGAAGATGCAGCGATTTCATCCTGGACCTTCTGGCTTTGAGCACGAAGGTTTTCTACCTCTTTGGATAAACCATCAATGACCTGGTCGCGAGATTGGATGTCTTCCTGATACTGTTCAATATCCGAACTCTGTGCTGCAATGTGATCCTCCATCATTGCAATTTTATGCTCCCAACTATCCAGAAGCTTCTTGTTGTACATGGAATTGCTGTTCCATGATTCTGCGAGCCGCCTAATATTGAGGCTATTCTGTGCGCGCGAGGGACTGCCTCGCTGGTGATGGGATTTGGGAGGAGCACGCGGCTTCGAAATGTTTGACGCCCGAGAATGTGATCTCAGCGCAGGGGGTGGTTCATCTTCTGGACATTCAACAAGCATAGGTCGCGTAAGCTCCTGCTTTTTCTGCCGCTCGACTTTACGATGTTTGTTAGAATTATGATCAACTCTGTCAAGATGGATGTCGCTAGGGGTTGCATCGACCTCTCGAGTGGACCTATGGACTGGCCGGCGCTGTAAATTGATAGGGGCTTCCTCGCTCTGCGTGCTTGACAATTGTCCTCGTTGACGTTGATGATTCTGTGAAGGCGACAATATAGTCTTTTGCCTGGGCGGCTGAAAATGAGGCGACATCACCGCACGAGCCTTTCGGCCGGCGTTCGAAATCGATTTTGGGAGGTGGTTCGTATCTAGTGTAGAGAGAGGGGATATATGCTTCCTCCTGCTAATTCGGGGTGTACTGGTCTCTTCTGGAAAAGGGAAGCTTGATGAAACCTTGCCGGAGATTTGATCCGATGTGTTGACAAGGGGAAGATGTCTATCACGGACAGTATCTCTTGAAGCCTTGTACGAGTTCGTTATGGCGTCGGCCGGGCCATTACCATAGGAGAAATTGATAACATCTCGCCCATCGCCTTCATAGCTCGACGATGGAAGAGGTTCCACTCGACTGTTGTCTTCGTGCGACTTGAGGATACCGAGTGCTTGACCATGCTGTGACGCTCTCGGCGCACTGGGCGGTAATGCAATAGATTGATTTTTCTGCTGTCCGGCTAAACCATGAGTTCTATTGCGAGGGTGTGGAGCCTTTTGGTATTGAAATCCAGCTGCTATTTCCTCGGTTGTCTCTATATCCGGACGTGTGAAATAAGTTGTTCTAGCCAGTTGGACGGGTTGAGAACCCTGAGATAAATGGTCAACCGTAGGACTTTCGACCGTGGCATTGTGGATCGTCTCCTGGGAGTCTTCACATGGTTGAATCAGGTCGATTTGACCTGAAAAGGTCTGAGAATGAGCACCTGTAGCCTCATCAGGCACCCGGCCCAGCTCAGACGCATCGTGGGAGTTCTCTCGCGACATGCCGAATGTGGCAATTCGATACACGATCAATTTATAGGATGCATCTGAAGGCAATCTAGAGTGACAATTAAACTAGCTGTATACGTTTTCTTACTCCCTAGGAGAGAGGCGAGAGGTCGAGGTGCCGAGTTGCTAGAGGCGTACGCAATCCGGCAGTGGAGAGTATAAAGAATGAAAGGGAAGAGGAAAGATTTGAGAAGTCAAAATCCAAGTCAAAGTTTTGGGGCGTTGTGAGTGCTTACCTTATATCTGAAGATGAGGAAATAGCAACTGGAGTGCTCCTCAACTCAATGTGAGGTAATAGCGCGCTACTTCAGATATCAGGTGCGTCCTGCCTTACATAATCCCTCAATTAAAGGGGTAATCAGGTAGATACATACCTCCTATACTTGAGCGGTTGGAGTTGAAGTCGTATCGCAAGGCGTACCTAGGTAGGCATCCTGCGACAAGTCATAGTTATCTTTGGAAAGCGCTCGAGTGTAAGTAGGTTTCGGGTTATGAATGTACCTAGTTAAGAAGCCATTCTAAAGTAACGAGTATGGCATTGGTATAGCATTGGGTATCATGCAACAGGTAACGACACTGAGATAGCACAAGACTTAACTAAAGGGCAGTGATAAATGTGTATGAAGTTATCCTAACGCCTTCTTTCCGCCATCTGATTCTAGGGATGTTACTTTAGGGGGCTCGAGGATCCTGTTATGAATTCTCCGCACAATTACAGTGAACTTCGGTTCACCTACTACTTACAAGTTCTCCTATTTATCATATCAATACTAGGAGGCGATTATCAAGGGTGAATTCATTGTTAAACTCAGCAATGCCACGCCCCGTACTTGTTCTTCATAACTTTCTACTAGGTACCAGGTACCTAAGAGGTAGGTAAGTAGACTCCGGTATTCTACTATCGTAGGTTGCCTTAAGGTTGAACTTCTATATTATTTTGCCTTGAAGGATACTTAGTATCGAAATGACATCCTGTGCTAGGTAGGATCAACTTATGATCTCTTTAGTTTACACTCAATAACATCAACGATAATGCGTTAACGTCACCATACGACGAGTATAATCAAAAAAGGTTGAGAATACGTGCTTACAAGGTATAATGCTTCGTGTCCCGTAGGAACGAATGCCACGTCGGATGTAACAGTTGACAGACTCTACGTAGAGAGCAAAGAGCGGAGATACATGTAGACTGGCCTCCTAGCGGAAAGGTATATTGACGTATTTGTCTTAGTATAGTAGGTACGTAAATGAGCTATAAATGGAGGGATCTTTAGACACGCGTGGAAGGGTTTCGAAAGGAGTAGTCGCTCCATTGGAGACCAGCCACTAACCTAGCTCAGGTGGTTTATAGGCAGGGAGTGGTCTAAGGATCATAAGTAGAATGTTGCTGAAAGCAATACGAGTCGTTGCTTAATCACCTCCTTAGGACATGAAGCCACCTTGGATGCCATGCTAATTAAAATCTCTAAGGAGAGGGAATAGATTGGTTAAGACCTAATCTAATTGACTCACAACGACAATGCGTCTACGAGAAAATTGTCTATATCTTCATATCCACACCAGAAATCCATCGGCAACTATTTGCGGCGATAGTTATCTCTGTATATTCCCATTGGTTCAAGTAGCGAATGCACGCTCACACCTAACAGACAAAAATCCTCTTCGAAGGCATGTATTACTCTAGACGCCAACATCTAATCTTTCATCTCAAACTATTTTAATACACATAATGGCCAAGTGAACCTAGGCCGTCATGCTGCAAAGGTCTGTTGGACGACCACAAAGGCTTACTCATCCACGAGAACCCAACGCCCACGAGACGCGCATCTGGCCGCAGTGTAACCGCCGCGCCGGAAATTCTGTTGCTATAGATAGCACAGAATCGGGACGGCTGAGATCCGGTTGCGATAAAATCTGACCCGAGTCATATTTTAAGAACCGTTTCGCGATTGACTGGTCACTAGCATCCGCATATGCGGCCTGTCTCTTACCGTGGGAGGCGAAAAAGCCGACCTTCATGCAACACGCGCCTAGTTTCTGCCATGTATAATAATCAAGACTCGTTAGCGCGGTAGTATAGTCGGGCGAGGAGAAATCAGATTGGGAGGAGGTGGCTTACACGATCGTGTGTACTATTAGAAACGTCGACGTCTTCATCGCGGCTATTTGACGATATCCGTGGGATACAGCAAAGTGGTACCAAAACGAAAACGGTTACATCATGTTCAAATGGTCGCCTTAGTCATGCAAGTAAGCGCAGCTTTATCCAAGTTCCTATGCTAATTGTATATGTAATTCCGTACGTATGCCTTGCAGGCGGTAGATGAGACGAGCCATGGTTAAGTATGGAGGTGGCTTGCGGAATATGTCATGCTCGGAATACGCGCGGAATAGAGACGCTATGGATCTGACTGAAGACATCCTACTGTACCTACATACCTAGGTACCTAGAGAACGATTTCCAGTTTCATCTTACCATCTTCCAAACCCATCACCATTAGTACGTGAAGTATGTACGTGATGTAGTCGATCTAGCTTCAAACAGCTAGATATCAGGCGTTCTTTCAGACTGCCGGTAGAAGCTACTCCGTGACGAGAATCTCTTCAACGAATTGTACGCGAACTCCAAGGAGAAAGCTTGGGCGATAGATGTGACAAGATGCAATTTTTGAATGTGTTTGGTGGTCACGAAAAGCGGCATCCATGCTACGGCCCCCTGTCACTTACCGCTGATTGGTAGAACGACAAGGGGTCAAGACTCAAAGCGCCGTTAGTTAAGCGCTTCGAAGGTATCAACAACCAATGACGGGCCGCGGCGATCTAAATAAAACAGATCTTATTGCTTGATCTCGACGTGAAG
The DNA here is from genome assembly GCA_022578875.1 of Hypoxylon crocopeplum. Taxonomy (NCBI): domain Eukaryota; kingdom Fungi; phylum Ascomycota; class Sordariomycetes; order Xylariales; family Hypoxylaceae; genus Hypoxylon; species Hypoxylon crocopeplum. The sequence continues at coordinate 1,458,863 of MU399557.1, forward strand.
TCTCATGGCACCCAATAGGGGCTCTGGAAAGTGCCGGGATCCTCGACGTCTCAATTGCCAGACGTGCATCAAGCCACTAAGAGGACCCAGGTACGGTACATTTCCGATGTGGTCCCTTTCAGAGCTACACCACCCCATGCATATCCCGTCACATTCATTGGGATACCCTCATAGAAGACCATGCCCAAGCGCCTTAACTGACTGCCCCCACCAAGAACATCGCAGTTCATAAGTCCTAAGAGCCCCCATGTGGCGTGATACAAATCCTGGTTTCCTTCTTCCTTTCAAAACTATCCCATATGGCTGGATGAGGTTTGCTGGAAATCTTCAACGGTCGTCCCACGTCGTCCCACCAAGTACCAGAGTGCCGGCTCCCTCTTAGATTACTTTCTTTACGCCTGTGCAAGTCACCATGGCTACTTCTACCACCGACACGTTCCCTTTGGCGACGGATGGTCCCTACACTGAAGGCGACAGCGGGCCTGGCTCGATCAGTTCCGGCGGCAGCATCGACGATTCAGCTGGTGCATCTGGCAGCAGCCCTGGCGTTGTTCAAATTTCCCATGGGGCGATAGTTGCTATAATAGTCGTCGTTGCTGTTGTGTGTGTGCTTGGCAGTGAGTTTCTTCTTCCGTACAAACCGGTCTCAAAGTATTGACATGAGATAGTCTCTACGGCTGTGCTCTTCTACCTCGCCAAGAAGAGGGAATGGAAAGTTAGAGAAAGCATCCGGCGTTCGGCAAGGAGGGTAGTCACTGCTCTTACACCTCGCCGGTCTGAGTTTCCGAAATCAGTCAAGGACTCATCTCGAGGCCGTGTTCGCTTGGACGACGTGCCGCCAACGCCTAAGCTTCGACCCGAAGATGTTGAGAAGGGTCTCGCCCAATCTAGTATTCGTCAAGGCCCGGAGGGGAGGGGCAAGAAGTGGACGAGGAAGTGAACAATCGAGATTTAATGATTAGACTGGCACAGGCTGGCCGGTGGCTGGTTGTGTGGAGGCAAGCGTCAAGACGGGTGTGGCATGTGAATAGCTTTCATTCAGAGTTGGGGCAAGGAGTTTTGGGAAAGCGAGCGGATTGTCTTTTGAAATTGTATCAATATCACTGCTATGTCATTTGGGTATCAAAGTCGTCTGAAGACGTTAGAACTAGCGCTCCGTCGTGAGTCCGTTCGCCTATCTTTCGCCTGCGGTTTCGGGGCCTCTTGACCCTTCTTTTTCCGCGAGTCTGGAACGAACGTGACTTGTCTCTCTCCGACTACATCGTCACCTCTCACTTTGCCGATCCTTCCCGACTTTTGGGCTCTAGAGCCTAGGGAGGTGTCTTTGGAAGACCTGTCGTGATCCCGATTAGACGATCTGACACGCATGACCATTTCCTTTTCCTTCGGCGCGGGTCTTTCAGGGGCCACCTCATCGTCGCTTTCGATATCGCTCGTGTCTTCATCACTTTCATCTGACCACTGTGCGCTCGTGGTAATAGCCTTCACACCCGTCTCTGGATCGACTTTCGTACTCGGGTTTAGGACTTGGAACTCGCGACTGTTCTCGTCAATCTTGAACTCTTCATCTTCGAACAAGCGAGTGAATCGTCCATCGCCGAGTACTCCAGCCTTTGTATCGACATGCGCTCTCTTTTCTTGACGTTTGAGTAGCTTGTCAACTAGTTTCTGGTTGACCTTCACCTTCTTATTTCCGCGGATTCGGCTGGCGCGCTCCTTCTCAACCTTCTCCTTGATGCGCTTCGCACGTTCTTCCTCCATAGTATATGGATTGGCAATCAGGCGGGCTTGCTCGTAAAGCTTCGAAGCTACGAAGTATCCATGCATATAAGGACGTAGCAAGTTCGTCTTGCCAATCAAATGTGCTAGGCTGAGGGACTTCAATTCCGGTAACGTCAGGAACTTGAAATTGTCATATTGATCGGTGGTGACCTCTTCAGCCATCTCTTCCACCATATTGTCGAGGAACGAGCACCAACGTGGCGCGGGTCCCAATTGCGGTATGAAGAAACTGTGTAGAGGCTTGCCTTCATTCGCTGTGAGGATCATTCCCGTGTTCTTGCACCATGTGACGAAATTGATGTCGACCAGGGGTTCGACCGAGGTCCACGTCTCGCCGTCGAGCTCGTCCCAAATCTTGATCATCTGTTTATCGGCAGACAGCACCTTTTTCTCCTGCGAAGATGTAGTCATGTGAATAAGACGCTTGATTGGGAATCCGGGACCGTGGTCTTTCTGTAATAAGGGGTTCGGACTTCGTAAATCGAAGAGTTTGATGAGACCGTTCGAAGTGCCCGTCGCCAACGAGAGACCCGAAGGGTTAAAGTCAAGAGCTGTTATTTCCCCTTCCTGGCCACCAAGAATGGCAACTCGCGACTTGGATCGAGAATCCCAGAATTCGACAGAACCGGTAGAAGTACCAAAGGCCAAGAGGTTATGACTGTTCTCAGCGATCGCTGCCGTATTGACACTCCCTACACCGATGCTCCCTTGCAAGCCGGTTTCAACGACGTCTTCGGTCCCAACGTCGACTTGATACGATTTCATAAATCTTCCAATCTCGAGATTCATTCGGAAAACCTCACCATTGCCGTCGGAGTCTAGCCCTACCGAGGGGACTAATGCTTCGGTAGTATGTCGATCATAGACGAGATCTCTTCCGTACCTGGGTAGACGTAGCTCGTGGTGACATCCAGCAGGAGTCTATTTCACGTTAATATCTGGTGGTATGCTTGAAACAATAAGTTATCTTACGTGGAATTCAAGCTTCCTATCGCTTTGTAGGTGTAGAGACTTGGTATAGTCGGTCGAGAGGAGAAGGAAAGTCGTGTTAAGCGATTTTGTATGTCTTGAATATGACAAGGCAAGGTGAGGCAGGTAGTGAACGTGGAATTGCGGCTTGTCTGCTAACATTAATACCGTGCCTAATATTGGGAGGTGCTCTCTTTCTAAGGGCTATATTGTCGGTCGAGCAGCGATATGACTTACACGTTCCAGTCGACATGATCCAATCATTGTCCTCCGAAACTCTGACACATTGGCTGGCTTCCTCAAACTCGAAGTCTTGGAGCAGCTCTATTCGATTTTGGTACTCGGGGTCTGACTTTAAGCTACGCTTCCGGCGGCGAGCCAGCCTACACAGTCATCTCGTCAGTGAATCCTGCTCAGTGAATTGTGAAAGATTTAGGTCGCATTTTACCAGTCTGGAAGAGGGCGCGCAGTATTGGCGCCAGCTATGGTATACACCGACACATCTCCTTGATTAGTGACTTTCATGGCGACAATTGTTGCCAATCAAGTTCTTCGTGGGAGAGAGAAGAAAGAGTAGGGCTTGGTTGGTTGGCTGTTTATGAGAGAGTAGGAAGAAAAAGGGAATCGCAGAGTCAACGAAGTAAAGAAAAGTAGAGGGGCGATAAGGAAAAATTCAGTGGAGACTCGACGCTTGATAAGGAGATCTTGCAGGCTAACAAAGACCCACAAGCCCACCAGCCCAACGCCTGAACGGATGATTGGCCTAAGCCACAGCATCGATCCCTGCTACCCGCAGCATTGGAAATATCACGCCTCTTTTATGTTGGAGTCGTTGCGAGACTTCAACTTTCCTTAACCTTTCTTCCGTAAAGGAGCCTGATTACCAACCACAACACCATCACCTGCACTCGCCTATCGCTATAAATCGCCGGTCACTAGCTCTGTAGCTTTTGCGTAATCGATAATATTTGTAGCTTGACTCGGTAGCCAACATCATCCGCAACGGCGAATTCTATGGGCTTATAAAAAGGCTTATTGCTTGCTTCGCTTCGCGCCTCAAGCATCGCATCGCCTGCATTGCCTTTGTTGGAACAGGCGCAGCGGAGATGGAGTCCAGCACGTGCTGGCGACCCAAAAGATTGAAACAAACTCTTCTCGATCAGCACTATAATATTCTATCCTCACGTTAAGCGCACTTTGGCCACCTTGGCTCAGCCGCTCATCTAGCGTTTGCTTGGGGTTAGACGAGAAGTGCCTCGCCTTCGCCACGCATGGGAACGTCTACCGCATTGGAATGATTGATACGATTTACGATATGGACACTGGTGAATATGAGACTAATGCATTAGTAATTGTCAGTATTGACCCTTTCCTATCCTAACTCTGCCTGTCGATGCGTAGACGCGCGCTGACGATGGTTGGTCCTCAATGTAGAATAATATATCGTTTGTCAACTTTGCCTTCTATGAATCCATCTCCCCAGCTTCGACCCCAACGTCTTTCGGTCCCGGTGTACTCGAGCTCGAAGCAACGCTTCAAAAAGATGGCTTCCTGGTCCATTTCGATGTCGTCCGACGAGGATTGTGGTGCTTCCGCCTATCGCAGAAGGATAGGATTCATGGGAACCAACCCGCCATGTCGACGTTCCAGAGAACCGTTGCGGGTGCTGGGTTTACATTTTCTCTGAGCGACGAGGGTATTTTGGAATCAGCCGCGCTCGTGAAGAATCGCCCGCATGGCCTGAATTCTGCCAACACGCCAGCCAGCTCATCATCGTCTAGCGGGTCGGCAGTTCTCGATCCAGCTTACAGAAGTGCGCAATCGGCAACTCTTCCCTCCGCCCAGTCTTTCCCCACCCTCACGAACGAACAAGACTCTAAAACAGTCGTCTCTGTCGATCCGAAAGTCAGTTCGACGTCGGTGAAAGATGCCTACGAACACTTTGTCTTTGCTGCTCTCTCGGCGGTGTCATCGAGCTTTTGTGCGAATACTGGCGCTATCCCCTTGAGTTCTCGGACCTTGCTTCTTTCGAAAGCTTCCTATAACGACTACATCACCGAACCTGCTATTCTCGCTTCATTACGCATTTACCTTACAACAACAGGCAGTCTTGTCATATCCGTCACTCTCTCTCCGGCGGAGGGCATAATTAACCTCTCTGAGAACCTTGGGCATCCCTTGCCATCGCTCAGCGTCACCGTATTAGCTGCGCCACTGGGCATGTTTGCGACGTGTCATCCCATCACTATATCCGAGACTACGACCACCGAAGGCAGCTTTGGCCAGTCACCAGATACTCAAGTTGTGAAGCTGCGATCCGAGAAGGACGATGGCCCATGGCGGAATGTTTGCTTCAAATTTCTACAGGCCCGTAACATACCGTCTTCTTTAAGTACAACTCAAACTTGGATTGGCCTTCAACGAATGCGGCGGAAACCGACGGAGCAGAACGTGGATGGAAAACGGACACCGCTCGTGGGCGCCTCCAACGTATCATGGCCTGCAAATCTGTGCTTTTGCAAGATGTTTTCACGCCTTGCAATTAGAGGCGAAGCGGACGACCAATCAGTGTCTCCGCCTGACCAGAATTTTGACACTCTGAGGACCGCTAAAAAGTGGTTTCTGGGCGGAGGGGAACGAGACGAGACCTTGGCAAAGAACAAAAAGGAAAGGGACGCTGCAATCGCTCGCGAGGTTTCGGTTGTTGATGGTCAAGCTCAACATACGAGTGGGCTTTCTCCTTTGACCTTACGGCGATCCAGTAACAATGCACCACCGCCAGGAGGCCTGTATCCAACACCACCCGATGGCGTTCAGAATATTGTGGGTGCGACTCCGTCAATAGACGGCACATCCTCTAGCCCTGGAAATAATGCCACCAACGCGGCAATTATTGACATGGATACGAATCGGAACGTGCCATCGTACGGCGATAATTGGGAAATTACAGAGGTAAAACGCGAGCGCATTGGCAACTCATTCGAATCCGAAAATCTCTTTGGCGAGCTAGGTCCCGACATGTTTGGAGATAATGACATTACCGAGGCCGATTTTAATTTCTTCGATGAGCAGCCTGGCGACATGGGTCTTGACTCCCTCGATCTCCCCGGTATCTCTAATACAGATTCCAGTATTGACCTTGTAGACGGCCTTCCGGCAACGCAAGAGCCCCAAATTAAGTCCGACCCTCAAGATATTCATCTTCCTGATGTAGTGCCTTCGCCAATCTTTGCAAAACCTGAACTCAGGCATGCGCGAAGTTCTCTGGGAGATGAAGCCCGCCGCCAGGTCGGATCAGAAGCTAATAGGTCTCAGCCCGTGGGCGTGAAAAGGCCTGCCAGTCCGTTCAACCCGGACACGGTGTTCAAGAGGGTTAGGGCATCATTTGACAGCCATAAAGCCGTTCAGAACAACTCGCATATGAACACCTCTCCTCACGGTAGCATTTTTGACAAGGTGAATTTTGGGCCGTGCTTGTCAATTGTGAATAGCAAATATGAAGGACACGGCCGGTTCGACTATTCTATCGATCGATTGAGAGAGGTCAAACCGTCTACCTTGAATGAACCACCAACAACTGATTATCTACGGCGTCATGCCAGGAATCGGAAAGGGTTGAAAGAGCTCCCCGGGAAAGTTGGGCAACTGTTGATTCGTGCCTCTGGTACTCAAGCCCCTTCATCAAATCGGGGAAGTCCTTCAAATATCGGGGATGCTCACTCAGATGCTGACGAGATAAGTCTCGTATCAGATCAGGACGATTCGAGCTACGACAGCGATGAGTCCTCCTCTCCTGTAAAATCCTCGAGTGTGAGACGACGGTTGATTGATGACGACGGAGAATCACTTGCTACGTCGTTTAAGGAACTTGAATCTGTGGACATCAGCTCCCCACATCTACCTCTCGAGCTGCCCCAATTTTGCAAATCTGAGGCTGACCTTCCGCTTACGAAATACTTTGCTGATCCGGAACCGCCCCTGATTCAATATTCATTACCGGATGATCAATTGATCATGGCTGCGCAAATCCTCACGGATCAATTTTCTACGGGTACACTTTTTGTGAATGCTACATCTCCATCACTAGAATCGAGAGTCGACCGACGTCGTCGGCTCACCACTTTAACCCGCAGGTCGATTCAAGATATCAAGGCTAGTCTTCCTTCGTGTCTCGCGCTTGTTGCTGACTACCAGTTTCGCTCCTTTATTGAGCTCCAAGATGTACCACTTCTTGGTCAGCCTACGAGGATGCAACCGAGGCCACCTGGTGTCGACCAAATGAGACCGAGCAACTTGTTCCAGATTCCGTCACCGCATTTCGAGTTGCGACGATACGAATCAAAGTTATCTGTCCTGCCATCTGCTGTGGCGTTTTGGGAAAGTCTCGGTCTCAGTCCATCTCCGGGAAATAAAGATATCAATGCTATCTGTATTTTCCCTGAATTTGACGGCCTCGCAGATGATATGCTTGTATTCACAGACAGAATGCGTAGCATATACGAGTCGCTAAAATTAGGGTCGTTCAACCGTTTGCCGACGACCTCCGGCGTAGAGAACGGTTTATTCTCTTTCACGATCGAGAAAGATCCGGTACCATTTAGCAAATCGTCACCTTTCCTGAGACCGTCATTAGCGAGTTGTGCTTCCAAAGTTTGCCAGGTGTTAGCATCAATGTCGGCCAAGGAGATCAACTTCGTCGTCTTCTTCGTCTATTCCCCGGATGCTACTGGGTCGATAGTTGAATCCTGCGCCGCCTTTAACCAGATTTTCGAAGGCTACAAGAGATTACTATCTAGTAAAAAGTCTCCGGTTGCTAATGATCTAGCTCTACAATTGCTCCCTCAAGACTTTGTAACGTCTTCACGCTCAGTCGCTATGCCGTCTCCTTTTGAATTTTCTAGGCTGGCAATGGAAACATATGATAGATGCACTCAATTCAGCGGCTCTGTGCCGTCACCGCCTGCCATCATGCTTGAACAGCCACCGCCGCGGATCATTGATTTCAAGTTAACGACCAATCCGTCCGCGTCGCTACTCCATGAGAATACATGCCTCCACATTGCTTACGCACAAAGCATAGACGGCCGGTGGGTGACTGCGGCATGGTCAGATAATAGAGGTAGCCAGCAGATGACAGCGTCCTACTGTCTAGGAAGAAAGGGGAAATCTCTGTCGACCTCGTTTGCAGATATTGCAACCGAGATCTGGGGGGCAACTCGCGATTTCATATCTGCTTGGAAGGTACATTGGCGAGTCATTATTGCAAAATGCGGCACAATGGAGCATTCCGAGATCGAGCTATGGTCTTCTCTTGCTCAAGCAGAGGATAGAGCGACCATCAGCTTAACGCTCGTCACAGTGGACACCGATCCATCTATGCAATTGCTTCCCCCAATTGTCAAGGTGTCTAATAACGCCCTATCTGTGTTTTACACGACGCCGGTCTCGACACCCCAGGGGTCTATGGTCTCACCCGAACAGAGTGGTAATCCGACTACCCCTTTGCGGGACAATGCAGCGACAAGCGCACCTACACCTGGAGGTGATAACTCGGAATCCGACGGCGATGCTACGTTGACGGAGATTACGGATCAAACGTGGGGTGCCGTCTTATCACACAGGTTAAACAACTCGACGTCCTTGACAGAGCTCAATCCAGCTCTTATCAGCGGGTATCTAGTCAAGCGTGGTGGAACAAGAGTCGAAGATCCTCCTGTCGTTATGGAGGTCAATATCGTCCATAATGAAGGCAACCCTAGAGCATACGAGTCTTTACTGAGAGAAATGCTTACATACTACCGGGGCCTAGGAACGTTAGCTAGAGCTCGTGGCACGGTCGAGAGGGAGACGGATATTCGACCGTGGCATATCGCCGCCGCCGAGAAAGCCGTTAAAGCATTATACATGTTAATGTGATATGATTCCGGTGGGATTTATATATCGAAGTCGCAAAGAAGCAAGCATACTATAAACAAAATAATCAGATATTGATATTATTTGAACTGACAGGATACCATGACCGTTGAGTCATACCGTTTTGATGTATTAAGGACCTAATATTATAATGACAGGTTACATGGCCGGCCTCGTCCTCTAAACAGTCTCGGAGCTGGCAAACAGCGTGGAGCAGAACATCGTCACCATGCCTAGAAATTGCCGGTGGTAGTGTTTGGAGATTCCCATTTGCCTAACATGGATCTGCGAATGACATCGAGTTGACGAAGGTAGGGTTGGGTGGTATATGCACTACAGTGCGAGAGGAAAACAATATCAGATCCGGAAACTCTTGAGTAACAATGTAACTCGGCTTGCATACACCAGCTACGGGTGGGCCTACATGCGGATGCGAACGTCAGAGTTCCGCATGTTACGCTGGATGAAGGGATGCAAACTCGAAGTCCGATACTGTTGCGAGGATGGGCGCGCCTATGGAGCCACAGTATCATCTCTCACATTGTGTCACGTCACCTTCGGAATACCAAGTTAGTTAGGTCAACAAACGTCACTGTCGTTTGACATGCCACCGATTCACTTCGGGGCTTGTTCTTTAACCTGGACCCGATCCGTATCCGCTGCACAGGATCGGGACAGTATGATCCTCCCCTTAACCCAACAGCTTTGAAATCGCCTTATCTTGCGTCCCTCTCCCGCTTCCCGCTCGTGCGAGAACGACCACTCTATGTAGATTCGAGCTACTACCGTACCACGATGGAACCACCACCAGATACGATCTATTCTAGTGAAGCTTACGACCTAGTCCTCGTCGGTGCGGGGATATCTGGTATAAATACCGCTTATAGGCTACAAACTGAACTACCTCATGCCAGGTTTACCATTCTCGAGGGCCGGGATACTATCGGGGGGACATGGGATCTGTTTAAATATCCAGGAGTCCGGTCAGACTCGGATCTACAGACATACAGCTTCACCTGGAGTCCTTGGCCTCATCCGAATACGATCGTGGAAGGTCCTCTGATAATGGAATACTTGAGAAACTGTGTGTCCCAGCATGGAATTGATCGCTATATTCAATTCAAACACAAGGTCATTTCCATGAACTGGTCTTCCAAAACGCAACAATGGACGTTGCTCGTGAGCCATGGCGGCCTTTTGAAGCAGCTCACGGCACGATTTATTGTCCTAGGGACAGGGTACTACGACCACGAGGACCCGAGAAAGACTACGATACCAGGCATCGAGAACTTCAAAGGCAACATACTTCACCCTCAATTTTGGCCTGAAGAATTCGATTACACTGGTCAAAGAATGGTCATCGTCGGTAGCGGATCTACCGCTATTACCCTCTTACCCAATCTCATCAAGAAAGCTGCGAAGGTTACTATGGTGCAAAGAAGTCCTAGTTACGTGGTCTCGGTGGGGAACCACACTCGAGGTCCGCCATGGCTGCGCTTTTATGAACGAGTGTGTAACCTGCTCTTATTCCATCTATTTGTGCTCTACTCCAAGTATTTCCCCTCCCGTGCGAGAGAGGGTATTCTGAAGAACGCCGTCAAGCAACTACCGGAATCAGTCGGCGTTGACCCTCACTTCACGCCCAAATATAACCCTTGGGACCAACGCGTATGTTTTGCGCCAGACGGAGACTTTTTCAAGGCTCTCCATGGCCCAAAGGCGGGTGTCGTTACGGGCGTGATCAAACAAGTCACGAACCACGCCGTGGAAATGGAAGACGGTCAACTTATTGAGGCTGATACCATCATAACTGCCACCGGGTTCACAATGCAGCTCGGCGGCAAGATCGACATACGCGTCGACGGGGAAAAGAAAGAGTGGAGGGAGAGGACCGTGTGGAACGGCGCGATGCTCCACGACGTGCCGAACATGTTCTTCGTCTTCGGCTATGCCGAGGCGCCATGGACCATAGCGGCGGACATCACCGCGTCCGTCCTCCTTCGGGTCTTGAAATTCATGGAGAGCCGCGGCGCCAGAAGCGCTGTCCCGCGCCTCCCGAACGATAAATCCTTCGCCGTCCGCCACTTCTTTCCTCTGCTGTCTACGTACTCGGAGGAGGCGCAGGAGCGGCTGCCAAAGTGCGGCAATCTTGGGCCTTGGAAACCGAGGGTTAGTCCTCCTATTGATTACCTGCACGGGAGATGGGGTGATATAACAACCGGTTTGCAATTTTCGTCTTGATTCATTTGCTATATTATCGATATCTAGGATTGGATTCAAAGGGATTATGGTTGGGCTGCGAAAAGAGAGAATGTGTCTTCAGGTCCGCCAATTAGCGTGTTCAGGGGTTAGGGGATCTATTGCGCCGACGACAATTAATGATGAATGAAGCTTGCATTACTCTGAAGTTTCGGCGTCGTCCATTTTCATATGAGTGGAACCATTTTATCGTATATGATACATCGAATCTTAAATATATTTCTCTGTTCTATTTTCCTGTTCGTGATTTCTAATACAGGGCTTACCGCTCGCGTTCCGAAGCGGAGTACAGCGCACGCTGGCGGACTGGGGCGGACTGGAGCGGACTGGAGCGGACTACGACAATGTACCTAGGTAGCTTGAGCCAGCACTCTACCTCGACGACACCGATTTCCCTCACGTGAGCGGCATTCTATGATACTACATGTAAATCGCGATAGCAGTCGATGCAGGTTGTCAGGCGATGAAGCAGGTTGTGTAGCAATGAGTCATTGAAGTCGAATTCAACCCCCTTTTCGGTAGATCATGCCCAACAAGCCATGCAGAATGGGAAGCAGGACTGCGAAGTGCTCCGGCATAAATACCGTGGTTGTTGGCCATCAATGCCAGATTTTCTCTCGCGCCCTCGAATCATTCACTTTAGTCTTCATAAACTAGATTTCTTGTGGACGTTACCATGGCTCAGCTTGTTTGGCTCATTACGGGCTGCTCCTCCGGATTTGGAGAGTTGTTGACGCATCATACCCTATCTCGTGGAGACCTCGCCATCGCCACTGCGCGAAATCTTGACAAGATTAGGCATCTCGGCCAAGCCGGGGTAGCGATCTTGGAGCTCGACGTTACTCATTCCCAGCAAGATATAAATGATACCGTCGCCAAGGCTATCTCTATCTATGGGAGGATCGATGTGGTGGTGAACAATGCTGCCTATGTCGCCTCAGGTGCTTGGGAAGATATCGAGTAAGACATGACAATGGCCCTATTTGGTATGATATTCGACTAAACCTGTCAGATATGAGCAGCTCCTCGCGCAATTCGAGACGAACGTCTTCGGGGCTTTCAAAGTAACCCGTGCCGTTCTACCCCATCTGAGGGAGAGGAGATCGGGCACGGCGGTCTTCATCAGTTCCTTGTCGGGCTGGTACGGACATCCCTTTGTCGGGCCTTATGCAGGATCAAAGTTCGCTTTAGAAGGTACTACACCTAATTTACCAGTATGAAGTCCTTTTGCTAACAGCGTGTAGGTCTGGTTGAGAGTCTGGCCCGGGAAACGGAATCATTCGGAATCAAGACTCTGTTAATCGAACCGGGCAGATTCCGAACCATGCTCTTATCACCGGGAAATCTACACGGGGTATCATCGAATATTCCAGACTACGTGGAGGCTTCGAAGGCCCATATCGATGGGCTCGCAAAGGAAGACCGCACACAACCTGGCGATACTCAAAAGGCAGTCAAGATCATCGTGGATCTTGTCCGGAGGGAAGGGTGCGCAGCCGGTAAGGAAGTGCCGTTTAGATTTCCACTGGGAGCGGATTGCTACAATGTGATCAAGGAGAAATGCGAAGAAACTCTCCGTCTGCTCCATGACTGGGATAGTGTCATTAACAGTACGGATCACTAGGATCCTGCTGCTACTTTCTGGCTGCCTGTAGCTCATGAACGGGTAATATTATACATTACGCTACATAGATACATATCGAGCTTTCACAGCCCACCGTCAATCTGGTCTGTGAAGGTCGTTAACTACCTAGGTGTCAAGTGAAAGGCGATATATGAGTACTTACCAACCACATTGTTACTAGTCCAAACATGCCAGTCATCACAAGTCTGTGACATAGCATCGCTAATGTCCATATTGTTATAAAAGTCATCAGGCCGCTCCAGGATCATCCACCCCATACCACCAGACAGGTGCCAAGCAATATGACCTTGATAGGGCCGTTAATTAATAGGCCTTTCTGAGCTCGCATTTAACTTACAATGGAGTGGCCATAGTCCGGGATTGTCTTGTTCCCACTGGAGCACGATATAATGGCCGGGCAGAAGCATCTGAACATCGCGGCGTTGGGGATTGGTTGGGTTGGCGATGGTACCATCCCAACACGAGCCATAATCGCCGATAATCTCTGGCTTTAGTTCTGGCTTTGGATTGCCCATTCGTCGTGTTTCCAAGTTCTCCTCGGCGCTGGAGGCATCGCTTCTATGAAGATTCGATGAACCGGGCCTACCGCCGAAGTGGTCAGAGGCCTCGCCCGGCGAGAAGACGTGCGAAAATTCCGGCTGGCCGTGCGGGAACACGGTCTTGTTATCGCAAAGCCCCTCTTGAAGGACCCAAAAATTGTGGCCGTGCAGGTGTACGGGGTGTGGTTGGAAGCCTGTGTTCTGGATGATGAAGCGGAGCGACGAGTTGCTGCCGTAATTGTGGACGTTCTGAATATGGGGGAATTCGAAATTGCCGTCCCTGGCGTTCATCAGTTGCGGGTCGTTGTAGTCGACTCGGAACGTGCGGTTCGCCATGAACCACAAATTCGATGATCCGTTCGGACGCAGCTCGACGGGGAGGATCTCTGTTACACCTGGCTCGTCTGGGGCCAATGGATAAGCTGGTACAGTCTGCGACAAAGGGTCGTTACCACAGTAGTGATCATAGGCATTCGATTCAGGTTGAGTCGTCGGGGGTTGTGTTCGGTCGGCGTTCTCGTAGAATATTGCCGCGGTCGCTAAATATGATCCCTCCTTCCCTGGTGAGCAGTTTGGTGGTTTATATGCTCTAAGCCACGTAGAATCCGTTGGTTCGCCTGTTGCTTCTACCAGGACGTCCGACCTCTGACCGGCTGCGAGAGTCACCACATCAGTGTCGTATGGAATAATTGGAACGAGGTCGTTGGCAATGATGGTCATCTTATATCCATCGATTGATATCTTCTGTACAGCAAATGCCGACGTGTTGATGAGACGCAGACGATGCGTTTTCCCCGAGGTGAAGTTGAATGATGCTAAGGGGGCACCGTTGTCATTATATGAATTCTTGCCGTTTATCAAGTTATTGTCGGAGAGCGTGACTTCGACTTTATTCTCTAGAAATCCTTCAACAATAACATCATAATACTTATGGAAGTAGTCTGAAACAGCGATTGGACCAAGATCGATGTCGTAGTCGACGTGAGTTGGACCGTGAATTACCATGGGTCCGGCGAAACCGCTTACTGCCTGAGCTTCGTAGTGAGAGTGGTACCAACAGGTGCCATATAAATCTGGCTTGAAGCGATATGTGTAAGAGTAACCAGGGGCTATCGGGCATTGCGCGATTCCAGGCACACCGTCCATCCATGGCGTCGCCTGTTGTAACATCCCATGCCAGTGTATCGCAGTCCCTTCATCGGTGAGTTTATTATGAACTGTAACTATAAGACAGTTAAGAGTGATTTAAGAATGATTGAGATCAATACTTACTCTCAATCCAATCTCCCCAGTCACACTCGACTAAAGGCCCTGGAAATTGCGAGTTCACTAGAATCAATTCCGCATCCACACCGTCGGGAGCGGCTATCTCCTTCGTGATGGTGAAATCATATGTTCGTGTAACGCCTGTATCTGGACGTGTCGTATACGCGTTGGTATTACTTGGGTTCATGTCTCCCCAGGAACAATTTGGTGATGTATCGTGGGCAAGACATCGGTTCAGGTATCGACTATGAGGCGTCCCTAAATCGGACATGGCTGTTACTGTCAGTAGATTACCTGTTGCTGAAGCACGGCGCACTCACAGTCTTGCCCAGCAAACCCATGATTTCCCAGACCATTATTTAGTGAGCGCGCGCTAAGCGCTGCTGTCGTCCACTTGCGGACAGATGTCATAATTGGAGAGGCCCGCGAAAGACGATATTTTCCTAGGCTGGTATCTGCCCTAGTCTCCCTGGTTCCTTGTGCATATTCAACAGCAAGCCAGGGAAGACTCAACGAAGGGGAAAGTCAACAACAAGAGCGGGGAAGGATATTCGAAGAACGGGTAGGGTAGGATGTGAGGATATGAATTATTATCTAGTAACAAATAAGTAAGTCCCTAGCCGATTTTTCTTGCCATGATGGCCAGGCTGTCATCAAAGCCAGCTCCGCTGCACCTTAGCAGAGCACAAGCGAAAAAGGTTCGTGCCATGTTCGGGTATCTTCTCCTGAGAGACGAAACCTTTATTCTGGCATCGGAATTGTCGTTGCCGGCTTGCTTCGGACTCAGTTTCTATATCATTCCGATGATCCCATGCTGAATCTTCGAGGAGTGGTAGATCATTGACGGCTGCTAAACCAAGCCATACATCCGTAAGGGGACAAATCATCTGTGGCGAATTAGTCACGGCATCAAGTGCTGCAATGAATAACCTTGTCTGACCTCGCCACGATAAATTTGCCTTGAACTATTGTCAACCACGTCACACAATTGGATTGACCTCCATGAAGAAATGTTTTCCCCTTCTCAAAGAGCAAGAAAAGGGGAAAGTGCGTAGGAGCATGGCCGAGGTAGAATCTAAGTATCGAAGATACATACGAAGGTAAAAGGTCATGTGAGCCACGATATGCGGCTTGGTTGGAATAAGGTTATTCGAAATATCCGGTGATCTGCTTAAAGGTTCGGTGATGTCGTGGGATATCCCGGGTGTATAATATCTAGCCATGTTCGCCGGACGCAATTAAGTTTTGAATGAAGTCGTTCCTGGACGATCATTTACTTCATCAAGGTGGTAACGTGGCCTCAGCAATGTCGGTGTAGGGAATAAAGAGGCCACTGAAATGTTATTCACATCGGTGTCGCTTCGCCATTGGCGCAGCTGGGTGTCGTCTCGCTGGTTTCTGTGGAATTGTGCAATTAGGTAACTGCGACAGTCCATGCAGAATGCTCCGTCTTCGACATCGTGCAGGCACTGTCCATTGCTGCCCTCGCGGAGAGGCTACTTGAGATGATTTCCTAAGGGGTAGTCAAATATAGTATTAGATATCTTCCGTGGACAAGTAGTA
Organism: Hypoxylon crocopeplum; assembly: GCA_022578875.1. NCBI lineage: Eukaryota > Fungi > Ascomycota > Sordariomycetes > Xylariales > Hypoxylaceae > Hypoxylon > Hypoxylon crocopeplum. Next base: position 1,474,799 of record MU399557.1, read on the forward strand.
TAAAGGGTATCTGTAAATGGTATGGTGCTTTTGGGTCCGATGGTCATGAGATATTCCCGTGAGATTCAACTAGATGGTCATCGTGACTTTATGATCTTCGTCACCACTTCTTCTGCGGTCTCCGCGATGACGCCAACTAAATCCGAACCCGAATATATCCTCGACGGCGCGACAAGGCCACGAGCTTCGCCCTCGTCAAACAGCTAAGTTACGACTAAGTCTAATATCCAGCCGCCAATACCCTTCTGATGCTTACTTCTTCCGCATACAGCGGCGTCTTGTCCCGCTGGTGCCTGAGTTAGGTCGGCGACTACGTACGACCTTCTAATAACGGGTAATTCCGACGGGAACGTTGCGGCTGACTGGGCCCGGGTAATAACGGTCACAGCAAAAACAGCGCTTACGAGGGCTGCGGTAATAGGGCTACTAAAGTTGCTAGAGGCCTTGGGAGCTGTTAGTGTTGATGAATACCTAAGTAATCACCAAGGCACGGGGCCATTTACGCCGAGGACAGCAACTTTTTGTATGTGAGTCATTGTGCGTTCCGGGTTTATAATTGTCTTCGGGAGCTGGTGTTACTGGAGATGGTAGATTTTGGATGGTGCACACTTCGTAAATTGTTGCTTTGAAGAGGTTACGTGAAAGGTTAGATGCCGATGTGTCTGGAAAGGGGGATTACAGACTTCGTAAACTTAATTCTTCCTTTACAGCATGACTTATTCAGAGACATATGTAATTAAGAGAAGCGATCATCTGAAGGAGGCCGATATCAAAGATGTCCTGATAAAACTTTGATACCTCGATACACATGGAATTTGCTAAAATATTCAGGTAAGTCTTCATCGAATAAACTTCTTGAAAGAGCAAAGTTATAAATGCTAGCGGCCTCGGTTTTCTACATCGATGAGGGTGGTATAAACGGACGAACAATTGCTTCAACGGTTTGTAGCATGTAGCACACGTAGGTCTTAGGACAATACACATAGGTTGCTGATATTGGATTTCAGGAGACTGGTGTAAGACATCGCTATATTGCGATTAGCTCTCCAATCTGATATCGTGGAATATAGGTTCCCACGTATTCGTTATAGCTTCGCTATCTCCGTACACTCCGTACATCCGTGCCAGATGGGTTCGGGAGTGGACTCCGAAATCCGACGGCCATTAAAACTCCCATCGCAACTCACGACGGCATCAATAGTGTCTGTTTTCATGATACGTTCTTGCTGGCTTTTCCCAACTTGTTAGTCTGAATCTCTTCATACGCTATAACGACCCTTTTTACGTCTACTATAGGGCGAAGCCTCTTCTCGGGGTTCGGAACGAAGTGTTCTTTTTGGTATCGCGTGCCTTGATTCTTGACGGCAACGTTCTGTTCCTTGACGGGTGTCTCGATTAAGACGTCTAGCTGCATCACTTCGCACAGTATGCCTCCCAACAACTCTGCCGCGTGGCTTCCTGCCAAGTCAGTCAAGCCACTTCAGATCGGCCCGGCCCCCTATACTCCCGCAGGCGCCGGCCAGATTGTTGTTAAGAACAGAGCGGTGGCGATCAACCCCGTTGACTGGGGTAAGCATCAGGCCGGCAATGCAATACTAGGCTACATAAAGTACCCATTTATCCTTGGAGGCGACGTAGCCGGGGATGTTGTCGAGGTTGGCCCTGGGGTGGAGCGGTTCCGAGTTGGCGACCGCGTGCTCGGCCAAGCCGCCGCTGCCGCTCCTACGTCTAATAACCCCGCCGAAGGTGCCTTTCAACATTACACAATCATTCGTGAGCACCTAGCCGCTCCAATCCCCAACTGGATGTCGTACGAGCAAGCGTGCGTGCTGCCGCTGGCGCTGTTGACCGCAGCTTACGGCCTCTTCCATCAGAACTTCCTGGCGCTAGATCCACCTACAGTGCCGCCTCCACTTCCTACAGCCAACAAGAGGACAATAATCATCACAGGCGGCTCATCTAGCGTTGGGAGTTGTGCCGTACAACTCGCTGTCTCGGTCGGCTATCAAGTGTACTCGACAGCATCACCCAAAAACTTTGCTTATGTCGAAAAACTAGGAGCCACCCGTGTGTTCGACTACCACAGTGCAACCCTGGTCGATGATATGGTCGCTGAGCTCAAGGGTACTTCGCTAGTCGGAATGTTCGTAATCGGTGACGGCTTTGTTGAGGCCTGTTCCACCGTGTTGCGCCTGTGTGGCAGCAGTAAAAAGTTTATCGCCTTCGCGGGGACTATAATCGATCCAGATCAATTTGGCACATCCCTTAGGACAGCAGCATTCTTCGTGTCCATGATCTTGTGGTTTGGCCAGAGGGCTCTTGTGTCTTGCTTTACAGGTGTGTGTACCAAGTTTGTAGAGGGCGAGGATATCTGCGAACCCGATAACGTGGCCACCCAGGTGGTGTTCCGAGACTTCTTTCCACAGGCTTTGGCTTCTGGGCAGATTGTCCCTGCACTAGAGCCCCTCATATTAGGGAAAGGGCTAGATAAGATTCAGGAGGCAATAGATCTTCAGAAAAGGAGTGTATCTGCCCAGAAGATTGTCGTGTTACTATAGAGCTTTCACTACGCTAATTCATTGTGTATAGGAAATAGAAGTCCTTCATTTCCTGTATTCCCAAGTCCAATGTCACCAAAGCAGGTATTCTGTTTAAAAGCTTCCGATCTTACTGTAGAATTAGTTGTCAGTATACGTAGTTGTCGCACAGGGTCCAGTGACGTTGAGAATGCCTATCATTCAAGCTGATTTAGTGCAGGAGATACATCGGAATTGACTGATTAGGTGCTATAATACTAATAGTTAACACGTCTTCCGTAGGCTCGGACTTATCTGATTTTAGAGACCCATACCTGGCTACCTAGGTATATTACATTATATGCGGGTAGTAGAAATATACCTAGTTGAAGCGTTACTCTCATGCTATATATGTAGGACTCTAGAAGGTAGTAATTTACGATATCTTAAAGAGCTTGCTAGGTGAAATACCTGACTTTGTCGTAGTAGAATAATGCTTCGTGATGATAGTCAGGGGCTTTAGTTACGTAAGCAGCCCTCTAGTCGTCCCCCTTTTCTAAGCAGACGGCGTAGTCTAATAAAAATGGGCCTTGGATTTCGGTAACCTAACTCCGATCACACAAGGAGGTCCGGTGGTTCCGGATATCACTAAAGTCAGGCATGCTGTCTCAGCCCTATGTCACTCGAAGTCGTCAACGGACTTGCAACGATACTGCTGACGGCGACGGACTTCTGTCTCCGCTTTAACAATATTTAGCACTCACCATCCATCTGGCATCCATCATGGATAGAAGAGGCCCCGGCCACTCGGCACCATACGGCTAGGCTTGTCTGCATTGCTTTAAGTCCAAATGTAAATGCGTATCTCGTCTTGATGGTAATAGCTGTGAGAGGTTAGTGTCCTTAGCTCGCCCTAATTTCATTGTTGAAGATACCCCCGAGGGAAATATATAGATTACTTATTTCGCCTAGATGTCATCGGCTCAAAAAACAATGTTGTCCATCGGACTCGCTTCGCAAACGAAATGCACAGAAAACCCAAAACTCGACTGTCAGAATTGCGCAGCTTGAAGAGAGGCTCGAAGGTCTTGTGTCACTCTTGCAGTCTGTAACCAAGTCTCCCAATTCGTCTGATGCCCTGCGGAAAATACTTGACGAGGGTTTCGCTGGCCATGGAGAACTTTAACCACAGCATATAAGAGCAGAGCCTCAGAGCACCACACCAATTTCATTATCGTATGATGCCCCTCAGGATATTTCCACTAACGGCGATAATGAGGATGTGGTAGCAACTTCCACAACTACTTCTTCCCTAGCATCATCGCGCTCACTTGGACATAGTGGCTCTCCCAATACTAACCCGCCTACCAATGTGCTGTCGCCCGACGAAGCTGAACAATCTCTCACCGTGTTTCGCTCTCAGATGCAGCACCATTTGGCGTTCGTCCATATCCCCCCCGACCTAACGGCTGAACAGCTACGTAAGACGAGGCCCTTCCTATTCCGCGCCATTGTCGCCGTCACTTCCCCTTCCACACACCAGAAGATGGCACGGGGAAAGGAACTAAAGCGAGTTTTAGCCCATAACGCCATTGTTGAGAACCAATCGAGCCTCGACTTGCTACTCAGCTTGTTAACATATGTAGCTTGGGGTTGGGATCCCTTCCTGAACAAAGATGGCACCCTGTCTCGTTTGATAATGCTGGCCATATCACTCGTGAGTGATCTCCGCCTGAATAAGCCGCTGCCCACCGATGTACACATGATAGGCCCCCTTACCCCGGGCTTCGGAAAAGCCTGCAAGGACGCCGTCCAAGACACGTAGTACGGCCGTCTAGAGGCCCAGCGAGCTGTCCTAGGATGCTTTGTTTTGAGTTCAATGTGTGTGCCAACTCTGAATACCTCTCTTTTATTCTTTCCTCGGCGTAGGGATAACATAACTGACCTATTAACGTAATTACTGTCCTGCCAGTGTTTCGTCTTATTACGCGCAGATAGATGCAATGCGATGGACGCCCCAGATGGAAGAGGGGATCCGTGCCATTAACTCGCATAAGGAGTATCCAAGCGACGAGGTGTTTGCATTCCAGGTCCGTCTACAGCTCCTCGCGCAGAGAGCACTACACGCGCGAGAGAAGCATGAAACAGACTACCCTCATTTGGCGACGGCACCTGTTCCGGCCTTCCTATACCTCAATGCGCTACAAGGGCAACTGCAAGGGCTCAAGGACTCTCTATCACCAGAGCTCGAATATCACGGTAAGTTTGCCTACCTAGGTACCTACCCTCAAGGGAAGAGACTGGGCGCAGTGGTCTAAATCGATAGATGCCCACGACTTGTTTAACTGCTAACAAGTGGACTATGCGGCTTTCGCGTGCTAGAAATTCTTATAACGCATCTCTATTATATCGACCTATGTATAAATGAGGCAGCCCATACAGCGAATTCGAACACGCCGTTGGTTAATACGCCCGAGACTAGCAATGACGGTTGTACGTCGGGCTTCGAACGGTTGGAATGCTTATGGGGGTCCGTAAGAGCTATCAAGTCGTGGTTCGACGTCTTCTTCACGCTGTCACCTTCAACGTATCGAGGCCTTTCATTTCTTCTCTGGGCGCAGCTAGCCCGGTGCCTCGTGATTCTTTACCGGTTATCGACACTCGAAGACCCGGCCTGGGACCGAAAAGCCGTCCGGAACATGGTAGATCTACTTCAGGTGCTTGACCGCATAGCTGAAAAGCTGGAGATTACCAGCCACGAAACCGGAGAACAGTCTAACGACGATCTATTTATGCAGGTCCCTAGGATAATGCGAATGTTTCGTGCATGGGCCGTTAGCAAGATGGCACATGACGAGACAGGAGAGGAACCAGGCTGCGATTTATATAGCGATGCTGCGATTGGTATCGGTGATAACATCATTGGTCAAACCCAGAACCAGATGGTAGGGTCTATCGACTTTAACAACGATAGGTGGTGGGAGGAATTCTCGATAGGTTTGAGATGAATCTATGGCAATATATCAAGTTGTAGGACGCATTTCAAGGTCCTTGCGGGCCCTATGTGATGGTCTCAGTAAGCACGATTCCCGACATCGTGCTGATAGCGCTCTCAACAAACGCTTTGTCAAGATCCCGATTTAGAGATATCTGTTCTCCAAATTCTATAAGCCTTAGCCTTTGATTTACTCGTCCGCAAAGAAGTGAATACCAACAGTAGCCACACAATGAACTTGATTAACCTATCTAGCAAAATTTAATTTTTAGTTTATTATATGAAACATCATTCTTTTGTTTATTAAGGGCTCTATAGGTATATTAGACACAGCCATTGTTATTTCTTTTAAATAATGATTGATCTTTATTAGAGGTCAGGCATTGATATATTTAGTTTTCGCGTATATAATAACTAGATGAACATGTCCTTTTTACCGCTTTAATATCACTATATCGTGATTGTAACTGTAAATATATTGTTTCTCCCTTGAATTAAATGAAACGAGCTTCATAAAACTTCATATATAAGGTCATGAGCTAATCCGTTAATATGATATTTTCCTTCACTATTTTCACTCTATAGTAAATTAAATCGTTAATAGAGAAAAAGATCATCCGTATTCTCGACTGTTTATTAACTGATCAAGTCAGTTATACCAACGGTTCATTCTTTCGTTTTTAACGCTAAGTTCATAAACATGTCGACCGACGCGGTTAATCTGGACACTCTCGTCTTCCGCGTCCCACATGCTATTAGGAATACCGAGCTGGTATCCGAGCGAGTAGTAATTCTCAATGCATGGATAAGAGAGGTAGGTCGGGCATCAGTCCGGCGAGTATCAAGTGATTTCGATTATCATGCACTTCGTCAGTCCCTCAAGGAAGATTTCGACATACCACCAGAGAAAGTTCTAGTGGCGGGACCAGATAAGTACCAAATTTTTGACCAACATTCATTCTGGATTTTCTTGGCGAGAATACAGGCCGAGGGTCACGGAGTGTCAGGGCATACGCCCAAATTGGGAAATATTGTTGACTTATTGGTTGGAGAAAGTGACGGATTGTACATCCCGGACGAAGAAGTTATACCAGGGCCAGAACCCAGCGGTCGTATAGGTCCTGAACCCACTATAGGGCAAGGTGATAGGCCCCCTCCGCCCCCCAGCAGCCCTAGTATAATTGGCAGTGACCCACCCCTGCCTGGGGTCGACACCAGTACACCTCTACCACCACCGCGCCGACCGGGCGGGTCGGGTGTACCGGGCGGATCGGGTGTACCGGGCGGATCGGGTGTACCGGGCGGGTCGGGTGTACCGGGCGGGTCGGGCGTACCGGGACCGAGTCGAGGTCCGCGCATGCCTTCTCCTACCGGAAAAGGCAAAGGAAAAGCAGTGGAAAACGACATTTCAAGCGACATATATGGTGTCACTGAAGACGAACATGATTCGGAAGTTGAAGATGATCCGGAAGTTGAAGGTGTAGAAGACCCGCACGATCCGGAAGATGATGAGATAGAAGACGAGCATGAGCCGGATGTTGATGGTGTAGATGAGACCTGGGTCGACGATGGTAATGCTATTACAGACCGCATGAAGATCGAGTTTGGAGCAATGTCCGACTCTACCTGGGAATCGGTATGTAGGTTCTTCAACTGCAGCACCGAAGTTGAAAATTTAAAAGTTCCAGGGCTCAACATGAGATTGAGAGCTTATCAGATGTACCCAGTTTGGTTCATGCTCACGCAGGTAACCCGAAACCTCAATTCCGCCATCATAGGTGACGACGTGGGACTTGGCAAGAGTGGGATGACGATAGCCACCACAGTACTACACCACCTAATCCACGTTGCCATGGCCGAAGTTCGTTCAGAATGGAATAGTAATGGGGTAGCCGTTGGGAACCTTAAGCACCTCCCACGGCGTGGACAGAAAAAAGGCGATGTCTGTCCGAGCCAGGCCACATCAAGATTTCAATTCATATGCCCTTGTGTCCGGGATGGAGATGCTTATGCAATCGCAGTTAACACGGCATCTCACCCTTGCATTATCGTTGCCCCCGCCGATTTGATTTCGGGATGGGCACAGGAGGTTGCTAAGTGGGTAGATAATTCATCTACAAGCCCGGCCAGAGAAATGCATTTCACCGCGTACCACCATACTTTCAGGAATAGACTCGAAGGAAGAGTGACATATCATACTCAAACGGACATTAGGGGGACCACCGCAACGGTGACATGGGATGAAAGGAATGGGAGCTACGGACTTATTCCCAGGACTAGGTCTAACGGGATGCTACAGTCCCGAAGAGTTATAATCGTAGGTACCCGCGCGACGGAAAAGTTGCGAATGCTATATAACCTCCCACATAGAACTGCGAGTGGAACCGTCCGGACCGTGAATAAACTAGCCGCGAGCTTCTACTTTTTGGACGAGGTGCACAGATACAAAGGGTCTGAGATCAAACCAACAGGGGCTTTCATAACGCTCCAAAATATCAGCGATAGTTCGAATATGCACACTACTGCGGTAGGTCTCTCAGCATCAATGGTTGGCGCTGGACCCATAAATTGGAGACCATTCGTGGCGCACGTGTTCCGTTTTATCTCTGCTGACACGATTAATATACCACAACTTACCGACATGAAAGACCTAGCTCATTGGGAGACTACTTGGGGATATCTCGTCCAGCGATTAGATGCAACCGAGAGCAAGGTCAAGGAGACAGTTACAACAAGGTTTGGTGAGCTAAAGACGTTCTTGGATGGCTTTGTCCCTCGCGTAATGCTTTGCAGAACCAAAAATGATCAGTTCAGAGGCAAACGTATCGCAGAGAATCCACCCCAGGACCTTATAGAGATCCAGACAAATATGCCCCCAGGACGTATCCAAGAGTCACATCGTGTGCTTGCAAGGTTGGTCAGAAGCTGGGTTGACAAACAATTCCAAAACAGCAGGAGGCAATGGCAGGAAAACGGAGGCGAACAGCCTGTACTTGCAGATGTCCGGTCTAGAGTGTTAAACCTTGTCGTTACCGGCGGGAACCTGAATGAATCTTACGGAGTAATATATCGGTCTTCGTGTTTCCCTGTTATTGCGCAGCTATTCCGGGAACACAAGATAGCATATAAGGATCTACTTGCTGATTATATCGAGAAGATATCTAAGCCCGTGACGGCAGCTCTCTATAGTGGCATACCGAAGGCCGGAGAAGCAGCATCAGCAACGCGTCCAAATCTTGGTACGATCAACACAAGGGTGAGGGACGCCCTGAGGAAGACGAAGTTCTGGGGTATACGGCGCGAGCTACGAGATGGCTCACCCAAGCTCGCCGAATTAATCAGATGGATTGACCATATGATAAGTCTGAAGGACCACCCATATGACCCATCTTCCGGCTTTCCCGACCCAGGCCAACCGCCCGAAGATGGCAGCAACGTCAGGAATATGCTTATATTCGTGCAGTCCCAAGCTTCGGCGTACCTCCTCTTCATGCTTCTATTCCTCAAGTATCATAACCAGGTTGAGTTAGTCTATATCCACAGCGGCATACCAATAGCCGAACGTCATGCGCTATTTCAGCACATGCAGGCTCCTTGTGCCAAAGGGGACCGGAACAAGATACTAATATCCAACTTTATGATGGGCGGCGTGGGTCACAACTTGCAACGCGCCAACTACGCAATGATCACGGAAGTCCCGGCCTCTCTGACAGTTCAGAGGCAGGCGGGTGGGCGTATCGATCGGATTGGACAAGTTGGTAACCCTATTGTTGTCCAAATGGTCGATCGCAACAACCTCGCCGAGAGGGTCCGATACCAAAGGTGTCGCAACCGGGATATGTTAGCTCAAGAAGGATATAGGGCCGCCAGAGTCAATCTAGACTCATTTGTATAAATTGGGCAATGTCCCCTAACCAAACATCGACCTATCCATACGACTGGTTAGTAGAATAGAAATATCGGTATTTAGAACGGTACGCAAACATGAGAGCATGACAATATAAAATTTTAAGGTAAATTCGCTATATACGGTGGGCAATATAGAGGTGCATTCGATATATAATATTTATAAGTATATTTGATATAAGGTAATATAATCGTTTCTTTGATCTTATGAATCGTGTCTTGGCCAGTTGTCGACGTATTACTAATATGTACCAACCAACAATAATAGATCATAACGAAGCTTACGTCGAGTTGTCCAAATTATACAAATCTTTATGTGAACTCGGATATGTAACATACCCATTGCCTTGGGAAATTGGCAAGGCTCGTCTCGAATGGCGCATCCACGAAGGACTAGGACCTGGTATCATATCGTGTTTGGTCAGGACTTTAACCCTCTGCTGGTAAATAGGAGACAAGAGCCTTGATCTGTTGTTGTAATGACCTAGGTACCTGGTAGTGATGTTGTCGTCTATATCGGGCCAATGCTCACTGTACCTCTTGCGAAGAGTTCCATGAATACCAGCTAGGCAAGTAGGTACCTAGACATACTTGTAGAATTGCAGAAATATGTCCAAACAACAAGTTTGGATGATTCTTTTTCCCTGTGCTAAACGGGCCCTGAAAGGGAAGGGTTATCTACCGTGGTGTTATATTATCAAATACTATATGCCCAGCGTTATGATGTATGTATATGGTAGTATGTTACAAGTAGCAAATATTTCCATGTGGGGCGGAGGTTAGTCCTAATTGGAGAATAAGCTAATCTACTGCGGTACCTACTAAATTAGTATATAATTGTGTATTAGACCCGGGTTTTTCAATCCGGGCGGCTCATCTGCTCCAACTTACCTAGGGCATCAGTGGTTTAGTGGTAAAATCCATCGTTGCCATCGATGGGCCCCGCGTTCGATTCGCGGCTGATGCATTTCTTTTGCCGATTATCAGACACAATTGTGCTTGATTTCTTTTGCTCTACTGTGTCTAATATCTGAAGAAACTTTGCAGCCAAGAAATACTTTTAAACCATCTGCAATTAAGGCTGTCATAATGCTATCGCTGGTTATTATCGGCTTAATTAACACACTCTGGCTCCATCACTCTGCTCAGGGCATACGCTAGATATTCCTCACATCATTTCATTCCATCACCCAATCCCACCCAAACGTCTCCATCACGGCGGGTCCAGCTAGTCCAGCTAGGTTACTTGCCTAGTGACCGTTAACCCCGTTCGTCCCATTGGTCCCATTAGTCCCATTCGCAGCGCAGCAGCTCGCGCCGTTAGCGAACGCGAGCCTGCTCAAGGCATCGGTGGCGTTAGTGACGCCGGCGCCGTTGGCGGCGACCTGGCTGGGGGTGCTGGCGTAGCTGGGGGGCACGTCCATGACGGGGTTGTTGGCGAAGAAGTTGCGCGGCCGCAGCAGCAGCGTGATGGGCTCCACCGGCATCACCGGGAAGTCCTCGGGCGCCGGGATGTGCGTCACGCCGAACGTGTGCCACAGCACCACGTCCGTGTCGTCGATCGACTCCGTTCCGTCCCCGATCCACTCTGGCAGCCCTATCGACGGATCGCCCGACGTCTGCGGCACGTGCCGGCCTGCGGGCCACAGCTGGTCGTCTTGGTCTAAGGGTTTGGTTAGTTGGGGGTGCATGAATAGGGGAAACGACGGAAAGAGGGAAGAGGGAAGAGAAGAAGAAGGAAGAGGTAAAGGAAATCGTCAGAGCAACTTACACTTCGTGACGTGCACAGCGTGCCTAGCGAAACCGGCTCTTTTCCAGACCAGCGAACCCTCCTTCGGCAGAAGCCTAGGGACTTCTCGACTGACGAGCTTGTAGCTGACTGGTTTCTTGCTGTACGGATGCAACTTGCTTGGGTTGCAGATATCCCAGGTACGACTCGTGTCGCCGTTGTAGTCCGTCGCCGCCTTGCCGGTGGTGTCCAGCTTTGTTCTCTTGGCGTAGAACGCGTTGCCGTAGTAGTTCTCCGGGCTGCCGACCGGTGCGTCTGACGGGACTGCGTCTGCCATGAATACGGTGTTGTTTGGTCCGTCAACATTGGGATCAATTCTGAGGCAGAATAAATGTTGGTGGTTGTGTGCATTGACACCTTAGATTCCTATTAGCCATGGATCTCAGGGGTTCAGTGCCGAGTAGGCCGCGCGCTTAAATCATCTTACCCGGATATACCTGGGTTCCCCAGCCCTTGGTGTCCTCCTCGGGGTCCATGGTGTAGGTGTTCAGAATTCCCGTGAGCTTGATCTCTGGCTGGATGGTACCATCTTGCTGGACTTGAAGTCAGTAATGCCTACGATACGACACGATGGCTCGTCAGATTTTCTTACGTGGAAGATCCACTACTTGCAGTTAGCACTTGATTGACACTGATATAGTCTAGCAGGCTTACTTGAATGGCGTATTCATAGTTGGCGGCGGTGAAGATTTGCTGGATGATAAGCTTTCTTGCACGGGTGACGATGACCGAATCATCTCTAAAGTCAGAATGCTTGAATAATATTCCGTCGTCCTCCTCATGAATGCATATCGCATTCTTGATGGTACGGAGACTACCGGCTCTGGTAGGGAAATGTGCATCCAGATAATGAATAGACCCCTTGCAGTCGCAGCCCAACGTCAGGCTGTTGGTCATATATCCAGCCCCGTACTCTCCGAGATCAAAGGCGTGTTTCCTCTGGTGAGGGTGCTCAGGGTTTCCACTACAATGGTTAATATCTCTTCATTCAGCAGGGCCGAGATGCTTACTAGGGCACTACCATCTCCGCCAGGGAGAGTCGGTAGAAGATTGGACGAACAGTTCCCTTGTCATTGTAGGTGATGTTATTAAGAATGATACCCTCTCGATAGTTGAAGCCAATGTGGAGCTTCCAGTTCTGCCACTCAATCTCGCGTCCATTCATCTGGAATGACACACCTTCGGGTTGGGTAATGTTGATGGGCTTCAAGTCGTTGCGATAACCTCCGGCCTTCTCAACTGCGGCGGGGTGGTAGTTGATCGGTGCCACCTTGCTAAGGGGTCGGCGCACTTTCGGGATGTCGATGTCGATGATCTCCTGCTTCTCAGCGTCGTATATGGGACAGAAGTCTAGGGGGTATTGGTATTGGCAGTCGTCGACATTAGGCCGATAGTACATCAGCGCTTGCTGAAGTCGTATCTTATTTCCGTGCCTGTCATCAAACCCGATTGTCCACGGATCGCAGTAGACCTTGTGCATGTCCTCCTTTGCAATGCCACTAATCTCACACTGCTCTATGACTTTGGGGTCCTTCCGACAGATGTGCTCAACTATCATGAGCTCTTCCATAGTTATCTGCATGTGGTGGTCAGTGGCGTTGTCGTTATCTTGGGCTAACCAACACTCACTATAGGCTGCACTCCATCTAAAAGCTCCCATTTCGTAATCTTGCCAACTGCAAGATCTACTAACCCATCGTAAACCTTACCACCCGGCGCGATGACAACGATGTCGGCAATCCTCGGTGGCCTAGGGGCGTTGGCCGAATCCACCAGCCACTTTGTCATCTCCGCCTTACGCGGTTCGTGAAGTGAGACAACATTGAAGAATACCTCTCCATGTGCTTTCTTTACGATGCTAATGGCCGACTGAATCTCGTCGAGATTCAGCGGATCAAGGGGGTGGGGAACGGACTCGGGAGTTGCGGAAACCATCGTGATCAGAATACAAAGAATGATGGGACGATACTGTTGGCAACCCCTCGCAGCGATGGCACGGCCTTAAGTATAAAAGCTGATGACACATTTTGATATCGACAGCTCAGATACCCAGCTCTGATAGACCAAGATGCCAATGACGCGGTATTACGCGGAGTATCCATGTATCTAACACCAATTAGCAATAGGATTATCCAAACACGATCTGATAAGAGCTCCACTCGACATCTCGTTGGGCTTTAGGGAGAACCCGGTATCGAAGCTCTAGGCTCAGCTCTTGCAGAATTGCCCCTCTCCTGTATGATAAGTCTCTCTGGTAGGGCGATGATAGGATGATCTCGGAGAGCCCCTCTTCATGTGCGGGAAGTGCCAATTGCGGGGGACCAGCCCGCGTATAGTTCCCGAAACCGGCATCAGCGCAAAACCGACACTTAGGGGTAGATCTGCTAGTGGTATTCTGTTCGATAAAGCCTTACACTTGATAATCTTTACGACTTGGACGCCTCTATAGTCCGATACCGGGTTTCTTCCCCCCTGAGGACTACTATTTATGATCCATCATCTAAGCCAACACTCATGACATTAGTGTATAAAGACTTGGCAACGTTGATAGCTATCTATTACTCTTCCCGAATGCCATGATGAAGATCCCGATTTCCGAGTACGGATATCCAATGATGTGGTTGGTGTTATAGGCATGAAAGGGTTGTTGTTCTGATCCTAACCATCTTCAAGTTAGTTCCTTTTGCTTTTTGATGATCGGACTATACTGACCCTTGTGCCGCTAGTAGAGTCTAGGCAACCTGCCATGCTGCTTTAAATCTATCCAGCGTATCAACTATCTCTATCCAATTACAGTCAAGATAGAGTGGTCACGATACTATAAACGCCTTTCGTTATGCATAGACCAAAGTGTTTGGAGATTACAACCCAATAAGACGTCCATGGGGCTTGGCCTTATACCATAATTAGAAATTTATGATTAAGTAGCTAAATCCTAGCATTTATAGTCTCATCTATCGTTACACAAGTATCCCCCTTGTGCCTCGAGTCTTGCTCAGAAGATCATGTGTCTCGTTAATAGAAGTAACAATCTTGTTCAAAAACCCCGAGAACTCGAGATATGTAAACTTGGGCGTCTTCTTTCAGGTTGACCAAGCGGTAGCACGGTGTCTGTTCGTCTGTTGCCGAATAGTATGGGTGATTTATATCGCGGCAGATAGCATGTCCCCTATAAGTACCTGAATCGGTGATGCCGTTGTAAGCGGCCCAAGAATGTGTGTTGATGAAAACCAGCCCGGTGCCCCAGTCAGCCAGAACTTTGATGGGAGTGAATCCACCCTCGATGGCAGTGGCCGTCGTGATAGGCACATCGATCGAAAGACCTCCCTGAGGGTCGGTAGACTGGCGGCGGAAGAGCGTGTTGAACGGGCCGCGGGTGCGGAGGTGCATGTGGTTATCGAGTCTGAGGAGGATAGCGAGGAGAACCTGCGGGTGCACGCCGGTCACGGCCACGACTTCGCTGACAGACCGGCAGGGGACCTGGCCTCGTAAGAAAGAGCTCCACGGCCAGGACTCCACGCGAAGAGCCTTCGCCATCAGGAGAAGGAACACTGTCAGCACCCAGCAATACGCGCTGATATTGGACGGATCAACACCGGGGATGCGATCGCCCACGGAAAAGCCAACTGAAAGGCCAACGCACACAAGAAAAACAGCCAGTGCCATCGCCCCCCATGCGTACCGCTTGTAGGGGACGACGATGGCATTGTCGTCGATAACCCAGTTGTTGAGCATTTTCATCCCGTCTTTGAGCGCCTTCTTGCTCTGTTCCCGGTCACGAAGTGTAATCTCTCCCTTTTTGTTCTTCCTCATGATTTTTTCTATTAGGGTCGGGTTTTGCAACTCTCCAGTCCTACCGAGGGTGTTGGCAAAGGCTCTCTTCTGGAGCAAGAATGACTCCGAGATGGGGCAGGCACCGTCTTCCCTCACTTGTCCTGGGCGGCGAGATTCGTACTTGCTCGTTCGGAGAATCGCTGTACATATTATCTTCGGCTGCTTAACGAGAAATAGGGGTGGGCCGTCCTCAGCGGACGCGAACCGGATTAGTTCGACTAGAGTATTAAGCGACGCTGCGAAAGTCCCCGAGATCATAGAATACGGTACGGTGGCCGTGATGACGCTCTTCATAGAAGACAACTTGACCATCCCTTGCCTGTTATCCGGTAATAATTCGCCAGTTTCTTCGTTCACCTTGGTCCATTTCCATTGTATGGATGTCCAGGCTACCTGTTTGCCATCGCCGCGTGGCTCTCTATCAAGTGTTTCCCATGTTTTCCGGCAGACCTCAAATCCAACTGTGGAAGCTCGAGTGATTCCTGCTTCGCTGGCGGCCCCAATGCTTCCATCCCGCTGCTGGCAGAGGAGGATTTGCTCATTCGTAATGAAGGACTCGTAAATGGCCACACTGCTCTCGAAGTCGTCCGTTCCCGAAGCTAGAGGGTTGCTGACAGCAAAGGCGGCAGTGGACTCGATTAACATGCCAATAACAGCGTTGTAGAGGACACCCATTTGGATGAAGTATTTGCCCGCCTGGCCCTCTCGGCCCCCCAAAGCAGCCTGCAGCCTTCGCTTTTCGTCAAGGTACTGCTCGGGCTTCTTCAGTGTATACTGGTCGTATCGCTTTTCTTGTTGAGTTATTCGGATACGAGTGTCGTTAGATCTCTGGAGCGTCTGTCCAACCGCCTGAGGGAGGTCATTGCCCAAGACCTTAATCTTTGCCGCTAGGCGAGCAACTATTGCAACTATACTATTCACCCAGTACTCCCCGCGGGCCGTCCGCAGTATGACTCTCACGAGAATGGCAGTCGTATAGCTCACCAGAGCGTGATAGTATCTGCGTTTGTTTTCGTCTTCTGTCTCTGTCGAGTAGCGCTCTTGGCCGGTTGTCGTATCAAAGTCCCGCAAGAGCTTTGCCTTAACTTCAGTACACCTCTCATAGTCCGGCCTAGTGTTAGAATTCTCCGCCTGAATCACAGCTGCGTCGTGCTGGCAGACGCGAAGAGCTTGGATGAACTTCCTGCCGAGCTGGTGTAGCCGAAGATAGCCCTCCTGTGTCGGCGGGCCGAATATATCATCGCGGCCCTGCATCTTCACCGGGTCGGCAGAATTAGCAATTTTAACCAGCCGCCGAGCTTCCTGCTCGCAGAGGCTAAGTTCGACATCCTCCGTGAGACCGCCATAGTCAGTGAAGTCTCCAAATTTTGGCAGGTCGTGAATGATGTATCCCGCCTGCAACTCGAATGACTTATGACAGTTCAACGCGCGGCACACTTTATCAATGTCTATATGTGGGAGCTTGTAGGAGACCCATCGCCCTTGCCCAATCTCTGGAATCTCGAGCCTCGCTGCCTTCGACGTCCCCGAAGGCAAGGGTGGAAGCATGGTCTGGGGGCCAGCTCTCGACATGGTGGCTTCAGAAGGTCTAGTTTTAGTTTGCGAAGAATTGGAGTTTTGGCGATTGAAACATATGTTGTGATCTCCAATAGGCAACTTGAGCTATCCCTCCGAGGTGATCCGCGGTCTGCTGCCTATGGGTTAATGCTCGTGATATATTCGGCTCTTAGAAAACAACCTTGCAGTGCGCCGATACTATTGCCCCTCCAATGAACTGCATGCCCGAGCCATATGTAGTCAGCTGGAGGATTGGCCAGTCTGATAGAAGGATGCATGCAACGTGCTAGATAGTCAACCGAAATCCCGGCGATTCTGCCTCGGAGAGGCTTAGCAGCAAACGTAATGCGGGCAACTCAACGCTGCAGATCATTTCTCTGGGCGGTGTACTTATAGTTGGTGGTGAGATCGCACTTGCATAGCCTCACATGTCGCTAAACATGCCTGATCATTGGGGGCCGAATGTGGTTATCTTAAATCTGCAACATTTGAGTGAACCGAGTACATATTTCCATCACATAAGCCCGTCTCACTCGAGTATATCCCGCCCCATAAGACAAAAGAAGGGCCCTGTGTACCAACAGCCTCAAACTTCAAATCATTCGCCATGGGAGATGACTTCGAAGACCTCTTCTCGAAATATCCGCAACCGAAGAAGGCTCAGGGCGAGACTGGTCCCACTTCATCTGGTCAAGTTGCAAGTTTCAATTCCCGATTTGAAGATATCACGCAAGAAACGGGCTTCCTCGGAATTGTTTTTCAGGTGTATCGAACAGCCGAGACTCCACAGCAGAAGAATAGACAAGAATCTCGTTTTAAAGACTTCTCTATTATATTGCGACGGATTGTACCGCTGAAGCAAGGCGACAGAGACCCCGTTTTGCAGCTGGAAATCCAGTCCGAGACCCTGAGAAACGCATTTCTCAGGATTGCGGCAGGCCGTGTCAATATAAACTTGCATCGGAGTCCGATCATCATCAACGAACCGTATGTGGAGATCTATCACTGCCGGGAACAGATAGAGGAGGCTGTCAAGAATGCCGACGACGCTATGAAGGATGAGCTTCGGCTCCTACAAAAATTTCGAGAGGATTACATGTCTGAAAAAATCACCGATTTCGAGTCCCTCGAGAGCCGTGGCTTGATATCCTTCGAATTTCTCAGACACTTATTTGTCCCGGGCTCCCTCGTATTGCTTCCAAATCGGTTCATCTCGCCTTCTCAACCTTTGTGGGCTGCTGTGGTAATTCAGTGCCAGGTCAACAAAGACAAAAACGAGAAGACATGGGAAATCAACCTTGCTTACACTAATTTCGACGGCGCCAATTTCGGGACCGTATATTCGAAGCTTATGTATCCGTCATTCAGTGACATCAAGAATATTATTGATTTGCCGGTATACCCGATCAAATATGACCCTCAGCATCAAGATATCTTGCGGGCGTTGGAAATCCGTGGCCAGAAGTACGAGAGACTGTGCATGGATCCAGAGCAAGGGAGACGATGTGTGTCAGAAGGTTCTCATTGCTATTACGATGGACCATTCTGGGAGGTGGTAAGTTCTGGAAAAGAAGCAGCCAAGACACGGCAAGACACGACCGATTCACGGGAGCTGAAAAAATCACGAGGCATTTGCGATGGCACTACCCCCTCGCTTGACGCATTTTGCAGTCCACCATCTTCCCAGGTAAGCATTACGTGGCAACCAGGTTGTGACGAGGGAACTCTTCTAACATACAATTCGCTAGTGTGCAAGCAGACTTGTCATCGATTTGGCTGGCTTTGTCGAAGAAAACCCAAATTTTCGAGATTCTGTCAGACAGGATAATTCTGGCCCTTCTATCGTTCTATTAAGACCCAGGAACGACTTTCTTGCTCGAGGTCCCTTTCAGACACCTGAGGCTGTACTATCCAGAACCTCGGCCCGTTGCAAAGCTCGTCTCACTCATATGCAATTGATAACAATGCCGCCATTTATCCCTGGATTTTCGCTTGCCAAACGAAGTTGGGGTTTTGTCGACCTTGACGGCATCCGTGATATTGACTGGGATACGGGTGCGTACGAAAACCTACAGATGGACCATAGCCAGAAAGAATCTGTTAGGAAACTCGTTCGTGCGCACCGCACCTCTAACTCAGGAATGGACGATTTTGTTTCCGGGAAAGGGAAAGGTCTTCTGTTTCTTCTCCACGGTCCACCGGGGAGCGGCAAAACAATGACTGCTGGTATGTTAAGCCTTTCATAACTTCAAGTTCAAGGAACTGACTTAGGTACCAGAAACTGTCGCAGAGTCTCTACACGCCCCTCTCTATTACACGTCCGGAGGGGAGCTTGCCATAGACAAGGGCCGTATTGAAGAACAACTTCAGCTAATCTTCCAGCGCATCCATAGATGGGCAGCTATTTTGCTCCTTGATGAAGCTGATACCTTTATGGCCCGGCGGGGTGAAGACAGTTTGGAGCGTAACGCCTTAGTATCGAGTATGTTCGAACCCCTTTGGCGCACCCACCACACGTACACAGGAACTAACACCCCTTTTCATACAGTACTCCTAAGGATGCTCGAATATCAATCCGGTATCCTCTTCCTAACAACCAATCGACTCTCCGACTTCGATACAGCATTCTATTCCCGGATCCATGTGTGTATCGAGTTCGAAAGCCCTAACCCACAGCGTAGAGCGTTCATTTGGTCGAAACTAGCTGGGAAGGTTGATCATGAGATATCCCAGCGCGAGTTCGAGAGACTCGGCTCATTACCACTAGACGGGAGACGCATTAAGAACGTAATTAAAGTCGCATCACTCTTGATGCAGTCTAAGGGAGGAGGTGCACTAATGAGCTTTGAGGACGTCAGGGATGCATTGAGGATTTCGGCTGGTGATCCAAGTGATGTTGAAGTGCAAAAAATAATTAAAGAGCTCTGCATTTAAGTGTGCACCCTTCGTATATATATTTGCTGGTATGGAGGCTTGTGAAATCTTCTTTGTTTATATAGTGCCCCCAAATAGGCATTAACTGCCAAGACTACGCCATAATTGATTTAATGTTTCGTGCATATTAGCTTGAGATATTCCAAGTGGCAAAGGTCTAACTTGTCAGGATGAACCAATGCTTGGCCTTATGTTTCATAAAATAATCCTCGATACCTAGGTCGGTATCACTTATACTTTAGTCTGGATGTATTGCGATAACAACTCACGGATCCATAGTTATAATAGAGATAATGGGTGCGATATGGTGTGAAATAAGCAGCATCAAAATGCAACAGTACGGGAATAGTTGAATAAAGAGACTCATTGCCGTGAAGTGCTGTTAATATTCGATGAACACCATGCGATAATTTCAAATCCGAGTCTTGGCAGGAATATAACCAGGTATCTGCTAGGTAACTAGCGGCGAGAATGACGCGACTATAAGCGACTATTTATAGAGGGGGTGACTAAGCTGACAAATCAAGATATCTTCCTCATAAGACCGAACGTGGCATGAATCGCTTCTTTAGCAGAATTTAGAAGAGAAAGTGTCATCAATAGCTCAGATTACTCAAAAGTCCCAATTTAAAACAAAATCAAAGGGCAAAGCAGGTCAACCATTAATATAGTCGTCAATGTCTAAGAGTGTAGCTATGGTGGAGCCTAAGGAGCCGAAGGAGTTGAAGTCGGGGCGGACGGATGTTCCGGAGCATATCACGGTAAGGCGATCCACACATTTCCGAATCCCTAGCACTCACAACCTCATGTGTTGTTGGACAGCCCTAATTCGAGCCTGGTTTCGTAGGCCCGTCGTGAAAGGGGCAAGCTAGCCCAACGAGCATTCAGACAAAGACAGATCGATACGATCCGCAGCCTGGAAGACGAAAATCAGAAACTGCGCGATGCTATATCAACTATAACTGATGCAGCAGGCCGGAGTGACGCGGCACTATCTCTGGCTATCTTAGAAGCTCGCAAGGTAGCGGGACTTCCCGTCGCCGAGGTCAAGGGTCAACTACCGGCTCCAATTGTCACAAATTCAGACGACTCGGGGTGGTCAAGTAGTGGTTCTAACGATGACGCAGCCAACGTTGCTGCGACCTCATCTCTAGATGATGACATGTTCGAATTCTTGATCCCATCCTTCGACGCCAAGGAGACAGCCGATAGCTGGTCACGGTCGTTCCTGGCCGGGAACTCGCAGATGTATAACACGTCAAGCGGCCTTCAAAGGCTCGATGGCGGCATAGGCACGACTACGGCAAATCTGCTGCCCGCCGCGGGATATGCAAACCCCACGGAGATCTCGCCGTTCGAACCAGATAGAGCATTCCACCTCGCCACCCCTCCCCCGGATATCATGCCGTACATGGGCGCGGGGGCGTACACGCTAGCCGGCCAGATGTACTGGACAGCCATGGCCTTCGGGTTCCAGGCGAT
Organism: Hypoxylon crocopeplum; assembly: GCA_022578875.1. Lineage (NCBI taxonomy): Eukaryota > Fungi > Ascomycota > Sordariomycetes > Xylariales > Hypoxylaceae > Hypoxylon > Hypoxylon crocopeplum. The sequence continues at coordinate 1,495,812 of MU399557.1, forward strand.
CCGGGCCCTAACCACATCGTCGACACCACCTCCCGCCGCCGTGGAGACGGTGTCAGACCTGTTCACACACACGCTCAAGCGAGCGGCGCTGCCACAGATCATGACGCTGATGCACGCGCGTCTCGCATTCCGCAACCCGAAGCTGGACCTAGAGTCGCTGCGCGCGGAGCGGTGGGCGCTGGACCCTGCCCTAACGGCGGAACTGGGGGCTGCCATGGCCGCGGAGCTGCAGGCAGCCGGCATCCGTAAGGACGACTTCCTCACCCCTTTAGATGTCGAGCGCACCCTGCGCGACCGCTTCCGCGACGAGTACCCCGTGTTCGAGGCCGCGCTACGTGGCCAGGCCCTCGCCGCCGACCACGTCGCCTGCATGCGCCGCCTCATGCAGATCATGTCCCGGCAGTCCATATGCTTCGGCGACGGCCCGCGCTGGCGGCCCGAGTCGGTGGATACGCTGGTGAATGGGTGGAAGATGAATACGAAATCGGTTGTTGCGGCATATTGAGGAATGCCTTTAAGGGGAACAACCGGATGCGCCAAATAGATGGAATACGTGAGGAGTGTCATTCATGGTTATTCTGGCGGATGACGAGCTAGGATGTTGTCTACAGCTGTAGTCATGGAAAATAATCAGATATCAAGTAACGACGGCTAAGCAATGATACTATAATGCTCATGGCTAGGTACCTATTCGAGGATAGTAGTATATCGTGGCCCTAAGCAGGAATTTTGCTGTTGTGGGGGTAGGCAACCAAGCGAAAGGACCTATACGTAATACTAGGAAGCTTTATACAGTACTGCATACTCGTCGACGAGGTAGGGTTCCGAAACTACAACGTCCATACAAGGCCTAATAAAGGGGCGGTAGGCAGGTATTAACAAGTGTCAAGAGAGAAATTTTGTGAAAAGCAATTTTCATTGAAACTAGGAGACGTTCGATTACTAATTAATCTGTAGTGTGCCCTCGTAGCTAGTAACTCGTAGTAGAAAAGTCCTCATTCAGATCCTCGATGCTGCTATGGACGAATCGACGACAGGAGTCTAAAATGACTGTAAAAGAAGTGAAGTGTTCGTTCCGATAGGTGATCGTAGAGACAGAGATATCTATGTTCCTATTGGATCTGGTTCGAACTGTATAACAGTTGGAACTCGGAAGTTCTTCAGGAAGCAGTTATATCGTAGACGAACTCGTCGATTCCACACACGCCAACTCAGAAGAACTGGTAAGGTAGGAAATAAATGGCGACCTTATTGACTTCACCGCAATGCCATGAAAACCGGCCGTATCTTCTCGGTAGATGGGAGAAGAGTGTGAGGACCATCGGATCCGTCATCCATGGTAATGTGACGTTGGTCAAAGGGGTATCAAAGGTACACATAGAAAAGATGAAACATCTGGTTCCATATCTAACCCTTGGTGGGGGGATACTGCTGTAAGTAGAGCTGAGAGGAGCTGGAATAAAGAGATAATTGGCAGTGATGCTACGTTGCCAATGTGCATCGAATGCGTTAGATGGGCGCTGGAATATTGGTAAAGATCACGACGAGGTCTCCACCTGAGCATCGCCATCATTGTTCACTTGACAGTCTTTATTACGGCTCAGAGGATCAACTGTCGCTTCACCTCCTAGGTTAAGTAGTAGATACGGATGGACTGCTACGTTTGTGCTTACAAATGATGCCTACATGGCTACATGGCATAGAAACCTCCAGGACGGGAGGTTTTGGGATTTGAAAATAGCATCCCCTATGCTATATAGGACCCTTATACATTGAATAATCTGGTATCTCACGTAACTCGTTACTTTATTAAGAAATCTTTTTTTCAATTAGAATGTTAGTTAGGTACCTACCTAGGTAGGTACTTAATCCTTCTTAGGCATCGTCAGCCCATGACGAACTTCCCATTCATAATGATCACTTGGAGACGTAACATAGATCCCTCCCGCAGGCAGGCTCTGCCGACTCGGCAAATAGCCGCAAACGTACAATGTAGCGATTGGATCCACAATAGGGGGGACCGACTCGGGGCCACCAACGCGAGAAAACACTAGCTTTCCGGGGAATTGCCAACGGTAATCAAGCCGGGGCGGCAGGGGAAACCACGGGATGGAGAAAACGGAGTTGGGGTATCGAAGGGCGACAAAGGCTATGACGAGTTCCTCCCGCCCAGTGTAGAAGCCGTTAGCATCCATATCATCTACCGTCTGCATAAAGCGCGCGCTGTAGTTCAGCATCCCGAGCGAGTTGCCTACGTACACATTGGCAATGAACTGGCGGGTGCGCCAGGTCCGTCTAGGATTGCTCCAACATTCGTCGTCGATATCCGGGCAGCCATCTCGGTGCGAATACTCTCCCATAACCACACCAGTGTCGCGTGAGACACTGATGGCACGATCGATCTTTGCGTTGTCGATGCCGCTCTTGATGAGGTCGCCCCAAATCATGCCGTCGGAGTCTTTGGGGCCGTCGTCAAAGAGGAATCCCGCGTCTACGTACATCCACCGGTCAGAACCGAAGGGATTGCGCATGACTGCGTCGTACATGATGAATGCCTTCGCATTACACACGGCACTGTGATGGGCGCGGTTGTATCTGTCCACGGGTCTCAGCTCACCATCAGCATCACTATGGCCGTCAAACTCCCGGAAAAGTCCCGGCTGTTTATTTGCGAAGTTGTCACGCTGGTAGTTGTTAGTCGGTATATCCCACACAGTGGCATAAGAGTCCACTATGTACCAATATGGGTCCGGTCGCATGGCGCGGATTGTTTCCGTGAGCTCGGGCGGGATATAGAGGATCGTCTGCTCACCCATCTGAGCTATGCGTTCAATTCTCTTCAGGTAAGAGGGGCTCTGATGTATAGGTCTTGCATCATCTTCGTCTGGGCGGGGATAGAAGATCAAGACCATAGTGGGTGCGTCCGGGCGAAGAGGTGGGACTTGTGAAATGGTTCGGAAACGTGACTCTTCTGGTCTACCCGAAAGGGCAGTTTGCCATTCTGCAACCCCTCGGCCATATGGTTTAACAGGTGGCTTCAAGTACTCGCGTGGTGATCTTCCACGATGGCCGCCCCATGAGATGAGTGGCTCGTCAATGGGTGTCAAACCTTGAATATGCTTCAACTTCTCCCTATAGGAGGAAGCTTGATCAAAGGAATTTTTATACGTTCCCATTTTTGTTTCAGAAAATGTGCTAGATCCAGCAGTTAGGGTTGAGTAAGTAGCTTGGTTACTTGATTATGAGGCTACTTATAAGATCTTAGATGGGAAGCCCCTATATTTATGCTGCTATAAATCACAGAGAAACATCTCCTTGTTCAGTAAGATTTTAGTTTGTTTACTTAATCATTTCATGTTCGCGAAGAAAGGAAGTGTGTGAGGGAACAAACGAGGCCTTTATAATTATGAACTTGTCAACTTATGTATGAAGAATTTGAGAGGGCTTAGTCTCATCACTTCTTGCAATAAAGTTCTTAATCCAGTTGGCGAATGTCTGAGCTTCGTTATCGCTCTCAAACGGAAGATCTTCACTGTTAGCTGCGATGATACGGTAGAGGATATGTCGAATTTCCGAGTCAAACGGCATCGTGGGTTATTTGTCAAAGATAGATCGCACAAAGCAGTGGAAGTGTGTGACTACAATCTCTGCAACCTGTGGAGCCGAAGAAACCATTCCCTCCAAGTCCTCCAGGGAATATTGCATCAAGATCTTGATCTGTACCTCTACCTACGGAGGCCCTATAGAAACCGAAGGCGAGTGGGTTGTCTATCCTATAGATACCTAGTTAGACATAGTACTACCGAGCTAGTTTATAACGATCCGTCAATCTTTGAAGGGGGGAGACACTTAAGAAGCAAGGCAGATGGGCTAGGAAAAGCAAAGGAATCAATCGTCGGTTCATGTGGTTGGTCGTATTCCTTGACCTAGGGATGGAGGAGAGAAGATGTGAGCTGAAAGATACCACAGACTTGGATTTCTAAACCTAAATTCCGCTTCGTGGCTTGGGTGCGCCACTTGCTGATATGGCGCCACTATGGAGATTAGGTACATAGGTACCGGTAGGCAGTAACGTCATGGGTTGTGACTTATCGATAAGGCTTGCCCCGGACCCGCTATGCTAACGCAACTTTAATCGGAACCGTTGACCGTTAGAAATGTTTGGCGCGGCTGAGCTTCTACTTCAACTTCATTCAACTTCTTTGTTAGTTTTGCTACCTTTGACCATCTTCCTTACCATGAAAACATCCTTTCAGGTAGATTTTACTGTGATTGATCCAGCATCATCTCAACATGTCGGCCGACACGAGTTCATTGACCCAATACCTGGAGCACTTGCCTGGTACAACATTTAGGAAGCTCTACCAGCAGCCCTCGACAGCATTGGCTATCTATCGTCGCATGCTCCCGCAGATGGGTAAGAGAGCTTCTTGCGTAGGAGACGGCTAGTTATTAACTGCGAGATCTAGCAAAGATATTTGTTATGGGAATTCTATACTCCCCAACTCCCTTCTCCCTTTCCGATCTCGACCAGTGGGTTAAACCCTCCGCCACCCGCGAAAAAGATCAGGCTCTCGCCATCCTTCGATCTCTCCACATCTTCCAACCCCAGTCTGTCGCCCTCACTCTCAACTTCAGAAATAGTATTCGCCTTGCGTTAGAGGGAGGCGGTGACCACAACTCGTTCGGCGTGCTGTCTACCCACTCTACCCCTCCCGAAGTCGACTACGCATTCTTAGACAGATACGCGAGGAAGAAATGGGACGACATTCTCCATTACGTCGTCTCGGCCACCGGCTTAACCATAGTCGGTCAAGGCTCTAGCGGACCTAAGCAGTCTGTGAAGGATCTGCTCATAGCCGGACGCCTAGTCGAGCGTAACACTTCGGGACTTAAAATCACAAATTTCGGCTTTTCCTTCTTGCTGCAGGAGCCAAATGCACAAGTATGGGCTTTGCTATTGTTGTGGCTCGAGGCTGTTGACGTATCCAACGCCAATGGAAGCAGATCTGATATGGACAGTGTAGATATGCTGCAGTTCTTCTTTTTGCTAGCGTCTCTCCAATTCGGGCGCGCATACAGCACTGATGCTCTCACGGAGAGCCGGCGGAACATGTTACCCTCCCTTGTCGATTTCGGCCTTATATATATACCCCAGCACAATACTCATCAATTCTTTCCCACCCGGCTAGCCACGACCCTGACGAACAACGAGACTGCCCTACGCAGCGTTAGCGCTGGCTTCTCAGCTATTAGTAGCACGGCTAGCGACGAGCAGGATAAGTGCACCATCATCCTCGAGACCAACTTCCGGATGTACGCGTACGTGCAATCGCCGCTGCAGATCGCCGTGCTGGCTCTCTTTTCGGATCTCAAGTTCCGCTTTAAGGGCCTCGTGTCTGGCCATCTGACACGCAAGTCTATTAAGAAGGCCGTTAGCCATGGCATCACGTCAGACCAGATTGTGTCATACCTGTCGACGCACGCCGACGAGCAAATGTACCGCCATGCGGCGAACAACAACAAGCCCGTCCTGCCACCCGTCGTCATCGATCAGATCCGTCTCTGGCAGCTCGACACAGAACGCATATCTACGCGCGACGGTTATCTTTTCAAGGAATTCGATGAGTACAAGGAGTACAAAGCCGTCGCCGATTTCGCCGACAACATAGGCGTCTGCGCCTGGCGCAATGACAAGAAGGGCATCTTCTTCGCGACTAAGGTCGAGCAGATTAAGGACTTCATGAAGTCCCGTAGGAAGGCCAATGAAGCCGGCAACTAGATTGCATTATCATCTCAGACGAGTGCTGGGAAGAATAGAACAAGTTGTATCCCCCAACCACATACTAGTGTATTTTTTTGAGCCCTTTTTATCGCATTGAAGCATAGGCGTTGGTCGGTCCCCAGGTTTACATTAGATTACGGTAGGGATAGGATGACCGTCTGGTCTCAACGGCATGGATAGGTAGGAAGGGAGCACGAAACGCCTTTAAAAGGGAATCCATCACGACTACGATAGGTAAATGTACCAAAACTTCATTCCACAAGAATTATGAAAGTCCTTACAATACGACAGTCACTAGTAATGGGAACTCGAATTGGTTGGGATTAATAATATTTGATCTCAATGTTATGAGAACCTCTAATCATTTCCCCCTAATACCCTATCAAAGTGCAAACTCGTATGTACAGGCCCGGATTTTCCAGTCAGCCCTATTAACTTTGATCCAGATACGAGGGGTTGGTTTCCGCGCGAATCATCATCCTTCGAAGTCGTCCTGAATCCATGTCGTTTCCATCCGATACACCCCCAACTCCCCCCTCTTTCTGACGACTTCGTACATTCAGGTGATGAAAAGCGGAAGAGAAAGGAAAAGAAGGAAACTAAACTAAGGAAATATTAAACCATTGGAGCAGGACAGAACCGAATTATTGCTGTACCTGGAGTCCAAATGGTGACCAATAAAAAAAGGAAACTGTAAACGGCCGCGGGTACCGTGCGGACTTTGTCGAGCGACCACTAGAGGAGAGACGGAACAGGATTTCTGCTGTCCGTGATATCGAGGTGGCGACGTTTATGGGTGACGGTACGGTTCGAGCCTGAGGGGAGAGGGGAGAGGGAACTATGTGAGCCTTTTTGAATGACCATCGGAGGAGAGAGCAGAAAAAGCTGCTCATCTGGTCCAGTCCGGACGGCGAAACGTAAGGAAACTCGTGGCCCACGGTAAAGGGCGTTGTTCGTTCGATCCTCGTTTATTTCTTCCCCTTTCCTTGGCTGCCGCCACTAAAGATACGCCCGAACAGACCTCTGCCTCTTTCTTTCGGCTCCATGGTACCGCCGGGGGGGAGCAGGAACGGCTTATTGACCTTGCGCGCGTACGCTTGCTGGAACTCATAGAGGCTGTCTCGCGCCTCGTCCGTCCTGCACAGGGAAACTAGGTGCAGGAATACGCGACGGTCTCGGTTGTCCTCGTCGGTGAGCAGGGCCGCGGCCTCTGCTGCTGAGGTTCTTGGTGCGCCGGAGACAGTGGAGCTCGGGAGGTAAGCCATGGTGTTGGAGGTGGGGAGAGAGGACTGTGCTCGTGCGTGCGTTACCGTGATCTCGGGGAGCTGGGAACGTGCTGATGTGGCCTCGACAATGGTCTGCAGGTTCTGGGGCGACAGCAGCTCGTTGCTAAACTTGTCTTGCAGGGCGACGAAACGGCCGGACCAGTACTTCATCGATTGCTTGCCGTATACGAAGTAGGGGTCGGGACCGGGCTGCTGCTCCTCCGATGCGGTGGCGGGCGTGGAGCGCCCTCCTCCCGACGCGCTTACTGCGGATGCGCGCGGAGCAGCGCGGCGTCCGCCTCCATCTGTGCAAGGCATAGGGGAATCACTCCCAACACCACCAGCATCCCGAGCTGATCCGCGAGATCCGCGACCAGCCTTTGGCTCTCGCGGATGTTCTCTTGCTCCCGCAGGTGTCGAGCGCGTAAATAATTCCACAATCGCTGATAGTGCGTTGGATGTGCGTGACGTCGGTATCGGTATACTAGTCGGGGCAAGATGGTGCTGTCCTCCCACTCGTCCCTCTGAATACGCCACACCAGGAGGCGAACGCGGTAAAGGGCGCGGTCCAAGACCGTGACGAGACCTTGCCGCCGGAGCGAACCCGGGCGTCGAGGCCACCCCTGGGACGGCTGCGGATGGTCGTAGTTGGGGCTCGGTGGCGGATCGGAGAAAGTGTCCCTGCGCGGTTCCGACATCGTGCTGCTTTTGCACGGTTGGGGATGCTCGTCTCGGGATGTTCTTAGTGCTTGGTAAGGTGAGGCTATCTCTATGTCTCTCTGCGAGACCGGTCGAGTATAGGGAGCCGGGCGGGATATTTTCCTCCTTGAATAGTGCTAGGGCCGACGCGGGTAGGTGACCGCTTGGTGTGGTTGCTACGGACGATTCTGGTACCGGGAGAAGCGTTCTCGGGGCTCGTGCTTGTTTTTTTTGGTATGGGGATGGTACGGGTAAGTTGCCGGTGGAGTATGATGGTACGGGAAGGTTACTAGTAGTCTGTGATTGTCTTAAACCAAGTGGCTCTGCAGAAGGTCTGTTGAAGTTGCTTCGAGATCCAGATGCAGAGAGGAAAGAAAATTGTGTTGTAGGATGACTGGTTAAAGGACCTGGGTGATCGATGGCAGAATTAAAAGGAGGACCTCGTGGGGCCGTTGCTGCCGTGACTGAAGAATAACCCGTCGTTGGTTGGCCTGACGGTTGACGGCCAGGTGTAAAGCTGGCAGAGAGTTGTCGGGACGATGTCGACGCCGGTAGTCCCTGGCGATAGGTTGTACGAGCCGGCTCTGGTGTATTTTCCGCCTGTGGGGCACCCGACTGAATCGGCAGTCCGCCTCGACCTCCACCTCGTGCGAGCGCAGGTAACTGTAACAATGAAAGTTAATAATTATATCTTAAAACAAGAAGCTTGAGGGATTCAGGCATATCTCGAAAGTGATAACTCCTAAAACAACTCGAACAGGAAATATCAACTCCAGAGACAGCCCAGAAAAGGGGGGGGAAGGAGTCGATGTTACATACGCTTGCGCTGGTTGGCACATTACCAGCCATCATTGCTCGTCCTCGGATTCCGCCCCCTGCCCATGCCAGTTGTCCAAGCCCGCGTCCGGATCTCGGGTTAGGCGCGGGATTGCGTACCGTGGGATCGGTTGGTTGCGTCGAGCTCGTGGGAGGACCACTTGCCATCTGCCGTCCGCGTTGGCTGGCCTCGGAGGGAGGATCCCAATACGGCGCAGACATGACTTGAAGATGGCTTTGATTGCCCAAAAGATAAAGAGAATAATGTCGAAGAAGAGCACGATGATGAATCGCGCCCAAATGTTGAGCAGGTTGAAACCCGTCGCGAGGTAGATGGTACCAAGGTGGACGACGCAAAGGACAGTTCCCTCGCCCAAGTTATACGCGATAGCTACCGAGTTGCAACACAAGGATACAAAAGTAGGCTGAGGTGCGATCTGTGTCTCAGGCTGATGATCTTGGTCTGCCATGAGGACGAAAGAGAATGGAACAAGATGGAATGAAGAGATAGGAGATGGGTTGGGGATGAGTTGGGTAGGAAAATCCAAGATGAAATCCTGCTGCTTGAGAAATATGGAAGAAGTGGAACACGGAAACGAGAAGAAAAACAAGAGAATTAATCTGATGGGGTTGTAGGAGGAACAGAGCCCTATCGTGGCCGGAGCTGCGCATCTTTCTCAAGGGGACTTGGTCGGTAGGCCGATGTTGAGCTAGGCTGGCCGCAGCTGCTACCTCCATCGTCCCCCATGAAGTCCTTCTTTCTTAAGCCACAACGGAGGCATGTCCATTGTAGCTCTTTCCGGGATAACAGCAAGGTACAATGAGCTATCGACGCTTTCCGCGCGGCTGGGCCGCGGCTGACGGGCATGGATGACCCCTGAGCTCATGTACTAGGCACTCGAGCCGCTTCGACCGGCGATTCCAGTCGGATGGCCCTGCTCTCGGATGCCTGACATTAGGATATCCATGCTGAGACGTCCTGTGGGATGATATTGGGATATATATGGCCATTGAGATGATATATAGTATGTTACATGTTATATGCTGGCATGGCGGGCGAGGCAGGGTTATATAACGCCTGTCATCAACGGTTAAGAGGACTGTTGAGAAGGCCGTTATGTGATTCAAATAGATCTTGGCATATAAATTAGCACCTATCCGCTGCTGGCTGTTCACAAGGATGTGATGTGTTGTGATAGACCAAAAGGAGCTTACAGAATGGCGCGGTAAGAATTCGAGTGTCTTGGCTGGACGTAAGTCTACTGATGGAGATATATCTAAAAGTCGTGGGACAGACATCCCTTATAGGACTTGAAATGATGTGTTGAGTTGAATTGTATTCCTCTCTAATCTTCTATCTTGAACTTGAATGTCTCATCCCCCTTTCCTCTTTCAATCGAGTTCCCGTGGGAGTCAAATAACGCCCGCTCTTTATACGTGAGATTGCCGTCCCAGTCTAAAAGGACGATCGTTTGTCTCTGTGTGCCGTAAGCGCCTTTCATGAAGTAACCGTGGGAATCCTTGTGTCCTTCGTGCTCGCTGTGGTCTTCAATCTCATCAAACGCTGCCTTCGCTCTACCCTCGTCGGCTGCATTGGCCATATCTTTCCACCCTTGATCCTCTGCAAAGCTGCGGATGAAAACAGACCGTCGAAGCGCATCCATGTGCTGCTGGAAAGTCATCTTGGGTTCTAGGGGCAGTGTGTCATGGTCGAGGACTTTAAAAAGTTGATTTATCAACTCTTCTTCGTCTAGATCCTTGCCGACTGCTTCCTCTATTGCTTCCTCCATAAGCTTCTTCCCGATGTTGATTTTGTCCCATTTGGCGGGCACCGCATAGACGGCATTACTGAGCCCGTATGTTTGGCCCCGCTCACCGCCGATCCACGGCACCTCGCCGATGTGGTCCCACCGATTGGAGATGATGGCAAGCGGCTTGATGCCCTTCTCGGTTCTCTGCTTTAGGTCACCACAGACGAGCGAGAACCCGCCGACCCCCTTCGCCGCACGGCCCTCTAGCATATTCTTAACGAAGTCGTCTAAGCTAAGACCGCTGGAGGCGCCGAGCCAGGCGGTCACTATAACGCCCCGACTCCTGATACCGGAGATGGCGTGATCCGGATCCGGGTCATCTTCGCTCGACTCCCGGTAATTCGTCAGCACGGCAAAGCGTCCGCTCTTGGTGACGCCCAGCCAGGTTCCACGCTCGCGACGATATAAGTCCTGCGATGATAGTATCTCCTCGCCTGAAGGCTGATGGGTCCACCAATGCGGCCGACTGGTGGGTCTGAGGATGTACTCGTCCCGATTGTCGATGGCGATGAGCGCATACTTCGGATGTGCGGTTGTGATAAGAACGATACACATTGTGTGTTTAAATGAGGAACTTCTAATCTCGCCCTTTTCTCGCTTGATATTTAGGTATGGAGGTATGATATAGTTTTGTTTTGGCTAAGGGATCGACATAAAACATTCGGACACACAAATATCGACGAAATTCAAATAAATAAAAAGGGAAACGAAAGGTCCTGTCCTCGCCACCGTCTCAACAATGTTTGCGTTAGACCCTGCTCGCTCGCTCATCAATCTTCTGACATACACAGCCTGATTCCCCGCACAGAAACGACAGTGTGTCTAGAACTATGCCATTCACAGGATAGACGAGAATGATCCCAATGGTGGTGTGACACGTCTCATGTGAAATTTGAGATTGGAGGCTGGCAGAAGTTGTAGACCGCCTAAGTTGTTTGATCTGGTTTGGTTTGGTTCAGGTTCAGGTTCAGGTTCAGGTTCAGGTTTTAGTTAACGCTACATGCGACTTCGGATGTGGGCGACTGCGACTGAAGAAGTCCGTGCCACCGGACCTGCTGTGGGGTGACCGAACTAATAGCGGTCGCTGCCGACATGGGGTATGGAGAACAGGCAATTCAGGTACTTAGTGCAACCTTAATTCGCTCAATCAGTTCAGCTGTGACCTCACTGGCCTGTGGCTCAGGCCCAGGCCACGAACAGGCGCAACAAATCCGGTTAGTGGATGAGGAGTCTAGTGGAGCACAGACTTCTTATTTTTAGTCCTTCGACTCGCCCAAATTGTGGAAGTTCTTCGCCCAGATCTTCATCTCATCAACCATTCAATTCCCAAGATAAATAAAACCAGTCTTTACGAATGACGACTATAGACACAGTCAAGGAAGATAGATTACCTGCATTGCATTGCTGCATACATCTAAGCGAAAGATACTCCACGACAATGAGAGCTGCAGTCGGAACGTCCTCCCTCGGGTTGGGCAACAATACCTCTCAACACTTTCACCCAAGTGGATCGATTCGCCGCCATGAACCACACGATAGGACCGTCAGCTCCCCGGCGTACGGGGCATTATAGATGGCAGTACCGTCGCTTACTTCCGCCAACATGCTTCTTCTCTACATAGGTCTAGGAGACCCTAATAGCTCTACGAGTGTATCATGCCGTCGCCCTAATCCTAGACGTGTGCACTTTATGTGCTCACTTATGTTGAAAATCGCTGTTGTGTATCGATGATACCTTACCTGAAGTATTCCAGGCAACTGCCGGGATTCGATGTGTCCAATGACAGCAAATACCGCAGTCTCCTTCATCCAGGAACGGTAGGTAAGGTATGGAGATACCTGGCCCAGCTAATCCGCTTCTGACGGCGATCAATCTCGATTAAAAGCTACATAGCTGCGACAGTGTACAGTCGATCTTCATTGTGATTTCTAATACTTCAAGACGCGTAGTCATTTGTCATAAACTTATTTGGGCGTGACTGACAATTGTTGCTGATAGGGAGGCTATGGAACCGGGCGAGAAGAGATGTTCACGAATATGTTCCTAGGTAGGGAGAGACGCCCCAAACTCGCAGGCAAGACCGAGCTATCTAGTGTTCACCTCGATCTGCATTGTCGCTACCAATCCTATTTGATCTAGAATATGGAGGAACTATCCGCGATTCGACAAGACTGGAGTTAACGTCGGCATCGCCATCAACTGTAAGGGAAGAGTCATTAGCTACGATACCAGTTACCACGAATTTAATTCGATAGTCAGGATCGCAATTCCAAGTAGATAAGTTCACTTTAAAGCTACATACGAGGCTAGGTTGATAAGGCTGTTAGTAAGGGCCACTGACTGAGGCTATCCCCTTCCCTAGGAAGCAGAGTTTGCACTCATGCGATGCCAGCCCACCAAGAATGTCTTGGAATGTCAACAAAGCTAAAGGAGACAGCAACTTCACCTTTACATCTTCCTATATCTCGTCCTCAAATCATACCCATATATATAACCCCTACAATCATGGTCCTTATAGACTCGCTAGTAGGCGTCGGAACCAGTCTATAGTAACTTGAGTCGATAAATCGCAATGGCTCATCACTCTGCTATTGAGCGCATATCAGTCGGCAGCCTAGATGATGAGCAGTTCTACAGTGCGTCGACGAGTCGCATTGCCAGCCGCCACGCCAGCGTTTTGACTGCGCCACGCAACTTACAAGATGAGACAACCCATGACCTAATGCCTTCAGCGCCTGTCGTTTCAGTCTGTCAGCCTAGCTATTCTGCCCCCGTGTCACGGCCAGGGACCCAGAGTCCAGTGTCGAAACATGCACTGAAGCCGAGATGGGCTGTTCCTTTCACTACGCGCCATCAGCATAACCCGAAGCATCATCATTTCTGTCCGAAGCCACTTGGCCGCCGTATCTACCGCACATTTCATGGCACATCTGAGAGCGTCCCTCTCCTTCAACCGCTTATAAACGAGTTTGACGCAGGACCAAGTAGCTTCGCTGAGTCTCCAATCTCGCCCTCCGCATCCCCAGCCGCGATGGCTCGCCGGAGTTCAACGTACATCGGAATTCGGTCTCCTCGCTCTGAAAGATCACAATCTTTAATTGCTTCTCCACTCAACGGCTCGATCGGCATCAGCAGACAGGGAATAGATGCCATCGCACGCAATATCAGAGCATTCTTATCTAATAGGAGACACAATGATTGTTCGCCGCGGACGGATACGTTACCAACTGCTAACGAGAATCATCCACCTTCAGGATTCCAGAAGGGCCAAAGCGTTATTCGAGACAGCCATGCGCGAGACGATGAGGCGACAGCAGATAGTTACTTGGTTACTACGAATGATGTCGCTGGGATTTTAGACATCGTGATCGCCGGTATTCGCCGCCTCCATGATGATGGCTCGGCAGCCGAATGTCTGTCTATGCTACTACCCAAGGAACCGCTACTCAGGCCGACTCCAAAACTCAAAGCGATCATTCCTGGGTCTCCAAGTATTGCTGATCCAGCTACAACAATCAACTCTATCCAAGCTTCCTTCAGCTTTACCGGTTATTCAGGCCATCATGCACATTATCTCGACGGTGCTAGAACTACGTTCATCTCTCGACAAAGCATCACCGAGGTCACCTAGGGATTATCTTTAGGTGATGCGGATCTAGAGGTAGCCACAGAGCCTTATACGAGCGTCGTCGGATCCTTAGAGGCGTCTCGACATGTGTCTACGCGCGGTTCGTCACTCATGGCATCATACCCTCCGTCCCCAAGCGACACAAAAGGGGTGAGCCCTAGGCTCAGTCCTATGCTTGAGGAGTCAAGTCATACAGTAGAGCCACGCCCTCGAGATCAAAGACGCTCAGTATCTGAACCAGTCAGCCCTAGAGCATCCTTAGGGGATATCAAATCTGCGGCCGGTCATCATCGGGATGGCACTATGACATGCTTTCCCAAGCTTGTCTCAAGGACAAGCACAAGCGACTGGCTAACCCCCTTGGGTCTATTCGGAGAGCTTAATCCATCCCAACATAGAGAAACGATGTCGGATCTCTACGCTCATGGGATTGATGCACACTGCGGCGTAGATGTCCCTAAGCCTCTGGAAGTGCTTGAGGAGTCGCCCCGGCAAACACCGGTTCCAATTGATGACTTCCCGTTCCCAAAGGTTGGACTTCGTTGGTCCCAAAAACTACTCGAAAGACCAGATGCAGACAGCAAGGAATCGGGTGGCTTAATCGGTGCGGCTGCGCATCGCCGGAGAAGTACAGTCAAGCCAGTAGAGGCGCGCACGAATTATGGTCTTTTAGACGAGCTGCGCCGCTACAGCTTCATGCCCTTGTTGGATCGCACGCCAGAGAACGTCCGCGGCGCATTACCTCCCATCCGAACAGGGGCTGAAATACCGCTACGGGAGGAAGGGGGTAGGAAGCAGTCGTCCAAAGAATTGCTGCAAGGGATTCTTGACAGGAGACCCGCATCGAACAGACCGTCGCGGGAGTCATCACGAAAGTCGTTAGGATACGGCTTGCTTGGTCGACAAAAGAGGACGGAGCAAAAAAGGTCAAGCGGTGCACTTAGCCGTGTGTCTTGCTCGGAAGACCAGACACCGCATATCTGCATGGATGAGCAGCTGACGCCATTATCCGGGTCGGAAGTGGCCTGGTTCGACTGATGTAGGAGGATCAGGCAGTGTGAATACCTAGATACCCAGAATAGAATGCTTCTTGCCTACGGAGTTAACCTATTGTTACCTGGTAGAATATTTGGCCCCGTGAAACGGCGTATCGACAGCATTGGGATACGACAAGCACCGCCCTAGTCACCAAGCGCGTGATCGATTCATTTTCAATGCGTATGCGCAATTTACATCATAGAATGGTGAAGCCCATGACATGTGATTATGCAAAGTACGGATGACCTGTGTTCGAACGACAATTGAATCAATTCATTCCAATACTCCAATGCGCATTTCGTTTCGCGTCCTCATTTTCTTAATCATACAGACATATTGAACCCTTAGTTTACATCTTCGTGATATCTTTCATTGCCATCTGTGTGAACTGCTTTATTGCTTCCACTGCCCGGCGTTCTCAACGCCCTTGGACACACCCTCAGCCCCATTCTGCACGCCGGAGCCGACGGAGCCGATGGCGTCGCCCACGGGCTTGCCGGCCGATCCCGTTGCGCTCGTCACCGTGTCACCTAGACCGCGACCCGCCGCTCCAACGACATTGCCTGCTGTGCGCCCCACGCCGCCGACTGTGTTGCCGACCGTGCTGGTCACGAATTTGGCGGCGCCCGTGACGCCGGAGTTTTGGTTCTTGTTCTCCATCGGCATGGTTGCGGAGCTAGTTGGTTTGGTTTGGTTTGGTTTGGTGGAGATTGTGCTAGTGGTTGCTGAATCGGACAGTTGTGCGTAAATATTAGGAGTTGCTTGGTAAAACGCAATATCGTAGGTAGTTGTTTGTTTGATGAAGTTGAGAGAGTAGAGTTGAGATTCAATAGGGGGCGTCACTGATCTATTTGTAAGTTCCTTCGTCCCAACTACTTTGATGCTTCTACGTCAAGGTGTAACGTGTTGAAGACTGGGTGTGACGTCACTGCCTCAGCCGCTTGGTGGTGAAGTCGTCACAGCCACGCAAGGGTCCATCATCAGGATCAGCCTATGTGACTTCAGCTGATGACGTCACTCTCGTGCCTCGAAGATATTAAGTTCCCGATTACTTCATGTGTGGTACAATTGCTGACACGTGGGTATCAGCCCGTTTAACATTGGAAATAGATTTCGTAGTTCATACCTAGGTAGTTCCAATATGAAACATTCGTCATTGTCGAGGGCCATTTCGATCTCGTATCCCCAACACGGCAGTGATCCAGTTGCAAGCAGCGTATGGACCAAATCAATTCAAATCCAAAAGTTGTCTTGAGTTGATCTAACTAAATCGTTGATAAGCATAATAACGCTTTTTATCAATGAGGTGATCAAGACAAGTCGGAATAATAAGGATTTTCTATTTTAATAAATAACTGATACGCCCATATTCATTATTGTTCGACGATAGAATCAATACCGTGTTCGGCGAGAATCGGTAATCTAAACGCGGCAAGTTCTAAACGCATTTCATTGTTACCTAGATAAAATAGGGGGGTCTGGACAATTTCTAGACCACCTCGGCTTCCACAGCCTTACTGTGATCGTTTCTCCTAGGACTCCCAACTCCAACGAATTAGCAATAGGAACATCCCCTAATACAACATCAACTTATCCTGATTCCTCCCTTTGTAGGTTCTGTTTCTGGATTACCAGGCCACACCGTGGAGTGGTTGGATAACACTAGCGTTCCTGACTCCAGCGCGAGCCGCCCATAGAAAGAAGGTGATCAATGGGAGTAAACTGTAAGTGAACTTGAGATATTATTAAGACGATAGGGTTTGCTAGGCTTTCCGTTTGTGGCTTGACTGAGACATTCTTCTGACTTCATACCTCCTTTTTCTTCTAAAGGGTGCCAGTGAGGTAGCAAACGCGCCAGGCAAAGTTGGGGTTACTAAATATTTTCCTCCTCTTTGGCAAACTTATATGGAAGAGTACCGCGTATATATATATGCACCTGGTAACCTCATGCTTGGCTAAATATCCTCATCTACATAGGTACCTATCTATCTATGCATTTACAAGTGGATCTTGACGTGTATTATGAAAACTGATTGTGTTTCGTTTGTCCTTTCTCTCTTCGCGCTTAAACTAGGATGAATTCTACTAAAAGATCTTCTAGATATCTTCTAGATAGAAACTGCGCTATATGGAGAAAGAGGCTATTCACGAGATTAGATCGGTGTCGCGTAATATAAAATACTAGGTAAAACAGTAATAAAATATCAAATCAATACTAAAAGATATTCTCCTAGATCAAGGAGGAGTGGTCTAAAGAGCATCTTGGCCTTGCATTAAATTATAGAGTGATTTATTGATCACGGAATAAAGTAGGATAATTCTGCCGGGCGGTCAGGAAAAGGGGAAGGCGATTCTTCTACATAACGCGTTGACGCCTATGGAAATAGCTACTACGAGTCGAAGATCACGAATACCTTCGCCTAAAATAGTATATGCAAAAGTAAATTGGTAGATAACACTGAGAGGTACCGGTGTATCTAGTAATCGAGCCAGTGGGAAGTCTGATCTTGGATAGTGTTGTTGCTGTAAATTAGCACACCAGACTCGATGCATCGTAAATATAAAAGACATGATTTTGGTCACAACATGTCCCCCGGGCAATATCACTGCGCAGGCCACAGTCAACCGGGAGACAGAACCCTATATAATCCCGGGCAGCAACCAATTCTTTCCACCCACTAGAAAACAACAACTTTCTCAACCAAGGACCTCAATCCGTCTTTCTTACAACACCAACCATCATCCTTCTTGAAGAGTTAACTATTCTCCTCAAAATTATCTATCCCTACAACAGCTGGGTATATGAACCCAAGGTAAACACTCATCAAGGTACTTTTACTGCAGCCAGACCAGTCTAACATCAACATCATCAAGATATCATCACGCTTCTCTTCGTGGAAGATCTATAGCACCAATCCGAAAGCCCTAAGCAAAAGCGCCGAAAATATGGCTTACAGAACACGTCTTCAGTCGCCTTCGCCTCCGCCTCCGTACGTGGAGGAAGACCCGAATCCTCCCTACAACCGGATTGACCGCAACCCCCAATTGCTTCCGCCCTACACAGTAGGCACCGGAGTTGCTACGCGTGGAATCGACACCGTTATGGCTATGATTCCTGTTTCCCTTAATGAGTACCGGAATCACGGATTCCTTCGAACCCTCCACTTGGGCGAACACGCCAACGAGCCACTATTCAACGTAATCGCTCCATACAAGATAGTATCTATCGCTATTCGTTCGGCATCTAGCAATGATAGCCTCATATTAGCGACGGCGACTCGGATGGATTGGTCCGACTTTCCCATAGATTCCGTCATAGATATCCAAGCTTCGACTTCTGGTCCCGCGGGACAACAGCTCCAGCAACCGCAAGATCTTAAGGTTTCCATGGAGAAGGACGCAGACGGGAGATACACATTCACGATGGACGTGGGCTTTGGAAATCGAATAAGCCGCGAGACATTCCAGTGGCGTCCCAATAGCGTTGCCCAGGGTCAAGGGCTCGACCAGACTGCCCGCGGGTATAATCTAGTACGTCTAGACAACCGGTATCAGCACGGTCCACTACGCCGAGATGAGTACATATGAGCAAGGGATGGAAGGGAGGTCGTTGCGGTCTGGACGTTCAACAGCGGTTTCACGAATGAGGTCTTCAAGTTCAACATCGCGAGTAGGGCCGCTAGAGGTTACTTGGGCAGTAAATTTGCTATGGTCGCGCTCATGTCCGCGCTTAAGATCTGGTACTTCATGAACGCGCCAGTTGGTGGCGTCTGAGTGTTTCCTTTACCAAATCAAGTGCCTAGAAAGCCATATCATCAAGTTGGTGGAAGATACTAGTGAGATTCTTAAGACGGGAGTTTTTTTCTGTTAGCCCAGGTTATTTTCACTGGGGGCGGGATATGAAGGCTGCATTGGTAAATACTGTGCTCTGCATGTGTAATAGTAAAGATTGGATGAATTGATGATTGGTCCGATTGGTACACTTTGTGTAAACGACTTGCCCCCCTATTACACCATTCAAATGACTGGGATCCTTTTACCAGGGATAGCTCCATAGGAATGTCCGCGTTCTTAAAGCGGTACAAGATGAAGATAAGTAGGTAGAGATCCGTTGACGCCTGAATTCCTGCAATCACTAGGGGAGCTTCCAGCTCTCTTACTGAGACAATTGACCTGACTATTGCCAGTCCCTGACGGCTTTCCAAGATCCCATCTACTCTCTAACTAGGTACCATAGGAAGCTGATAATAAATCGTAAGCCCCTTATCCACCGCTAAGCTCTGCTTTTACATGCATATAGCTATAGATGATCCTGTCCTTGTACCACACCTTTTGGATCTGTGACACTCATCCGGATAGTGACCACTGGTATGATGTTTCACTACCCAGGTCACAATAGGACTATGACGGGGCCTCTATACCAATCTTATCCGCCGCTAATCTGGTTTCTAGTTATCGATTCTTCACCAGAAGCCTTCAGGAGATACAAGAAGTTATCAAAGCCTTTCTCTAAGTATGACAAGACCGAGAAATTGTGCCACAAAGGCTAGTCTGTGGACCGAACGACATCAAAGGGAGGAAGACAGCGCTATTGTACTAGAGACATTGCACAAGCCCGGCGTATTACAAAGACAACACAGGCATCAACGCCGCCGTTTTATAACTACCTACATAGTAAATAAAGACCATGTAAATGTTGACAAGTGTTGTGTTCTTCAACGTGGATTGTTGCATCTACCTAAGAGAACTGTCTATAAAAGCTCAGCTCGCCGTCGGCTTGATCGAGAACTAGAAAAAGGCGCCCACCTTCTGATAGGAAATCCATCCCCATCAGAAACTTCCATCTTCTTTCTCACCAGAAATACTTTCCTTCAAGATGTCTGAGAGAAAAGTGACGCCCCCACCCCCATACAGTGAAGCGGACGCTGCCGCTGGAGTAGAGTACTCAGCCACGACCAAGGGCTACTCAATTCCCCAGACCGTCAGCGTGTTCTGGCCGAAACAGCTCGACCGCGTCTTCTACGTGGGCGAGACATGGGACGAGCTGCTTTTCACGGTGAAGATGGGCTACGAGAAGCCGTCGCGCACGCCGCTCGAGGTACGCCTCAGCTCTAAGCCTAAGGGCTCGGTCATAGCGAGGGTGGACGAGCTGAGCGATGGAGTGATCGTGATCCCTCCCCCCATGGGCTCCCCCGCGGAGCACAATGGAACTAGGGTCGTCCTGCAGAAGTACACCGAGTGGAACAAGCCCCGGCACATGTTCTCGATGGTCGTGGGACCACGACCGTGGCGGAAGACCGAGACGTTCGAGTGGCGGCGCAGCTCGGGCGGCAAGGTGCGGCAGCTGGACGGGTGCACGACGGGCTGGAAGCTGGTGCGCGTGCACAACGAGGTGTCTCCCATCAGAGACG
The DNA here is from genome assembly GCA_022578875.1 of Hypoxylon crocopeplum. Taxonomy (NCBI): domain Eukaryota; kingdom Fungi; phylum Ascomycota; class Sordariomycetes; order Xylariales; family Hypoxylaceae; genus Hypoxylon; species Hypoxylon crocopeplum. The sequence continues at coordinate 1,516,266 of MU399557.1, forward strand.
ATCCAGCTCGGAGGGCACAGCAGCAGGAGGATCTGACCAGTGACAACAAGGAGGTCGTCGCAGTCTTCTCGGTCAACGAGAGCTGGTTCCCGAGCGGCAAGGCCCTCATGTTCAGGCTGCACGGCAGCGGCGCGACGGGCGAGCTGGGTGGCGACTTCGCCCTGGTCGCGCTCCTGTCTGCGTTCAAGGTCTGGAACCCGGAGGAGTCGATGCTCAACTACATCGTCAAGCACATCCCTTGATCGGACCGCCTCAGTCCACGGTATTCCACACTCTCTATGCTGACTATTGATTAGTATTATGGATACCTTGTTCACAGTATAACACGTTATACTAGTTAACCACATTCATTTCTAATATGTCGATGTTAAGAGATTATCGTCGGCCTTTTATTCTCTTATTTAACCACGCTTTTAACTCTTCTACTCATTATTGCTACTAAATTAAGCGCTAGCGCTGTAAACAAGTAGATTAGAATTCTCTTCTATACCTCATGTTAGAAGCTTTAGCAAATATACCCTTTTCAGAACCCCTTTACCAGAAGGGACTGAAAAACCACCCTCCTAAATAAAGTAATCTAACACTGACATAAAGGATAGATACAAATCTCACTATGAAGAACGATGCTGTAAATCAGATATCCGCATACTAGTCCGCATCTAGGGGAAGTAAATGTGTTATACTGTGAGTTTAGGCAATCCGGCCTTGATCGCAATAATGTTGTTCTGTTATGGTAGCTATGATTAGACCTTGCTAATATGCCATGATCCTACGGAAAAGAATGCTTTGAATTGGCCTGTGTCTTCTTATACTTGTCTTGAATTAAGATTAATGGTTTCTACTGATGACCTCGTCAACTCAGCTCTTCTGGGCCACTTACATTCTTGATGGGTTTACTTCAGGGGCATTGACTAACGTTAATCGATAGGTGACCACTACCATACGGAGATGTCTACGTAGTCTAGATAAAATTTTGCAACCTCCTAAAAATAGCCATTGGCTGTAATTCCTATAGAACCGTTCGAGGCTACTGTTAGAAGGACAATTCGGATATGGGATTTCTTGTGGTTGACTCTTGGTACAAAGCTTTTCTAACCCGGGATAGGAAATACAACGCCACCCAAGGGGGAGTTCTTGTAAGCACGATAAATCGTAGGAGTATCCGAAGGTGAAATCTAACTCACTTACTGATCCCGAATTAATAATTTGTTTCGCAAGGCGATACTAGCCTCAGGTACGTCGAATGGTTACAGATGGCAAACATTGGACGTTGGTAGAATATAATTCTTAGCGATGAGTTCGGAGATAAGATTAGCCGCAGTCGTGTTATTCTATATTTGGACAAGAGCAAGGATGTGTGGATGTGGCTTGCAGGGAATTGATCCCGAGGAGTACCCGCTGTCTATGTCCAATGACCTAACACCGATTTACTTTCCCATCTACGCTCGGGCACCGTCGGCGTTACGAATCTCCCGCTTAGGTAATTATATCTTGTCTATTACTATGAGATGCATCCAGCGTGTTAGCCACCTTAGTAACAAGGAAACAAGTAGAAAGTCTTTTACCGAAATAACAACATTGGGATAACTTATCAAGAGGTACCGGTGACGCGACATTAAATGCGGAAACCAAAGCGGGGTTCGGTACAGTATAAATTGCAACGATTCCGATGGAGTCGTGGTACCTTTAACGCGCATCACTGCTCGTTAGCCTTCAGTCCAGACAACCGGCGTCTCCTCTCTCCACCCCCCCGGGACATATTTAAATTGGTAACTCTCCCTTCGAAAACCTACAAAGAAACTGTTGCATTCAGACTACCAAAAAACCGAGGATTCGTTGAAAGACTGCTCCGCCGCTCCAAATCTCTTATTTTCCCAGCTTGTCATTTCACCGAAGAGGGGTCAAATCCCGAACAAATCACCTTGATCTTTATCATCAACAGTTGAGGGCAGCACAATGGCGCCAGTAGCAGTATCTTTCGTCTACCCGATGGGTGCGAAGTTTGACATGGAATACTACATGAAAACCCACATGCCCCTGGTGCAAGAAAAGTGGTCCAAGTACGGCCTCAAGAGCTGGAAGGTCGCCCATTACACCAACGAGGAGGCCACATACTGCGTTCAAGCTTGGCTCGAGTTTGATGATCTGAGCCAGTGGGGCACCGCCGCTGCAAGCTCCGAGGGGACAGAAATCTTCGACGACGTCCCCAACTTCACCGACGCGAAGCCGTCGACTCTGGTCGGAGTCGTGACGGGAGGCGAGAGTTGGTAGAAAGGATCCAATTGGACAAATGGATTAAGGGCGAAATCAGAATTGTGTTTGGAAATCGTGGGAAGCCATGTCAGCGACGCCACGAGGTTACGAATTATTGCGATTTAGGGGATGTTTGGTCATGAATGGATATTCCAATTCATAAGATTCGAGTGCCGTTAGTATTCCTATAGCTTTATATAGGAGATCATGAAATCTTATACGAAATATCTCCTGCTTTCTGGTTAATAGTCGCCTAGAGGGAAAGTGTCGGTGATACCGAACACCAGGTATTGTCATGAGTTTGGTAGGGACTATCAAGGATATGGCGAATTCTCCATAACCCCTATTCGAGGTATCTTCCCCTGACGTGCAGGAGTCCCCTTAATCGTAGTATTTCTGATTTACACCTGCAATAATCTCCTTCTCTGGCTGATCAACCAATCCGGTGCGGAACCTGTGATCTTTTGCGATGCGCGCCCTCGCCCATTCTATGTCCAGTTAGTAATATGTACTATATTTTCAATTTTACACGAGCACCATACCTTCTGCTGTCACATCTTGCGAAAACTGCTCCGTCTCGGTCTGTATGCCGAGCCGCTGCAGCAATGGGCTCGAGACGGGTTTCAGGAGGATGTTTGCCTCCGGCCGCGCGAAATAGATCAGACTTAGCCTGGGCCGGTCTGCTTGATCAGTAGGGGGCCTGACGACACGGTGGACGGTACTCTTCAAGTAGCCCCCACTGAGAAACTCTAGGGCGTCGGCGATATTCACGATAATGGCGTCCCTTGGTGATCTAACGTACTTCCATTGACCCTCCGGTGTCTGCACCTGCAACCCCGCGGTGGGTTGGTGGAAGAGGAACGTCAGCGTGTTGTAGTCCGTGTGCCCCTTCGCCCAGATGTTGCCAATATGCGCGTCTGCTTCTACCGACCGAGGATGATATTTCATATACCGCAGATACTCGAGACCCTTCGCCTCGTATCTGTGGCGCTCGACGAGAAAGTCTTCGTCGATCTCAAGTACATACGCAAAGAGGCGTAGAAGCGGGAGCAGAACTCCATTGTGAATCTTAAGCGAGAAGCCTCTGATTTCGTCCCAGTGGTCGTGGATGAGCTGTGGATGCGGCCGCTCATGCTCTGGCGTGAACTTTGGGATGTTATATCGCTCATCATTGTCGCGCGTGGCGAGCTTGCCGGTAGACCGCGGCTTATACCCTCGGAAGTCTCCCTTAGCTGTGTCACACGAGTACTTGAGCTTCTCTTCTAGTGAAAGGTCGAAGAACGCCTCGCACAGCGCGTACTGTCGCCTCACTTCTTCGTCTGAAAACCCATGGCCGACGACATAGAAGAAGCCTGCAAGCCGGTTAGCAGTATGTATGTTACTCATATAGAAGCTAATTCTCTCACCATTCTTATTGATGAACTTCAACACTTGCTCTGCCAGCGCCTGTTTACCCCCTGGCTCGTTCAACTTCGAAATATCGAGAGCTTCTAGTTCCGCATATTCCACTATTTCATGTAAGATCAGCCCTTGGTATAAGTTCACATATGATTAAAATGCACGTACGTTGTTCTTTGGTCTCGTTGGGATACTCATATGGTGAAAGAGTTTCTAGTCGAGATGGAGACATCTTTGTGCGATTGCTTGTTATCGATCTAAGTACCTAACTTTTGTTTCGATACACGTCGATCAGAAGGAACGGCCATTGAATATCAATTCATCAATATACGTGGTTCTCCATGGCCGGCAAGGCATTATAGTCGAGCGGGGAAGTTCAACTATCATTCGACCATACATCCCGGATATCTCTGCATAGGATTGGACGACACGACTCCATTAAAATGATGCAATTACGAGCGTCTAAGACGAATTAGATATTACCAGCTACGAAGCCGTTAACTGATTATAATTCTTTGAGAAACACCGTATAGTATAATGTCCTCTTCAAACAAGCAAACTGGTCATCCGCAATTTGTACGACTTGGAGTAGAGACTGGACGGATTTATTACAAGAAATCCAGCTCATCACACGCAAACAGCGCATACTATAACATATAAGAAATCGTACCGCTCCCTCTAATACAGAGGCTCCACGACTCAGCCTCGTTGAAAATGATGCTAATAATTGCCTTGCAGGGAGGGCGGGTGTACCTCCTACGATCTTCCCGAACCTGCACACAAGGGTGAGCCGACATGAGGAAACCTGGCCAATCCAGCCTAGTGTTCTAGTTGCACGTACAGACTCTCGATTGGCCCCCATTTGCAGTTAATCGCTGCTGACTTTTCACTCACACTGTAATGCCGTCTTTATCTTTGTTACCTGGAGCTGACTTCAGCTATATCTATTATTATATGCGGCGAGTTCCACCCTTTAGACATTACAACTCATCGAGTGAACTGCTGGGAGGGTGACCATTGACCGAAACATGTTGGTTTGAAGGATCCATGCTGTCGCTTAGAGGCTGTCGCGAACGCGACATGGGAACCGATTTGGAGATGTCAGAATCCAACCCCAGCTAACGCCCCAGAAGGTACACGGAAAAGGGTAATATCCCGGCCTTGATACTTATTTCTCATGTACGAGCCGTGCAGCCAGTTCGTGGTGACTGGGGGCAGGATTTCTATGTGGTACCGGACGTCTGGCCCTGTCTCGCTTGTTTGCAGGATAGAATTCGCGTGGAATTTGAGCGTCTATTTAAGTGCTGGTCAACCCTGCTTCTACTTTATGCGTTTCTCGGCGTTCGCCACGGTCAAGGAAAATGAAGATTCATTGCTCGTTTCTCCCACTACTGGGAGCGGCCTTGGCCATGATCGCTTCTGCTGCAGCTCATGGTTGGATCCAGGCTGCCACTGAAGATGCGCCAATAGTACCTCGTGCTTACATCATTGAATTGTATGATGATCAGGTTTGAGATCCCCGTCCATCAACAAGCGCATGTCCTATTGCTAATAAGATATAGGATATGAACTCGTTTTATAACGACCTCGATGCCGCAAACGTGAAGGCAGACCCGCGCCTCAATCTGTCGTACTCGCTCTTCAAGGGCTACTCTTTTCAGTTGAAAAACATGTCCGATGACGACGCTGATGTGGCGGCGCAAAAGACATCGGAAATGCCCAATGTCCGGAAGATCTGGCCTGTTCGCGTACGCAACATTCCGAAAGTCAAGCGCGTCAGCACTGGTGGCGTTGGCGCATCTAGCTTACCAACGGAGCTCGTCGGAACAGGTGGCATTGGAGGATCCAGGTTGAAAGGGAAGAAGCGACAACAGCCTGTGGATGACTTTTGGACGCCTAATATCGCCTCACGAATTAACAAGCGTCGTGCGGAGGGATACACCGGTGCCGGAATTCGAATCGGTATTGTTGATACTGGAGTTGACTACAACCGTTCGTATAACTCGACATTGTCTACCGCCAATGTATCTTGAAGTGTCAAGAGCGCGGTCGCTACGATCCTTACTAACATCAGAGGCCGTAGATCCCGTGTTAGGAAATGGCTGTTTCGGACCTGGTTGTTTGATTTCGTATGGAACTGATCTAGTTGGTGATAGCTTCACAGGTCTCAATCAACCAGTGCCTGACCCAGATCCTTACGATAGCTGTGTTGGCCACGGCACTCACGTCTCTAGCACAATTGTAAAGTGCCTATCCTACAGCTCGTTATGTACTCAACTGACCCTTTTACCTTAAAGGCAGCGCAGGCAAATGAGCTAGGGTTCACAGGCGCCACACCTGATGTCACTTTGGGGATGTACAGAGTCTTCGGATGCGAAGGCGGTTCGAGCGATGATATTCTTATTGCGGCATTTAACCAGGCGTATGAAGACGGGAGCGAAATCATCACCGCGTCTATCGGTGGTCCGTCGGGATGGTCTGAAGAGTCATGGGCCGTTTCCATACAGCGCATTGCCGAGGCTGGCGTTCCTTGCACTGTATCTACTGGAAACTAAGGGTAAAATGACCTCTTCGTTAGTCGCGAACGGTAAGAGGCGAGTGCTAGGGTCCCTGTTAGCAATATGGAGATGCCCTTTCTCCTCGCAAGCTTTACCTTCGCTTTCACACGTTGCTCATCGGGGTCCCAGATAGCAAGACACATAACTGTGCTGATATGCTGTCAACCGTACACCCTCAACTTACCATATTGCGGACTCACCGTCCCTTTTCTCTTTTAAGTATTCAACCGGGGTTCGGGCAAAGTGATGTGCGAATTAGGCCAGTTCTAAGCTGTCATGATGCACTCGCTCGAAGATTGCGACACATATAAGATATCCTCAAACCCATAAGGTGTCTTCGATATCTTCCCATCGCCACCTAAGCGACATGTTGATCCAAAGAAGACCTAAAGCCTACTAGGTCAATTGATCGAGCATGGGGCGGCCTGGTGTCATGTTGTCACATCTGCAACTCCGTCTTTCGGGGCCTCCGCTGCCATCCAGATTAGTCTGTGATAGGTCTTTCTGTTCCATTTTGCTGTAGCACGATATTTTCCCTTTCAATGTAGGAAATAGCTTTGTAGCTACTGGTGGCCTAGAGGGAACACCGATGGGCGAGATAATGAACGATTGCCATATGTAGATATGACCAACACTGCATTCGCCCCTTTTCGAAAGGTCTTCATAGGGGTCGGGTAGTATTGAGCACGTAGATGTGGTAAAGATCAAACTGTTGCCTTGGTGGATATCAATACCGTATACGTTGCTTCCAACCCTATTCCGTATGTTTGATTGGTGCAGTTCATGAGTTAAGACTGATCGTAGTTAGATCGCCGTTGTTTGTTGAGGTCTTGGCGCTGGTGAACATGGCTCGATTCGGTCTAGGTCTAATGGCCGTCGTTTAACCGAGAGCCTCGGTATGCGTCGGAGATGGGTACGTACCTGCTTGTCGGCTTAGACGGTCTGATAAAAACACCAAGGAAATTTCCAGGAGACTCAATTGTACGCAGCAAAAACCATCATGACCAGAGCATAAAAACGCAGTTAGTTCTAAGCCATGGCCGCTATTCAATTCTTTCTCACTTAACTTCTTAATAATTCTTTTTACCTAGACTGCATCGCATCTTAAATTCAATCATTTTCTCATTAATTCCCAACAGAACAATCAACACAAATGGCGCACGTACTATCTAGGTCACGTGCTTTATTACTATGTAGAGCCATACGATCAGAGGCCGTCTTCTCAGCTGCTAAACCGTTGCCGTCGCTATGGCACCAACAACGACAACAACAGCGATGGAGTTCCCACTCACCCCTGGGTATAACATTGGACCCCCTAAGGAAAAAGGTAACCCTAGGGAGCCTCCAGTCCTTGTACAGAAAGGGGGAACCCATCACCGTCATGACCGCACATGATTTTCCAAGCGCGCATGTCGCAGACGCTGCCGGAATGGATATGGTACTTGTCGGCGACAGTTTAGCGATGGTCGCATTAGGTATGGAAGACACTAGTGAAGTGACGGTTGATGATATGTTGCTTCACTGTCGATCAGTCGCACGCGCTACCAGGGCCGCTTTCACGGTAAGACCGTACGTAACTCCATCGGGATGAAAAGCTAACAATAGATAAGATTGGAGACCTTCCTATGGGATCATATGAAATCTCCCCGGAGCAAGCGTTAGAGACGGCTATCCGATTCATCAAACATGGCCGCGTTCAGGGCATCAAGCTGGAAGGCGGAAAAGAGATGGCCCCTACCATCGCGAAGATAACCAAAGCCGGTATACCTGTTCTGGCGCACGTGGGACTGACGCCTCAACGCCAGAATGCGCTCGGCGGATTCAGAGTGCAGGGGAAGACATCCAAGGGCGCAATGAGAGTCCTCGAAGATGCCCTAGCCGTTCAGGAAGCCGGCTGCTTCGGCATGGTGCTAGAAGCAGTTCCGGCAGAAATCGCTAGGATCATCACGCAGAAGCTTCGCGTCCCCACGATCGGAATCGGCGCTGGAAACGGATGCTCAGGCCAAGTGCTGGTCCAAGTCGACATGTCCGGATACTTCCCGCCTGGCCGCTTCATCCCGAAATTCGTGAAACAGTATGGTAATGTGTGGGCCGAGAGCCTCCGAGCAATTGAGGCCTATCGAGAAGAGGTGAAGAGCCGCCAATACCCGGCGCCAGAACATACCTACCCCATCCCCAAAGAAGAACTCGAAGCGTTCGCGAGGGATGTCGAGAAAGTATGACGCGACGTGGCTCGCTTCATTGAGATATATATTATACCGCGCACCGGTAAGAGAATTAAAGGCGGCGCAAGTCCATTTTGATTGGTTTTCGTGCATTAGCATGAACAGGCGTATTGAGGGATACCAGAAGGATCGCGCTGTCCACGACTACTGGCACAGCTCATCCGAACGCGGGGGTGATCGAATAGACCACGATCAACTGATCGTTTGAATCTTTGAAACACTGTTTAGGGGAGTTAGCATTTCATAGACACATCGAGAACAAACATGACACGTACTCTATGCAAGTTGCCGACGATCTCATCCAGTGCGGGGGCGAATGAACTATTAACGTAGAGGAACAGGCCCTCGGTCGGGCTGAGCTTTAGCACCTTGCGCAAGTGAGACACGACGGCTTCGAACTTCTGCGTCGCGCTTATACGTCGCACCTCGCGGGTCAGCTGCGGAGCGGACCCGACAGCCTTGAAACGGACGAGGATCTTCTCCTGCTCGAACTCACCCGCACTGGCGAGGGCCGAACTTGCATCGCGCGGCAGCGCCGTGAGGACAGCCGATGCAGTCATCGTGAGAGGAAGCTCAGGCGATGCTGGCCGGTCCGGAATGGGTGATTCGGGAGGGGACGGAGAGGGATGCTCGGGAACGTCTGGGTACTCCATCCTGTCTCACTTAAATATCCGTGTCTCACAGTTAATATATATATATATATATACGCCGTGATGTTTGCTAGCAATCAGAACCCTAAGGTATGAGTAACTCTGGGTCAGAGATGAAGGTTGATTGACATGAGGCTTGGGTGTAGACGGAACAAGACGAGGCCAAGTCTGGGCCTAACCGGCGTTAAGGCATTTGTCAAGCCACAATTATGATTAATTACTTGATGTGGCTCAGCTTGAGGCCGCTGATTACGCGACCCCACCTACAAAGTTGCCCCTTTTATTTTCATTCCATCAATTAATCACTCAGTACGATATCCTCACCATGCGACTCATAAGAAGACAAACATCGCTGGATTGATTGTCTGTCTACCTAGGTAGGTGCCTGTTTCACAACATGATGTCGCACATTATTTGTCAAGTCTTTAGGCGGGCAAACGAAATCATTCAAGCACAATCCAAACCCTCAACCAATCTACTAGCAGCTCCTCACTCCCTCATGCCAGTTCCGCCTCAATCATGGCCTCGTAACGTCGAGGGTCCATCCATATCTTTACGATCTTGAGTCCTGCTTCGTTAATTAGCTTCGTCCACGTGGCTTCTGTTCTCTCACAGCCGGAAAGGAACGCCATCATATTCAAATCCATAACCGTCTGAATGAGACTGGCCCCCTTAGATGGAATCATAATGTCACAGATAAGAAGCTTCGAATATCCCTTCTTCATCGCCGGTACAATATTCTTCATAATCTGAACGGCTACCTCATCGGCCCAGTCGTGAAAAACCGCGTGGAAGAAGTACGCGCGACTTCCTGTCGCACACATTATCTCTTAGTTTCAACTTCCAAGATTCAGGTACCGTTACAACATCGATAAAATGGAACCCTTACCATGTACAGGCTGAGCTTCAAAGAAACTATGCGCCATAGGCTTGATCTTGTCCGTATCAAGAACCACGTCCGAGATGACGCCTGGAAGGTCCTGCAAAATGAGGGAGCCAGCTGGCAAATCTGGATGCTTGCGCAACAACGTAAGGAGGTCATAACCGTGGTGACCACCAAGGTCTACAATCAGAGGAGTGCCCGAGGAGAGATCTGCGCCATCGATGAGGGACGCCGTGTCGTAGAACTCGGGCCATGGGATTTTGTATTTTGACCACTCTCTCATGAAGCCACTGAAGGTATCCTGGTGCATCTGGCTTGCCATGCATCTATCGAAGAACGGTAGCCCGTCCGGGTCTGCATCACTGTATATAGTAATCTTCGGGTCTCGAGGTTCTCGGTAAGATGTCTTGGCTAGAAACGGTGGCACGTTCATGATACTATCCTCCCAGTGATAGGCCCTACAACGATTGAGCATCCACGAAGCTCATCTATTGGATATAAATCTCACCTGGAAATAACAGCCTGTTCTATGAGGATGTTTCTATCCCCTATCGATAGCGAAAAGGCAGTTGGTTTATACCGGTCTTCGCCTGTTTCCTCGATGATATTCGCAGCTCCCATCAGGCGGACTAAACGGCCTTAAATGTGTCAATCTCCTGGCCGTGGACAAAGATACATATAGGCCAGTAAACATACGGAACAGGTTCGGGTCGCAATCCTTGGTAGTGAATGCCGCCAATTGCTCGAACGATTTCTCCCCACCACCTGCCGCTGTCCACCCGCGCCAAAGACCAAGGTCTATACATGTCTTCAACACCGCGTAAACAATCGGTTCTTGAAAGGCGACGGTATAGAACCTTTCCTCATTTGTTTCTAAACGACTGATCAGCTTGCGCGCGCTAGCTACCAACTTCAGCCTCTCCGTTTCGTGGCCCCCAAAATCACCAGCTGTAAAGGCGTCCAGCCCATTCAGGACCAGGTCGTAATCCTTCTCCATTGGCGATCTGAGGAGTTAAGAAGTAGTATAAGATACTGAACGGCACGAACTAGAAGTCCCACGGCCCCACGGATTATATACATGTCTGGCATGATATCCGTCTGACCACCCCTCAATCCTTCAGCGCTAGTTCAACGTCGCATTGGCGATTCATTTCTCCAAATGATATACGGAGGATATAGGTATCCCTCGCCTTAATCGACACGTTGTATTTGATTGCAGCCCCCAACTGGTCTTGTTCACAGAGCTAGCCCTTTAAATGGATTTGAAATGATGCTTGGAAATACCCACGAATGACTCGCCTAAAGATAAAGACAAGGACGTCCTAAATAGGCCTAGAAGTCTTTTCTACCTGCTACGTACTGCAGAGAATAAGTCTTGGTAGAATCGATGTAGCCAGTAGAAAGACCTTGGTAATCTCGTCACCTACATACGCACACGCGTTATATAAATCCTCTAGATGATTTTATCACCAGAGTCCCTTGATTTGATACGTGTACATGTCTATGATATCCGTCCATGGGTATTATACCATATTCTCCTATTAGTAGTATAGGTAGCGGTTTGTATCTATATTCGAGGCATCATACTTACTCTCCTATTCCACATTATAATCAAAGTCATACGTCCCGTATAACCTCACGTATAGCACACAATCGTACGTCCTCCACACTATATCACTACTCCAGTGTTGTATTCAAGATCATAGCTCTTCTACGGACCCACCCGGTTTTGGCTCTTGTTTAAATACACGTCTCACACTACCTTTACGTTTTCCCTTAGTTAGTTTCTCGTTTCCCTCCCTCTTCTTGTATGGGTAGGAGAAGAGATGGTATGAGGAGCGGGGATCTTCCTAGGCTGGTATGATTGGCTCTGCTAATAGCGTGCATATTTCTTTGCGAATTTGTGGCGTCTGCATTTCAGTGACCCAAACGACATTATCACAACTTCTATTAATTAGCAGCAGCAATCACAAATAGTCAGGACAAGTGAGGTCATAATGACTCTTTGCGAAATGTGTCTAGGCCTCGAGATCCCGACAGCTATCCACCGATTGCAGCATACACAGGGAACCGGTCGCCCCGACGACGACGAGGCTGGCTGGATGTATGGATGGCACGATCTCGCACGCGACGTTTTTCTTTGTGCTAGCACATCCAAGTGCAAGCTGTGCATTTCTGTGACCCAAGGATGGAAAGAGTACCGCCAGGCAGCCATCACTGATAGCACAAGGGAGGGCATGATAAATCCGCAGGCACCGCCAGATGATCTACAGACTGACCTCCAGCAAATATCCGCATATAATGACGGAAAAGTTCAAACTGTGGTCCTAAGACTGGAAAGAGGAGATGATGGTAGGCAAAGATGGAGTTACGCGCTGCGAGTAGCCTGCATGCCTGAGCAACTGGTCGAATGGGATGTGCACCATGAATTATTCGCCGAGCTGAAGATAGCGAAAGACTTGGGTTCATTGAGCTCTGGCAGAGACCTCTGGAACCAGCTCGACATGGACTGGACCGTACGGGAAAGTCCCATTTCAGTTGAGTCTATCAAGACTGCCCGGACGTGGCTGGAGACTTGCATCGCCAAGCACAGTTCATGTAATCAAGGGGATAAGCCCAAAATGCCGACACGATTCCTGGACATTGGCCACTTAAATGATCAAGGCTTCGTATTTCTTAAGGAGAGCACCAAATGTAATGAAGAGTCGCCCACAGATCCAAGATACATCGCACTGAGCCACTGTTGGGGTACAGCTCGAACTATCACCACTACGCAAGCTAATATAGAGGCGCACAAGCGCGGTATAAGGCTGGAAGAACTACCCCAAACATTCAAAGACGCAGTGCAATTTGCTCAGAAGTTCGAGTTGCGGTACCTATGGATTGACAGTTTATGCATCGTACAAGACGACGCTGCAGATTGGGAAAGGGAAGCAGCCCGTATGGCAGAGGTATATCGAGACGCACATCTCGTCCTCGGAGCTACAAGAGGGGAGTCGGATGCTCAGGGATTTCTTGGCCCTAGGCTCAAAGTCCCTGGCTCTGTCGTATTTGAAGGCTTCATCATTTCACTGATGCCTCCACTACTCCAACGTTGGACCACTGGAGTTGATATGATGATAAACGAACCGTTAAGCGATAGAGCGTGGTGCCTTCAGGAGAGATATCTTGCCAGACGCATGTTGATGTACGGGAGCACTCAAGCGGCATGGGAATGTGCGGAACTCCGTGCCAGCGAAGACGGCGAATCCATTTACGAAGAAGGTGATCAATTATCACGCCTCTTGCAGACAGCCAATACTGGTATATCTGTATTCGGTGATATTCTCCCTACACTGTGGAATACCGACCTACTCCCACGACGCCGGGAAACAGTGGTCAGATATGCCGACTGGTATCGCATGGTGGAGCAATACACTACACGACGCATAACTAAAGACTCAGATCGATTACCGGCTCTGCTGGGGGTATCAAACGCACTTAAATCAATCACAGGAGACGACTATATCATGGGCATCTGGCTTGGAGGCTTACTTGAAGGGCTGGCTTGGTGTGCTACAAACAAGAATAGTCTACGGCACCCCCGGACCGGGTCTGGCCCGTCATGGTCCTGGGCCTCAAAGAAAGGACCAGTTCAATTTCCAGTCTATTCGTGGTACGAGTTCAGTGAAGGTTGGGGCACCGAACAAGTCATATTTGAGCCTTTGGCGAAATATATCGGCCATTCCTTGACCGACGGTACATTACACTTGTCGGCGCCAGTTGTGGCAGTTATGAGGCACTGTCAGAGACCAATAGCGCAGACCATAGACACGGAGGATTGGCTGTCAGAGCCACCTTCCTCTCCAGTAGTCGACACAGTTTTTAGCTTCCAGCACACAGACGGAGAGCTTTGGGTAGAGGGCGCATTCGATATCGAGCCGGAAGATAGTCATGGAACCCAATTGCTTATTCTCTTCCTTACTAGACTTTCATTATATCTTAGCGACAAGTGTTTTGAACATCGATTAGGTCTCGTTTTTAAGACGGCAGGGAGCGTCTACGAGAGGGTCGGCTTCATAGATAGCTGCGTTCTAAAATCCGAAATGCAAGTGGACGGCGTTGGTTTTTCGAAACTCTACACTGATACTCGCATTTCTGACCATTCGGGGGCCGTAGATGGTGATGATATTAGCCTGGATATTGTGGGAAGCAGAATTGATGTAAATAGAGTCGCAGTTACGTTGAAGTAGGTTAGAGTACGTGATGTCCAAATTCTACTACCAGTTCATACTCGGGGTAGAATAATAGTTATAATAAAGCTACCCACTACCTATTTTAGATCATAGATAATATTAATATTACGAATAATAACAAATATACTTAGCGTAATTAAATGGTTAAAATAAAAGAAAAATATCTCTGAATCGAAAAATCGAATTTCGGATTTAACGGATTATATTATAAAAACGTTAAATGTTAGTTATTATATTAATTCGGATTTTATAATATTAATAATAAATTATTTACCGATTAATAAAAACTTTTCCGGTTAATTTACTTTATATATTTCATTTTTTTTAACGTAATTTATATTTATATATTTATTTTTTTAATAATTAATAAAAAATTTAAAATAAATAATAAATAATATTTAAATTTTATAATTTCATAACTTTTATAATACGTTATTACGAAAAATATAAAGCTAATAATACGTAAATAAATAAGTTATAAAACCGAATAAAATTTTAAATAATTATAAAAACTATTTTTATTAAATATTAATAACGTATTTAATATATTTAAAAAAAATTATTAAAAAGTTTTTATTATCGATTTAAATATAACTAATAAAAGAAAAACGAAAAGAAGTTTTCTTTATAATAATAATATTAAAAATGTTACTTTTTCCGTGTTTTTTTTTTACGATATTTAACCCGAATATATATTATTATTTAAATAAATAACTAATATTCTAAACTTTTATATCCGAATATAAAACGTTATTATAACTTTAAAATTTAAACGAAAAATATATAATATTAAGTTAATAATTTATTATATTATCCGAAAATTACTTTCGTTAAATTTTTACTTTTTATATTATTTAAAAGAAATTTAACTTTTATTTATAATAATTTAAAAGGAATATTAAAATAAGATTAAAAAAATAAAAAAGTTTAAAAAATAAAAAATAAAAAATAAAATTTTTATAAAATAATAACTTTTCGAAAATTAAATTTAAAAACGAAATTTTATAATATACGAATATACGTTAACTTTATTTATATATAAAAACTTAATTTTTATATCGAACTTTTATATTTTATATTTTATTCGGTTTTAAAATTTTTATTTTATATTTTATTTATATTTAATAAATAATAAATTTTTTCATTTAATATATCGGAAATACGATTATATAATATATTTAAATAATCGATATATACGTATATAAACGTTATTTCCGTATAAAATAACGTATTTAAATTTTAAATTAATTATAAATTAATAGTAAATATTATAAGAATTTCGTAAAAGTTTCGAATTTATTTTATAAATAAAATCTTTTTTTATTTTAATTTTAACGTTAAACTTTATTTACCGATATAATATTTTAGTTATTTTATTAATATATATTTAATTTAATTATTAAATCGTTAAAAATCGTTTAAAAATAAAATAAACGGTAAAATATATATATAAAATAAAATAAATTTAATAATAATAATATTAATTATCGGTAAATAAAATTTAACGTTAAAATTAAAAAAGAAATTTATTTAAGATTTAAATACGTTATTTTTTACGGAAATAACGTTTATATATATATATATATATTTATTTATTATTTAAATATATTATATAATTATATTTTTAATATTAAATAATCGGAAATACGTTATTAACGTAATTAATTATAAAAGTTTAAAAACGTTAAAATTTAATTAATCGGAATTATATTATTAATATAATCTTATAACGTAAATAAAAACTTTTAATAAAATTACTTTTATAATTTTTTCTTTTATTTTTAAATAAAATTATTTATAATAAACGTTATTGTTTTCGTTTAATAATATTCAAATAATATTATCGTAAAAAAATAATAACGTAAATAATAAGTTTATTTTCTAATAAATTAAAAGTTATATTTATATATAAAAATAACGTTCTTTTTATTTTTTCGGTTTAATTTCTTTTTTTCCTTTTATTTTAATTTTTATATATTTTAATTTTTCGATATATTTTCTTTTTAATTATAATACTTTTAAAACGTAAAATTTTAAAACTTTATTATATTATTAACTTTAATAATAAAGATATAATTTTTTTATAATATTTAATGTTTTATTAACGTTATTATTATATATTAATAAATTAATATATAAAAGATATAATTTTTAATTATTTTAAATTAAATAACTGGTTTTATTATTTTGTACGTTTTTATTATTTTATTAATTTAATATAATGATTTTCTCGAAATATATTCGTTACGTTAAAAGAAAAAAACTATATATCGTTATTTCGATTCGAATTATTTCGATTAATCGTATTATTATTTAGGTTTTTATCGATAATCTTAATATTTATTTAATAAATTCGTCGTTTTTATTACGTATATTCGAAATAAAAACTAATGAAAATTATTTAAAAAAATGTTATATAAAACGTTTAATATATTTTAAAAAAGGTATTATAAAAGATAAAAAATAATAAAACGATAAATAAAAATTATATTATAAAAAGCGATAAATTAATAACGAAAAATAAAAAAATTAACTTATAAATGTTTCCGAAAATATAAAAGCTAATATATAAAAAATTATTATTAAATTAACGGTTTTTCGTAACGTTATTAAAATAAATACGTAAATATATTTAGGTTATTTTATATTTTTATTATTTGTTTTATTATTTTTTGTTATTAATTTCTATAATTATAAGTTATTTATAATCGCGATAATAATTCGCTTATAAGTTCGCCGAAAAATTCGTTTAATTTTAATAATAACAATTATAAAGAAAATAATAACGATAAAAACGACAAAAAAATTATTTTTTTATAACGGTAATAATTATAACGTTTTTTCGGATCGTAATTATAACGATATTAACGGCGATAATAATATAATAAAAAATAATTCTAAAGGTAATTTTAACGACGATTTTAATAACGATATCGAAAATAATAATAAAGATAATAATAATTCGAATATTAATAAAAATAATAAATAATTTATTTTTTTCGTTATATAATATAATAATATATCTGTTATTTTATAATTTCTTATCGTTATTTTCGGATATTTATTTATTTTTAATTTTTCTTTATTTAATTTTATAATTTTATTATAAAATTATTATTATTAATAAAAGTTCGTAATACTTTATTTATTTTTAACTTTATTATTATATTTATTAAGTTATTTTTTTCGTGAATTTATTTAATATCTTATATTTTTCGACGTTCGTAAAATTATCGAAACGATATAATATCAATTATTAATCTTTTTTCTTTTATAATATTTAATTTAATAAAATATTTATATAGAAAAAATCTATATATATTATTAATAAAATCGTTAATAAACCGAATTTATCGAATATTATCGTTATTATAATATTAATAATAATATCGATATTAATATTATATATTATAATATAAATTTTATTTATTAATATATTACGAATAATACGTTTCGATTTTATAGAATTTTAATATATTAAATCTTTTATTATTATAATTCGAACTATATATTTTTATTAACGAAAAAAACCAAATATTCGATTTATAAATTTAGGTTTTAATTATTCGTAAACGATTTATTTACGAATATATATAACTTTACTTTTTAAAAATTAATTACGTAATAACGAAAATTACGTTTAATATTATTTTATTATTATTAAAATCATTTATTTAGCCGTTTAATTATTTCTTTATTAAAATTTAAATATTATATTATTTCGATTATATCGAAAATAACTTTTAATTAATAAATTAAAATAATATAAGTTTCGTAAATATATTATTAAATATATTATTAAGTTATTATATTTATATCGTATTTTATTAATTTAATTTTTTTATTTTAGCTTTTTTATTATAATTATAAAGATTTAGTTATATTTATAAATAATATATAACCATTAAATAA
Source organism: Hypoxylon crocopeplum (assembly GCA_022578875.1). Lineage (NCBI taxonomy): Eukaryota > Fungi > Ascomycota > Sordariomycetes > Xylariales > Hypoxylaceae > Hypoxylon > Hypoxylon crocopeplum. Next base: position 1,534,380 of record MU399557.1, read on the forward strand.
TAACGGTTTCGTTATAGTTAAAAAAGTTTTAAATTTCGTTATAAAATTTATTTTAAATAGGTCGTTTTTTTATCGTATTAAATATATTATTTAATAATTTTAACGTATCGTTTATTTATATTTATATAAAATCGAAACGTTCGTTCGTTTTTATTATTAATAAATATAAATCGTAAATCGATATTATTATACGTAATTTCTTTTTATAATATTTCGAATAAATTATTTACTAATATATATTTATTTCGATTACGTTATATAATAATTTAATAATTATTATAATTATATTTTCTAAATATTTATATTTAATTTATAATAAAATATAAATTAAAATCGTTTAGTTTAAATTAATATTTAATTAAATATATATATATATATAATATTTCGAAGTTATAATATTATATTAATTCGAAAAAAACTAAAAACGAAAACAATAATAATCCGTTAATTTAACCGTTAAATAATAAACGATTAAATTAAAACGAATATTTTCTTAACGTTATTATAACTTTATATAATAAATTAAAATTTCTTAAATAATATATCGATAATTTTAGCTTTAATTTCGTAAATTATTCGTAAGTTAAAAAGTTTTATATTTTTATATTTTTTTCGTTATATTTTTAAAATAAAAATATTTCTTTTATTAATAAAAGTTTTTATTTTTATAATGTTTAATAATTTGAAAGATATATCGGATATAATAATTTCTTTTCTTTATATAATTATATCATTAATTATTTATTTTCGAATTTTTTCGAAATAAATATTATATATTATTAGTTATTATATCTTTTATTATTTTTTTATTTTATTTTTATTGTTTAAAAATCGGTTATATCGTTTCGTTTTCGTAAAAATATTTACAAAATTAGATTTAAATATATATAAATCTTAATTTTCGTTAAATTTATAATTTATAATTTAATTTAAATTAAATAAAAATAACATTATCGAATCGTAATAATAAAGTTTAATTATTATTATACGAAAATAAACGGGCTTATTATTTATTTTAATAATATATATTTTATCGTTTCGTTTAATAAATAAATAAGATTTTATTTATTTTTCGTATTTATAATAAACTTATATTTTAAATTATAATAATAATTACGCGTTATATTATTAAAAGCGAAAATAAGGAACTATTAATTAATCGTAAATAAATTCCGAAAATAAAAAATATTAATTCGTTTAAATTTATTATATTATTAATTACTTTTATAATTATTTATAAGATATTTATATCGTTTATATTTATATTATATGCGTTTATTATAATAATTTCGAACGTTTTTCGTAATAATTTATAATAACGTTTAAATTATTCGATTAAATTATAAGTTTTTAAGGATATTTTTTCGATATTAAAAATAAAATTATTTAATATTTTAAAATAACGTTATTTTATTAATTACGTAAAGGATAGATTTCTTTTTTAAATATATTATATCGAAATAAATAATTTAATTAAAAACGATATTATCTTTAATCGTAAATTTAAAACGTTTAAAAAAAACGTTATATAATTAATATTAATAATATATAAAGACACTTTTATAAACGATTTTATATCGTATAAATTAATGTATAAACCTTTATTACGTAAATATATAAGCTTTTTCCGTATATTATATTAGAGCGATATTTTAATGTTAGTGATTTCGGCGTAATTATAACAGCGTTACAATTATCTTAAGATATACCGATATTAAAAAAAAGATTAATATTCGTAATAATCGATAAATTTAAGGTTATATCTAAAAAAGTGTAATTTAATACGATACGTAGTTATTAAAAGAGAAATCTAAGCTTTATAAACTTAAAAATGCGAAAAGATAAAATCTAATTATAAGATACCACGTAATTCCGAAAACAATAATCCGACAACTAAATCCCATTATAATATATAATATTATATCTAAAATATAAACGTATTATAAATATTAAAATGAATTATTCTTTATATATATATAAAGCTTTATATTTAATAATACCTTTATAATAATATTATAACGATTTAATATTATATATATAAAAGTATATTAATATATATAATTATATATTTAATATAATTTATATTATTTAATAACTTAAAAACGGTTCTTTAATTATCGATTATTATATTATTTTTTTATTCCTTTTATATAATAGATTTAACTAATTTTTATTACCATTTATTTTCTTATATAAATTAACTTTATTTACGTTTTAACCTATCTTTTAGCTTTTATTAAAAATTATTATATATTAGAATTTATTTTAAAAAAAGTTTATTTAACGATAATACGTTATATCCCACGCAATTTCCTTTCCTATAATCTTATAAAAAAACTTAAACACGTTACATTTTAACGTTATTTCCTTTTTTACTAATGTTTTCGAAAAAAAACAATTATATATAAATGATAGAATTTATTAAAATATTTACTTATATTAAATTAATCTAGAAAATCAACGCTTATAAAATAACTATATTATAAATTTATATCCGAAAAATAAAATTAGGTTTTAAAAACGTTAAATTTATACTTATTTAAAAGTAAATTAAATCCTTAATACGGAATTTAATAAATCCGTTTATATTTTTATATAACCTTAAATAAACTATAGATTATTATAAATTTAAAAAGGTATTATAATAAGTAATTAATTATATTTAAAATCTTAATTTATATTTAAAAAACTTATTAAACGATATTATATTTAAAGAAAACTAAAACTCGAAAAACGATTAAACTTTAGTTAATGTTTAATTAAAGGAATGTTTAATTTAAAATCCATTTAATAACTTTCTTAAATTCCTAAAAAGTAAATTAATTTAACTTTTAATTAAATAAGTTTTTAGGTTAAAGATTTTTTTATTTATTAAATAATTAATCTTATTAGTTAAATAACCTTAACTTTTCTTTAAAAGTTTTAAATAAATATTATCTAAACCGCCTCGTATTTATAGAATTAACTTAAGGTTAGGAAATATCGTAATAAAGTTATAAAAGTAAATAATAATAAAACGCCGAAAAGAAAAATTCTAATAAATAATAAACGAAGTTTATAAACTAGGTAGAATTGAAATATATTAGATCTTATAAAAAATAAAAAAGCTAGAAATAATTTAATCTTTTCCATTTATTCTTAATATCTTTTCGTTATTTCATTCGTTAATAATGTTAACGTTTCGTGTTATTTTACCGTTTACTTTTATTAAGGTTAATAAAACTCGAATTCCTAAAGTTTAAATATTAACTAAGATTATAGTTTTTATTAAGGCCTTTATTTAAACCTAAGTTTGCTTTAAAGTTTAAGCTTTTATTGGTATTTTTACTAAAAATTAAACGTAATTTTCCATTATAATTAAAATTCTTATAATTATTATTAAAATATAATTTCCTAAGGTTTAGTTTATAACTAATGTTTTTATAATTCTTATAATTACGATTAAAAAATAACGTTTTAAAGTTTAATATAAAATTAAAGTTTTTATAATTATAGTTAAACTTTTTATATTTAATCGGTAATTATAAAATAAATAATTATTAATGATTTTATTAAAACTTTATTTTCGCTTAATAATAAAATAATTTAACTAGTCGTTTAAATCTTTCGAAACGCTTTTATTTAGAAAATAATCTTTAAGGTTTTTTTAATTTCTAAGATAATTATTATAATAGTTTTTATTTTTTTACGAAAATCCATTATAATAATCTTTGATTTCTTTACGGTAATTTTCCTAATAATCTTTATTTTTAGAATAATCTAAATAATCTAATTAGTTAAATCGTTAGTTTTTTAAAAAATAATAATCGTTCGAATAATAATCGTTTAATTATTATTCGTAAAATTAACGAAACTAACGATTACCGTTATTCTAATTATTATTATTTTATCATTTATTTTTTATTTTATTTAATGAATTAATTTCGTTTGATAATATATCGGATATAAATATTTTAAATTCTAATAATAATGTTAATATCGATAACGTTAAATTTAAAGCTTATTTTCGCCGCGCGAATAACGATAATAATAAAGGTATAACTAAGGAATAAAAACGTATCGCCGAATATATTATCGTTTTTAACGTAGCTTTTAATATAAATGGATCGATTAGCGATTTAATAAGCGATTTTCGAGTTTCCACGTAAATCCGCTTAAAAGCCGATCGTTATAAAGCTTAAATAAACGGATAAAAACTTTCTAATATTAGTTATTTTAATTTTAACCTTTTTATTTCCTTAAGAAAAGGAAAAGTTATTATTATTAATAAAGAAACGCATTAAAAAAACGTTTATTTATTTATTAAAACTATCCGAAACGCTAAAATTAACGATTTACGTAAGGAAAAAATCATTATATAAATACATAAATTATTTAGAAATAAAACCTAAACTTAATAAATCGTAATTTTATCCGTTAATTAAAGAAAAATAATGAAAACTAATAATAAATATATTTTAATTAAATTATTTAATTAATTTAAGATATTTTATTAAAACGTTTTATAAAATATATAAAAATTAATATATACCATAGAAAATTATCTAAAAAACGAATCGATTAAAACCTAAATAATAAAATTAATCCGAAACTATCGTATTTTCGATATAAATGATTTTATATAATATATATCTTAGATTTATATCGCTTTTAATTTAACTTTATAAACATTAATAATATTACCGAAAACCGGTATTTCTTTATTTAATTACTTTAAATATATCGTAAAACGATAAAAAGTTTAACGAAATTTTTTATTAATTAATAATAATAAAGATTAAAAACAATAAATAAACATTAACGATTATTTAATTAAAAACTTTCCTTTAAATAAACTTACTTTAATTAATTTCTTAGTAATTTAAAAAGATAGAAATACCAAAAAGTAAATATTAAAAAAGCAAACGTAAATTAACAATTATTTCGTAAAAAAAATTATAATAGCTATAATTATAATAATAATAATAATTATAACGAACATTTAAACGATCGTAATAATTAATATAACCGTTATAAATATCGTAGAAACGATTAGGATTATAATTATAACGATCGTTATAAAATTAACCGTTACGATAATAATTAACGTAATAATAAATACTTTAGAATTAATCGTTATAAAAACCGCGGTTATAATTATAATCGCCGTTATAAAAACAAAGGTTATAAATATAACCGTTATAATTTCCGTAAAAGATTTAAACCTAAATATCGATAACGTTATTAAGTTAAATAAAAATAACGAAATAATTATAACTATTTATAAAATAATCTTATTATTAGCTAAGATAAAAATAATCGTGAAATTAAAGAAAAAAAACTAATTATTAATAATTATTTCTTATTAAAAGATTATAAATAAACAAATAATAAATACGATAATATTATTTATTCGGATAATCTTTTATTATTACTAATATATAAACGAACTTATCGAAAATATAATAAAATATTTAATATATAAACTAACTATTTTAGGTATATATTTATTAATAATTATATATAATTAATAAATCTAAATATAAAATTACATTTATAAGTAAAATTTAGTTTATTTTTTATAAATTTATCCTTAAATAACTTTTTAATAAACATATATTATAAGGTATATATATAATTTATAATAAAAAAACAAATAAACTAATATTTCTTTTACTCTTAAAAAAAAAAGAAAATATAGTTTAAAATAAACTTAAAAACCATTACTAATATTAATAAAAATACCATTATTAATATAAATAATATAAAGATAAATAAAATAAAAATAAATAATAATTTATATAATAACTAAAATACTAATATAAATGTTAATAATTTAAATATAAATAATAATAACTAAAATATTAATATAAATAAAATGATTAAAGAATTTAATTACGTTAAAAAAAAGATTATTAATATAATTCCTAGAATATTAATTAAGTTAAATCGATTAAAACGATATATATATTTTAAAATATAAATTATTAACGAATATAAAAATAAATTTAAAGTTTATATAAATATAAAAATATTAAATAAATAAATAAATTGTAAGTAATTTAAAAAATTTGCTAATAATATAAAAATCATTATTATTAAAAAGCCATTATTAGTTAAAAACATTATAAGAAAAATTAATTTAAATAAAAAAATAACTTTTATATTTATAATATTAAGAAAAGGTATAAATAAACTAATAATAATCCGATTTAAAGAAAAAATATAGATTTATAATAATTTAAAATTAAATTTATTATTTAGAAAAGAGTTTTATAACAATTATAAGGTTATAATTAATTATTTAAAAATCTTAATAATATTAATATTAAGCTTAAATATAAAGATATTAATCTTATTTTATAAAAAATAAATAATAAAATAATAAATCATAATAATAATAAAGATAATAATTTTATTAAATTCTATAATATTAATATTAATTAATTATATTAATTTATTAATTAATAAAACCTTTTAATTCCTTTTATAATATTTTAAAGCATTATATAATATCTTAAACGTTAATATATTTAAAATAATAAAAGAAATTATTAATGAAATATATTTCGTAATAATATAAAAAAAACTTAACTTAATATAAGTTACCGTTATAATAAATAATAACTTAAAAAGATAATTTCTAAATTTCTTAATAAACGAATTCGATATAAATAATAAACTTATATAAGTTTTAATATTATATTAGAACGATATTTTAAAGTTAATAATTTCGGCGTAATTATAGTTACGTTATAATTATTTTAGGATATATCGATATTAAGAAAAAGATTAAGATTCGTAATAATCGATAAATTCGAAATTATATTTAAAAGAATATAATTTAATAAGATATATAATTATTAAAAGAAAAATCTAAGTTTTATAAGTTTAAAAATGCTAAAACGATGAAATTTAGTTATAAAATATCACGTAATTTCGGAGATAATAGTTCGGTAATTAAGTTTTATTATAATTTTTTTTTAAATTCGAATATAATATTATTTTCATTCGAATCTATTTAAAATAAAAAAAACCCTTCGTATATTTAACGTATATTTAACGATTAATAAATATTCGTTACTTTTTTAATAATAATATAACTTTTCCTTTATTATTAATTTTTATAAAATTCTTCGATTTACCTTTTTTTTTAACTAAAGTTAAACGGGGTTTTTTCGCGTTAAGTTTTAAATTTTCACGTTTTTTATTTACTTTATTAATTAATAAAATATAATTATCTTAACTTATCTATTTATAAAAATATATCGGTTATAATTTATACGTTATATCGGATTAAATATTAATAACTTATTTATTTATTAATATAAAATATCTTTATATATAACGAATTTTACGCGTAATTTTTATTTTTAATATTAAATTTCGATTAAAGTTAAGTAAGTAATTATATAAAATAACGAAATTAAGTTTATCGTTTTTATCGTATTTATTACGAGTTATATTTTTGTTAATAAAATTAAATATAACGAAATTAATTGTAAGCAAATTAGTTTTAAATAAGCTAATTATAAACGAATTAAATAATAAAAAAATAAAGGAACGTTTTTTATTTTCGATAATATTTAATTAATCGATAACGATTATATTTTTCGAATTAAGTTTCGGTAATTTTTTTCTTTTATTTTTTAATTTAAGTTTAAAGTTTAAATTTAAAAAGTTAAAACCTTTTTTTAACTTATTTTTACTAAGGAATTTAACTTTAACCTTTCTAATTAAATTAATCGATTTAAATTTTATTTTTAAAGGATTTATTTTAGATTTAATCGATTTTTAAATTAGTTTCTTAAAAATTATTAATAATGGCATTTTTGGTTTAATTATTATCTTAAAATATAAAAATTCTATATTTATAAAGAAAATTAAGATTTTCATTTAATTAAACTTTTCATTTTTCTTTAAATAAAATAAAGTAACCGGTTTTTTAAATAATAAATATAAAATATAAATTATTTAATATTTATACGTTTAAATTTCATTTTATAAAAGGATTTAAATATACGAAAAGTTTTTAAAAAATCTAATTAATAATTTCCATTTATCGTTATTATATATTTTATTTAAAATATCTTTTATAATTTATATTCGAAAAAAGGAAATATTATTTTTATTTTAAAAAATATCGAAAATATATATTCATTTCTTTTACGTATCGATTAATATTATATAAAAATAAAGATTTATATATTTTATTAGGTTTTTATTTAGATTTTATATATCGTAATAAGTTATTAAAAAAATAAAATACGAATAATACGTTTTAATTAATGTTTCGATAGTTTAATTAAAGTTTAATATAAAATAATTTTATAAAGTTTATAGAATTTTAATTTCGTAAATAAACTTAAAAAGGAATATAATTTTAATAATAAAAATTTATAATTTTTTTATATCATTAAACTTATTATATCGACGTTTTTTATATAAATTTAAAGTAATTTCGATTATTAAAGTTATTTTCCTATTCTAGAATTTAGTATTTATTTTCGGCGATAAACGAATCTTTTAAATTAATATTATATTAGATAAAAATAAGCTTTTTTAAATAATAATATACGAGAAAACTTAAATGAGGTTTTATAATAATGATTTATATTTTTCTTAATTAACGTAAATATCGGAATAATATATATTTCTTATAAGATTTAAGAAATTATTTTCGGTTATTTCTATTTATTATTATATAAAAACTATAATTAAATAATTATAAAGTTTAAAATATATATAAGAAATAGATTTTTAAGAAAAATTTAAAAAAGATAAAAACTTTATTAATCGATTAAAATAAAATTAATTAAATCTTTTCTTATATATATATAACCTTTTATAATAAATTATAATATTTCGATAAATAAACTTATTATATATAAATGTTTTATAAGTTTTTTTCTTTAATTAATAAAACGTTATAATAACGTTCGAAATTATATATAATTAATAAAATACCATTTATTTAAAGTTAATAAAAAGTTTAAAAAGTTTACGATAATTTCGTTTATAATTTTCTTTTTTTTAAACTTTTTAAATTTTTTATAAATTCTTAACTTTACTTAAAAAAAGCTAAGCTTTTTCGAATTTTATTAATTATAACCGGCTTTTCGCGTAAAAATAAATTAGAAATTCTAAAGAATTTAAATTAAAAGCTTATATTTCCTAACTTATATATTAGAAAAAAGCTATATAACTTTTACGAAATATTTCTTTCGTTAATATTATCGAATTTCTAACCTTTTCTTTTTTCGAAATTATTTAAAAAATAAAAATTCTTTAAAAATATCGAAATTAAAAACATTAATTATAAAACTTAATTAGAACGTTCGTATACGTTTTAAAAATACGCAAATTATTCTTTTTTTAAGAATTTTCGAAATTCTAAACTTTCGATCGAAAGTAATTAGCTTTTTCGAAATGTAATATATATTTACTAACTATTAATCGGGGTTAAACCCGAAATTAAACTTCGTAAATATATTAATAAACCGGAATTAAAAAATAATTATCGAATTTAATCTTTTTAATATATAATATAATTATCGTAGCCTTTTTTTTCGTTTAAAAAATTATATATAAATATATATATAACTATTTTTAATCGAGTTTTTTTAAGTATTAAGTTAGATTTTATAATTATATTTTTTCTTTTTTTATCGTTATTTGGTTTTAAAAATAAAGCATAATTAAAGTTTAATTCCATTAAAATATAAGGTATTTATAGTTTACTTTTTTCGTACGTAAATTTAAATAAACTTTTAATTAAGTTATTATTTCGATTTACGAAAAATAACCTAATTATATTTTAATTAGAAAATTTAGAAATTAATCCAAAAGTTTATATTATCGATTAATATATATAAATTAATATAAAAATATTTAATTTTAAAATTCCTTTATTAATTAAAATATCGTTA